>CM032473.1:19872069-20503679 GCA_019059595.1 Marasmia exigua
TTAGTGATGGACGTTGCTCGGGACTAAAGTTTAGTAAAAAGTTGGGCCGAAAGTTCAGTCTACAGTTGAGCCGAAAGTTGGGCCGAAAGTTGAGTCGGAAGTTGGGCCGAATGTTGTGACATAAATGGTCGCTGGGCGGATTGTTCTTTCAGTATTCAATTAATTATTTTTACTATTTATAAAACCATAAGTTTTAAAGACAGGGACAAGGCATTTTTAGGGTTCCGTAGCCAAAATGGCAAAAACGGAACCCTTATAGTTTCGTCATGTCCGTCTGTCCGTCTGTCCGTCTGTCCGTCTGTCACAGCCGATTTACTCGGAAACTATAAGTACTACAGTGATGAAATTTGATGGGAATATGTGTTGTATGAACCGCTACAAAAATATGACACTAAATAGTAAAAAAAAGAATTGGGGGTGGGGCCCCCCATACATGTAACTGAGGGATGAAATTTTTTTTTTTCGATGTACATACCCGTGTGGGGTATCAATGGAAAGGTCTTTTAAAATGATATAAAGTTTTCTAAAAAACATTTTTCTTAAAGTGAACGGTTTTTGAGATATCAGCTCTCAAAGTCGTAAAAAGTATGTCCCCCCCCCTCTATTTTTATAACTACGGGGTATAAAATTCTAAAAAAAATAGAGGTGATGCATGCTAATTAACTCTTTCAACGATTTTTGGTTTGATCAAAGTATCTCTTATAGTTTTTGAGATAGGTTGATTTAACTGTAATTTTGGTTAAGTTATTGTGCTTACACTGAAAACGATGGCTGAACCTTATAAGATAGATCAAAAAATATACTACAGTATTGTACACCTTTATAAATACATATATAAAATTAATATTCATACATAAAAGTACAAGGCAAAATATCGGGAGAGTTTAGGCTCCATTCACCAGGTGTATAAATTGACATAATAAGTTTATTATATTTGCTGCTACGGAACCCTTTGTGCACGAGCCCGACTCGCACTTGGCCGGTTTTTTTATTATTTATTGTTATGTGATAGCTGGCAGACTTCCATGGACACAAGATTCTAGATGCTCCCAACCTTTGAACCCCGCTTTCTCCGGATTTAGCCTCCAAAATCCGGAACCCTCACTCACTCGACGAAACACAATACTGACGCTGATTCACGCCAGTTTTCTGTGAGGCTATGGTATCTGGTTGAGCCAGCCAACCACGCCAAAGCGTGGCCCTCCATGGCCACAGTCAAAAGGTTGTAGGAATCCGTCCTTATTTTAATAAGTTGTATTAATTTTGAATACGCTTCACACTAGGTTGGATTTATCGCGACAGCTGATCCGTTCCGTATTTGCTTTTGCTGGACGCCGGTTTTATGGCGTAAGAATAAATAGGCTTATCGGTTGCAGAAGTTATAATATTGTCCAGGATTGATTTAATGATAATGAATTATTAGTAACGATAGTGTTTCAATTGGGGTCTTTTTCTACCCTACCACAGGTATATTGGTTATTTATTTTACAGTTTTTATTTTATAAAAGTATTACGAAAACTTTATGGTTCAAATGTGGGAGAGCCACGTTTCTGGATGAATGCGCTGACTCTACGAAATTATGGCGATACGCCTCGCTTTTGTAAATATAATAAATGTGTAAATTATTTTGTATACCTATATTTTGTGCATCAACCAACGCACGGACAGTATAACCCTTTTATATGTATACTAGCTGACCCGGCAAACGTTGTTTTGCCATATAAATAAAAGGGTTGATCGTAGAAGGGTGAAAATTGAGGATTGTATGTATTTTTGTATGTTGTATCATTAAAAAAGAGAAATTAAAAATTTTGTCTAAAAAATAAAAATAAAAATTTAGGGGTGGACTACCCCTAACATTTAGGGGGATGAAAAATAGATGTTGGCCGATTCTCATAGATACCGGATAAGCACAAAAAATTTCATCAAAATCGGTCAAGCCGTTTCGGAGGAGTATGGCAACGAAAACTGTGACACGAGAATTTTATATATTAGATAGTTTGAGGTGTATTTCACGCAGCGCGCATGACGGGTCAGCGGCGCGCGCATGCTCCGGTCATACTTACTGTTCATCCGTCGGTTAACAATCAAAAAATGTCATGGATTTTAAACGGACTGATTTTTACTGTGAATAATTATTGTACAAATTAATCTAGCCGTTATTATTATCTTTACTTCATTTTCCTGCTTTTATGTTCTCCTCCTTTCTTATATATGTGTGGTGTAAATATTTGGTCAAATTGTACATAAACATTTGTACATAGAGTCATTTCTTTCTAACGACCACTTGCCTTACTACGGCACACGACGCCGCCCCATAAAATGATTTCACGGCCTCACAGAAAACCACCTTAACGCTGCTGCGGGGCTAGTAAATAAAGGGTTTAGGCGAGTAAATATAAATACTAATTGTACGGATAAAGAATGGGATCAGAAATGGCGGCGGATCTATTCACTTCTCGCTCGCACACTATTGGCGTCTATACTCGCGAGTGCGAGCGAGAAGTGAATAGATGCACCGCCATTTCTGATCCCATTCTTTATCCGCTCAGGTTGTAAATAAATATTTCACAACATCACATACATTGATCTGACTTCGAGATAGGTAGCTCAAGCACCTGTGTTACGGATATAAAATTCTCACAACACCTCATACGTTGACCTGATTCCATACTAAGTAGCTTAAGCACTTGTGTTACAGATATCAGACAACAGAGGAACACAAATATACACTTAAATACATATATTACACCTAGACACTGAACAAACACAAGTGTTCATCGCACGAATGTTTGTCCAGGGTGGGGATCGAACCCACGACCTTTGGCGTAAGAGGCAGGGTCACTACCAATTGCGCCATCCGGTCAGTCATCCGATATCAGAATCAACAGCGGGATTACAAATATATATATATATATATATAATACTTTTCTTTTGTAAATACATACTTATAATACATACAAACACCCAGACCAATACACAAATGTTTGTACTGTGCGGGGATCGAACCCGCAACCCATGGACCAAAGGCAGCGTTCACTACCACTGTTCCAAACGGGTCGACGGATTCATTGAGGGTACCGGAGGCCAAATCTCCCTTCCCTCCGCATTGGGTCTCTGGGTTACTTCACTCATTCAACGTAACATAGCGCAGGTACTGGTTCCTGTTTTTTGGGAGGCCGTGATATATACTCGGGCTAAACCGGCCCATTCATGCCGAAGCATGGCTCTCTTCAAAATTCATTTCCCACAGCTGCCAAGTACATATTTGTCTGGGAGTCGGGACATTTGGGATTGAATCAATTATGCCCTCTCCCCCCTCCTTGACGAAGTTTCGGGATCAAATGAATTTTTTAATCCAGACCCCTAGAGACCCCTCACTCCAAGTATGGTATTAATAATTTATTTTCCTTTGATTTCATCAGTTTCAAGAGATGCGACGTAATAACGAAATAAAATATTGGGAATTTCTGTGTATATATACCCGTTTTTCTGTGTATATATACCGTGATCTCGGGGTCCTGGGTTCGATTCCCGGATCGAGCGAAAAGTATGTTTCGAATTTTTCGAACATAGCTCGGGTTTGTGATCACCAATCCGCATTTGGCAAGCGTGGTGATTAAGCCTAATTCCATCATAGTAGTGATAACTTGATTTCTATGATGGAGGCCTTAGCCCTACAGTGGGACAGTAATTAGGCTGATACTATAACCGTTTTTAACACCCTGTTGGTCTAGTGGTTTAAGTATCGGAGTCCTGGCGTCAATTCCTGGGTCGAACATTACTTTTTTTTTGTGAAAGGTGGCAGACGAGCAGACGGATCACCTGATGGTAAGGGATTGCCGCCGCCCATGGACACCCGCGACACCAGTGGAGTCACAAGTGCGCTGCCAACCTTTAAACACACAGGCACAGTGCCGCTTTACGCCGGTATAAAGTGTGTTCCGATTTTTTTGAACATAGCTCGGGTTTGTGATCACCAATCAGCATGTTGATTAAGCTTAAATCTCATCATAGTACGATAACTTTATTTCTACGATGGAGGCTTTTGCCCTGCAGTGGGACAGTTGATAGGCTGATACTATACTTGTCGAGGACAGACCTCCTTGCCGCTTAGGCGCCGTTATAAATAGAAAAAGTTTTTCTTTGACGTTTCTTCTTTTCTTCTGACGTTTAGGCCTATCATATGTAAATTTTCTTTTTTTTTATAATTTTATTTTGATAATATATTAATTTTATCCCCTTACCGGTGTCTCCTTTTCTGTCTGCCACAATACTAATTCTTTATCTTAATACTAGCATGTTACTAGTGAGCCACTCTCACTTTGCTTCGGGAAATTTGTTCCACTCTATACCAATAGATGGCGCCAGGTGTAAATTACATCGCGCTAGCGTTTCGCGTTTTTGGATTACCTATAAACGTCGCCGCTGTCTATAGGATTAACCTCTTTATATATTATTAATATTAGTATTATTAGTAGGAGTAGCGCAGTGGTTAGTGGGTTGCACTTAAAAGGAGGCGACGGCTGCGTAATAGCTCCCGGGATCGATCCCCGGGTCGGGCCAAAATTTTGCACCTAAGTTTTCGGTAAAAAAATCTTTATGTCAGTCCGTAGTCTGGAAGTTGGCGGTCTTGTACCCCCGTGCCTCGGAAAGCATGTTAAGGTGACGGGTAGAGCACGCTAGCGACGCCAATCGATTTTAATTTTTAGCTACTAAATCGGATCTATTTTAAACAATTTCGGGATCACCACCTCTCACCAAACACTTATCCTATTTATTAAATAACCATGCACAAATGTTTGGTCCAACGCGTACGCGAAAAATTTCTCGCGTACAAAAATGGACCCCACATTTGTGCGTGGTTATGTAATAAAGAGTATAAAGTTTGCCGAGAGGTTGTAACCCCAAAATTGTTTAAGATAGATCAGGTTTAGTAGCTACAAATTTAAATCGATTGGTGTCGCTAGTTACGGCTACCCGTCGCCTTAAGCCGTTGGTCCTGTGCCCGATCCTGCGCGTATGTGTAGGTATGCACGCGATGTAGGCAGCCGTTATTTCACATAATTTTAATGCCAGAACCGTCTTAATAGGTTTTTTTTTTATGAAACATGGCAGACGGGCAGATCTATCACCTGATGGTAAGTATTACCGCTGTCTGTGGGCTCCTGCAACACTAAAGGAGTCACAAGTGCGCTGTCGACCTTTTTAAAAAAGTATCATTAATACAACCTATTTAGCATTTTAGATCAAAAATATAAACAAAAAAGATCAGGTGTTCCATACAAATATAATATGTTTTATTCATTAAAACTATGTAAAAATAGCGGTGTATATTTTGTGGCTCAGTTGTATATTATTATTACACTGCAGTATTCTCCCAAGTTTAACAAAGGAAACAATTAAAGTTTCCACGCTATCTTTTGCATCTCCACTGCAGTTGCGCCAAGAGGCTTGCATTTCAATATAAGTTACCCCAATTTTATGCTAATAAAATGAGAGCTTATTTCGCCACAAAGCGGCTGGGCCGTATTAGCGTCCGCAATACTTTCAAGTAGAGATGCGAAAAAATTATCGATTATTCTTTACAAACTCATCGTCATTATTATCGGGACCCCAGTTACCACCCTTATATCGTAGAAATACCGTCAATTCGTACCAAATTCCATCCACATCACCTGGATGGATTTGTATCGACTACAGTGCGTTTCTCACGTCATTTCTGACCACGCACAGTAAAACTGTGGAACCAGCTGTCATCCGTGGTGTTTCCGAACAGATACGACCTGGTGACCTTCAAGAAAAGGGTGTACTCCTTTCTTAAGAGCCGGCAACGCATATGTGATACCTCAGGTGTTGCAGATGTCCATGGGCGGCAGTGATCACTTTCTATCAGGTGTGCCGTCTGCTCGTTTGTCCGCTATAATGGCTAAGGAATAGAACTCTCTGCTGGAAGATGTGTTCCCTGAATGATATGCCCACCGAATTAGCAAACTGAAGTGGCAGTGGGCTGGTCATATTAGTCGCAGAACTGACAGCCGTTGGAGCCGTAAAGTCCTTGAGTGGAGATGCGACTCGGTAAGCGTAATGTAGGACGCCCTGCGACAAGATGGGATGATGACATTCGAAGGCTGGCTGGTGTGGGCTGGATGAGTGTAGCTGAAAATCGGGAGCAGTGGCGTGCATTAGGGGAGACCTATGTCCAGCATTGGACGAGTGTGGGTTGCTGATGATGATGATGATATCTGAACGTATTGGAAAAAAAGAGTGAATCGTATTGGAAAAAAGAGTGAAATGTTACTGAACAGACATGATCTTTCCTTAGTCACATCATCACTTACCATCAGGTGAGGTTGTGGCCAAATGTCTGACTATTCTAATAAACAAAACTGATCTTATACATTGACCTGATTTCGTACTAAGTAGCTTGTATTGCGGATATCAGAAAAGATTGAAATCAGAAATACCTATACTATAGCTATACCTATAAATGCCTATTTTACGAACAAACATGAACCTAGTGTTAGAATTTTGAAAAAAAGAGAGCTTATTTCTCCACAAATTTTGCATCCGTGGGTAATGCTTCCAAGTAGAGACGCATAAAATTATCGATTTATAACTCAACTCAGCGATTCCAGATTGTGTCAAAAGCTGTCGCTTCGGAGCTCGGGATACTTAGACCATGACTCAGAATTTGAGGGGTCTGGTCTCAAAGTAGCAACAAAACAGTACTACAGCAACTAAATCATGGTAACATGGTTAGTCCAACTATTTAAACGGATCTTAAACTTTTTATATCAGTGGTTGAAGCATGGTCAAAGTGTGATTACCCAACGGTAAATTTTAAACAACTTTTAAAGTTGGAGAACTCGACTATCACTAGAAAAACTAACAAGTGATTTTAGAAGACACAGTAAGGTGGCAGACGTAGTCAAAAGGGTGGCGCAACTCAAGTGGCAATAGGCGGGACATATAGCCTGAAAGACAGACTCGCGGTGTAGGGAAATGCTGCAGTGGAAGCCATGGGATCAGAAAAGACCTATCGGAAGGCCACAAATAAGATAAAAAGCCAACTGCCCAAAATAGAAAAGAATGGAGAAGATTGAAGGAGGCATATACCAAATTGGTTGACAATGCTTTAAGATGATGATGGGATGACACGCGGGGTTGACTAAATAACGCAAGAGTTTTGCCTTGACACTGACTATGCCATGTTCCTCTTTATTAAGAGATAAATTCGCCTTGTGGTCCCCGGCAGAGTAGAATAGGCTACCCTCACTCTTACCGAGGTGTCGTAAAAGGCGACTAAGGTAAAACTGCTGGTATGATCATCAGCACCCAGAGAAGGAAAACTCTGCATTTATATCAAAACTCTCGCCAACCCGTCTGCCAAGCGTGGTGAGTATGGCAATTACCCCTCATGTGATTGAGGTAGGCCCGTACCCCAGCAGTAGGGACTTATATGGGCTGACGATGAAGAGATAAAAATTCGCCTTGTGGTTCCCGGCAGAGTAGAATAGGCCACCCTCACTCTTACCGAGGTGTCGTAAAAGGCGACTAAGGTAAAACTGCTGGCATGATCATCAGCACCCAGAGAAGGAAAACTCTGCATCTATATCAAAACCCTCGCCAACCCGTCTGCCAAGCGTGGTGAGTATGGCAATTACCCCTCATGTGATTGAGGTAGGCCCGTACCCCAGCAGTAGGGACTTATATGGGCTGACGATGAAGAGATAAAAATTCGCCTTGTGGTTCCCGGCAGAGTAGAATAGGCCACCCTCACTCTTACCGAGGTGTCGTAAAAGGCGACTAAGGTAAACCTGCTGGCATGATCATCAGCACCCAGAGAAGGAAAACTCTGCATTTATATCAAAACCCTCGCCAACCCGTCTGCCAAGCGTGGTGAGTATGGCAATTACGTGTGGTGAGTTAGGCCCGTGCCCCAGCAGTATGGACTTATATGGGCTGACGATGAAGAGATAAATAAATTGAAACATCATCACCATCACCAAGTATATTTGTCCGGTCTCATACTGAGGTTTGTACTTGTACAATAGTATCCAGTGATATCTAGGGCGCCTTACTGAGCGCTTCCCGGAGGATCGATCCAGGTACGCCCTCTTCACAGCTCGATCCAACTCCATTCTCTCAACGTGGCCGAGCTAGTCTAGCTGACTTTGTCTCAGCCCTTATGTTGGGTTCGGCCACGAGCTCTTCAATTTCGGCGTTTCCTTGGTCTTCATGTACCATCGTCGCGTTTGGTGGGCCCCAGGATTTTTCGGAATATCCTTCTTCCGAAAAAATATCAAAATAATCGATTAATTTATCTAGAGCGTCGCATCTCTACTCTCAGACAAACATCCCGCAGCGTGCGCCGAGACAGTGACATATCCCCACGGTGCATGTGCATCCCGCAAAAATACGTATTTACTCTCAGGCACTTTCGCATAAGTGGTTACGTGGCAGCTTTCATGTACGAGTCGACAGACAAACTGCAGGAGAATTGCATTGGTAGAGATTGTTTTAGCGGAAATGACGCGCCCACTACTTAATTACCTGGCTCCGAAGATGTTTTATGAAGACATGCTGATATTACTTTTGAAATCAAACGGACGCGTGCTCCTTTGAGTTATTCAGAGTTGAGTTGAGTTGGCGTTTTTGTACCCCCGTATCTCGGAAAGCACGTTAAGCCGTTGGTCTTGTGCCCGATCCCTCTTCGGTCGTGTCACACTGGTATCGTAATTTGAGAGTAAGGGAATAGAGAGTGCACTTGTGTTAGCGCACAGAGCGTTTCTTGCGCAAAGTATTGTGTTTAGAAAAAAAATGAAGTAAAAAACCTCAACATCGTTTTTAAAGACCTATCTATAGATACCCCACACGTATGGGTTTGATGAAAAAAAACATTTTTGAGTTTCAGTTTCAAGTATGGAGACCCCCATTTTTATTTTTTTCCAATTTTTGTGTAAAAATCGTAATGCGGTTAACAATAACAAAATACATCTATTTACCAAGTTTCAATAGTATAGTTCTTATAGTTTCGGAGAAAAGTGGCTGTGACATACGGACTGACGGACAGACAGACAGACATGATGAATCTATCATCATCATCGTCATCGTCAGCCCAATTAAGTCCCCACTGCTGGGGCACGGGCCTCCCTCAAGTCACATGAAGGGTAATTGCCATACTCGCCACGCTTGGCAGACGGGTTGGCGAGGGTTTTGATATAGATGCAGAGTTTTCCTTCTCTGGGTGCTGATGATCATGCCAGCAATTTTACCTTAGTCGCCTTTTACGACACCTCGGTAAGAGTGACGAATCTATAACGGTTCCGTTTTTTGCCATTTGGCTACGGAACCCTAAAAAGAACGAAATTTGCTTTGTGACATCATTTTAGCTAGCAAAGGTTTAACAAACATTTATGAATAGACCCATAAGTTTCATCCGCCTCGTTACACATTCTGCAGATTCTTACTATAAATAAAACAGCTATAAAAGTGTAGTTCAAGTTTGCAAAGAAGACTATCGTAGTAGAAGTGAGTTCTTGTACAACAATTTTCTTGTTGAAACTAGCTGTAATGAGGTAGATGCCTTCCACCCTGGACGCAGGGATATTGCCGGCTGGTATGAGTTATAAAATCGGAACGACCTCCCGGAGGGAACCTCCTCTCGATTGCCTCTTTACAGTTGCCAGTGTTGCCACCTTTTTACCCGACTACGGCGAAGCAAATGGAGGGTTGTGATTTTGACCTGTATGTATGTATGGTTGGTCATCTGTTCCCTCATAACTTCTAAATTAGTAATCATATTTGAACAAATGAAGTGTCGTTAGAAAAGTCCTTGATTGTCTTCTGGTTATAGGCGACATGACATCTGGTTAAATTGACTACAGTGCCCTCTAGGTGACTTAGAGTAAGGAACTAAAAAAAAATTGCTTGACGGTACCGTGTGGGGTATATAATGAAAGAGCTTTTTAGCACATTTCAAATATGTAATTTCATTTACATACCTAACTTTAAATATGTTAAATAAAAATAAACTTAAAAACTAAAACCTTACTACTATCAAAAAACACGTTGTAAAAAGTACAAAACAGGAAAGGAAAATTGTCTGTGCTGAAATTATAATGCCGTATAGCCGTGGTCGTATGTCACCTACTGTAGCAAAACAGATTCATTATAATAACAAAATAAAATCAATGTGGAATTTCCTTGTTTTGTACTCTTTAGTGCGTGTTTTTTGGTAGTCGGGTTTTAGTTATTAACTTTATTTTTATTCAATGCCATTTGAAATTGTAATAATTTAGATATGTATTTGATATTACATTATCGCACGTATCTAAATTATTAAGCCCCTATTTATATTTATTCAACATACCTGCCATCTACGAGACAGGCGAATACTTTATTAAATGCAAACACTCGCGGCAGGCGGAAGTGCATTTTCATTCATTCATTACGAATTAATACGACACCAACTTCGTTGAAAATGATAGAAATACGCACACAGATTTGTAAAACACACATTAATACCTATGCTAACTATTTCCTCATCCAGACATTGTTGTGGCTTAATCGGCTCGTTTTGAATCTATATTTAATATTGTTATTATTGGCTATTCTATTCCATATTTATTATTTTTATTTTATTTTATGGGAGGCATGTTAACCCTGCCGCACAACACCCTAAATGCTGCAGGACCTAAATGAGACTCTTATTATCAGATGCCAAGGCTCACTTTGAGTCACTGCGTTCGCTAGTTTTATCTCTATATCACTATACTATTTCATCATCATCATCATCAGCCCATTTAAGTTCCCCACTGCTGGGGCACGGGCCTCCCTCAATCACATGAAGGGTAATTGCCATACTCACCACGCTTGGCAGACGGGTTGCCGAGGGTTTTGATATAAATGCAGAGTTTTCCTTCTCTGGGTGCTGATGATCATGCCAGCAGCTTTACCTTAGTCGCCTTTTACGACACCTCGGTAAGAGTGAGGGTGGCCTATTCTACTCTGCCGGGGACCTACACGGCGTCTATTTATAAAGTGATAATTTGAAGACCATGTCAACACTTAAAGGTAAACTGAAGAAACCAAACACTTGCGCGATATAATCGACGCCCAGCGCCATCTATTAGTATAATTTGAAACTAATGTCCCGAAACGAAGTGAGCGCGGGTCACTTATTTAAAATTAAAAAAATCTCTTCTAAATGTTTCACTCTTCTGTACTCAAAAGTGCACAAAAGGTACTAAACTACTTACGTACCACGCGAGTTAAATCAGCGAATCGCTCTTACACTTCAATCGCGCAATTATCAATCACTGATCAACGACCACAACACAATTTCTGCCAAAAGCTTCCAAATATTCCCCAGATTTCGGGAAAACCTACTATGTTTGTAACACTCGATCTTACATTGCGCCACTGAGCGTTCCGTTATGGACTATAATTCCTGAAAAGTACTGAGAGCTCGCTAACTTTACATTATTGAAGTGATATGGTTTGGTCTGGCGATGTGGATGAAAGTAAATGGTCTACGTATCAGCTTTTAAAGTTTCAGTGTAGTAACCCACAAGCTTATCTAGTTGATTATTAGAAGAATCTGATTGCGGATAAAGAAAAAAAACCGGCCAAGTGCGAGTCGGACTCGCCCATGAAGGATTCCGTAGTAGCAAGTAAGATATACACGAAGACTTTTAATCGGTGATCAGGACCTACTAAAATCCGACTAGGTGGATGATGGCCATTGCTATAGTAATAGTAGTTACATGTTTTCTTTTTGGTTAGGTTTTATTTTAAATTTTATTAGATATCTAAATTTAATTGGAATGTATGGTCTTCCTACATTTTTATGAAGTGTAGAAAGCTATTTTAATTTCTTTCTCTTGCGCAAAGTATTGTGTCTAGAAAAAAATGATGTTAAATACCTCAACATTTTTAAAAACCTATCTATAGATACCCCACACGTATAGGTTTGATGCAAAAAAATGTATTAAGTTTCAGTTCAAGTATGGAGACCCCCCCAATCTTTATGTAAAAATCGTAATGCGGTTAACAAAATACATCTATTTACCAAGTTTCAATAGTACCTTTAGTTCTTATAGTTTCGAAGAAAAGTGGTTGTGACATACGGACGGACACACAGACGGACAGACATGACGAATCTATAATTGTTCCGTTTTTTGCCATTTGGCTACGGAACCCTAAAAAGGTACCTAATTTTAGTGCCTGGTTAGTCCATCATTATCATCAGTCTGCTACAGTTCACATCTGGACATAGGCCTCTCCAAATGTTTGCTAATTTAATCGATTTTCCAGTACTCGCATCCAGCTCCTGCCAGCTTTTTCATCTTAGTATGTACTTCCTGGGCAGCAGAAGCAGCTCCTGCGCGCTATATTGTGTAAATAAATAAATATGTTTATTTTTAAAATCCCACCACCAATTTCTCTTCATAAATCCGATGAGCTATATGGTTTACTTTGATTTTCTGTCGTATACCCAGAGTCACCAGGTCACATATTGGGGAACATCAGCGATAACAGCTGGCTCCACAGTTGTATCACAACGATCAAGCCACCAGAGTACTGTATATCAACGAATTGGGCAGTATTTATTTCTGCAGCCCAACGAGTGGGGATATACACTATCTATCCTTACGGCAGTCTTTTAATGAAATTCGTAAATGTAATTAATTTAATCCGTAGTACCTATAATTGAAGTATGATTTTTATTAATTTATATTACATTTATATTTTATAACATTTATATAGTTATGAAAACAAAAGAAGGCTAGGAGTAGCGCACCCGCCGTTGTACCCGAGCGGGTATCGATACCGAGGGGAATCGTCGGTTAAAAGACTTTCTTGTTAGTTGTGAACTAAGAATATAAAATTCCTCTTATGTAACCATACTTTTAAAATAATTCTTTGTAGGCAACTAGTTCCGAAAAAAGAAAAATCTATCGTCTTTGGCAACTGGTTGAGTACGAAGTAATGTTAGTTCTTCTTCGGCAAACTGGTTGTGAATCTTAGTTGCCAAAGTCGCCGGAGGGGAGAGCAGCGGCGGGCCCCAGAGCAGGGTACGCTCAGGTCAACACCCTGTGATGACGGCTGACACCTACTAAAAAAACGGCAGTCTTTTCAGTTCTTTTAACATCTTCATTTCAACTGGCAGTAAAATTAACGTCTTCCACACGATTGTGTGCTCGCAAAGAAAAGAAAAAGAGAGACATTATGGAATTATTCACACATTCCTCGAACGGCTCCAGACGTTATACGGCCCTAATGGAATGTCTAAAACGCAGACAAAATGAATAATTTACAGAGCTCTGATGATAGCTACTTTAACAGAATTATCACAGTAAAGAGGTGTACAGTAGCATGATTAAGGGCTTTATTTTTAAACGCTCAATAAACCTTTGTTAGCCAAAACGCTGTTATAGTAGTTTTGACGTTTAAACGTTCAACAACAAAACACACAGTTTTACAACAGTTTTAGTTATTTGTAAACTAAAAGTCCAATATAAATATATATAATAAAACTAAAATGCGCTGATGATGAAACTAAAACTGTGTTATTTTACGGTTTAACAAACATTTATGAAAAAGACCCAAAGAGTAAGATTAACAGGCACTGCTCCATTGAACTTGCTTTAGTGCAAACTCAATAGTGAATGAAAAATAAAAACCAATTATTTGACAGCTGACAAGAACAATAAACCATACAGATAATACACAAAAAAGAGAAACAAAATGTACACCTATTTTTTAAACCCACCTATCTATTTTTCATTTTTTTTTCTTC
Organism: Marasmia exigua; assembly: GCA_019059595.1. Classification (NCBI taxonomy): domain Eukaryota; kingdom Metazoa; phylum Arthropoda; class Insecta; order Lepidoptera; family Crambidae; genus Marasmia; species Marasmia exigua. The sequence goes on from CM032473.1 coordinate 19,885,878, forward strand.
ATTTCAGAAAAACCTTATATAAAATGATTATTTTGAGAAAGTGTAAAATGCTCAGCTTTTTTTGTTATCACTGGCCAGTTATGGCCCGGGCCAACGCTGGTTTTTAGTGGCTGCCCTAAAATATATTGCGATTTCGCGTTGCATAGTCAATAAATAGATAGATTAGTTTTTGCACAACATAAAAAACTTAAAAGCTAGGTATACAGATATACCATGTGCAATTTAGGCGGATATTAACTACTATAATTATATAAGTGCGCTTGGAAACACGTCTTGTTGAAACGAAACCGAAAATTTAAGCTGTTAGTACAAAACAATGTACTTACTATATGATAAATGTAGCTTTAATTCCCGTTTTAATTATTAAATAAATAAATAAAATAATATTTATTCAGTTTTCAAATATCTTTACAAGATTGTTGTCATCTTCTATTAGGTGCATAAGCACCTGTGTTAGAGGGAGCCACTCTTACTCAACAGCTGATCTTTGTTTTAATGTGATAGGCGGCAGACGAGCAGACGGATCGCCTGATGTTAAGCGATTGCAGCCGCCCATATAGACCCGCGACACCAGTGTAGTCACTAGTGCGCTGCCTAATGATCGTATACTCGTAACTGAATTTTTAAATAAGTATTTATATATATATATATATATATATATATATACATGTCGAATTGAGAACCTCCTTTTTTAAGTCGGTTAAAAATGAAGTTTAACAAATATCATGAAGTTAAGTTTAATTATCTAAATGATCTCGATCTTTCTATGACTGCGTGCGCTCATTATATGTGGTTATGAGTGTGTGAGCGTATGTGTTTGTGTGTCTGTGTGTGTTTATGTTTATGTGAGTGCATTAATAAATTAGCCAGGATAAAATTTATGATTTTTTTATTATATGAACGAACACGTGCTGGACAGCGTTGCCATCCGCATACCATTCAGACAATGTCGGCGCGCACCAAGAGGTTTGGCTCCTCGTTCCTGCCCCTCAGCCATCAAGACATGGAATGCCCTCCCTGCTCATGTGTTTCCTCCTTCATACAATTGAGGGTATTTTAGGCGGGCATCAAGCGGTATCTCAGCAGGCCATCAGGGTGAGGATAGCAGACTCAATAGGTACTTTGTTAGTTCTTTTGTGCCTGTCAACCTAATGTTTGGATTTCACGGCCGCTTACCATCAGGCGGAGTATGGTCATCCTGATTGGCCTTTCTATAAAAACAAAAAATTTAAACAAGTGTTCTACATTGTGTCAATTTCCCGACTAAAGTATGGAAGACCAACTCTGTGGGAAAGCCTCAGTACACCCAGTGTCAAGACAAACAATGTTTTGACGAGAACCTTCTACTGAGGTAAACACAAACAAACAAAAACAGATTTTTTTATGTCATATGTGGCAGACGAGCAGACGGATCACCTGGTGGTAAGCGATTGCCGCCGCCCATGGACACCCGCGACACCAATGGAGTCACAAGTGTGCTGCCAACCTTTAAACCCCCCTCCCCTCGGATCATTGAACATTTCGTTCCCACGCTCATACTACTGCCACTTTGGTAATTTTTACACTATGTGTTATGACGTATGACTGTTCTTTTTTTCTCCTGCCGCGAATCCTCATGTCCTCGGTGTTAGTATTCATTTTTCTTAAGCATATTACGTTTGCTTTTACATAATCACATTTTGATTCATTTATTTTACGTTTGAAGACCGGTTCGTTTACACAGTATCAAAGAGCAAATGAAATCCGATTATTGAATAAATGAATGAAAATACTTTGGTCGCACACAAAATTTGTATGGTATAAAAACTGAATACTATTAATATGATACGTGTGCAAATAGACAAAAATATGGTGTCGTCAAATACACAGTACCGACTTATAGGCCCAGTATTATTCACCTGGCTGCCTCGGTGGCGCAATGGTTAGTGGGTCGCACTTGAAAGCGACGGCTGCGCAAGAGGTCCCGGGTTCCCCCGGGTCGGGCCAAAAATTTGTACCTAAGTTTTCGGTAAGAAATTCTTACTGTCAGCCCGGAGCCTGGAAGTTGGCGGTCTTGTACCCCCGTGCCTCGGAAAGCCGTTAAGCCGTTGGTCCTGCGCCCAATCCCCTCTCCGGTCGTGTCACGATGGTGTCCCATCGGAATACGAGTGTAACGGAATAGAGAATGCACTTGTGTTTGCGAACACACTTGAGCATTATAATATATACTGCGTACGTGGCTGATCGTTGAGATTTGCCGCCGTAGCCGTAATCGGTTGGAGGATAATAATTCACCTGCTGTGAGTGAGCAGTGAGCTGTCACTCTTTATGGCTTGAAGTAAAGCTTGAAGTCAAATTAGATATAATAACTTTTTTATCTAAGACATTGTTACGTTTGTAACACCAGTAATCCGTGTTAAACCGGTAAAGTAAAACGAGGCGTTGTAAAATATTCCAGAGCATGTAAACATGTGTCTGGTATAATTGCGCGTCCTGTTTACGAGCTAGAAACCATCAATGGCTTTACGACCACACCCCGGATGACAACACTCGCTTAACTACTGTAAAAAACGGCAGTAAGCCTATCTCTCTCTCTCTCTCTTGAGTCGGTCCCTAATTTCTGGGGATCGTAGTCAGTATCATGGCTGCATCTGGAGCGAATCATCGGCATCACCGGTTTCTGTCTAGCGCATCTCTTACGACTACGCAGATTTTGGAGTACGACGAGTCTTTCAACTGATCGACCCACCTTGTTGGTGAAAGATCACGCGATCTGTCTTTGGTGTTCCTAACCACAATCAGTTTTTACATATTTTCTCTGCGCATTCTGTGACCGATATATGAAATTATGCGTTTTCGGCATATCGTGGACAATCTACCATCACTGTGGAGCTGAGTCAGGATTGATACATTCCTGCGTTTCACAGTCCAACATATTCTTAGCATGCGTCTGCAGCACCACATTTCAAACGCATCAAATCTTTGTCTTTCCCGGGCCAGGATTGTCCACGTTTCCACTCAATACAGGAATATAGAAATAAGCTTATACAACATCAGTCCATAGAATGCCTTTTTATCCAAGGGGAAGTAGAAGGCGCTAGACCCCGAGGGAAATGAACACACACACCCACACGTTAGACTGACCAAATCAAGTCTGCCATTTGAGACTCATTCAACGAGTGCATGAGAATGACCTGGAGTAGGTAGCGGTGGTGGAACCTAGTGAAGCATCACAACTGCCCCTACCCACATGGCAAGTAGATGATGATCACAACCACTCTGCCAAGAGAGTACCGGATAAGAAGAAGCCTACTACACTTATTCTTTGCTACGCTCTTGTCAGAGCATTCGTGGTCTCACATCTTTCCTCGCGGTCTCTCGCCATCTCTTTCTGTATGTAGACTGTCTGGCGCAGTCTAAAATAACACGCCATTTGGAAAAGTCTGGTGCTCTTTGGATAAGATATTAGTGGGACTGCTTCTTTTTCTTGCTCACTTATTAAGGTGACTGTACACAATATACAAAATAGGGGTTCATGAAAAAAACCGACATAAGAAACTATGACCACACTTGACTGCCTCGATGATACAGTGTGTAATGGGTCGCACTTTAAAGTGACGGCTACGTAAGAGGTTCAATTAATTAAATTTTCGGTAAGAAATTATTAGTGTCATCCTGGAGTCTGGAAGTGGGCGGTCTTGTACCCCCGTGCTTCGGAAAGCTCATTAGCTCTTGGACTTGCGCCCGGTTCTTCTTCGGTCGTGTCACTCTAGTGGCTCATTCGATTATGAGGGTAAGGGAATAGAGAGTGCACTTGTGATTGCGTACACACTTGAGCTATTATATATTATGAGTACGTGGTTGATCGTTGAGGTTGGAGGATTATATTTCACGGCAACTATGTAAAGGTAAAGAATCTACAAGAATTTCCTCTGTGGAATGAGCTCCTATCAGACGTTTATTCAACTTTTTTCTTATCCCTCGAGTAAATTTTCGGTACTGACTTATATTAAACTGTTCCTTGATACAGTGTCTGCCTATTTACAGACTTTACATCCGATTTTAGCCCCTAAGTCTTATGCGATAAGTTAATCTGCCATGTGGTTATATAAAACAGTACAGTCAGCGTTAAAATCGGCGACAAATTAGGTCAAATAATATTAAAACCATACAAGCAAAATGGTTTTGTATTTTTTAAATGGTAGTTTATTTTATTCGTATCAACAAGAGCCCATGTACAGAGAAAAAAATGACGAAAGTCATTTCGTCGTAGGTTCTAAAGCCATTGGAGAAAGCAGAAAGTCTGGCTAGTAACCAGACCCGGCTAATGAATGAACAAATAACGTTTCCCATTATTGCGAACTATTATTCTCAAATTTTCATAAAGCTGAAAAAAATTTGTTTACAGTAGCAGCTTCGTTAGTCGCCGCTTCAATACGCTTGGATACGAGGCGCAAAGGAAATTTACAAAGAAGGCTGTCGAAGGCTGTCTCTAAATGGAAAAATAAGAATAATACTAATAAAAATAATTTATTGTCAACCTGTGTTACAGATTGTTACATGCATCTGATTCGTATCAACAATAGGTTGCCCACTTCGGACGACCAATATGTCAGATTTATAATTTAATTATAAAAAATACTTACTGTAATTTAATTATTATTTTATTTGGTCTACTTAACAAGAACACTAATATTAATCTTAGTTATAGAAACATTTGGATAAAAACCATTCTTTAAGCACTATTTGAACTGGGAATTTTCGTAGGCTTTAATTAATGTTGGTAATTTATAAAAAAAATAATCCAGTTACATACGTACGCTTACTATAAATTATATAACTTGAACATGTTACCGGGCGAATGTCATACGTAGAGTTCGTTGACCTACACGCTGGGTAATATATCATATCTCAGTAGAAATTGTCATTCCGAACCAGAGGTAGATGATATATGTACCTATTTTGACATTCATAAGTGTTCTGTATAGACCTAAATTGAATTAGACAAAAATCTTTACCATGTCGTAACGGGTCTCTCCTGCATACGTTTCGTATAATCTGTCTCTGTTTCACGCCGGATCACGCCGAGATCACTGTAGGCTCGCATATGTGTGCTTAGAACGCAATGTAGGAGACCAGGTTTTATATCTATCTTCTTTGCCACATTATTACACCTTTTTCACTACCTCCTTCGTTGTATATTATTCCTGCAATACGTAGTTTTCATACTTAATGGTTTCTGTGAAATAAAGTATATTTATTTAATTATTTTTATATTGCATCGCATTTCGTCATATTTAAATAATAATAATATTTCATAACAATACATACGTCGATCTGACTCCGAGATACTTGAAGCACCCGCGTTAAGGATATCAGAATCAACAGTATAATTACAAAAATATAATTATAATTCATAGAAAACCCCATCCTACACACAAATGTTCGTACCGTCGATCGAACCCTTCTACCAGAGGCAGCGTTCACTAACACTGATCCAAACTGGGCGTCGAATACCCTTCCATTAAATGATTATTTGACACGAACTGTACGTAAAGTTGGCCCAGTCTCACTCGTTGTTATTACTGAGAATGGTTTTGTTTGTGCTCAGCCGCTCAGCCGACATGCGATCGAATCTTTAACCGAGTTACAACTTCAAATGATACAATACAGCGCGAGGACTTTGGAAGTTGCAGTCGTAAGGGGAAAGTATTTCAAAATCAGTAACTCGAAGGAAAGTAGCGGAAGATGCTTTTATTGTTGAGTATGATTATATTCAGTACCACACACTTTCGTTTTTTTTTTGTTTGTTTTGTTTTGGTTTTTTTTTATTTTTACGACTGTGTTTAGCACAGAATTTTATATATTTTATATAAACTCTCTTCCCTCGATTTGGGCTTCCAAAACCCACCCCAGACGCTGATTCACGCCGGTTTTCTGTGAGGCCGTGGTATCACTCCGTTCCAGTCGGCTTATTAGCCGAAGTTATTTAACAAGAGACCTCAGAAAATAAAAGTATACCAGAATTTTAAAAGAACCCACCGGCGGTAAACGATAATAGCTTTTGGATAATGACACCAATTCCCTCGGATTTTAGCAGGAAAAAACCTTATTTAAACACGGAGATAAAGTGACTAAACGGTGTTGTCTCTAGGAGTCTCACCGCCGGTAAGCAGCCAACAAAATTTAATGTGTCCTTAGTATGCAAATATGTCTAATATCCGTAGAAAAGGTTTCAAGGCGTCATTGGACCCGGATATAAACGAACCATTAAGGGACCTCACATTTTTGGTTGTGCCATCTTTAGCGACTATTAAGAGCGATGGTTGCGGACTAGATAAAAACGTGCGTCTTCGAAACAACTTCGTATCCACTACACACACCATTCCGGATTCTTCATATCTAATTGTATTTCTACCATTCTTTCAGTGGTGAGGGAAAATATCGTAAGCCAACACATTTCGGATTGTTTCTCAAACTGTTAGTTTCAATTTAAACTTACAAATTGCCAGGAAAGAGATAGTCATAGTATTTATTGCGTTTATGTAGTGTGTATGTATAAGTCAGTCCGGACATGGACCCCGCCGGGGCAGCACTTTTTTATGTAATAGGTGGCAGACGAGCAGACGGATCACCTGATGGTAAGCGATTTCCACCGCCCATGAACACCCGCGACACCAGTGGAGTCACAAGTGCGCTGCCAACCTTTTTCACTTAAATTAAATTGTTAAGTTAAATAAATACATTGAGACATCACCATATACATTGTCCTGGTCCCAAACTAAAATGTTTCCTTGTACTATGGAAACCAGGAACAACGAAGGTACCACAAACACCCAGACCCAGCACAAGTGTATGTTTCATCAACAGACATTTTTGTTGGTGCGGGAATCCGCGATCCTAATGTCTCATCCGGCGCACAAACAACTGCGCCAATCGGGTCGGAAATGCTAATAGTTATCTTACAAATACTCATTACAAAATTAAATAAAACTTAGCTAAATTGAAATAAAGCTATTATAGTTTTTCAGTTTATCATAAAACAAGTCGCTCATCTACTACTACAAAGGCGCAACTGTCAAAAATTGCAAAAATGAATTAATGATGCCAAAATGTTCCATAATGCTCAATACGTATGGTGCTACAAAGTCATTTTTATTGTTTAACAAATGTGCGTAAGATGGCGCCAATGTCTTTGTTGCAACGGTAAAAAAATAGACTCGCCCTGAGTGCAACAACGCCATAACGGTCAGTTACGCGGGACGCCCCGTAACTATGCTGGACAAAGGGACACAAGGACACCATCTGTGATTTATGTGCATTTCATCATCATCATCATCATCATCAGCCCATTTAACTGCTGGGGCACGGGCCTCCCTCAATCACATGAGGGGTAATTGCCATACTCACCACGCTTGGCAGACGGGTTGGCGAGGGTTTAGATATAAATGCAGAGTTTTCCTTCTCTGGGTGCTGATCATGCCAGCAGCTTTACCTTAGTCGCCTTTTACGACACCTCGGTAAAAGTGAGGGTTTGGCCTATTCTACTCGGCCGGGGACCACACGGCCGATATGCATGTGCATATGTGCATTTAATTATTGTTAATAATTCATTATTTTATTTTACTGTATGTAATAAATAAGTACTTACCGCAAATTAAGTGTTTTAATCTAACAAAATGAACTATCATTTTAATTACAAATTAAAAAAATCAATGCAACAATGTATGATTTAAATCACTATACATATGTGTTTTTTTAATACTCACCATTGAGATTTTTATATATTTGTGATAATTTATTCTAGTTATACAATCAAACATCCAAAAGGACCTAGTTGCAGTTACAAATAATATAAAATGAAAAAATTAAAAAAAAAAAAACAGTGAAAAAAACTTTAAAACGCTGTCCTGTAAAATATGCAAAATGACAGTTACGTCTTTGTAGTACTAGATGAGCAGTGATCTTTAATTTTTTTTTATAACGTTCGACATTAAGTATATTGTACAGTTTAATTGAAAGGCATACTGTTCTCCTTACCGAATTTTGGGGTTATATCCCCCGAGATCAATGTAAAGCGAATGTAGTGCTATATGTAAAACCAGAAGATCATACTATATGTTGTGCTATTCGAAATTTTACTAAAAAACGTGGTAAGTAACATAACACGCATTCACCTAGTAGAACCAGCATATATACTGTCCCAATGCAGGGCAAAGGCCTCCATCATAGAAATCAAGTTATCGCTACTATGATGGGATTAGGCTTAATCACCACGCTTAACAAATGCGGATTGGTGATGATCACAAACCCGAGCTACGTTCGATAAATTCGAAACATACTTTTCGCTCGACCCGGGAATCGAACTCAGGGCGTTTTCATCACTTATTTGCTTCAAAATGCAGAGTACTCTCAAATTAACTTAGGAGTCTCTCTTCCTGTATTCAATATGCACCTAATTCATATAGTATCTTAAATTTCATGACAACATTCCAGATCCTAAAATGTAATCTGAAAAATCTACGGAGAGTTTCGTAGAAAATGAACTCCTTTTAGAAAATAAACTGACGTCTTTGTCAAGTCATAAGTTTGCTGATAGCGTGTTTACGGCACAGCAAATAAAACAATTCAGTAAGTAAAAATGTTGGTTTGGCCATTTGGAGAGACTGCAGGAAGGTCGAGCAATGAAGAGATCATACATGGGACGTCCAAATAGGCGACGCCTCGTTTGATTTATTTATGTGGCATTGAGATGAGACATCACTCACTCATTAAAGACTTTCGTCTTGAGACAATGCGGTAGATGTGCTGAAAAATTATGCTGCATAATTTTCCGAATGCTGCCCAGCCGAGTAAAATTCGTCGATCAACCTCTTTCTGGTAGTTGGACTTAACAAGTTGACCTTTTTATCCCAAGTAAATATACTCGTCCACAATTTCCAGTGTAGAGCTTCCAACCTTTACAGGAGTCGGTACAACGTGGGGACGACATACGGAACCTAAGCGTGGCCGCTTACAATGAGCCGCTTAATAAGGCTAAAAGTCACGCAGAAAGCAATGAAAGGGCTATGCTTGGAGCCTCTTTGCGTGATCGTATGAGGAATGATGAGATCCGCAGGAGAACCAAGGTCAAAGACATAACCTAAAGAATTGCATGCCTCAAGTGGTAATTGCACATTTCGAGAAGATCAGATGCTCTATGGGGCAGAAAGGTCCTCGAGTCACGAGTGGAGGCCTCGTATAGGAGGTTGCAGCCATGAAAGGCTCCCTACAAGCTGAAGGTCGCGGGAATCCATTGGAAGCGGGCGGCATGGGACCGATCTGCGTAGGGATCGTTGGGGGAGGCCTATGATGAAATGAGAGAGAGTAAGACTTTGTAGGGAGTGAAGAAACGCACCGGGAAAAAAGCTCTAAGCAAGTACCTGGTGAGCGTCTCCCAAGATTCGGTCCTTATGTCGATATGGCAGGAAGGACCATGGGCTGGTGGCGGGAGGAAAAACCTGCTTGGGTTGCAAATTGGGTTAGTCGGAAAATAGTGAGGAATGGGGACTTGTTGTGTCAGAGGTCGAGATTTAACTACGAGCCAACGGAGTTAGTTAGAAACTTCTAAATCATCATCATCGTCAGCCCATTTAAGTCCCCACTGCTGGTGCACGGGCCTCCCTCAATCACATGAGGGGTAGTTGTCATACTCACCACGCTTGGCAGACGGGTTGACGATGGTTTTAATATAAATTCAGAGTTTTCCTTCTCTGGGTGCTGATGACATTGCTAGCAGTTTTACCTTAGTCGCCTTTTACGACACCTCGGTAAGAGTGAGGGTGGCCTATTCTAACTTCTAAATATTTTTTCTTTATTTGGGCCGGAATTTGTGTAACTTGCTCGCACATAGAACACAAAATTCTGTTCTCTGGAGACTTTGGTTTAAAGACTTGAAGGTTTGAAATGTTATTTGCACCTTTACATTAATGTATTTCTACCACTCGATTGGCAATGAAGCATGACATAAGGAGGAAACATGCTCGTTTGGAATGATTTCTAGCACTGTGGTTACCCACACTATCCATAGACAAACCGGCAAGGTTTGAAATGTTAATGTACCTTTTAATTGATGTATTTCTACCACTAGCTTGAGGCGATAGATCGAGAGGAAACTTGTACGTTTAGAATCGTTGCTGGAACTGTGGATACCCACTATAATGTACCTGTAACAATGATTAGATTGTTCCTATCTTCAAATTTTATTCATAATATTTCAATGAGTATTTGTCTTAAGAAACCTTTTAAATATCAGTGGCGCCACCAACAGATTTTTACTGATTATAATGAATTTATGACAATAAATGAAAAATTGATTAAGATATTTAAGATAAAATAGGAACTTGTGATTTTTCAGGCTTATTTTGGACACGCCATTCAAGTCACAATCATATTTAGCAAGATTGAAAAAAAAAACCACTAAAATCTTGAAATCAGCGGTTAGACATTCCTCTCTTCTTTGCAATGTACTGTGAAATATTCCTGGGCAGACACAAAACGGAACTACAGTGAGGAGCCCCATTCACGTGGGACGCGATCAAATATTTATAAGGTGCCCATGAGGTGAAGAGACGGCAAATGCAGCGAGATTTTCCACATAAATATTCTGTATACTATTATAATGTTGGTCGCGTTTCATTGTCTTTTAACTGGCTCAATGGCGCATTTGGTAATGACTCTGCCTTTTTCGTCAAAAATGTTGAGTTCGATTCCCACCCTTGATAAACATGACTGACCGGATGGCGAAATTGGTAGTGACCCTGTCTCTTATGCCAAAGGCCGTGGGTTCGATCACCACCCTGGACAAACATTCGTGCGACGAACACTTGTGTTTGTTCAGTGTCTGGGTGTAATATATGTATTCAAGTATATATTTGTGTTTCTCTATTGTCTGATATCTGTAACACAAGTGCTTACGCTACTTAGTACGGAATTAGGTCAATGTATGAGATGTTGTGAGAATTATAAAATAAAAAATCGTTTATTATATATTGACAACAAACACTTGTATGTTTGCAGTGTCTATAAGTACGGTACTTATTACACTGGTGCTTTTGTATGACAGCGAAACTTGGCCTGTTTTTGAGAGCAACATAAACAGGAGTTGCATGTCAGCGGCATGTGAGTACACGCTATTAAATTATGAAGAAACATTTGATACTCGGCGCCTCTTATGCCTGCCTCGACTCTAGTCCACCTCGACTGTCGTGTGGGTTACGCGCTTTATTTAAACATAAACCCCTCTGGACCGATGATGGATGATTCAACGGAGAGCAACTCCAATCGTCGACTGCCAAAATATTTCTAATCAGCTAGACTCCTTAGCACTGGGTAGAGATCATCATCATCATCATCAGCCCATTTAAGTCCCCACTGCAGGGGCACGGGCCTCCCTCAATCACATGAGGGGAAATTGCCATACTCACCACGCTTGGCAGACGGGTTGGCGAGGGTTTAGATATAAATGCAGAGTTTTCCTTCTCTGGGTGCTGATGATCATGCCAGCAACTTTACCTTAGTCGCCTTTTACGACACCTCGGTAAGAGTGAGGGTGGCCTATTCTAGTCTGCCGGGGACCACACGGCACGGGTAGAGATGTAGCCTCGCTATGTATACTCTTCCACCTATACTTTGGTGAAAGCTCTGAGGAATTGTTCGGACTGATTCTTGCTGCTTCATTTCACCATCGTTCCACTGGACAACAGTTCCATCGACATCATCTAGATGGTTGGCAGTCTTCAACTGTGCGTTTCTCAAGTAACTTTCTACCTCGTACGACAAAACTATGTAATGAACTATCACCTGTGGTATTTTCTGACAGATACGACCTGCAAACCTTCAAGAAAAGAGCGTATTCCTTTTTAAAAGGTCGGCAGCGCACTTGTGACTCCTCGGGTGTTGCATGTGTCCATGGGCGGCGGTAATCGCTTACCATCAGGTGATCCGTCTGCCCCCTATTCCATAAAAAAAAAAACAATTCTTCGTTCTTTTTTCGACATCGCTTCCACACTATTCCTCACTGACACCCAATTCTGGTGACGTGGCTCGACAGACACAAAGCGGCCAGGTGACGGGACTTGTTCACGTAAGACGCCATCAAATATTTATAGGGGGCCCGCAGCTTCACGTGCTGATAAATGCAGCAATTTATATGTGCTGTGCTTGAATGTGTGTGTAGAGCGCCGTGGCGCCGCGCTGCCACGCACACATTAGCACAATATATGGGTAAACATAGTCACAGTAGATATATACGCTATCTCCGTGCGGGCTGTCAGAAGTCATTGGCGCTTCAGTCGCCAGCAACATTCAAATTTGTGCTTTGTAGTCATACACACAAGGTGTCTAAAATTTTAGCTCCGTTTTATACCGCGGAACTTCCTTCGTGGCGCGGACTTTACTGATAACTGTGATCCCGCGCGTTTACTCATATGACACATCAAAACTTCTAGTACGTGGCCTCCACTCGAGGACCTTTCCACCCCAACGGCCGTCTGTTCTCCTCGCTATGTACCCTGCCCTTTGCCACTAGAGGAAAGCAATCCTTTGCAAAGCCGTGGCCCCCATAAGGTGGACCGACGATCTGGTGAAGATCGCGGGAATCCATTGGATGCGGGCGGCACAGGACTGATCTGTGTGGAGAACATTGGGGGAGGCTATGCCCAGTAGTGGACGTCTATTGGCTGAAATGATGATGATAATGATGACACATCAAGATATATAAAACTGTCAAATTCATTCAGTCAATTTTCACCTTAATGTCAAACATGTAGGTACTTTTTTTTTCTTTGTTATTATGTGTGGTTTTTACTTTTACTTTAATTTCACAAGTTTGTTTTTTTTCTTTATTTGTAATGTTGTGTGTCGTGTGTGTTTAACAAATAAATGTGTTTATCTTTATCTTATCAAAACACGTTCAGGTATATCATATTAATTGAGAAGAGAGACGAAACAGTCGCTCAAAACAAGCGATGCCAGTCACGACTTTTTCCTCCCTTCAACGCGTCGCCTCCCTTCTAGTTTGCCCATCATGATGAGTTGAAGCAACCTGTATCTCTATATACGTGACCTAGGTACTTATGATGTGATGTTGACTAAGAAGTGAATAGCAGAATCAGTGCTACAGCTGCAGCATCCGGAAAAGTCAGCTCAAAAGTCTTCAGTTCACATGATCTTAAACTAGCTACAAAAATATCAATTTATATGGCTATTGTGTTGCCAAACCTGCTTTGTTCGGCGGAGACATGGACGTTATACCGCCACCATATACGCACATTGTACCAATTCCATCTGAAACGCCTGCGTAACATCATAAAAATTCGCTGGTCCGACCGGCAGAATACCGAGGTGCTGCGGAGAGCCAATGTCGATAGTATCCAGTCATATGTCATGCGACGAATGCCAGAAGAGCGAGTGGCGAAACGCATCTTCTATTCAGAGCTCCAGTACGGCAAGCAGAAACGCGGTGGTCTGTTCCTTAGATATAAGGATGTTCTGAAAAGACACTTAAAAAGATGCGGTATATAGCCTGCTCAATGGGAGAAACAGGCAGCGCAACGACCTGAGTGGAGGTCAACTCGTCCATCAAAAGGTGCAAAAGTTTGAAGAAGTGAGGAGGTCAAATTTGGACAAAAGACGAGATGACCTTAAGGTACGCCCACCTGCAGCCATGTCCTATAGTTACAATTATGGTGTGCTAACGTGTTCCCTCTGTGGGCGCACGTTCAGCGCTAAGATTGGTTACGCCAGTCACTGGAAAGCACAGCAGAGGTCGGGAATACCTTAGTCCTCAAATTTAATAAAAAAAGTGGTCGCTGTAGCCGAAATCGGCTGGGAAGGCATCATCATCATCATCACTACACAGTACATCATAATGTACTATTATGTAATTAAAATGTTAAATGCTGCTAAAGCGATTTCCTCACTGACACCTCCCGTTGTGGTGATGTTGCTGGCCAGGTGAAGCGGCTTATTCACGTAGGCCGTGATCAAATATTTATAGGGTGCCCGCAGCGACACGAGGTGACGTCCTGGTAAATGCAACAACATTTTCTATCAGATTAGGGCTTTGTTTCTAGATCTATGGGCCATGTGTCAGTTTTATATAAAGTAAGAATGCATTTACCTACGTCTAATGAAGAAATATCTCAATGTGCCGATTAAAGGAGGCTTAAAGTCACTCAGAGAGCAATGGAGAGAGCTATGCTCGGAGTCTCTCTGCGTGATTGTATCAGAAATGATGAGATCCGCAGGAGAACTAAGGTTACAGACATAGCCCAAAGGATTGCATGCCTCAAGTGGTAATGGGCAGGGCACATAGCGAGGAGAACAGACGGCCGTTGGGGCGGAAAGATCCTCGAGTGGAGGCCACGTACAGGAAGTCGCAGCCGTGGCAAGCCCCTCACAAGGTGGACCGAGGATCTGGTGAAGATCGCGGGAATCCATTGGATGCGGGCGGCACAGGACCGATCTGTGTGGAGAACATTGGGGGAGGCCTATGTCCAGCAGTGGACGTCTATTGGCTGAAATGATGATGATGAATTGAATTGAAAAAGTTTGTTTAATTCCTAAGTTTAGTTCCAAGATGGAAAATCTAAATAGGAAATCGTAAGTATGAAATACTGTCAATTGATTTCTACTCTAAAATGCGATATGTAACGCAACTAGTAGGGGAATGGAAACTGAAACTATCTGGGTGAACGTCCTATATAATAGCTGTCGTAAATTGTGCATTTGACTTCTAAGCGAATGCTTTGAGCCGTCCTACCACGTAATTTTGTTGCTAACATTTTCAGATTTCAACGGATTAATAGCCATATTACTTAAATCGGCCGATAGTTTTCTACAAGGTAACCGCCAGAGTAATTGGAACTCCCCGTCCGTTAAATCGAACGGTTCACAATAGTCCCAAAATGCCTTTTTCTGAATTTTTCGGACTTCTCGCTTCTCATAAACACTAAATACATAGTTGTAATATGGGACTTTTATTATAAGTCTCTCTAAACAATCCTTCTCTTCCCATCTCTTCTAATACTAGCGATGCCGACAAAACTTCTTGTTTTTATCTGTCAAAACTCGACAAAATAAGTGTTGCATGTTATGTTTTGTAGACAAAAATACCACAGATAATCAAAAACCACTTTTTGACGTTAAGAATCGAGTTCTAAGTGCAGCCATGTTAGCGTCGGAAGACATATAGACATAAACGAATAAAACACGAGATAACGGGGTAGACAAAATTATGTCGCGGTGCGCATGTTAGGCCAACAGATAGTCGGTCCACCTTGTGATTAAAGTAAAAGATATTCTTTTATTATAATTTTATGTAGATAACCGGCAGGACCCAATTTTTTTCTTCTACCCTGAATAGATTAAACAATAAATTGTACTGATTTCCCAATAACTGTGCAGCCAGATCTCTTGGTAACCATTTAAAGGCGTATCCTAATCCAATCTATGCATGCGGATGCAACGTGCTGGCTTCACTGGTCAAAGGTGCATCCGTTCCCAAAGCTAAGTAATGGCACAAATCCAATGAGCAAATTCCCAAAGACTTCCAACCGCAGCCACAGCGCAGATGCATCTTTACTCATGTCCGTTCAGTTTGCACTGTGGGCAAAATTAGCATAAGTATAGTAATATAAAATTAGCATATGGATAGTTATAAAATTACGAGGAAATTGAATGAGGGAAAATTCTTTTTTTTTCATATACATATTTTTCGAACTTTTAGCTCACTAATTTTTGATTTTTAGGTAGTCAAACAAACCTTCAAAAATTAATCACATCAAAATATATTAAAAATTTCATTGGGTAAAATGACATTCTAAAGGGTCAGGTTTTCGAGTCATATGCTAATTAAGATGTAAATTGATTAATAATTACAACTTTAGCAGCGTATAATTCGAAAACCTGACGCTTTCCAAGGATTTGCCTCGATAAATTGTGATGTGATATAATGATTAATTTTTAATAATAGCTAACAGTTTCCATGTATAAAAAAGTCTGATGTACGATTTCCCTACTATGAGGGGGAGAAATATTAGGGAAAATTTATATTTTTCAATAGTTTGTACCACTGTGCAGTGGGTTACAAACTACGTCTTGCTGGTTCTGTCCGCCTCCGTGTCGTCTACCATTTGTAAGGGGAAATAAGCTTTAGTAAATATAGGAGAATAAGATATCCAGAACCCTTTTCCTAATAGGATATGTACACGTGTGTAAACGTTGATTTTGGCACTTGGTTTTGGTTCTTGGCAGACGAGTAGACATGAATGGACCGGCTCGACCGAAGTGATACCACGGCCTCACAGAAAACCGGCGTGAAACAGCACTGTGCTATGTTTCGTTACGTGAGTGAGGGTACCGGAAGCCCAATCCGAGAGGGAAGAGAGTTTAGAGGTTGCCAGCGCACTTGTGACGTCCCTTCACGTTCCCTTTTTTTAAATTCCCTTCTCCCCGATTGGGCCTCCGGTATCTTCACTAACTCGTCGAAACAACTGTAAGCACTGCTTAGACTTTTTGCGAGGGCATGGTATTACTCCAGTTGAGCCGTCCCAATTTATACCGCAGCATGCCTCTCACATGGCATAACCATGTGAAAGGCATCATCATTTCAGCCAATAGACGTCCACTGCACGACATAGGCCTCTCCCAATGTTCTCCACACAGATCGGTCCTGTGCCGCCCGCATCCAGTGGATTCCCGCGATCTTCACCAGATCATCGGTCCACCTCGTGGGGGGCCTGCAACGGCTGCGACTTCTTGTACGTGGCCTCCATTTGAGGACCTTTCCGCCCCAACGGCCGTCTGTTCTCCTCGCTCGCTGTGAGAGGCATGCTGCGGTATAAATGGGACTGTATCGATACGTAACCTAATTTAAAGCACACGTTACGACTGAATCGGAGTTTCCTTCTCTTTCACACGCCCTGTGCGTCTTCTTTGTTTAGATGCGACAGGTATATTCTCAATCGTTACGGGACGGCTTCAAATTAAGCCACCAAATGAGAGCAATGACTCGGCATAAATGGATATAGTTTTGTAGAGAACTATTTGTAATGAAGATACTATTGGTTTCCTGGGGATTAGTCTTGACGTATTGTTTTTTTTTTTCATGCTAGAGGCGACAAATTAGCCAGCGAGTCACCTGATGGAAAGTAATCAATGCCGCCCATTAACATTCGCGAAATCAGGGAGATCACTAATGTGTTGTCGCCTTTTTTTAAAAACTGTACGCTCTTCACAACATCTTCAATATCTTCAAGAGTGAAGATATTGAAGATGTTGATGTTTGAGGTGGTGGCGTTATGTGGCGGGTCATTACATTCTCTCTAATTTATTTTTTTTACATTATATACCTAGCAGACGGCACACCTGATGGAAAGTGATCACCGCCGCCCATGGACATCTGCAACACCTGAGGTATCACATATCCGTTGACAGCTCTTAAGAAAGGAGTACATCCTTTTCTTGAAGGTCACCAGGTCGTATCTGTTCGGAAACACCACAGACATGATGACAGCTGGTTCCACAGTTTTACTGTGCGTGGTAGGAAATGACGTGAGAAACGCACTGTAGTCGATATAAATCCATCCAGGTGATGTGGATGGAATTTGGCGTTCTGACGTGATGTGCGGTGGTGAAAAATTGCAGCTGGAATAAGGCCGAACAGCTCCTCGGAACATTTTTTGACATACATTTGTAATCCTATTTTTGACATATATTATTGTAATTTAATTCATTCTTTTTTTGTTGGTTAATACGTTTGTGTTATATTTTTTATGTGGAAACTTCACTGATTTATGTTTTTATTATTTTCTAATTATTTTAAATTTTATGTAATTGTTTGTTTCCCAAAGAATAAATAAAAAAAAAAGGTTGAGTGAAATGATGGCTGACACATACCTACTTTATACTTGTGAACAGGTGCCACCTTTGGGGACTGGTCCGCTTCAGTTTACCTCATATTTAGATTTTAATTTGCTTCATACTATTTTGTGTTGCATTAGACTGTATGACTTGGTATGAGGATAATAAACCATTGTATAAAAAGTTGGCGATTAAAAACAGTAACTGGCGAGTTTCTTTCCGGATCATCTCGACCAGAAACAACTTTCCGAGCAAGTGGGTAGAATCGCATTATGTTTATTTAGTTTTTTTTTGTATATTTTATGTATCAACATATATATGTATTAACTTGTAAATTATTACATAAGTACTTATAAATAGTCATAAATCATTCAAATGTATGACGATTTGTAAGTGCTGTGTACAAGCCTATGCAAATAAAGAATTATTTGATTTGATTTGATTTGGTTCAGAGATCAATAGTCAAAACATAGGCGTATGCATTTTCGAGTTGACCTATTTTCCTCCACATTCGCCGAACAATCAAGAGGTTGAACTTAGCTTCTACAGCTGAGCTAAGCTTTGAATAGGCAAATGGGTTACAGAATCGAAGAGCTAATGTTGATCGAGCTTAGGATTTGCCTCAACACTATGTGTAGTGAAGTAAGTAGTATTTTTGGATTATATTGTATTGAAAGTTACAATGTAATACGTAGGGATGCAAACGATACATCGATTTTTTTCAAACATCGATGTATCGTTCATAAATATCGATG
This sequence comes from Marasmia exigua, assembly GCA_019059595.1. NCBI lineage: Eukaryota > Metazoa > Arthropoda > Insecta > Lepidoptera > Crambidae > Marasmia > Marasmia exigua. The sequence goes on from CM032473.1 coordinate 19,904,516, forward strand.
TTTTAACATCGATGTTGAAACCTAAAACATCGACGATACATCGTTCTTCATGAGCGATGTTTTATGAACGATATTTTATCATAGTGCTATCTTCCGTTGAAATTGAATTTTACTAAACCACTAGAAAAATCCACCAGCCACAAGAAGTAATTTTTTGCCACTAAATGGACAGTCAAAACAAGAAATAGTAGAAAATCCACTAAGTTGGCAACACTGCCTAACTGACACTTCTCTCAGTCACACACAACACAAGCGTTGATTTTGTTATTTAGCGTTTTGTGCCCTCTGCAATCTAAAATATAAAACAAACGCCTGCGATACTTCTGTTAAAAAAATATATTTATTCGATATATAAATGGTGATAAAAAACATCGAAAAAAAATCGATATATCGTTCATAAATTTCGATGTTTTCGACATCGATGTTTCAGTTTTGAAAATATCGATGTTCTAATATCGATGTTTTTTAAGAGCGATGTTGCATCCCTAGTAATACGTCAGTTAAATTTAAGAAACTATGTCTTCCCAAAAAGGCGTCAAAAACATTATCTCTATAGTGAAATAGATTTAAGGAATATTATAAATTACAATCTATGTTACTGTTCTCAATATTGCATGCCCTTGTCACCTATAAGTAAGACTTCGTTTAGATTGATTTATAATTTTTCTGGTGTTATAATTGTATCTTGTACTGATGTAAATCTTGTTAGTGACCTATAAATAAAATAATAAATTAAAGGTTGGCAGAACTTGGTATCCAGACCCATAAAGCTTACAGACCATTTTATGAATGTGAAATATTATTAATCTACCGAAAAGAAACAGCAAGTATCAGGTAATCTGAGAACTATCAGGTAATCTGTCTGCTCGCCTGCAACCTCCATCATCATCTATTATTATTATGTATTACCTTGTTGCGTCAAAAGCTAGCGTTTTTGAGGCCGGGGTATGCTTGGACCATGATGCAGGGTTTGGTGAGTCTGGTTATCGTATTGAAGCGACTGCCGTTTGACCTTAGCAACCCTGAAGCAGGGGTGGGTAGCAGACTAACTAAAGTAATATAATTTCTGCTATCAATTAAATAAAAAAATAAATGTTTGTTGGTAGTTCTAGGAACATTTAGATGCATCTCCTATTGCTATGCACAATGTGTTAATATGGCATTTCGCATGACCGACTGCCACGAGTCTTTACATTTAGTATAGAGTAGTTGATTGTTCACCAAGGGCGAAATGCTAAAAGCCTTTATCCTCAGTATATTACAAGTTAATTACAATCTCATATCTAGATAATGCCAGTTGAAACGCTTGCCTGCCTAGATAATTAATTATCTACTCATATTGACGTGTCTCGAAATTTGATTAATCATTGATAATGTGTGATAGAATACGAAAGCCATGGTAGCTCATGCGGGAGGTCGTGGTTAGAATCCGAGCATGCAACTCTGGATTTTTCAAATACCTATCTATATATTCATATTTCTACCATTCGCTCGGCGGTGAGAGAAAACATCGAAAGGAAACCTGCATGTTTCGGATAGCTTCTGAAACGTGTAACCATGATTCAGTTAGTCTAGTTCACCTGCTATAGGGTTACGAAGGTCAGATGGCAGTCGCTTCCTTGTTATTACCCCTTGTTAGTGCCCAAATTCTGAATCATGGTCCAAGCGTACCAGGCGAGCGACAGCTTTGGTCGCAACCAGGAATCAAACGCAAAAATTAGATGGGATATAAGTTTGATTGTCCTTACATAATTAGCCCTCATTTCAAGGCAAGCTTTTCACATTCGAAAGTTTTAATAACATTCAGCAGCAAACCTGGAGTTTTGCTTGTGTATGTCAAAGCGTTGAGGAATCGTTTCAAACTTGAATAAGTTGGGGATATGAAAGAAATGGCAATGGTTGTAAGCCAGGGCAAAAAGTGTTTTAGTGCCGTGGGTGTCTATGGGCGGCGGCAATCGCTTACCATCAGGCGATCCGTCTGCTCGTCTTCCACCTATCACTTAAAAAAATATTGAAACGACGAGCTGAATTTTTTTTTCTTGAGAAATGGAGGCAAACGAGCAAGCGGGTCACCTGATGGTAAGTATGGACATCAGCCAAACCAGAGTGAGTGGAGATGCCATCCATGAAGATCTACTGGAAATGCGAGTCAATCATTGGGTGGAACTACATGAACCGAAAATCCTCTCCACCGATCGTCATTATCATACCAGGATAGTACGTGAGTCCGCTATAATAAAGCAGGGATACCTTTACAGTATTCTAACAACCCCAGCCACAGGACACAGGTCTGCGTATCCCCTGCCACTCCGACGTCTAGGTCATTAAACTTCTACTATTCATTACAGACGCTCTCATATGACTAAGTAAGTATGTACAACAATATTAAATTATTATCTCTGATATAACATTCATTATTAGTTCTGCGGCTTGATTCGAGCTAATGAAGTAATCTCGTCTTGTTAGTCTTATTAGAAACACATAGGTTTTGCTTGTCAATGTCTAGCCTACTCCTTCATCATTAATATCAATCGTTTTTCTAAATAAAGTCACTCTATCACTCAAATTATATTAAGGTTAGGTTAATGCCTACGTGAATGATTTTACTAGCTGAAAAAGTCCCTTGATTTATCTAATATATATTTTTCTTAATTAACACAGTATATTGGCTCTCCTCAGCCTGATGGTAAACAATAGAAGAGCCTACGTTGCGTAAGGAAGCGATGTCAGGCATCATCTCCGTTGAGACGCCATACTGGCCCTGCGAGATTCTTCTTCACGCTTCGTTTGAAGGAATCCAGATTGTAGGAAGGGGGAAATACATGCGCCGGCAACGAGTTCCATTTCTTGATGGTGCAGCAGAAATAGGAATTGCTAAATGTTTTAGTCCGTGATGGAATGTTTTCCACTGTGAAACGTTTTCCTATACAGAGGTCAACATTTAGTCAAAATTAATGTATTAGCAGTGTTTTTTTTTATGTGATAGTTGGCAGGCGAGCGGAAGGTGATCTATCCTGAGGGTAAGTGATTGCCGTCGCCCATGGACACCTAGTCAAGTCACAAGTGTGCTACCAACCATACTCCTCTACGCTAAAATTGAGGAAAACACCGCCAAAATATTTTTATTGGTTCATTACACATGCCAGGATGACCCGTATTACTGTCAACATTTCTATGCAAGTACATAAATAACTCAACATAATTCCGACCTCTGTTAATAACTTACAAACTACAATTACTTCATCAACTGGTCCTCATTATAAGCTTTACTACCCATCCTTTTTTAACGGCCACTAAAAAGTTGCAATATTACTCGCCACTATAAATCAGTCCCTCTCATTAAACCAAACTGTCTATTAGTTACTGCCCGTTTCGGTTTAGAAAGCTTTTAAGAGCTTTTACTCCTCTTCCCCCCCCCCCCCCCTCCCTTCCCCCCTCTAACGTGTTGTTATACAACGCTAAGTACTTTGGTTTAGTGTCGATTTTGTACACAAGAATATTATATTACCGTGGGAGAGCCACGCTTCGGCATGAATGGGCCGGCTCGACCGGAGTGATACCACGGCCTCACAGAAAACTGTGCTGTATTTCGCTGCGTGAGTGAAGGTACCGGAGGTCCAATCCGGGGGAAAGGGGGGTTTAAAGTTTGGCAGCGCACTTGTGACTACACTGGTGTCGCGGGTGTCTATGGGCGGCGGCAATCGCTTACCATCAGGCGATAATATCCCTCTGCTTGTCTGCCACCTATCATATAAAAAAGAAGGCATTCTAGTCAACGTCTCGTTCCACTCGTCAACAGTTGCTCCCATCATGTAGATGTGGGTTGAACTACCGTCTGCGGTGTTTCCTGACCGTTACGACCGGCAAACCTTCAAGAAAAGAGAGTACTCCTTTTAAAAAGGCCGACAGTTCACTTTTTTATTTTTTTTTTATATTTTAAATGGGTTTGCACTTGACCTCATTTCACCTGATGGAAAGTGACAATAAGGTCTAAGATGTAGCGTGCTTACCCAGAAGAAGCCTATTCACTCTCGACTTAAAGACACCCAAATTGTAGCTCTCTGGGAATACAGAAGCCGGCAAGTTGTTCCATTCCTTAGCAGTTCGTACCAAGAAAGTAGGAAGCGAAACGCTTAGTACGAGCTGGTGGAACTTGCACAGTGTAAGGGTGGATTCCTGTCGTCTTCCGTAATGTCCGGTGGTAGAAAGGAGAAGGTGGTATCAGGTCGTGAAGCTCATTCGAACACTCTCCAAAATGCATCCTATAAAAAACCTAGAGACAGGCCACTCTACGTCGGTGAGCGAAGGCTTTGGGATTTATCCTCCACTAATTCTGCGTCACCAACTAACTTCATGGCTCGACGCTCAATCGAGTCGAGGGCAGCCAGCTGATACTTGGCAGAGCCATCCCATAGGTGACTGCAATACTCCATGCACGACCGAACTTGAGCTTGATAGAGTTTGAGAACCTGTTCCGGCGTGAAGGCGGCACTTGTGACTCTTTTCACGTTGCAGGTGTCCATAGGACGGCGGTAATTACATACTATTAAGTGCCGTCTGCTCGTTTGCCTCTATATCGTAAAAAATCTAAGATGATATTAAATTAAAATTTTAAAGAATTGTCACCTATGTTAAAGATCAATAAAAAATTGGCAGCTCTTATTTCTGCCGTTCTGTAAAGAAATTAAACTCGTTGCCTGCGTATGATTCCTTGGCCCTACAATATTGACTGCTTCAAAGGTAGCGTGAACAAGCATCTCGCGGCCCAGTATGGCAGTGCCAATCGATGTACTTTGTTTCGAGTTTGGCCTCCGGTACCCTTACTCCCTCGGCAAACCACACGGAAGCGTTGCTTCACAGCGCCGGTATTCATTGAGGCCGTGGTATCAGTTAAGCCAGCTCATTCATGCCCCTACAGTTTGATTTGAATGCAGATATATATTTTTTTCAGAACATCCTTTACATTGATCTGACTGCAAGATAGGTAGCTCAAGCAGCTCTGTTAGGTATATCACAACCAACAGCGGAATTACAAATACGTTTAATACTTTTCTTTTGTAAATACATACTTATAATACAAAGTAAGCATTGGTCTGGACCAATACAAACAGACATGTACATACACACAAATGTTTGTACTGTGCGGGGATCGAACCCGAAACCCTTGCATCAGAGGCAGCGTTCACTACCACTGCTCCAAATGGGTCGTCAAGTAAGGAATATGAACAAATCAATATAAAGGCTCCACTCACAAGATTTTGCATAATAGCAACAACGTGATATTTAGGTACTTTCCATCATGAATATTATGTATTCACGTGTCTTTTTCTATTATAAAAAATGTATCTTTTAGTACCAAAGCGAATCAGCCTTTTAAAGAAACTCTTTATCAAGATTTTTCTGCAAGGTTTGTACACTTTTCATCAAAACACGTCTTACTTGTGTACTTCGCTAGCAGACATAAAGTGCGCTCTCAGCACAGGATCACCTCTTTGTCCGCGCGCCATGAAAGGACTTGCGCATAAAGGGTGGTTTGGGCGCACAAAAACCCCATCTCCGGTATTCCAGCCAGGACTGCATGGAAGGAAGCTTGTGAGCGCGAGTCATAATGTTCTGAATACGTTAGCTGTGTTATTCATTTGAGGAACAGCCAGACGTGTTTTGATAGTTTTTGGGAGTGTTTTTTTATCATCTCGTTCTTTATGAAAGTGTAGGCTTTTCGTGCTCTTACGTTAATTAAGACATTTTTACTTTTTTGTAGGGATAATTCTTTTTTATGGGTTTTGTTGCTGTTTGACGATCCGTTTAGCGTAGTCCTTTATGTTTAAACCACTGCATTGTCGCGGACTGCGACTGGTTTTAGAAAATATAATTTAAAAAAACTCATTACCAGCTTCAGTTACCTAGACAGCTTTATGTCCGTTTCGTTTCTTTTCTAAGAATCCTTACTAATATTATAAAGACGAAAGTTTGTTTGGATGGATGTATGGATGGATGTTTGTTCCTCTTTCACGCAAAAACTACTAAACGGATTTTAATGAAACTTTACAGTAATGTAGCTTATAGATCAGAATAACACATAGGCTATAATTTATAAAGATATCTATAAGACCTTGCTTTTATTCGAATTACACGCAGACGAAGTCGCGGGCAAAAGCTAGTATTAGAATATATTGCAGAATATAAAAAATAAATAAATATTTCACAACATCACATACATTGATCTGACTCCGTAGCTTAAGCACCTGTGTTACGGATTATTTATTGTTCATTAATATTTTTTTGGAAATGCAATCAGTCATAAAATAACTACTACAGGAGTATCATTTCGACCTTCTCCTCTTCTCGGTTTTACGCGCCTCGTTCTCTCTATGGGTCGGGGAAAATCTGGTCACTGCAATTTACTAAACAGTGTTATCAAACAGTTACACACATGCACTCGCACTTGCACTAATCAAGGGCTACAGACCTTATTATGAATGATGGTTATCTTTACGCTGTTACGTATACGTTGAACTTGGTTAAACTATTTGTTTGACGTCAACACACCGCGGATGCCGGTTGTCACAAGGAGGATTTATTGTGACTCGTGTTCCACAGGAAGTTTGCATATTTCGAGATAAAAAGTTGTATTTTATTCATCTTCGGCTCATGAATTTTGAATTTTTTTGAATTTTTTAAGTAAATATTTTTTTTTTTGATAGGCGGCAGACTGATAATAAAAGGTTTATTCCCGCTGTCCACCCTCTGCTTGTCCACCCCGGGTGGACAGTGAAACAATTGTTAAAAAATTTCCCGCCCCCCTCTTTCAACCAAGAAGGGGTGGACAAGCAGAGGGTGGACAGCGGGAATAAACCTAGTAAAAGGTTATTAATAAGACGGATAATAAAGTTTAAGGTTCAAATTATTTAAGTTTTTTATCATCCCATTACAATTCAGCTAGGTACCTACTTAGAACAATGTTGACAAACAAACTCTAAAGCAAACATATGACATAATGTTATAGCCTGAATAGTGAGGGGCTGGTGCCTGAAATAGGTATCAAAGTGTAACCTGTACTAGAGGCCACATCCTCAGAGCCCTATTATGTAGTTACAGTTTAATTAGATTTTGGGGTAAGTAATATTAAAACACCGCGAAACACAGTTAGATATTTTGAAGGATAATGGAGAAAAAAAAGGTTAAAATAACATATGTACAAACAAATATTATTAATCTATTGATTAACAGAATTGTGAAGAGGGTGTTCTGAATATAAATGAATTGTGACTGGATATATGTATGTAAACGAGTATATAATATGTGCGTTTATATTTTTATGTGTGTATTGTGTATGTGGGCTTTTGAGAGCCAGGATGGGAGATTGGTGGATACGCTATTTTAAGCTATGAATTATTTTTTCTGTCTCATCATAGTTAAGAGATTTTAAGAATTAAGAAACAACCATTTTACATTCTACCTTTGCTAGAGGGTAAAGATTTCTTTAGTATACCATTTATTTTATTATACATAATTATATGTAGGGTCCTAGATAAAAATATACAATTTCGTGATGTCGCTGTATTCATGAAAGGAACGACACAAAGTTTATACTTTCTGCGTTTGTCCTTGATCGATCTGATTATTTTGAGAATTGTATGAAGGATGAAGGTTTGGCGAACCGTGAGCAATTCCCAGTCCCTGTACAGATCAACTGTGGGGTAGCGATATGGCAAGCAGGCTCCTACTTTAAGAAGGGCTCGTTGAGCTCTCTCCATTTCTAAAAGATGTGACTTGGCAGCACCACGCTGAATTATGATGGATCACCTTATGGTAAGTGATTGTCACCGCCCATGGACACCTACAACATCAGTTGAATCACAAGGGCGGTGCTAACCTTCAAACCCTCCATTCCCCCGGATTGGGCCTCCAGTGCCCTCGAAGTGTTCACGCAGCGAAACACAGCAGAGCCACTGCTTCAAGCTTTACGCCGGTTTTCCGTTAAGCCGTAGTATCACTCCGCCATCTGGTATAGTGTTTTTATGCCGAAGCGTGGTTTTTCTGCAATGAATATAAAAGAAAAGCTTTTCCCACTCTCAACATCGTTCTCAAACTTTCGCACCTCAAAAGTTCTACTTTCGCACTTAAAATCCGGCGTTAAATCTCCATTAAAACTGCAACAGACATCTCCAAAGTTGGCAAAGCAGATGCAGCATCAACAGACAAGTTGCAAGACGCAAATGGGCTGCAACTTGCAGTTCCATTGTTCGCGTGCATCCGCCGAAGTCGGGCGCTGTAGAGGAGCCATCGGCTTGGAAACGGCAGGGATAGGCAGCGAAGTTGCCTTGAGTTAGGTGATTCGATTGTGTCAGATTATTTTATGAATAAGAATAATAAAATCTGATGATAATGAGCTCATCATCATCAGGTTATCCTAATGGTAAGTAATCACCGCCACCCATGGACACCTGCAAAAGCAGAGGGGTTACAAGTGCGCCACCGGGGTTATAAATAGAAATACGCTCTTTTCTTGGAGGTTTGCAGGTCTTATCGGTCCGGAAATACTGCAGGCGACAGTTTATAGTTTTAGTTAGATAGATTCTTTATTGCACAAAAACAAAATAAAAGTATGATACAACAACAACAGAAATTACAATAAGGCGGTCTTATCGCTTGTAGCGATTTCTTCCAGACAACCGTTGGGTAGAGGAAACAAATAACGTATTCGTAATAGGGGAAGGCATTGCAAAGCAATTTTTCGCTTACGTGTTGGACCCAACATTTGTGCATGGTTATTTAATAAATAGTTAAATGTTTGCAGAGAGCTTGTAACCCCGAAATTGTTTAAAAAAGATCCGATTTGGTAGCTAAAAATTTAATTCGTTTGGCGTCGCTAGTGTGCCCTACCCGTCACCTTAAGGAAAGCTCTTCTTACATTGTGGTGTTAGTGTGGTGTGTATGTGTTTTTAATGGTGTGTTTGTATGTGTGAGTGTGTTCCTGCATCCGCTGACGTTAGTCAGGCGATGTGATGGATCCTTCGGCTTGAAAACGGCAGGACAGACATGGAAGTTGTCGCTGTCATTAAGTACAACCTGAGCGGATAAATAATGGGATCAGAAATGGCGGCGCATCTATTCACTTCTCGCTCGCACACCCACGAGTGCGAGTATAAACGCAAATAGTGTGCGAGCGAGAAGTGAATAGATGCGCCGCCATTTCTGATCCCATTCTTTATCCGCACAGGTTGTAAGCTGATTCGGTTGTCCGAATTACTAGGAGCGTAAAAATAAAATTTATTTTATTTTTACGCCCGCTATTATGTACTTGTGTAATCGGAATCCATATCAACAAAAGTATCAAATGCATGTTTACATAAACAGATATTAGAACACCGAGACACTACAGAAACACAAGTATTCATCACACAAATGTTTGTCCAGATTGGTAATTAAACCTATATGAGGCAAATAACGTAAACGACGACCCGTTTGGAACAGTAGTAGTGAACGCTGCCATTGGTCCAAGGGTTGCGGGTTCGATCCCCGCACAGTACAAACATTTGTGTGCATGAACATGTCTGTTTGTATTGGTCTGGGTGTTTCCAATGTATTATAAGTATGTATTTACAAAAGAAAAGTAGTATATGTATATATTTGTAATCCCACTGTTGATTCTGATATCCGTAACACAGGTGCTTAAGCTACCTATCTCGGAGTCAGATCAATGTATGTGATGTTGTGAAATATAAAAAAAAAAAAAGGTAGAATACTAGTCTCTACCAAATGCTCCATGGACCAGTCAACATAGTCGAGTCACGGAGACATTTAAATTGAGAGTACCACCTCTTTTTAAAGATTAAACATAATGAGATAAAACCTAAGGTCTTCCCAGCACCTGCTAGCAAACTCACCCTTCTTAGCCACTAAGACTGGTCATAGTTTCTATCAAAAATTCATGAGCCACGTACCGCCGTTACAGCCGGGCATTGGCTCATGAAGTATTCATACAATAACCGATAATGCCGGAAGAGAACATAATGATGGCTTTAGGGCTCTTGTGTCTAGTAAGAATTGGTGGTCCCATAAGAAAGTGTAAAGCTTTGTAATTTTCTCTTGCAAATATGATGATATTTGGAAGGTGTACTACATTAGAATAGTTATTTACGGGATTGCTACCATGTCGTACCTTATTTTTGAGTATCCGATATTTCGGCGCTGTTGCAAGCGCCATGGTCACGGAGTAACTGAAGATTCTGCGGGTAAGATGTTATTGGCAGACATATCGGTCTACCCTCCTTCTTAGTCTTTTACTGCGTTCACCTCGGGTACCACTGTTTCCTAACTCACTATTTATTCGCACCTGTTCTCGACACACAACACTCACAGTATCTGCCCGCGAAACGACACTTTGTTTAGTTTTACGGTTCCTACACTTACAAATCACTGGATTCCAGACATTTGACAATTTAAACCCATCCTCACGATTGAAATTTTTGAATTTCCGGATTTCAATCGCTTCCCTGACCAGTCTCGGTATGTAGTGGCGTTCTGTCGAAATTATCTGATTTTATTACATAAAAGCGGTCAAAAACAATGACAAGCAGAAATCAGCAATTGCAGAACATTTGTTGGAATCGGGTCCAAATCACTGGATTGAGTTTTATAACCCTCAGATAATTTCGACAGAACGCCACTACATACCGAGACTGGTCAGGGAAGCGATTGAAATCCGGAAATTCAAAAATTTCAATCGTGAGGATGGGTTTAAATTGTCAAATGTCTGGAATCCAGTGATTTGTAAGTGTAGGAACCGTAAAACTAAACAAAGTGTCGTTTCGCGGGCAGATACTGTGAGTGTTGTGTGTCGAGAACAGGTGCGAATAAATAGTGAGTTAGGAAACAGTGGTACCCGAGGTGAACGCAGTAAAAGACTAAGAAGGAGGGTAGACCGATATGTCTGCCAATAACATCTTACCCGCAGAATCTTCAGTTACTCCGTGACCATGGCGCTTGCAACAGCGCCGAAATATCGGATACTCAAAAATAAGGTACGACATGGTAGCAATCCCGTAAATAACTATTCTAATGTTAGTGACCATGAAAGTTTAAACAATATATAGGTGTACTACAAAATATCTTGCTGGTTAATTTCGGTAGAAATCAACATTCCGACTCAGTGACAGTTAATAACACCATGACTATTTAACTTCGACGCAGTTATAATCGAAAATGGTGAGCAGCAGAGTCTTTTTTGTGATTTGACACTATGATCTTATTTAATAAAATACCTTCTCACACAAAAGTGATCAGCTTCTTATTTAAGTCCCCACTGCTGGGGCACGGGCTTCCCTCAATCACATGAGGGGTTAATTGCCATACTCACCACGCTTGGCAGACGGGTTGGCGGGTTTTATTTTATTTTATTTTATTTCTTAGGAATAACAAACAATTACACATTAAAATGATCTTAGATTAAGTAGTTTTGATATGAATGCAGAGTTTTCCTTCTCTGGGTGCTGCTGATTATGCCAGCAGCTTTACCTTAGTCACCTTTTACGACACCTCGGTAAGAGTGAGGGTGGCCTATTCTACTCTGCCGTGACCACACGGCATCATATCCCATATCGTGTTGATGGTGACAAATTTGATTTTTCCAGCCCAATACTTCACCACACGGATTGCACTGTCGGTAGCCTGTAGGAGGTCGCTATACGTGCAGCTGTACGAGCAGAGAGGGCTAGTCAGGAGGTGTTTCGTGGTCTGGAAGTGGCGCCGCGCTTGCAGGCATTGCTGGACGCTTACGACTATCCCCACCATATTATTTGAAAGAAATGGGGTGAGCATTACGTCTCATAGCCACTGCGACCAGTAGATGATCTATTGTGGCAGCCCCACGTAACTATCCCCACCTACTCATGTTTTCCCTGCAACGCCCGACCCTGATGCTCAGTGATCAGCGATCACACAAGATTGACGTGATTTGTATGAGAGAGCGAATTTTTCGAAAACTTGAGCTAAACCTTCTTGCTGAACACCGCGACACACCAGGATACAAATTTTGACTGCCCGGCCTGTTATAGTTTGCTTTTTTATGATATATGTGGCAGACGAGCCGACGAATCACCTGATGGTAAGCGATTACCGCCGCCCATGGACACCTGCAACACCAGTGGTGTCACAAGTGCGCTGCTTACCTTTTAACCCCCCTTCCCCTGTAGTTTGTTGTCGTTTTATCGTGTTGGTACCTAATATTTTTTGGCTAGTTTTTTATTCATTCATTTTATTTTTAAGTTTTTGTTTCTTAATTATTTTTTTTTGTTAACCAGTCTGTTATTATCTGACTCTATAGTTTTGCTGTTTATTGTAATTGTGTTTGTTGCTGTTTATTTTTCTATGTTGCTCAGTGCTTTTGTATTGTTATAATCTGCTATGTGATTGCCTCGTTGGCGCGGTGGGTAATGCGTCATACTTTACAACAACGGCAGCCTGGGGTCTCGGCTACGATCCCCGGGTCGGTCGGGCCAAAATTGGTACCTGAGATTCCTGTTAAGAAATTCTCAGTGTCAGCCCGAAGTCTGGAACTTGGCGGTGTTGCACCACCGTGCCTCGGAAAGCACGTTTTGCCGTTGGTCCTGCGCCCGATCCCTCTTCGTGTCGCGCTGGTGTTCCATCGAGTCCATTATGAGGGCAAGGGAATAGAGAATGCACTTGTGTTTGCACACACACTTGAGCACTATAATATATCCTGCGTAAGTAGCTGATCGTTGAGATTGGCTGCTTTAGCCGAAATCAGTTGGAGGATATTATATTTATTAGTCTGCTATGTGATTTGCTTGTATCACGCTATATTTTTAAGGCCCCTGCTAAATGATAAGCACTCATCCTAGATCAGTTTCTCTTTTATTTTTACACATAGTCCTCACAATATTTTTTCTCGCATTCAATACTGTACACCTGAATCAACTCGACTGAACCATGCAACAGGCCGAATTAACGCTGGCCTAAAGTTTATAAACTGCCCTTTGAAGTAATGCTCTCAGGCGAAGGTAGAAACTGGCAGGTGTGCACTCGCCTGGACCGAATAATATGATACTTATGCCGTACTTACACTGCCCGCGATTAAGAAGCTATTTTATCTTTATACGACCCGTTTGGATCAGTGGTAGTGAACGCTGCCTCTGGTGCAAGGGTTGCGGGTTTGATCTCCGCACAGTACAGGCTGTGTTTCGCCGTGTGAGTGAGGTTACCGGAGGCCCAATGGGGGAAAGGAGAAAAGGTTGGCAGCACACTTGTGACTCCACTGGTGTTGCGGGTGTCCATGGGCGGCGGAATTGCTTACCATCAGGTCAGATCAGATCCGTCTGCTCCTCTGCCACCTCTCATATTGTATAAAAAAAAGTACAAACATTTATGTGCATGAACATATCTGGTTGTATTGGTCTGGGTGTATTTTATGTATCAGAAGTATGTATTTACAAAACATAAAATTCTGAATACTTTCTTTTATGGATTCATCGGTGCACTTTTTTAAAAATTTAATATTTAAAAATCCCCCGACACAATTAAAGCTCCTTCATTTGATACCTATATTGAGGCAGTTGGAACAACAAATAGGTTATTCGTCATTTTCTGACGGCGGCCATCTTGGATTTGAAAATTTTTCACAATTAATATATTCTGCTACTCAAGCCCTTTTATATGATACCCATATTGTGGGAGTTGTGTTGAAACATAAAATCCAAATCTTTGTGACGGCGGCCATCTTGGATCGATTTTTATCCAACATAGCTAAGAATACTTCCTCCTTATTCGTCTTTCAAACAAAAAAAACAAAATCAAAATCGGTTCATTTGTTCGGGAGCTACGATGCCATAGACAGACATACAGACACACAGACACGTCAAACTTAAAACTTATAACACCCCGTCCAAGTCCAGTCCACTTATAACACCAAGTACTAAATGTATTAGGTCGTCTGCCTCGGGGCGCATTGCTTAGTGGGTCGCACTTTAAAGCTGCTTTAGGGAATAAACCGGGAGGTAGTACTGAAGCAACTGATACACATGCTCATTTGTAGCATGCTTAAAAATCATGCCAAATATAAGCATGTTTAATGATCTGTCCACATTTGCTATCAATAGACACGGTATTAAACATCTACTATTACTTTCTATCAGGTGACTCGCGCGTTTGTCGCTTCGCGCATAAAAAAAATAAGCATGCTTAAAAATAAGCAAACATGTCTACATGTTGTACGGTCTACTACCGCACATTTGGGTTGTAGCATGCTTTAAGCATGAAAATAAGCATGTTTTTTTGTATTATTATGAGAGTATTGTTACGAGGCCTAGCTTGGCAGACGAGCAGACGGATCACCTGATGGTAAGCAATTCCGCCGCCCATGGATACCCGCAACACCAGTGGAGTCACAATTGCGCTGCCAACCTTTTCCCCTTCCCCCCATTGGGCCTACGGTAACCTCACTCACACGGCGAAACACAGCGCAGGCGCTGCTTCACGCCGGTCTTCTGTGAGGCAGTGGTATCACTCCGGTCGAGCCGGCCTAAGCGTGGCTCTCCCACATTTGTATGTATGCTTAAAAATAAGCAAACCTGTCTACATGTGCTAAAATATTCCGCCATACTCCCCCTTCCACCCGCACTACAGTACTCAAAATTAGCATGCTTTTAGCATGAAAATAAGCATGTGTAACATTCCGTTAACCCTCCTTTTTGCTTCGTCGTAGTCGGGTACTACCTAGTTGGGATATCTCGTAGGTTAGTCATTCGAACGTCTCGCTTTTAGTGGTTCAGCTACGTTGCGAAAATTTAATTAATTTAGTTAGTTATTTCATGAACTGCGTTTTAAAGTTGTTTGCAACGTTTTGCCTTTAATCAATTCCAGCTGGATGCGTTGAGTTCAATGCTTTGATAGGGAAAAGAGAGAAAACATTAGTTAATTCCTTTCATTTATCTGGTTCCCCGGTCTAAGGGTTTCGAAGGTCAAAAGCGAAAGGCAGTCGCTTCATTGCAATTACCAGAATTTCTGAATCCTGAATCATTATCCAAGCGTACCCCGGGTTCCCAAGCGACAGCTTTGGACACAACTGGAAATTGCACACTAAGATGATAGATAGGTAGATAGAAACATTTATTCACTGGAAAATACGACACACCTCATTTTACAGATAATAACGCAACAAGTATAATCAAATCAAATATAAACTAAAACAGCAAACACAACATTAAAGTTATAAAAGGAGACAAACAGAGAAAAAAAAATAAAGAGAAAAAAAAACAAAGTAATAATACGGCTTCTCAAGCCGGGCACTAAGTATTTGCGTACAGATGTGTGTGTGTGTGTGTAAGGTATGTCGCGATAGTCAGTGAAAAGTAGCTCACTCAGCTTCGGTCATGGCTTTAGGTAGGAGTACCTTCAGGCCATGGCGCTGGTTTTTTGTGAGCCCTAATGTGACGCACGGACGATATATGTGGTACATAAATAGTTTATAAATAAATTAAAGATAATGTTCTGTCTAATAAAGGTGTACAGATGAGGGTTTTATACGTCTTAAGAGATATTCAAACGATTAAGTATTGTAATGAGAGTAATTATAGCCCACATTATATAAAGATGCTACCACACTGCTCTTTAAAACAATCACAAACATTTACTAACAATTGTTAGGGATTATTAAATTATGTTAAGAATTGTTCATTCTTTGAGTAAAACGTGGTAACTTAAGGATTTATAGTAGTTGCCGACCAGGGCACAATGTTTTATTCCAACCTATATATTTTCTGTTAATCTCACCACCACTATACCTACAAGTTGTACCGTGACAAATCAATTTTATCCCGACTTATTTTAGGTTTACACTTCGTATAATATAAAAGTATTTTCAATTAACCGCCCATACCATATCACAAGCGTAGGAGTATGTAATAACGAGGTTTTTAGCGCATGACCTGAAGAGCAAAAATCGCTTGCAGCTTATATAGTATTTTGTTTGAAGTGACGCCATTTTAGTGGCATGCGTGCAAGCGATTTTCGTTTCAAAGTGGTTATGCGGCAGATTCCCCGATCGTTCAAGCGGTCGCTCGTCTCGAGGTAAAACCAAAGCCGAAAAGGGAGTACAGGCGCGCGTCCGTCGATGGAGCTTTTTGGTAGTGACAGGCACAAGAACGTACATATAACTGGATGGGGTGCACGTACTTTTGAAATTGGTACTTGTACAGGGAAGTGTCGCAAAGCGACTTTATACAGTGACCAGCTGTGCCCACGGCTTCGCTCGCGTTACATAAAGACTAAAAATAAAGTTTTTTTAAAAACTAAAACCCGACTACCATAAAAACACCCACCACACATCATGGGGCAGCTCCAACACGAACGCTAGAGGTGAGTTACTGTTTGACTACTTGCTCACTAATAATCAATTTGTTCTTAACGTGGGTAGTAAACCAACCTTTACCACACGTTCTAGGCAGGAAGTACTAGACATAACTTGGTGTTCAGGTAATCTCGCACACCGAGTGACCAATTGGCACGTCTCAGATGAGCCGTCCATGTCCGATCACACCCACATTAGGTACGACATACTATGCTCGGGAACAAAGGAACCGAACACCTACCGTGACCCCAAGGGAACAGACTGGGAGGGCTTTAGGAACTCCCTTAGGTTATACCTTGGAGATTTTAAATACATCAAAACTGTGGACCAAGTGGAAGCCGCAGCAGAGGACTTAGGCAATAGCCTAATGAATGCGTATCTAGAAAATTGTCCTCTCAAGACCACTAAGAGCAACAGAAACACGCCTTGGTGGAACAAAAACCTGGAGCATCTGAGGCAAAAGGCCCGTGCCTTATTTAACAAGGCAAAAAAAGACAAGAACTGGGATGCTTACAGGAAGGCGTTAACACGTTTCAATAGGGAGCTCAGGAAAGCAAAAAGAAGATCCTGGCAAAAATTCTGCGGGTCAATCAAGGACAATGCCCAAGCTGCCAGGATCCACAAAATACTATCCAAGACACCTGAATCCCATCTAGGCCTGCTAAGGAAAGCGGATGGATCTTTCACAGAATCTCCGGAGGAAACACTGAGACTGCTTGCTCAAACGCACTTTCCGGAATCCGTGTACATTAATAACGAAAGAGAACTCCAGGTCAGTAAATCTCCGGACAGGAGACCGAGGAATGAAGACTGGAGGAGAGCTTCCGTTATTTTTCGTCCCCAGCAGATAATTTGGGCCATTAGGAGTTTCAAGCCTTACAAATCTGGTGGGGTCGATGGTATCTTCCCGGCTTTGTTGCAGCGGGGCGAAGATATCATCATCTCTACGCTGATAAAATTATACCGTGCAAGCTTTGCTTGGAGTTATCTGCCATCAGCGTGGACTCGGGCGAGGGTCACTTACATTCCCAAGGGAGGGGACAAAGACAAATCGCAGCCCAAGTCCTACAGACCGATAAGTCTCACCTCATTCCTACTAAAAACGATGGAAAAGGTGTTGAACAGTCACATCAGGGCAACATACCTCGTTGAAAAACCCCTGAGTGCAAGACAACATGCCTACCAAACAGGCAAGTCCACGGAAACGGCACTTATTGACCTGGTGGACAGAATTGAGAAAGCCATAGAAGACAAAGAAATTGCACTCTGTGCCTTTCTTGACATCGAAGGGGCGTTTGACAACACCAACTTCGATGTTATAACACGTAGTATGGTGAATCGTGGAATCGACGACACCACCACCAGATGGATGGGATCCATGCTACAAAATCGGACTGCAACAACAACGTTGATGAATAAAACCCTACATTATAGAGTGACCAGAGGATGTCCACAGGGCGGAGTCCTATCACCCCTTCAATGGTCATTGGTTGTTGACAGTCTCATCTGCGAGCTCAATGAAGCCAGATTTCTGACTCAGGGTTACGCAGATGACATAGTAATAATGGTCATAGGAAAATGCCCTAGCACCATTTCCAATCTTATGCAAAGGGCCCTACGAATAGTAGAAAACTGGTGCACGAGACACGTGCTAACAGTCAATGCACGTAAGACGGTCTTAATCCCGTTTACCAAAAGAAGGAAACTAGAGGCGCTACACACCCCAACACTTCTTGGTACGAAGCTATGCTTGTCCAACGAGGTCAAATATCTCGGAGTCTTTTTAGACCAAAAACTAACATGGAACAAGCATCTCGACTACATCACTAGAAAGGCAAAAATTGCGATGGGGGCAAGCAGTAGGTTGGTGGGGCTAAAATGGGGGCTACGGCCCATGGCCGCACTCTGGATTTATAAAACCATAGTGAGGCCGATCGTCACTTATGGCTGCTGTGTGTGGTATAAGAAGACGCACCAACTTAACTGCGTAGAGAACCTCAGCAAAGTTCAAAGAACTGCCTGCCTTATAGCCACTGGCGCGCTTTCGTCCTCTCCCTCTGCAGCACTGGATGCCCTCCTGAACATTCCACCTCTGCACATTCACGTGCAGATGGAAGCGAGGATGGCTATCACGAGAGCGAAAATCAGAGGGAGGACGAGATGGCATTCTAGGGTCATGAGAGGCCTCTACAATGAACTAATGAAAATTCCGGTCATGGATATGCCCTCTGACTCCATGGTCCGTGAACACCGCTTCGATAAGCGGTTTACAGTCTTGTTACCAAGTAGACAAGACTGGGAGGCTGGAACTCCCGGAAATGTTAAGCAGAATGACATCGTTTGGTATACAGATGGCTCCAGGAAGCAGGGCATATCTGGGGCGGGATTTTGTAATGATCGCTGCGGAATACGCAAATTCGCCAACCTGGGTCGCTATACCACAGTGTACCAAGCGGAAGTCTTCGCAATAATTGGCTGTGTCCAAGAGAGTCTACAAATGAATCTCCAGAATAAGAAGATATTCATCTTCTCAGATAGTCAAGCTGCCCTCAAGGCGTTAACATCCTGTGAACTTGACTCCAAACTCACTAGCGAGTGTGTCCTGCTCCTAAACCAGCTTGGCAATGCCAACATTGTAAATCTGATTTGGGTACCGGGACACTGCAATATCAGAGGCAACGAAGTCGCTGACGTGCTAGCAAAGGCCGGGGCAGAGAGCCCACTACTCGGACCGGAACCAATAAGTGGCGTTCCAGCATGCATGGTCAGGTTCGAGTTAAAAGAGTGGGAGAAAAAACAAAGCACTGAATTCTGGAAAAGATTACCTCGACTAGAACAGTCTAAGGCGTTGATACAGGCGTTCGATCAGAAACGAGCTGTAGAAATAACAAAACTGAGTAGAGGACATGTTAGGGCACTCACTCGGACCCTCACAGGGCACTGCAAATTAAATAAGCACCTGCACAACATGGGCCTTACAGATACCAAAATCTGCAGGTTCTGTCGCGAGGACGAGGAAACGATTATCCACGTCCTCGGCGAGTGCATAGCGCTGCACCGCTGCAGAAGCCGGCACCTGGGAGCACACATGATCTCAGCTGACGAGATCAAGAGCTCCCCCATCAGCTCCATTCTCGGGTTTATCCTGGAACTGGAGCTACATGAGGTGCTGTAATAGGTTACGGGGCTGCCACAATAGATCATCTACTGGTCGCAGTGGCTATGAGACGCAGGGCTCACCCCATTTCTATCAAATAATAACCATAAAAACACGCTCTAAAATGTATGAAACAAGCAAATTGTCTTTGCTGAAATTATTATGCCGTATTGCCACATTGTTTAGTCGGGTTTTAGTTTTTAAATTTTATTTTTATTTAGCATATTTTTAGTTATGTAAATAAAATTACTTATTTGAAATGCGCCCAAATTCTGCATGGAAGAGTTAGAATGTCAATTTACCGTATTAATTTGGCAACATTGAAATCGAATGATTCAAAAATAGGGAAAATCGGCTTCATGCGACTTAGAAGGCGAATGTGACTTACGTCGCATGCGACGACGCTAAGTCATACAAGTAAATCAAAAATAGGTCTCCTGGTCGCTCTCTGTAAAGCGTCATCCTAATACAAAGCTATATCGCAATCATTGCCAGCGTAAACGATGCGACCATCGCGTGATCTCGTAATAGAAAAACCTGGGTATCCTAATATAACGCGAAAACGCGATCAAGATTGATGACGGCTAGCTCTCGACGCGACGCGATCATTGTGCAAATCCCAGTTAGGGCACCTATTCATCAGTAATAGGTGCAATCACGTTTGCAAGACTTTTAGTTCGAGTGAATAGATTCTGGTGGGGCGACGTCCTGTGGGTATTGGGGTGTGGGGAAACAATGGGGTGTTTTTTAAGTATTATAAGTATTTATTTACAAAAAGAAGAGTATTAATCTAAATATTGGTAATCCCACTGTTGACTTTGTTGAGCTACCTATTTTGGAGGCATTCGACATTCATGTATGTGACGTTGTGTAAAAAAAAAGATAAGGCTGGCAGGGGAAAGGGAGTGGCGTGATAAAGAAGAGGTCTATACTCAGCAGTGGGTGGATGTGGTCTGATATGAATGAATGAATAGATTCTTAAACATTTATTAGGACACCTATTCTAAGTCAATATTGTTCGATTGTCTTGACTTTAACGATGGTCGCATCGCTCATTCGCCCGTTGTATTAAAGCGAAAGATTTGTTTTCTTCTGCAACCTTTATTTCGATTTTCAAAAAAAAAAAGAAAATTGCATCCCTACTTCACTAGGCTCTTCCATTTTCTTTTATTCTTTTTCCTGTCAATGTCAAATTCAGGCCTGACGTTCGGCGTTCACCGCCACGATGACACTGATTGGTCTTTCGTTCTCAGTAAATGGCACTCTATGCCGACTACATGAGATTCAATGTTGAGTAACAGACTGTTGAACTTAAATTGGCCGCTACGTAGTGTAGATTGGGCTATTTTTAGTTTATCATTGTTCATTCTGTACTGTTGCTTGATTAACTGCCGTGTTCAACATAACACAACATGAGCAGAAAAAAAAATATCGCAACCGGAAATAACACGCCAAGATGATGATAATGTCACGATCGTGCAAGAGTCACGCTTCGGCATTAATGGGCCGGCTAGACTAGAGTGATTCCATGACCTCACAGAAAACCGACGTGAAGCAGCACTGTCCTGTGTTTTTCGGCGTGAGTGAGGTACCAGAGGCCCAATCCAGGAAAAAGGGGAGTTTAAAGGTTGTCAGCGCACTTGTGACTCCACTGGTGTCGTGGGTGTCCGTGGGCGGCGGCAATCACTACCGGTGATCCGTCTGCTCATCTGCCACCTACCACAAAAAAAAACAAATATCCTATAATAATAACAGCGTTTTGCGCGTGAAATATACAAAACACACTCATTTTTATTTGTGTGTTTTGCCTATTTCACGCACCTATTTTAAACCTTTCTACCATAAAAACCTATTAGCGTGATAAACAATGTAATGAGTAACAATTCCTTTTAAATCGGAATGCTTATTCGAAAAAAAAACACCATTTTGCCTTAATAAGTAAAGAAACTCGCTAAAAATCACATTCATCACATTAAGCCCCCAAGCCGTCCTCCAATTTCCCATTCAAATTCCTCTTTGCAAACCCGATAACTCACTATCGGTTAAACTCACCCACTTCCCATGCAAATCAACTCAAGGCGACACGAACATTCCCGCTCATGTCTCTATGAAGTATTTTTTTCCCCATACATTCAACTTTGCCCTGCATAAATCCAAATTTATCTACCGTGAAACTTAATTTCCTTTACTTTATTTTTCTCCACTCGGATATCCTCTAGTGTGTAAGTCCATTAACTTTTACGTCCGTCTTGTGAATATCCTGGTATTCCACCCTTGAGACTAGGGCAGTTCCAAAGTTAATCCTATTGTTTTGGGGCAATATGTAACGGGGCCAGGCACGTACAAACGGCGTGGCCCCAACGTTATCTTCCAACTTGTAAGTGTCAGCCCTTGTTAGTTATATCGTTAGGTGTGTGTAAGATACACTTTGAGATTGTGTCAATCGCAATACTGCCAACGTCAGTCAAATACTCGTAACTGAGATATCGTCAGTGAAGTTCTAACACCACGTAAGTAATTTTTTGGCGGTTTTGATATTTTGATGCCATTCGTTAGATAATAATCTATAGAGAGATATCGATGTTTTTTTACTAATTTGCTGGTGGCGGAGCTAATAGTAGAAAGACGCACATGTTGACCGTGGGAGAGCCACGCTTCGGCACGAATGAGCCGGTTTGACCAGAATGATACCACGGCCTTACAGAAAGCCGCGGCGAGAAGCAGAAATGTGCTGTGTTTCGCTGCGTGAGTGAGGATATCGGAGGCCCAATCCAGGGTAAAGGGGGGTTTTCGAGAAATCCAGAGGTGCATGCTCGGATTTGAATCACGACTCCCTCGTATGGAAGTCGCATTCAGATCCAGAGTTACCATCGCCCGTAGTTATTTCAGTAATTATGTCTATCTATATTTTTCGGCATTATATCTAATTGAATTTCTCCCGCAGAATGCCGCTCAAAGGCGTTATTCAAACAATTCGCTGTTTCCATTAAACCTTATAATTGCGAAGTGCAACTCTCTCGAAAATTCCGCAGAATTTAAATTTCATTGTACCTCTGGTAAACAGAATTTACACCCAAGTTCTAAAACTGAACATTCTTTTACTTGTATTTAGTAATATCGTAGTTATATACCGTTATCTTGTATCGTTTACATTCCGAAAACCTCATAATAGGGTTTTCCGCTTATTATGTTAATCTGACATGATAATTGGACTTTATTCGCGATACCTATTCTGAGGTTTTCATGATGTAAACGATATTTTGTATCGTTTACATCCCGCAACGGTACAAAAAGTAAAGTATCAGCCTATATACTGTCCCACTGCAGGGCAAAGTCATCGCTACTATCATGGGATTAGGCTTAATCACCACGCTTCCCAAATGCGGATTGGCGATCACAAACCCGAGCTGTGTTCGAGAAATTCGAGACATACTTTTTTCTCGACCCGGGATTCGAACCCAGGACTCCGAGATCACGGCCCGGTACTTAAACCACTATAATGGTATAGTGGTTTAAGTACCGGGCCGTGATCTCGGAGTCCTCAATCGGTACTCAATCTTTTTGATATACGGGCCACAAACACGTTATAGTCATGGTGTCGCGGGCTACAAGCAAAAATTACCGGCACGACCGGAGTGATACGACGGCCTCACAAAAAACCGACGTGAAGCAGCACTGCGGTGTGTTTCGCCGAGTGAGTGAGGGCACTGGAGGCCCAACACCCCTCAAAAGGCCGGCAGCGCACCTGTGAGGCTTTGGTCTTGCAAGTTTCCATAGGCGGTGGTTATCGCTTACCATCAGGTGTTTATAATAATAACTCTCACAACATCTCATACGTTGACCTGATTCCGTACTAAGTAGCTTAAGCACTTGTGTTACAGATATCAGACAACAGAGGAACACAGATATATACTTAAATACATATATTACACCCAGACACCGAACAAACACAAGTGTTCATCGCACGAATGTTTGTCCAGGGTGGGGATCGAACCCACGACCTTTGGCGTAAGAGGCATACGGTCAGTCGAAGTTTTATGTAAGAACACGACCGGATGGCGCAATTGGTAGTGACCCTGCCTCTTACGCCAAAGGTCGTGGGTTCGATCCCCACCCTGGAAAAACATTCGTGCGATGAACACTTGTGTTTGTTCGGTGTCTGGGTGTAATATATGTATTTAAGTATATATTTGTGTTCCTCTGTTGAAAAAAATAAAAAGGGTAAATTAGCTATTTCTATAATAGTGGAAAAGAACAGGGTAGTTATAATAACTTTAAAATATTTGGCGAGATAACAAGGTGAGAGAAAAAAATATAAAAAAAAAAAAAAAAAACTAACATATTGTTCATTCAATGTGATTTTTGAAACTGTGAGCGTGTTTTCGTAATTTTGCACAGACCTGCTAACCTCATTACATCATCCAGGTGAGAATCTGTAAGTTTGTTTCTATACGCGTTCTTTACGTATTTCATTTTCGAAAAAGACGATTTATACAGGTAAGTAGACCCAAAGAAAATTAATAGGATTTGGACACGGACATCAGCCACACCAGAGGGAGTGGAGATGCGTTGCCGGCCTTTTAGGAAGGTATAGGTGTTTGCATCCAAAGCTGTCGCTCTGGAGCTCGAGGTACACTTGCACCATGATTCAAGTATTGAGGAGTCTGGTAATTACAATAAAGCGACTGCCATCTGACCTTTGTAACCCTTTGACAGGGAAACCATGATTAAGTTGGCCAACTAAATCATGGTTCCACAAACATTTTTTTTTATGATATAGGTGGCAGACGAGCCGACGGATCACCTGATAGTAAGCGATTACCGCCGCCCATGAACACCTACAACACCAGTGGTGTCACAAGTGCGCTGCTTACCTTTTAACCCCCCTTCCACTGGATTGGGCTTCCCTCACTCACGCAGCGAACCAAACACAGCGCATGCACTGCTTCACGCTGGTTTTCTGTGAGGACGGGGTATTACTCCGGTCGAGCCGGCCCATTCATGCCGAAGATGGCTCCCCCACTGTTAACACATGGTAGTTTTTGACCGTGGGAGACCCACGGTTTGGCATGAATGGGCCGGCTCGACTGGATCGATACCACGGCCTCACAGAAAACCTGCGCGAGCAGCACTATACTATCGCTGCGTGAGTGACGGTACCAGAGGCCCAATCCAGGGGAAAGTGAGGGTTCAAAGGTTGGCAGCGCACTTGTGACTGCACTGGGGTCGCGGATGTCAATGGGCGGCGGCAATCGCTTACCATCAGGTGATTTGTTTGCTTGTCTGCAACCTATCACGTAAAAAAACACGTTTCAGAATATATTTTAAACGTGCAGCTTTCCTCACGATGTTTTCATTCAGCTGCCCTTACTGCTGAAATAGTTGTAATTTCCATTTGGAACATTGGTAATGAACGCTGCCTTTGGTCCAAGGGTTGCGGGTTCGATCCCCGCACAGTACAAACATTTGTGTGCATGAATATGTCGGTTTGTATTAGTATGGGTATTTCCTATGTATTATAAGTATATATTTACAAAAGAAAAGTATTATATGTATATATTTGTAATCCCACTGTTGATTCGGATATCCGTCACATAGGTGCGTAAGCTACCTATCTCGGAGTCAGATCAATGTATTTAATGTTGTGGAAGATAAAAATTTATATATATATCGTGGTATATTATGTTTAAGTTTGTAATTTATAATTGAGGGTAGTTTTCGTGTAGTCGTCGTGTGTTATCACGTAAAGTGCCCGCAGCGTAACAATTACACCCCTATTTAATTTAAGTGCTGAAGTTTAGAAGCAGTTTTACTGTATGTAGCCACTATTATTCTGTTAGCAAAACTTTTTGAGCGAACAATATTACTAAGTTATGATAAAATGTATATCGAATAATGAAAACATAATAAAATTCAAGTTTATTTTACTTTGTACGTAAACTAATATATTACTAGGGACCTATAATACGGCGAACTTAATTTACTAAGAACTATGTACAATACACCGTGCTTTTTTAATTATCTTAGTCCCTTATCAAGGGGATTCTTCTAATGTTAAAAATCATTTTTCCCCAAGGAACCTCGTCTAATCCCAAAAAAAATATTGCCTTCCCATACAATTTGCACCAATCAGCTGATTACTAAAGTTTTTTTTTACGTGATAGGTGGCAGACGAGCAAACGGATCACCCGCGACACCAGTGGAGTAACAAGTGCGCTGCCAACCTTCAAACACCTCTCTCCCCAGGATCAGGCCCCCGGTACTCACGCAGCAAAACACAGCACAGTGCTGCTTCGCGCCGGTTATCTCTGAGGCCGTGATATCACTCCGGTCGAGCCGGCCCATTCAAGCCGAAGCGTGGCTCTCCCACGATGCTTTTTAGGTCGAGCTGTTCAGGCCGCAAACATTCAACATATTCTTAAAAAAAGTGTAAAATAATATTTCTAACACTTTATACGCTTCAAATAACATTTTATAACAGTACACTCGAGAAAAGGTGTTACCGAAGTCGGTGCCCAATACTATCTTGTAATTTGATACAAAATTCAACTATTCAGCAGGAATTGGGCGCCGACTTCGGTAAAACCTTTTCTCGAGTGTACTGTTATAAAATGTTATTTGAAGCGTATAAAGTGTGTAAAAGCGGCCACTTTTAGCGTGAACAAAATATGTGTATGGTTATTTAATAAATAATATAAGTGTTTGCTGAGAGGTTGTAACCCCGGAATTGTTTAAAATAAATCCGGTTTAGTAGCTAAAATTTAAAATTGATTGGTGTCGCTAGTGTGCCCTACCCGTCACCTTAACGATTCACTCATGAGATTTAAGTCCATAACACCGAAAACGAAGAAGGAAATTACATTTATCTAGCTGAAAGGTTAAGATGGGCCATATCTTCCTGGAGCGAAAGCCCCTACATAAAACGGGGAAAAAATCCGGAGGCTGTCTTGACCTGGCTTGAAATCTCACATTTTCTCCTTAACGTCGCATTCCGAGAACATATGCGTTCCGGGCTCGAGTTATTTGAGCAAACACTCTGAGACGTTACGTCATCGGATTGGTAAAGCTACACAAATATCGTACTATTTATTCAATTTTGATCTTTATGCTTTCGAAACGTTCTTTACGAAGAGCAATAAAACTTGAGAGAGAATGTTCAATTTACAAAAAGAACATTTTTTTTACTTTCTTACATCGAAAAAGCCAATGAAGGAATGGAGAACTTAGGGACCTTCTAGAGAAGAGCACAATATTTTTTTTACATGCTAGGGGCAACAAACGAGAAAATGGGACACCTGATGGAATGTAATCAATGCCATGAACATCCGCAATATCGGAGAGATCGCTAATGTATTCGAACTCCTTTCTAAAAAGCCGGCAACGTATCAGCGACCTCTCTGATCTTGCAGATGTTACTTACCATAAGGTGACCCGCTTGTTTACTTGTCAATTCTAGCATAATAAAGAAACAACAAAAAGATCTTTCACCTAGTATGTTATCGTCCGATCACGATCATTTGCCACCCGTCTAAAGTGGGAACTAATGAAATCTATGGAATCCGCTACCAACAATGGTGTTCCCGAACATACACGACCTGGTAATCTTCAAGAAAAGAGCTTATTCCTCCCTTAAGAGCCGGCAACGCATCTGTGATGCCGTGTGTCGCAGATGTCCATGGGCGGCGGTAATCACTTACCATCAGGTGAGCCGTCTGCACGTTTGCCTGCCATAATTATAGTCTATTATCCTTACTAATATTATAAATCCGAAAGTAACTCTGTCTGTCTGTCTGTCTGTCTGTCTGTCTGTCTGTTACTCTTTCACGCCAAAACTACTCAACGGATTTAAATGAAATTTGGTATACAGATAATCTAGACCCTGAGAAAGAACATAGGCTACTTTTTATTGCGAAAAGGGGGTTGTAAGGGGTTGAAAGGGGGGTAAAAAGTTACTTTTCCACGCGGACGAAGTCGCGGGCGGCCGCTAGTAGTCTATAATCCAGAAGTATAGTCTATTGGCTGAAACGATGATGATGATGGTTAATAGTTTACAAAGTCCTTTTTCAGAAAGTTGGATCAACTAATATGCTGAAAAATTCATCTGAACCATACATCATAGTTTTCGTTATTCTGCCACGAAATGCTGGAATAACATTCCTCCGCCTTTAAGAAGGTGTAAAACGTTAACATATTTTCGCATTAACTTTAGAGAGTATTTATTAAATTTGCAAAACAGTAATGTATAGCTGTGATGTGTCTCTTTATCCACTGTCTCTTTTCTGATTTTATTGTAATTAAGTACATACTACCTAACTAAGCTGTAAGAAACATAACAAACCAGTGCAATACATATACTACATACAACGTACCTAGTTGCTCTACCTCACGAGGTTTGCACGGAAGACCAGCGTCGAAGCGTCCCTTCGGCATATGGTGAGTGCAAACCTTTTTGGTGACACATCTCTCTCTCTGACTCTTTTACTGTACATAATTTTATAGATGTAATAATGTTTTGTAATTTTGTTACTTTATTTGTGTCACTAAATAAATATTATTCCTTTCTTTCTTTCTTTCATTAATGCAGAGAAGATGGTACGTTTTATATGAAACAAATTGTACAGAACGTCCTTACTATCATAATTTCGTAACAATCAAAATATGTTTTTCAAATAAACTCTATATATTTTTATATTACTGGTAACTTTATTGCGACATTGTCAATCTCACTGAAAAGCCTTTTGATCTTGGTCGGTTATTTAGCTGACATGTCAACCTGGGGTAAGGGGGGTGTGACCCCACTAGTGTTGCGAGTATCCTTGGGCGGCGGCAATCGCTTACCATCCGGTGATCCGTTCACTCATCTCCGCCTCTGACATGAAAAAAATGTTTTTCTTTTCTATGAACAGCTAGCATAGGTAAAACCCTCATTGGATACTCATCATCATTTCAGCCAATAGACGTCCACTGCTGGACATAAGCCTCCCCCAAAATGCTCCACACAGATCGGTCCTGTGCCGCACGCATCATACCTTGTAGGAGGCCTACCACGGCTGCGACTTCCTGTACGTGGGGTCCACTCGAGGACCTTTCCCCACCAACGGCCGTCTGTTCTCCTCGCTATGTGCCCTGCCCATTGGATACTAAATGGTATCCAATGGGTAAATAAATTATCCCCCAAATAGATTTCCGATAGAATTCCGGTGTTCCTTTAAGTTTCGATTTAACTATTAAAATATTAATAAAATTTTTCATCGCTGATATACCTGACTTTTTCCCAGCCGTGGGCCGCGAGGCAGGTACAGGCCCACTGCACGGGCCGTAAAGCATTCTTAAAAAGGCAGCCGTAATGGCCTGTTTAATGAGGGTCGACACGATTATTGTGGACATTAATTACCTCCATTGCGAAACGCCCTCACATACAGTTGCCGTTTGGCCCAATTGTGAGTTTTTTATGTGATGATTGACAGACGGTTTACCTGACCGTAAGCAATACCCTTGACCGTGAGAGAGCCATGCTTCAGCATGAATGAGCCGTCACATCCGGAGTGATACCACGGTCTCACAGAAAACTGGCGTGAAGCAGCACTGTGCTGTATTTCGCTGCGTGAGTGAGAGTATCGGAGGTCCGATCCGGGTGAAAGGGGAGCTTAAAGGTTGGCAACGCACTTGTGAATCCACTGGCATCGCGGATGTCCATGGACGGCGGCAATCGCTTACCATCAGGTGATCCGTTTGCTCCTCTGCCGACTCATTAACATCATCATTATTTTAGCCAATAGACGTCCACTGCTGGACATAAGCCTCCCCCAAAATTCTCCACACAGATCGGTCCTGTGCCGCACGCATCAAATAGATTCTCGCGATATTCACCAGATCGTCGGTCCACCTTGTAGGAGGCCTGCCACGGCTGCGACTTCCTGTATGTGGCCTCCACTCGAGGACCTTTCCGCCCCAACGGCCGTCTGTTCTCATCGCTATGTGCCCTGCCCATTGCCACTTGAGGCATGCAATCCTTTGGGCTATGTCTGTGACCTTAGTTCTCCTGCGGATCTCATCATTTCTGATACGATCACGCAGGGAGACTCCGAGCATAGTCCTCTCCATTGCTCTCTGGGTCACTTTGAGCCTGCTTAATCGGCACATTGTATGCGGCCACGTTTCGGTTCCATATGTCATCATCTCTCACGCATTAAAGACTTTCGTCTTGAGACACTGCGGTAGATCTGCCAAAAATATGAAAACAATTCCCGAACGCTGCCCAGCCGAGTTGGATTAGTCGATCGACCTCTTTCTGGAAGTTGGACTTACCAAGCTGGACTATCACATAAAAAAAGTATTTGAAAATCCCCTGCCAGTCGCTCGTGCCTTGGATCCCCCCTTAAGCGGAAGGGTGTACCTCGCTATAGCAACGAAAACACGCCACAACGCAATTGTACTCGCTGCGCCGAGATTTATAATTGTCTTCATACAACTCCCACGCTCCCTTTTTATCGGCGATAGAATCCGCTAAACGTCTTTCCCAGGAACACTTATCCGAGCAATGGTGCTTTAGAGTAGGTGTAAGCGCTTCCGGCTCTTAGATTGTTTAAGAATAACATTGTTTTCGTGCGCTGTTAAAATTTTTGAGTGTTTTATAAAGTATTTAATAAAAAGATTGAAGCTTCTACAATACTCATAGTAATAAATCAAAGCGTGTCACCCAATTAGTATAGTCGGTTATCTGGACCTCAATTCTCGGGCTCGTGATATTTTGAAAACATGGCGGATATCACCTAAAAACCATACAAAAAAACTATGTTTTTGTGATATATGTCGTATGATAATAAATGTCAAGAGCCCGAGAATTAGGTTTCCTGCTATCCGTAGCATTATATTCACTAACAAGAGTGAATCAGATTCCTTAAACCGCCACGTCGACAGTAGCGACACAGTGAGCGAGAGAGTTTTGACATTAGCCCGCGTTCGCGCCGAGACGGCTCGGTATTTTATTTGTGCACAAAACGCTAGTTGATTACTGTAAAACTTATGTTAATGTGTGGACGAACAAAATACGCGTATTTCTAACTGTTATCCGGACTTTCTACTTTCACTGCCACATTGGCGCCCAACGTGGGGTGCCAATGTGGCGGTGGTTCCGTGGCGCGTACGTTCCGATTCACTCTTGTTAGCTTTTTTTTATATGAGAGGTGGCAGACGAGCAGACGGATCACCTGATGGTAAGCAATCCCGCCGCCCATGGACAACTACAACACCAGTGGAGTCACAAGTGCGCTGCCAACCTTTTCCCCTTCCCCCCCATTGGGCCTCCGGTAACCTCACTCACACGACGAAACACAGCGCAGGCACTGCTTCATGCTGGTCTTCTGTGAGGCAGAATGCTACGGATAGCAGATAACCGACTAATACTAATTGGGTGACACGCTACAGTAAGCAATAAATAACTTGATCTTCTTGGCAACCTACTGGTCGTCGGCCGCGCCCGCTGGCGGGATGTAATGAACGCGGTCCTGTTAGAATTGGAGGCAGAAGTTTGGCGTCAAGCTGCTCAAGACCGAAATAACTGGCGAAATCACATATCGGAGGCCAAGACTAATTTTGAGTTGAGCCATTGGAATTATAAGTACTTCTTGACAGGTGTGCTAATCAAGCAAAAATTTACATGTGGGAGGGCAAAACTTCGGCATGAACGGGCCAGAGTAGTAGTAGTAGTGGCATCACTACGTACTCACTAAAAACCGGCATGAAGCAGTACCTTCTCCGTATATTTCTGAGTGAGTAAGGGTATCGGAGCAGTGGCGTGCATTAGGGGAGACCTATGTCCAGCAGTAGACGAGTGTGGGTTGCTGATGATGAAGGGTACCGGAGGCTCAATCAGGGGGAAAGGGGCATTTAAAGAGTGGTAGCGCACTTGTGACTCCACTGGTGTTGACCGGCGTGACGCAGCGCCTGCGCTGTGTTCCTCCGAGTGAGTGTGGGTACTGGAGGTCCAATTGTAGGTCCCCTGATATTGTGAATGTCCATGAACGGCAGCAATCGTTTAAAACCAGGAAATAGGTCTGCTCATCTACCTATTACAAAAAAGTAGAAAGAAATTGCGAGAGAGTATTTTTTTGTAGACTCATTATTATAATTATTATTTAAAACTTTATTGCACAAAACGATACAATAGGCGAACTTTATGCCCAGAGGCATTCTCTACCACTCAACCTTTGGGTCACGCAGAAAGGACAATGGTGCGGCGAAGAGAGCTCATTGCACGCGTACACTGGACTGATACCGACTGAGTAATCTGGCTCGCCTTGCGCTCACGCTTGACTCAATTTGCATAGACCCACTTTAGGAAACGACAAAATGTTTCATATGTTATCACAAAGTAGCCATGCCAACAAGGAAAACTTCTAATAAACCGAAATCTTGAACAAGAAACAAAGTTAGTTCTGCGGCTGACTTCTGTCTTTCGCCATAAAGTTTGTTTTGAATTGACGTAGGATCAAGTACACAAGGAGTTTGTAAGGAACACAAGTAATTTTATTGGTTGTAACTTGTAGGTATTCATGAAAAGTTTCTCAGTACCGACCTAATTTTATTTATTCGTAGAATCACCGAAAAAGGGCGACCACCTCGAAAAAAAGTAAGTTCTTTTTTGCTTCTCCTATAAAGGAGCACTTTTTGTTCAAGGGAAAAGAAAGAAGTAGGCTTCAATTTCTTACCCAATGACTTATTAATTTTATTGTTAGAGTACATTTTTGCAGTAAAATCTCTTGAACAAAAATTGATTTCTAAACGAACATTTCAAACTTTCTTGAGTGGTGGCCTACTGCCAAGAAAAAAATAGCCAAGTGCGAGCTAAAATCTCGCATAGATGGTTCCGCACTAACTTGAGGTTTGTTCTCATCATCATCATCATCAGCCCATTGAAGTCCCCGCTGCTGGGGCACGGGCCTCCCTCAATCACATGAGGGGTAATTTCCATACTCACCACGCTTGGCAGACGGGTTGGCGAGGGTTTTCGATATAAATGCAGAGTTTTCCTTCTCTGGATGCTGATGATCATGCCAGCAGCTTTACCTTAGTCGCCTTTTACGACACCTCGGTAAGAGTGAGGGTTCTACTCTGCCGGAGACCACACGGCACATAACAACATATTTGTTCTCATTGTTCTCATGACAACATTCAAGTCCTCAAGAACCGAGAAATACGATCACGACAACATCAAATTAGTGAATAAAACTAAATTAGTGAATGCATTAGGAAAGCAGAAACCCTTATACCTATAAGGGTTTCTGCTTTCCTAATGCATGAAATAAACTACACATAAGTTTATGACTATAGACCAGGTCGAAAAAGATCTTGCCCACCTGCAACGGCCGAACTGGCGACAGGTGGCTGAAAACAGGCCAAGATCCACGATCCACTTCGGGTCGCTGAGCCAGCGTAACTAAGTTTATAACAAAGTGCGAAGCTCAAGACCGTGCGGGATGACGACGACGTACTCTGGAATGCCCAATATTTCATTCAGGGAAACATAGGACATTTACTCAAGTTTGTAACAGATGACTTAATTCTAAATCTTTTCATTACTGTCGGAAGGTACCCTAATCTCTTAACATGGGCAATTTTTTTTTATTTTATAGTTCCGAAAGTTAAAAAATAAGTTAGTTTTCATAATTATGTATTCATATATTTTTTTTAGTTTTATAGTTCATTTATTATAGAAGAATAAGAGGAGGGGGGGGGGACACTATTTAACACTTTGTGAGCGTCTCTTGCGCAAAGTATTGCGTTTAGAAAAAAATGATGTTAAAAACCTCCACATCATTTTTAAAGACCTATCCATAGATACCCCACGCGTATAGGTTTGATGGAAAAATGAGTTTCAGTTTCAAGAATGGAGACACCCCGAATTTTTTTATTTTTATACAATTTTTATGTAAAAATTGTAATGCGGTTAACAAAATATATCTATTTACCAAGTTTCAATAGTATAGTTCTTATAGTTTCGGATAAAAGTGGCTGTGACATACGGACGGACACACAGACGGACAGACGGACAGATATGACGAATCTATAAGGTTCCGTTTTTTGCCATTTGGCTACGGAACCCTAAAAACGGCTTTCCTATTTTGAAACCGCCTAGCTTCAGCCCCAAAATTTGCGCACTTTTTGTTTAGAACAGTTCAATGCTCTCAACTTTGGCACGTGTAGTGGAAATGCCGGGATGTTACGTAATATACGTACAACCTTTTTTTTAGATTAGTCCAAACACTTTTAAGGTTGTTCGATACTTGAATATAAAGTTTTTTTTCTAAGTAACAGGATGAAATATCAAATATAAAACGTCTTCTCATACAGAAGTCATCATCATCATCTTAGCGCCTTGTCCCGGTTGCGTCCCAAGCTGATCAGAATTTTTTTGGAAATATTTTACAACATCACATACATTGATCTGACTCCGAGATAGGTAGCTCAAGCACCTGTGTTACGGATATCAGAATTGTACGAGTTACTCGTACACTGCAACTTAGCAGCGACCTACATGCAGCGCGCCTGACCGATGGACCGTTTTCGTGCACCGTCGGCACTCTACACCGACGGCACAATAACAAATACTTTTATATGTATCAATAATGTAAACCGTGTATATAAACCATTAAGATTTTACCAATAAACAGATTTCAACCGTCTGTGTTGGGTCTCATTTCTCCCGCTGCAGCCAAGACACCTTTAGCCGTCACTATGATCAGTCGAGTGAGCCTGCTCGACTGGCAGCGGTCCCCCTCCTACCTACCGTCCTGACTCTTCCCGCTTGCTACCCTGGGCGACCCGGGAGCAAGCTCCCATCACCTTATCTATTTATGTATTTATTCCGGATAGGCAGGGCTAGGGCTCTAGGGACTTAGTGTCTTAGACAAAGGGGCTCTGGGCTCACTACAGACAGAGTTAGGTTCCCTTCCTTTCCTTATAATCTGTTCGCCGGGACGCGGTGAGTAGGTCGCTGCTGAGTTGCACTGTACGAGTAGCTTGTACAGTCAGCATCAAAAGCAGCTTAACACTTTAGCACCATGCCAAAGTAACTGTTCTACCTATTATAGCCAGTTTCTAAGGCGTACGTATAAAATGTTACTTCAACATGGTACTAAAGTGTTAAGCTACTTTTGATTCTGACCGTACAACAATCAACAGTGGAATTAGAAATATACACTTTTTTTTTTGTAAATATATGCTTTTAATACATAAAAAACACCCAGAGCAATACAAACAGACATTGTTCATGCACACAAATGTAGTGAGGGGATCGAACCCGCAACCCTTGGACCGAAGGCAGCGTTCACTACCACTGTTCCAAACGGGTCGTCAAAATTGAAAAGTGTTTAATGGGAAGACATTTTTTTTATATTTCGTCCTGTTTCTAATTCAAGTATATGAACTACCCCTAAAATATTTGTACTAATAAAAAATAAGGGTGTATTCGATTTATTTTTTACCACCTTCGTACCAGTTGGAAAAGTTAAAGATTACCGCAATCTGTTAAATTTCTTCGAAGAGAACCCAAAGTATTTAGCATTAAGGTGACGGGTAGGGCACACTAGCGACGCCAATCGATTTTAATTTTTAGCTACTAAACCGGATCTATTTTTAACAATTTCGGGGTTACACTTATACTATTTATTCAATAACCATGCACAAATGTTGGGTCCGTTTTTGTACGCGAAAAATTGATTCACGCCAAATCATTTTTCCGCGTACGCGTTGGACCCAACATTTGTGCATGGTTATTTAATAAATATTTTTAAGTTTTTGCCGAGAGGTTGTAATTCCGAAATTCTATGTTAGGGCGGTTCCCGCAAAGGTACATCTGCTTGTTCTGGCTATTGGACGATTTGTGAATTACCTACCTAGATTTGTTAGTTTCTCATGTAAGTGACTGTAAGGTTTTTAGTGGGAAATAAATGTTCTTTAAACCTAAATTGTTTAAAGTCGATCCAGTTTTGTAGCTAAAAATTAAAATCGATTGGCGCCGCTAGTGTGCCTTACGCGTCACCTTAAGGTGAGAATCGATTGAAGAATTTGATCGATTTTTAAAAATTGTCGTGTGACCGTACCTAAAATGTTATTTTGACTTGTAATTAATTTAATTTATTATTTGACATTTAATTTATACTTTGATATAAATTATAATTTAATACTTCATTTGTTTATTGTTGTGTTAATTAACTCTTGAGCTTTTAGGCAAACATCATTTTGGACTACAATCTCGATATGTACAATTTCATGCTACTAAAATAAGTCTCATTGATTGTTACCTGTTTTGTGTGCTATGATAATAAATAAATAAAAAATAAATAAATTGCATTTTAGTTTTGACATTGCGATATAAATTTTAAGCAACATTTTCATCCGACGAGAACTTTCAGTTATGTAAGCGCCACTATTACGTTAAACAATATTGCTGGCAGCGAAATAATACTCGCATCTCGGCGTTGTACTCCGTGATTTCTAAGCACGTTATTAAGCTGATGTGTCTACCTCGTTTTATTCTCCTTGCCATTTCATGATGTGCAATATAACATTCAAGTACCTATTTAGAGTATCTATGACATTTCCTTTTCTCTTCAAATTCTTTCATAAATAGTATTCTAGGTACTCTTATTGCTATTTCCTCTTATCACTGTTATTATTATTACTATGTTTATTACCACCTTTTGTAACATTAGGCATGGAGAGCAATAAAGAATATGAATATGAAAAGCTTTTTCTACAGGGTGTATCTGTGGTTATTTACATCCCTTTAACCACGTGTTCTATCAACCTTTCTGAACAACATTTGTTCTAGGACTTTTCGAAATTTGTCGAAATTTTTTTGGACTTCCCATACAAAATGCCCAAGTCACGCGACCGACTTTGTATGAGAGGTTGAAATTTTTTATGCAAATTTCTAAAAGTCATAGAACAAATGTTGTTCAGAATGGTTGATAGAACACATGGTTAAGATGACGGGTAGAGCACACTAGCAACGCCAATCGATTTTAATTTTTAGCTACTAAATCGGATGTATTTTAAACAATTTCGGGGTTACAACCTCTCGGCAAACACTTATACTATTTATTAAATAACCATGCACAAATGTTGGTTTCGTTTTTGTACGCGAAAAACGCTTACGCGTTGGACCCAACATTTAAACATGGTTATTTAATAAATAGTATCAGTGTCTGCCGAGAGGTTGTGACCCCGGAATGGTTTAAAATAGATCCGGTTTATTAGCTAAAAATTAAAATCGATGGCGTCGCTAGTGTGCCCTACCCGTCAACTTAAAGGGATGTAAATGTTCACAGATACAACCTGTATGTAAGTGCATTGAGACTTTTTGTAGCGATTTTAACTTTATAAATTACTATTGATAATAGTGAAATAAAAAAAAATACTGCCATACGAGTACTTGAATGTAAAAGTGAAGTCAACGAAATTTACAAACTAAGAAGAAGTTACTATCAAAATGTAACCTGTATGAAACTGTGGTTTTTTTTTGCATTGTAAGCAGGGTACTCATCTAGCCGTGTAGCATGTAATGTATCAGATACTGTATCAAGTGAGTATAGTCAACGTCAGATCAAGTTACCCCTCTGCAGTGGAAAAATAGCACTTGTGCCTCAGACATAAGGACGGTCCAAAGGTCAACATGGGTAACTCGACGTGACGCCGTGCGTACATAGGCATGAGCCTGCTGCGAGCTGCTCGCGCGTGCCAAAACCGGATAGCTACGTGGGACAAAAATGTCTGGCCATGCCACCACTGCCGGGTACCGGCAGAATGGGTAGTCTTTAAAGGTGTGGTTTGACATAGTAAAGGATGACATGCGTGTTAGTAAATTGACCACTAGGGATGTACAAGACCTTGCGAAGTGGAGGAGTCGAAGCAGGAAAGCGGACCCTGGGCCCCTAAGCCTCAGCTTGGGACGCCACTGGCTCAAAACGTTAAGATAATGATGATGATGGGCGGCACATAAAAATAAATCACTAATATTAGAAAGAAGACAATAATTGTAAAGAGCAATCTCAACGTTGTATTATGCCGTCCCCGCGTGATTACGGTGCGTCCCGTCCCGCCTTTGTCCCGCTCCTGCAGCGGAGATGAGACGCGCTCTAACGTCCTCAGACGGCCTCATTAAGCCTCGAGGTTCCGTACTATTGTAGCGTATCGTAAGGTATATTTGTAAATTTTTTCATCAGCTTTGGTTGAATAACATCACTATCGCTATATAACTAACTTACTAGGTTGGCGAAGCGACCCATAGTTTAATCTTGGCCTCCGATAATAAGAGCCTCTATCTCGATTGGTCTTGCGCCACTTCCTGCCATTCATCCACCCTGAGTCCACTCAGATCCTTATCGCTACATAGTATAAAAAACTACGAAAAAAACCGCTTTCCAAAACAACGATTTAAAAAGTATAAAATCATATTTTTAACACTTCAAATAACATTTGATAAAAGTACACTCGAGAAAAGGTGTTACCGAAGTCGGCGTCCGCACGCCGGCGATAAAAAGTACAAAAACATTTCATGTGCATATCAAATTTGAGGGCTGCCCTCGATTTCTCTGGGATTCCTTCATCAGATCCTGGCATGATGAAAATGGAACCAACTTGAAAGTGTATTTTAAAATAAAAAAAGAATTCTTAAAATCGGTCAACAATTTGCGGAGAATTCGGTGAACATACTATAAAAAATAATAAAAATAAAGTCGCTTACGCCCACTAGTTCGCCTTAGTCTGTCCCTAGTATGCTTTGGGCCGATTCAACCAATGTTATTTTGAAACTAAATCTACAGTATAACGCTGTTATTATATCCAAATCTGACGTTGTACCATAGATTTATCCACGGATTGATTGAGTCGGGCCTTAGACCACGTTGCCGCGTAGGGCGTAGACGATCTCTACTTTGTACATATTTTTAACAACTCCTCAAGACTCACTCGAGTGTCAAAGTGCCCGTAGAATTTGTTTACGCCTCCGACCTTTTCAGGGAAAGGGCGGGCACTACGGCCAAGTTAATTAAATGATAACTATCTTTTTATATTCGGAGCGGCTCAGCTTAGTAGAAAGGCTGTTGTGGAATAATTTTCTTATTTTAATTAGAAGAGGCTTAGTTAAGATGGCTGACCTGGTTTCAAAAGTGTACGAGAAAATCGAAGTTGATAAATTGGATTTTTTTTTATGAAGCTTTTATTACAGCCCGGATTTGCATATTTCAAGTCGTTCTTACTTATCTATATTAGTACTCGTAGATAAATAGGCTTATTTACAGCCTGTATGATTCACTTGTAAGTTAAGGTGACTGGGTAGGGCACACTAGTGACGCCAATCTACCTATTTTAATTTTTTGCTACTAAACCGGATCTATTTTAAACAATTTCGGGGTTACAACCTCTCGGCGAACACTTATAATATTGATTAAATAACCATGCACAAATGTTGGGTCCGTTTTTGTACGCGAAAAATTGATTCACGCTAAAAGTGGCCGCTTTTGGCGCTAATCAAATAACCACCTGAAAGGGAATCTTAGTGTTTGAGATTACATTTTGTTTGGTTGATGTGATTAGCCTATATATATAGAAAAATGACAGAGCGATGGCGCGTTTTCATCCAATAAACGCGCTTTCCACATGGGGGTCGTTGTTCCAATCCGAGCATGCACCTTTGGCTTCCGCTACCGGGCCACAAGTGTTGGAACAATATACCCCTTCCAATAAGAGCCGCTACGTCTAAATATACGTTAAAAGCCATTTTAAAATTACCTTACTGAAATTGCGGTTTACCACGATGTTAGCGTGGTCATAGTCAAAGTCAAAGTCAAATATTTCTTTATTTGCATAGGCTTGTACACAGCACTTACAAATCGTCATACATTAAAATTATCTAAAATGATTTATAAGCACTTATGTATGTATAATTTACATGTTAATACATAAATATGTTGATACATAAAACATACAAAAAAAAAACATAATGCGATTATACCACCGGCTCGGAAAAAAATTTCTGGTCGAGAAGATCCTGCAAGAAACTCGCCAGTTACTATTTTTAATCGCCAAACTTTCATACAATGTCGTGTCTTCATCATACCAAGCCATATAGTTTAATTGTAACACAAAATAAAATAAAGGAAACAATAAAATAAATATTATGAGGTTAACCGAAGCAGACCAGTCCCCAAAGGTGGCACCTGTTCACAAGTATGACGTATGTGTCAGCCATCATTTCACTCAACCATATTAGAGGGAATGCAATGACCCGCCACATAGCGCCACCACTCCAGACACATTTGAGTGAGCATGTCTACTTAGGTTCCCCTCATAGGTCACTGAGTAGTAGTTACTTAATCCACTACTAATAAACTGCAGGACAAGGTGTACAATAGTAAGTGAAAATTGTAAACTTTTATTGAGTGATTTTTTACCATTAACTCAGAAACCTCCACGTATCTTTTTAGATGCCTACAATATTTGAGATAATCGTTCTGAAAGAGTCTTTAGACGCCACTGGGAATTAATCTATAAGATGACGACTAATATAGATAAAAGAACCCTCGCAGGTTCACTTTGTTGGAAATAAACGCATCTAACCTCTTTTCGTGTTAACAAAAAAGAAAGGTACCTAAAATGTCTTGTAGACAGCTTATGTGAGTGATCGGAGCCATATCGCGATAGCTTAAGTTTTCCGCTGAATATTATTATAATCCCAATGTCTGGTGTTTTTCTACTTACCTAGCTCTCCCTCTTATTCATTTAAATCAGTCTGTCAGTCTTCCTTTTAAAGCTTCGTCGCAAAAAGGACGGGGTGTTGTAAGTTTGATGTGACTGTCTGTTTGTGTGTGTGTCTGTCTGTGGCATCGCAGCTCCTGGCCGAATAAAAGCATGAATATACTTTTATTGCACTCAAAATACAAATACAAATAATGTTTTCAGTATCAAGTTTTTACATTTCTGTTTTATGATCGAGGATTTCTTATAAATAAATTAATACTTGTGTTAGAAAAACCCCGCTCTCTGTACAATAGCTTTAATAATCTAGTAATGCCTATAAGATACCAGAATCATCATCATCATCATCAGCCCATATAAGTCCCCACTGCTGGGACACGGACCTTCCTCAATCACATGAGGGGTAATTGCCATACTCACCACGCTTGGCAGACGGGTTGGCGAGGGTTTTGATATAAATGCAGAGTTTTCTCTAGTAATCCCAATAAGATACCAGAATAAATTTCTTAAAATTTTAAAAATAAATAATGAAAACTTAAACATAGGTATTACAGGATTGTACAACGCATTTTTTGTTTGAAAGGTTAAATTTGACGGGAGTGTTTTAGCTATGTTTGATGGCCGACGGTCCAAGATGGCCGCCTAGAAAAAATACATTACAATAGTTTTTTACAACTATTTTAATATAGGTATCAAAAGAACAAGGTTCTGTTGCTCAGTCAGACATGACTCCGCATCACAGTTGCGAAAAACCAAGGAGCGACGTGGTCGCGACAGAACTTTTCGTCGACAAATAGTGTCGCGACTTACATTAATGCGACAAAACTTTGGCTCGACAAACGACGGTACAACTGTACATACTTCAAATATTAAATGGCCGCTGACACAAAATGACGTATTACGTATTTTTGTTACAAGTCCCTCAATATAGCTAGTATCAGCCTATAAACTGTCCCACTGCAGGGCAAAGGCCTCCATCATAGAATTCAAGTTATCGCTACTATGATGGGATTAGGGTTAATAAACACGCTTGCAAACAACAAAACAAAATTGGTGATCACAAACCCGAGCTATGTTCGAAAAATTCGCAACATACTTTTCGCTCGACCCGGGAATCGAACCCAGGATCCTGAGATCACGGCCCGGTACTTAAACCACTAGACCAACAGGGCCTCAATATAGGAATTTAATGAAAGTGCTTGAGAAGTTGAATATAAAATCATCATCCTCTTAACGCATCATTTACGGTTGTAAACGATGATGAAGCCAAGGCTTAATATCACTCAGACGACATTATAAAAGGCGCGGATCTCTAAAATCCTCGAATATCGTCCAGAGGCAATTTAAAAGGCTTCCACACAAAGACTGGACCCTTACTGTAGCTTCTCAAATGGGTGATTGTGTGTCGATGGCATTATGCGAGTTATGTCTTAATATTACATAGGGTTTGTTGATCTTTTTGAAGAACAGATGAGCGTAATATTTTCGTTATATTATTTTGTTATTTAAGAAAAAGAATCGGACTCGACTTTTTTATCCTCCGTCTTGATAAACGTGAGAGAGCCATTCATTGCTTGACCGGAGTGATACCACGGCCTCACAAAAAACCGGCGTGAAGCAGCACTGTCCTGTTACTGCGTGAGTGAGGTTACCGGAGGCCCAATCCGAGGAAAAGGGGGGTTCAAAGGTTGGCAGCGGACTTGTGTTTCCACTGGGGTCGCGGGTGTCCATGGGCGGCGGCAATCGCTTACCATCAGGTGATTCGTCTGCTTGTCTGCCACCTATCACGTAAAAAAAAACACGTTTTAGAATCAATTCCAAACGTGCAGCTTTCCTGACGATGTTTTCATTCAGCTGATGCAGCGGCTGCGCTGTGTTTCGCCATGTTAATAATAATTCTCACAACATTTCATACGTTGACCTGATTCCGTACTAAATAGCTTAAGCACTTGTGTTACATAATATATCAGACAACAGAGGAACACAAATAAGTTGTGTGTGTTGCCAGTGATGACATGACGGAACCGAAACGTGGCCGCTTACAATGAGCCGATTAAGGAGGCTCAAGGTCACCCAGAGAGCAATGGAAAGGGCTATGCTCGGAGTCTCCTTGCGTGATCGTATCAAAAATGATGAAATCCGCAGGAGAACTAAAGTCACAGAC
The DNA here is from genome assembly GCA_019059595.1 of Marasmia exigua. NCBI lineage: Eukaryota > Metazoa > Arthropoda > Insecta > Lepidoptera > Crambidae > Marasmia > Marasmia exigua. Next base: position 19,946,966 of record CM032473.1, read on the forward strand.
ATAGCCCAAAGGATTGCATGCCTCAAGAGGCAATGGACAGGGCACATAGCGAGGAGAACAGACGGCTGTTGGGGCGGAAAGGTCCTCGAGTGGAGGCCACGTACAGGAAGTCGCAGCCGTGGTAGGTCCCCTACAAGGTGGACCGACGATCTGGTGAAGATCGCGGGAATCCATTGGATGCGGGCGGCACAGGACCGATCTGTGTGAAGAACATTGGGGGAGGCCTATGTCCAGCAGTGGACGTTTATTGATGATGAATGAAATGGTCTAATGTAAATCTTTTTATTTTGATTTATAAATATAATACACTTTATCTACACTAATGTATATATAATCTTCAAATTAAAGAATCAAAGTGATAAAATTTTTACAGGCTTTATGTACGAGTTAACGTACATGTAAATATTTTAGCTTGTATGAAGCGGCCCTTATAATCATTTTGTAAACACAGCATTTATTAATTCAATTAAATCAGTGTAGCAGCAGCACTCAATCAGAGCGGTTTAATTTATCACCCCTTAAACCCTTCGTATCACTACCATCCAAAGTGTTGGGAGATCAACAATCCCCCACATTTATTTGGTCCTTCGAGCATTTGAACCTAGCGCGCGGGTCGGTTCAGAGCAGGACTACCGTGTATCATAATTTGCGAAGTTCGGACTATCAAGTTAATTAATATCATTTATCATTAGACTTTATCAATCAGTGAAAGGACATTTTCATCAAGTGTTCTTGCATCTTGGTGTGATTATCAACAACCGAGTGAAATATCATCACCACATCGTGGGCTGGCGGCGGAGGAGTCTCGCGGCGCTCGAACTACGCTGTGCTGTGACCAAACCTGCGCTGTATAGCAAGTATCCCATCGGAGTACAAGTAAGACTGTTCCATTATTCTAACATAGAATCTACATCATCATGGAGAGCCTTATTAAACGTCAGGCTGAGTTATATGAAAACCTTAAACGTATTCAAATTAACTTTGGCAAGGATTCGGATAGTCGAAAGACTCCAGAATACCTTGAGGAACGGTTGAATCAATTAAATAAAATTTGGGCAGAGTTTGACGAAAATAATTCAGCTCTTTCTGAATTTAAGACTATTGCGAGTGACCAAGAATATTTTTCAAAAAAAATCTACGAATCGGCATTAAACATTTATCAAGCAACACAGCGAATTATTATATCATACTCGAAAGAAGAAGTAAAGCAGCCGCAACAAGACATCAAGGCAGGTACGTCTAGTAATAATCACTCTGTTGAAACATCTGATAAGGGCACGGAACCTACTGGCTATTTGTCTGACTTACTTTCGGAACAAAGAACAAACTTTAGGGCATTTGATAGACTTCTTAAGGGTATTGACGTTCGAGGTAATATCTGAAAAATGGGAATTAGAAGATGAACTACGAACAATCCAATCACGTTGGAATAATATTGATAATTTACATTTAAAAATTGACAACATTCTGCAAGGAGGAGATCTTCAGTATGAAGATGAATTTTTCAAATACGAATCATCCTTTTAAACGAATGAAAAGGGCTCTTAATCATAAAATATCTACTACTGCGCATATCAGTCACATGACCCCACACCTAGACATACCTACATTTAATGGGAAATACACGAATTGGCCTACTTTTTTTCGATCTGTTTACCGAAACTATCCATCATAATAATTCACTTAGCAAGGCGCAGAAGCTACAACACCTTAAGGCTAAAGTCAAGGGTGAAGCTGAGCACCTCATACAGCATCTTAATATAGCAACAGATAACTACGATACTGCTTGGGAGATCCTCACGCATCGTTACAATAACCCGCAGATATTGTTTACTACGCAAATAGAGATTTTCTTAAATCAGCCTAACATTAATAGACAAACTTCCTTGGAAATCAAACGCCTGTACGATACAAGCTTAGAAACCCTTAACGCTATTCATAATTTAGGCATAGAAACAGAGACGTGGGACCATTATTGGTTCATATCTTGTGTAAAAAACTAGATCAAGAAACTTATCGTAATTACAAGGAATCACGTAAAAGTCTACGTGATTTTGCCGTCACTTGATGAGTTTATGCTTTCCTGGAAAACAAATTTCTGGCGCTTGAGCCAATAAACAAAAGGGAATCGTCGTCTCCTTCAACTTATCAAGCAAAAACATCCAATAACAACCAGCAAAGGCCATTTTTCAAGCCTAATTATTATCAAAATGGTAAATATCATCAAAAATCATTTTATCAAGCTATAGCAACTCATACGAAAAGGTGTCTAGTATGTTACCACGATCATGATATATATAAATGCCCGAAATTTTTGACATGTCCCCGGATATAAAAGTAAAAACGGTATCAAGGTTGAGACTTTGCCAAAATTGTCTGTACAGTCACTTTAATAAGCAATGTTTTTCCCTGAAACGGTGCAAAGAGTGCGGCGGGGAACATAACACCTTATTGCATGAAGCGCACGTGCGCCCGCCCACTTCGAGCAGATTCACCGCTTCACCTCAATCGATGCCGCAACCATTGTTAACTTCTGGGAAGTCACAAGTGGAGCACAAACCACCACACAATGTAAATTATGTCGCAACTGACGATGAAGAAATTTTATTGACGACATTACTAATCAATATAAAATCAGCGGAAGGTAATTACGTAACCTTGCGAGCATTATTAGACCAGGGCTCCCAAATATCAATTAATTTCAGAAAATGCGGTACAGTTGTTGGGATTAAAGCGCCATCGTTATGCAGCGTCTATTTCTGGTGTTGGTAACGGTTGCAAGCAAAGTAAAGGAGTAGTTACGCTAGAATGCGAATCAATTTATCATGATTATCAATTTTCAACGCAAGCATTAGTTATCACTAAAGTAATAATAATTTACCCAACTCGTCATTTAAAAGGCAAACCTGGCCACATACGGCAAATATCAATCTAGCAGATCCCGAATATAATTTATCAAGACCAGTAGACTTATTACTAGATGCCAACGTCTATTCTGAAATTATCATGAATGGCCTCGTCAAAGGACCACCAGAGTCTCCGATAGCACAGCAGACAAAAGTGGGATGGGTTCTATCAGGAAGCGTGAAGAAGGCGTTTAACGTTCACGTAGCTATTAGGAACATAGATGAGATATCACAGTTTTGGGAAATGGAGGAAATAGCCTCGGACCCATCACTAAATATGCTTAACGAGGAAGATCAGTTTTGTGAGGAAAAATATCAACAAACAACCAGAAGATTAGACAACGGTCAATACGAAGTAGCCTTGCCTATGAAAGAAAATTTTGAAAAGGAGTTAGGGTTGTCGAAAACAAAATCATTAGCCCAATTTCGACAATTAGAGCAAAAACTATCAAAAAATTAAGTATTAGCGAAACCATACCGCGAGTTTATGGATGAATATGAACGGTTAGGTCACATGCGTAAGGTGGACTCCGTAGACGAACCTTCATGCTACCTGCCACATCATGGAGTATGGAAGTTGGACTCGGAATCGACTAAGCTTAGGGTCGTATTTAATGCATCATCAAAAACATCATCATCACATAGCTTGAACGATCTTATGGAGCGTGGACCTAACCTTCAGCAGGACTTGCAATCATTGATACTTAGTTGGCGCCAATACAAATACGTTTTTAAACGCAGACATAGAGAAAATGTTTAGGATGATATATATTAGAGAAGCAGATCAACACCTACAAACTATCTTATGGAGAAATTCATTAGGTAACCCTATTCAGGAATATCAGCTCACCACCGTCACATACGGGATGAAAGCAGCGCCTTATCTAGCTATGCGCACATTACGTCAGCTGGCTATAGACGACGGCAAGAAATACCCCCTTACTCCAGAAGTTCTTAACAACAAGTTTTACACAGACGATTTATTTTATGGCAGTAACTCAATAGAGGAAGCAATGATCGTCAGAGATCAACTTATCGCCATCTTGCAAGGTGCAGGCTTCAATCTCCGAAAATGGTCCAGCAACAATCAAAATCTGATTCAGGGACTCTCTTCAGATCAAGTGAGTTCAACTGCAATAGAATTTAAAAAACACAGATACAACCAAAACGTTAGGATTACGCTGGAACCCCGCTACGGATAGCTTCACCTTTAAAAATATTGACAATATCAACAAAGAAGAAAGACCTCTAACTAAAAGGCAGTTACTTTCCAATATTTCAAAGGTGTTTGACCCCCTAGGTTGGCTCGCACCCGTCACAATCAAGGCCAAATTACTTTTTCAGCAAGTCTGGGTAACTGGCCTATCCTGGGATCAAGAACTCCCTCCCGAAATGCAAAAGGAATGGCAACAGCTCAAAATTGACCTTCAAAACATAGATAAGGTTACAGTCCCAAGACATCTAGGCAACACTGATCAAGAGTTTGAATTGCACGGATTCTGCGATGCCTCGGAAAAGGCCTATGCATGTGCCGTGTACATAGTGACACTCAACGATAAGGGCGAGCGCACACCTCGCCTTGTTACCGCAAAAACAAAACTTGCGCCTTTAAACAAGAAGGTGTCATTGCCGAGATTAGAGCTGTGTGGAGCATTGTTATTAGCACAATTACTAGATAAAACTAAAAAATCACTATCAAACAAAAATATCAAAGTTTTTGCTTGGACCGACTCTATGGTCGTCCTCGGGTGGCTACAAGGTGATGTTTCGAGGTGGAAACAGTTTGTAGCCCATAGAGTCCAGCAAATTATCAATTTATTGCCATCTCCGCACTGGCATCATGTTCGCTCAGAAGAGAATGCATCTGACTGCGCGACTAGAGGCATATCATGTACACAGTTGTTTAATCACGCTCTATGGTGGGAAGGACCCAAATTCTTAACGGAAATCAATTCATCTGAAATTCCTGCCCTTGAATATCAGTCACCCACTATAGAGGTTAAAAAGGCTAGTGTGAACACTGCCTTATGTTATCAAGAACAATCAATTTTAGAGCAAGTATTACAAAAGCATAACTCGATCACTCGTGTTGCGAAAACAATCGCATGGATGTACCGTTTCATCAACCGCGCTCGTCGTCAGCAGAATGATGCGTCGGCAAATGTATTGTTGGCATGTGAAATCGATTGTGCATTAATTAAGGTCATCAAACATGTACAAACGAAACAATTTAAAGATGACTTACATCATTTAAAAACTAAGGGACAATTGCAGGCAAACAGTCATTTATTGAAATTAAATCCATACTTAGATACCGAAGGCATATTAAGAGTGGGCGGCAGATTAGCTCACTCATACATTAAGGCAACAGCAAGGAACCCAATAATTTTACCTAATCAAGGGCGCCCTTACTGAATTAATCATAAACCAAGCGCACGTGACAACCCTACACGGCGGCGCTCGGCTAACTTTGAACCACATCAGGACAAATATTGGATTATTAGTGGAATGCGCACCACCAAGAAGCAATTAAGACGTTGCGTCACGTGTCGTCGTTTTGATCAAAGGTGTCTAAATCAACTCATGGCTGATCTACCAAAACCAAGAGTCACGCCATCAAGACCTTTTACCCATTGTGGTGTCGATTACACTGGCCACGTGGAGTTAAGGCAAATAAGGGTCGTGGCATAAGAACAACCAAAGGCTACATAGCTATATTTGTATGTCTGAGCACCAAGGCCGTTCACTTAGAGTTAGTGTCGGACCTCAGCACGCCCGCATTTCTTGCAGCTTTTCGAAGAATGTGCGCTAGACGGGGGTACTCCCAAAGAAATGTACAGCGACAATGGCACGAACTTCATTGGAGCGTCAAAACTTCTTAAAAGAGAATATAAACAAGCAGCACAGCTTATCAATACAGATTTTATCAATAGTATTAGTGACCTTGGAATAAATTGGCACTTTAACGCACCCGCTTGGCCCAGTGCAGGGGGTCTGTGGGAGGCAGCAGTAAGGAGCATGAAATATCATCTGCGACGAATCCTAGGTACACAAAAGTTGACCTATGAAGAGTTTTCTACTCTTATAGCGCAGATAGAAGCAAGCTTAAATTCAAGGCCATTGTGTTCTCTTACCGAAAATCCTGATGAAATTGACGCGTTAACACCAGGTCACTTTTTGATTGGCGGACCTATTTTATCAAGCACCCAGGCAGACTCAGAAACCATTAATCTTCCAACCAGATGGCAACTGGTACAGACACTCGCTAGAAGCTTTTGGGAAAAAATGGTCTCAAGAGTACCTGCAAAGCCTACAAGCACGCAGCAAATGGCTCAGAGCAAGGGAAAACTTAAAAATTAATGACGTTGTAGTTGTCAAGGAGGAGAATCTACCACCATCAAGATGGGGTCTAGCAAGAGTAGTGGACGTTCATCCTGGAGCAGATGGTATAATCCGCGTTGTCACACTTAAAACCAAGTGTGGCATCATCAAACGCCCAATCATAAAACTATGTTTACTACCAGTTCATGAGCAAGATAACATGGGAGATTATTGCCAGAATCAGGATGAGTCAAATCAAGGCGAAATTCCAAGAACTGCGCAAGTAAACAACGACCCAAACATCAGAGTATCAAATAAGCGCACGCGAGTAAAAACAAAAAAATACTCGTTTTTCACTTTGTTTTTTTACTCTAATATCATTATTTACAACAAGCATCCAACAAGAAGTGACGTCATCATCATCATCATCAATGTGCAGTATAACCAGCCTTACAAACCCAGATCAAACCCTCTATTTCGATAAGGTGACTGAGTTACAACACATTATAGATGATTGGAAACTTATAGTTTATTACAACATGTCTAATTACTGGCAAGGAATATCCAACATGGACCAGTACATATCACATTTAAAGGTATTGTGTGAACCCAATTCCCAGTATGCAAGTATAATGGATCAATTGGCACATGAAATGCAAGAAATCAGACATTACAACTCTTTATTGATAAGAAAAGGATCAATTAGACAAAAAAGAGGCCTTATCAACGGTGTGGGATATTTAGCAAATACATTATTTGGCGTACTCGATGCCAGATTCGCCGAGCAGTACGAAAAAGATATTTTAAAGATTTCCGAAAACGAAAACCATCTGAAAAATCTGATCAAAAATCAAACAGTCGTCCTGGAAGCCGAGTACAACATTCTCAAGCGGAATGAAGATAGAATGAACAAACAGTTTTTATTTATTAAGGAGCGCCTGAGAAATCTATCACTAGAAGTAGACCAAGTGACCCAAGATAATAAAAACCATCTTTATATTACATCATCAGCCCTTGCAGCAAGCATTATCATATCAAACTTAAGAAATATACAGCAGAGCCTTCTAAATACTGTGACAGATATCAGTCAAGGTAAAATTGATATGCATCTATTATCGCCCGAACAGCTGGATGATCAAATTAACTTCATATCGAGTCATTTACAAAATAAACTTAATCGTGCCGATCACTAAGAATGGGATAAGAGATGTTTACAAATTATTGAGAGTTAATTGCTAGGGTTGTCAATAACTACCTCCATAATTGAAATTAAAATACCGTTAGTAAGCAGCGACATTTACGAAGTTGATAGAGTTATCAGCATACCTCAAAAAGATCAAACAGTCTATCATACTCAATCACATCCAGGTGGCCTTACATCGCATACAATATCAAAAAGGACCTTGCTATTTTATTTACTGATGATGACATCAGATCGTGCATCTCTGCTTCTCCAGACAATATATTATGTTCATTTGACAAACCCATATATGACTTGTCATTGAAACAATCATTTTGTACAATCAATGTCTTAAATAACAATGTTGAAAGTGAATCGCCCTGTGTGCCAACCCTGACTGCCTGTCGCGATCAGTGGGTTAAATTACATAAACAAAATGCATGGCTATTTTCATGTTGCGGAGAGTGTAAAATACGTATATTTTGTCCATCTACTAACATGTTAATGAAGACTCTCAAGAACAACGGAATTATAGTAATTGGTCAAGGTTTGCTCTATTAAAAGTAAGTCTTTCTCTATACAAGCCCATAATAATTATTTGAACTATATTAATGTTGACAAACACGTTGAAGTTCCTCAAGTGTCCGTTTTGAACAAACTACTTATCACATCAGCGGAACAGCAATCTACCCGGAATCGGAAAATGAAAATAATAATGGACACTTATACTCAAATAGAAAAGGGATTGCAGACAATAAAGGAATCAGAATCATATCAGGTCACAGTGCATGACATACACCACTACGCATTGTCATACATTATTGTGTTCGTGATTTTGGGCGCCGGGAGCGTCTTCGCGATCACGAAGATAAGAAGGAGATCTTTACGTCGGGCTCGTCAGGTCGAGCAACAGCAGCAGGAGGGTGAGCCAATTCCCCTCCTCGCCAGTGTTAGTGTCAGTGAAGTGCCGGGTAAGGTCGCCCTAAGAGGCGCGACAAGTGTTAGTAAGGGCACCTCTCCGATGGTGTCACGGCCAGTGCAGTTTTCTGTGCCTAGTGATAGTGTAGTGATTAGTGAATAGGACCTTAATTATAAGTAATAAATAAGCCTAGTTTATAAGAAAGATTGTAATCACCTTATATCATTAAAAATCGGTTTATATCATTTAGCATAACAATCATCTTAGTAGTTTATATCATTACCATTATTAACTGTTATCATTTAGCATTATAAATATTAATTTAAAGCTTTTCATATTTTATAATTTATCAATTAATTTTTAAACTTTCACATTGTTATCAATTTCTCGTTTTGGTCGCCAAGATGTACGAGTTAACGTACATGTAAATATTTTAGCTTGTATGAAGCGGCCCTTATAATCATTTTGTAAACACAGCATTTATTAATTCAATTAAATCAGTGTAGCAGCAGCACTCAATCAGAGCGGTTTAATTTATCACCCCTTAAACCCTCGTATCACTACCATCCAAAGTGTTGGGAGATCAACAATCCCCCACACTTTATAATATTGATACTTTTAATGAAAATCAAAAAGTTAATATATATATATATATATATATATATATATATATATATATATATATATATATATATATATATATATATATATATATATATATATATATTTCAAATGGAGAACCTCTTTTTTTTTAAGGTCGGTTAAAAATAATGTTCAACACTTTGAGTTAGTTGTTTTTGAAGGCGTTTTTTTCTGTACAAATTTCTATTGACTACAAAAAAGCCAATTTCTTCGAAAAAGGAAAATGTAAGTGTCTTCTCGGATTCTATTTAACCTTGTATGTAGTAAGAAAACATATAACAACATTTGATTACATTATTTTCCTTATTGACATATTTCTGGAGACAACTTTAATGAATAATTGAAAACCGAACATTTTTTTACGTTGTCTATTTAAAAAAAAATGAAACTTGCAGTTCTAATTCTCACTTATGACTCCAGGAGCCCAATTCTTGTGATCGTGATATATTGAAACATGGCGGATATCACCTGAAAACCATACAAAAAAAACTATTTTATTGATGAATGTCATTTGAAAATAAATGTCACGAGCACGAGAATTGGGCTCCTGGAGTGTTGCGACTGTCTATGGGCGGCAGATTTTTTTTTATGTAATAGGTAGCAGACAAGCAGACGGATTACCTGATGGTAAGCTATTGCCGCTGCCCATGGATACCCGTGACACCCGTGGAGTCACAAGTGCGCTGCCAAACTTTAAACCCTCTTTTCCTCTGGTTTAGGTCTCCGGTACCCTCACTCACGCAGAGAAACACAGCACAGTGCTGCTTCACGCCATTTTTCTGTGAGGCCGTGGTATCACTCCGGTTGAGCCGGCCCATTCATGTCGTAATAATATAAGATATTTATTATTGATCGGGCATGTGCCATAGTCTGTCCATAGTACCAGTTAACCGGTCCACTAACACCTCAATAGCCCAGTTCATTGTGTTGTGCATTCTTTTCAATAATCCTATGTCAACCGGGGCTTGTCCTTGGCTACACTTTTGTAGTGTATACAGGGATAGTCGCCGGCTGGTGTCACATCACATTATAGTAAAACTGTCAATTGAACGGGCTTCTACGTGTTGGCTTCGGCCCTACGCACGCCTTCCAAAAGTCCTGGACTTAATTGCCTGTGGTTGTAGTACATATAGATAATAACCGCCTTAGCCGAAATTGGTTGGAGGATATTTTTTAATAGTAGCAATAATAATAATAAGTGAAGAGAATGTGGAAATTACAGAATGTTAAAATAGTCCCCATAGTGTTATCCACAACTGGAGTTATCCCACACCAACTACATCACTTAATCAATACCTACACTTAACCTACCACAGTAGGCGTACATCCTGTTACAGAAAACTGCTATTTTAAATACGTGTAGGATTGTAAGGAATTTCCTCCAAATAGATGATAATACCCAAATATCAAATTCACCAGGTGTTAACCAGGCACATATATTCTCTCACAGCCGTACGTCCCATAAATCATCCACACAGATCATCACAATAAAAACTCATTACCCCCACCACATCACAATCAGATCTGTAGTGTAGGAATTTTACTTGTAGTACGAGAGCCCACGACCAAAACCATGTCTCATAGCAATACGGCAAAAACCCTATAAAATCGTTAGATTGTATGATTCTGAACCCGACTAGGCGTGTAGTAACGGTCGAAAGTGTAGCAACTGCGTGGGAGGCCATTTCTGCTGTGTCAATAAAAAAAGACAGTCGGTATTATAGCAATACGTCTGATAGTGAAAATGTACATAGATTTTATAATTGTATTACGAAAAAGTTTGTTTTCAGACATTTTGCGCGTAGCATATAGCCTGAGCGCATTTTTGAAAATGTCAAAAAATTTAGCCGACCTGTATCATAGCAATACGGATAATTTTTTTTTTCAACTTTTTGTATTGCTGCCAGGATTACCAAAAACCTGTTTTCAGACACTTTCAGTGTAGCATATACTCCCAAAAACGAAAATAACGTTTCGGAGTCGCCTGACCGACGCACACTGGGGCAAGATACCCTTATTTCTGGCATTAAATCAGTTTACTGGCTAAATGGCTTTTGTAGTCACTAAATTGAAATAAAATAATGTTTTCGATGATTTAGAATCATTTATATGACTTTAAATACATAAATGTATGTTTTTTAGGTAATTTAACACAAATAATGAAACAAAAAGACGTAAACAATCGCTTATATTTTATTAAAATTATTCTGAACCTACTATTCTAAAGATATGCTAGCGCATCATCATCATCTTCATCAACATCATCTTCATCATCATCATCTTCGTCATCGATATGCGTTACTTTATCGGAATTTATGTTTGAAGATGGATCTTTTAATAAATTTAAGATTTCTTTTGGAAGAGTCTGAGGATTTCTTTTCTTAGATTTCTGCTTGCTGGTAATCACGGGATCTGATCTCAATAAAAAAAATCTCTATTTGATTATTCTCGGCCAAATTTTCTGGAATTGTTACCCTGTATCTTTTGAAGTCCTTATTCCTGGCCTCTTGAGATTCTTCCGTCAACTGATTTTTGGAGTTGATTGAGTGGTAAAAGTGCGGAGGCTATGATCTCCGGTCCACGAATTAGGTACTTGTGTAATGTCGGAGGCATATTGTACCATGGATATAAAGAAACAAAATGTCTGGCTGTATCATGCGCAAAGGATCTATACTACATTAGTGACAACATCTTTTAACAGCTTTGATGCCTTAACTTGCTCTTCTGCGCGAAGAATCATACAAGTAGCGTGAACTAATGTTGATACAGAAGTAGAGTTACGCAGAACGCATAAGAAAGTAGTTCTTTCTTAGTGTATTGTGACAAGGTCCTAAAGTGTATATATATTTTTGGAGTTGACTGTACTAAATGATCGCAATTTCTGAGCATAGCATTATGTCAATGAGTTCATTTCTTGAAAGACATAATGTATTTGAACTAGTTCCTAAAACAAAACGAATTATTTTTAATATTGGAAATTAAATAGTTTCACCATAAAAATCGAAGATTATTTTACAGAAGAGGACGTTGAAGATCTCCTGAGCGACGTCGAGAGTGATTTTGAAGACGACGATTCCGAATCCGACAGCGATTGAATACGATAATATTTTGTAACTTTAAATAAACCGTTTTTTTTTTCAACTTCATCCTAGTTTCCTTTTGTGCGATTTATTTCAGTCCTTCAACTTCAATGTTACGGTTTCGGGTAAATTCTTTGTTAATTATCATCTAATAAATTCAGGGTCGCAGCGTATTCATTGATTTGTAACAGAAAATTCAAGATGCCTCAATACGATTTTTAAATGATATCTGGGTATCGAAAAGTTGTCTGATAGAGAAGGTACTACACTTAATTTGTCTGATATACATTTTTTGCACATGTGGACAACTTATTTTATCATGTCCAACAATTTTCAGACATATTGCTATGATACCGATCGGTCAAATTTGTTAACATTTTCAAAACTGTCTCAAAATTTAATGCGTTCACATTTCCGTCTGAAAATTGTTTTGTTCGCATCAAATAACCAAAATTTACTAATAAAAAAGATTTTCAGACGTATTGCTATGAGACATTTTTTTTGTCTCATTTTTTATTTTTGTTAGTGATTTTACGGGTTTGCGCTACACCACTAACGTCTGAAAAATATGTTTCCGGTATCTCAAAACTACCATTCAACTACAGTCTGCAAATCAGACATATTGCTATGATGCAGTTCGGCAAAATTCTTTGACAATTTTGAAAATTCGGTCAGATCAAACGCTACGCGGAAAATGTCTGATATTGGTATTTTCGAGTTCAAGATAATCGTATCTATCGATTTGATGCGGTTTTGGCCGTATTGCTATGAGACAAAAATTTTGGTCGTGGGCTCTCGTACTATTGGCCTAGCCCGTACATTTCTGAAAAGCCAGCAAATAGCCGTGATACTCAGCGTATAAAGAACATAATAATAATAATGATAAGTGAGCCCAGTCTAATCCGAAATATTGAAAAAAAATATTTCGAGAAAGAAAATGTTTGAACAAAAATAATAATAATTCTCACAACATCTCATACGTTGACCTGATTCCGTACTAAGTAACTTAAGCACTTGTGTTACAGATATCAGACAACATAGGAACACAAATATATACTTAAATACATATATTACACCCAGACACCGAACAAACACAAGTGTTCACGAATGTTTGTCCAGAGTGGGGATCGAACCCACGACCTTTGGCGTAAGAGGCAGGGTCACTACCAATTGCGCCATCCGGTCAGCAATACGCACATACTTTAGAATTATCCAGATGTGCTTGCTCGGACGCGGACGTGACTCCTGTATGGAAGGAATATTCTGTTATCCATTGCTCTATCATCGCTCATCATAAGATTTTCTTTTAAAGTTTTCTACTTCGACCTGTCTAACTGGCTTCACCTGAGCTGCCCGTGACAAATGGCCAGTGTTTGACCGCGGCCACTCCATTGGCAGCGGCCGATCATTAATATCCCGTCACTCGCCCAGGTTTAAGTGATGGGTGGAAATTACCGAGGAGTGATAGGGTTACTGGTCGATATACAGTCGTTTTGTCATGAACGGAATACCTGTCATAATAAAGAAAAAATAAAAGAAAGTTCTCTTTTTACAAAGGTCGGCAACGCACTTGAGACTCCTTTGACGTGGCCTTTCCGAATGTACTTCACACAGATCGGTCCTGTGCCGCCCGCATCCAAGGGATTCCCGCGATCTTCACCAGCCTGTACGCGGCCTCCAATCGAGGACCTTTCCGCCCCAACGGCCGGCAATATATATACCTTTTTATAATAAAAAGGTATATATATATATATATATATATATATATATATATATATATATATATATATATTGCCATGAAAAGTAGGTAGGGGGCAGACGAGCAGACGTATACGGACACCCCGTATTGGACGCCACGTACAGGAAGTCGCCGTGGCAGGCCTCCTACAAGGTGGACCGACGATCAGGTGAAGATCGCGGGAATTCACTGGATGCGGGCGGCACAGGACCGATCTGTGTGGAGTACATTGTCCAGCTGTGGACGTCTTTTGGTATATATATATGATAATATATATTTCCATGCAACCATCTCTTGTAACAGCTGTTATCATTGCAACTATGCAACATTTGCCATATACTCGTAACTCTATCTAAATCAGAGGGGCCAATTTCTGATGTGATAGCTAGCAGACGGGGAAACAAGTCACCGGGAGCGATTACCGCTGCCCATGGAAGCTCGCAACACTAGTGGAGTTACCAGAGCGCTGCCATTCTTGAAATCTCGCTTCCTTCGGAATGGGCCTCCGGTACCCTCACTAGACGAAACACAGCGCAGGCGCTGCTTCACGCCTAATTCTTCATAAAAAATTAACAGGCTCCTTAAATTGTTTTCAACTACTCGAATTTAGCTTCATCGTTAGCTTTAGCCCTTATTGATCCACTTTTGAATATAGGTTTCTCGCATCTTATTCCATACGTAGCGGTTAGACGCCTTAGGGCCGATTCGATCAATCTTAATCCCATACTCAATCTATGGTACAGCGCTGTCGTTTCATAGAAACCTAACGTTATACTATAGATTTATCCAAATTAGTCGAATCGGGTGTTACGGTCGCACTCAGAGACGTAATTTAAGCTTTTTTTTAACAGTAATTTTAACTTCAGTATTGATAGTCTTTATGCGTATAAAAACAAGTGTCAATATTTTTTCTTAAGTAGCCAACAAAGTTAATCAACGACTCTGAGTGTGGCGGTAGCTATTCATTTTCATCATCATCATCATCATCAGCCCATTTAAGTCCCCGCTGCTGGGGCACGGGCCTCCCTCAATCACATGAGGGGTAATTGCCATACTCACCACGCTTGGCAGACGGGTTAGCGAGGGTTGTGATATAAATGCAGAGTTTTCCTTCTCTGGGTGCTGATGATCATGCCAGCAGCTTTACCTTAGTCGCCTTTTACGACACCTCGGTAAGAGTGAGGGTGGCCTATTCTACTCTGCCGGGGGCCACACGGCCATTTACATTTTACGCCCGCGTGTTCCTCGATGTCGTCAGTCCGTCGCTTGAGTGAGTATTCAGCTTAATTGGATAAAATCTTAATCCTTATCTAAATTCTTAGACCCTAAATACACTCAAATTTCCCCCATTGTAAGTATTTGAGTAATGAGCGATATGATTCAAGTTCCAGTCTCAACGGACATAATTAACCACGGAATTCCCGGAAACAGGAAAGTAGGGAAAGTATTTAGGTGTCCCGGGCGACCGATAAATTCACGCTAAGTACCAGCTACTGGGGAGCAAAGGACTGGTAGTTCTGTCAAACGATCGAGTTTGACTCCTGACTGGATTTTAAAATGGAAAAGCAGTTTTTAAAACTTTGATAGGGAAACGAAGTTCTACCATCTCTCTAGATAGATAGATAGATAGATATACTTTATTGCACAAAAAAACACAACTTTAAAAGGCATTACAGAAACTTAATTGTACAATTTCGGCGGTCTTATCGCTGGAAGCGATTTCTACCAGACAACCTTCAGGCAAAGGACATTTGATAGTAGAGGAGGGGTAGGTGGTGCAATATTGAAAAAGGGAAATAAGAGTGAACTGTATATATATATATTAAAATATTTATAATGCTAATACATAAATAAACAAAATATTATATACTAATAAATAAATATGTTATGCTTGGATAAAATAATATAAAGTACTAGAAATACATTCATATAAATTAGGTTCTTAGACGGACCATCGACTACTACCGATGACTGGACCTGTAAAAACTTAAAGGGATTGCTATTTATTTATTTAAAAGGTGAGTTTTGACTCGGGCTTTAAAAATGGTTAATGATGGAGACTGTCTTATTGATAGCTCACTGGATGAGAAAGCGTCTTTTATACTTACGGTAGATCTTAGGTTTATAGGGGGCAGACGAGCAGACAATCCAACTGATGGTAAGCGAATACCGCCTCCCATAGACACTTGCCATGTTAAAGGAGTCACAGCCTTTTTAAAAGGGACTACGCTCTTTTTTCGAAGGTTTGCAGTTCGTATCGGTCCGGAAACAACGCAGTCCATTCCACTATATTTTGTACCATTGTCTCTAAATTTTGTGCCATAATCTCGACAGTAAGAGAAAACATAGTGAGAAAACCTTCACGTATCAACATATGGAAAGCACTTGCAAAATTCCAAATTTGAAAATCAAAGGGTAATCCTTTGCCTCGTCATTGCCTCGATTGTGCGCACATAAAGTAGAGAGGGCTAATTTAGGATCTAATCAAGGTGGTTTAGCGTCCGCGGTGGATGGAGCGCGATCGTAAAGCAGCCGCGTCGCAAATCAGCGCGGTAACAATTACTAGGGTTCCCACATAAGTGATACCACGGCCTCACCTAAAACTGACGTGATGCAACGCCTGCGTTATATTTCACGAAGAGAGTGAAAGTACAGTTTTAGCAATTTTTAATTTACACCAATGTTTCTGCTCAGAAGTCTTATTTTCAAAAACTATGGCAAAATCTTAACCAATCACATCGCTCCATTTACGCGCGCCAAAAATTACAATTTCTTATTGGTTGATGCGTCAGCGCCATATTCAGTGCGAGTGCGGATAAGAGAGAGATAGCATTCCTCTCTGAATTTATTGTATTTAATCTTAACGTTACGCAATAAAGTCTGTATTTCAACTGCTTTCGCAATCGTAATCAATCGGATTTTACTTGTTCTTCTGCGTAGACGAATTTTGCTGATATAACTTATAAACGTGGTACAGCTGTACCGGAGGCTTAACAGGGGAAGGGAAGTTTAAAAATTTGCAGCATACTTGTAACTCCACTTATGTTGCGGGTGGCTATGGGCGGCGTCAGTCGCTAATCAGCATCGCTGATCCGTTGTCTCCTCTGAAACCTATTACATAAAAAAAAGATGGCATACCGACTAAAAAACTTTTTTTCAGGTCATAATGACCCATAATGGGTCGTGCTTATTTGAAAAATATCGGTAAGTGCCTATTTTGTACTATATTTGTTTTTTTTTATTTATTTATAATTCTTGTATCGTATACTGACCATGTCCTACGTTTCCACTAGCCAAAAGATGGACGGATGAAACATAACGTGAAATATTATTGCAGTTATCAAACTCCACAAATCCTGAACTTTGGTTTAAGCGTACCTCGAGCTCGAAATACGAAAATACGAAATATTAAAAAATAAACGCCTTTCTTAAAGAGAGAGGATAAAATGAATATCAAAAGAGCACATTTTATAGTCATATTAGATATATAGAAAGATACACTTTATTCAAATCAAATAATTCTTTATTTGCATAGGCTTGTACACAGCACTTACAAATCGTCATACATTTGAATGACTTAAAACTATTTATAAGTACTTATGTATAATTTACATGTTAATACATATATATGTTGATACATAAAATATACTAAAGAAATAAATAAACATAATGCGATTCTACCACCGGCTCGGAAAGTTGTTTCTGGTCGAGAAGATCCGGCAAGAAACTCGCCAGTTACTCTTTTTAATCGCCAAACTTTCATACAATGTTGTGTCATCATCATACCGAGCCATACAGTTTAATTGGTACACAAAATAAAATAAAGGAAAGAATTATAAAATAAATATTATGAGGTAAACCGAAGCAGACCAGTCCCCAAAGATGGCACCTGTTCACAAGTATGACGTACGTGCCAGCCATCATTTCACTCAACCATATTAGAGGGAACCTCAGAGACATTTGAGTGAGCATGACTACTTAGGTTCCCCTCATAGGTCACAAAGAATAGTAGTTACTTAATCCAGGCTAATAAACTGCAGGACGAGGTGTACAATAGTAGGTGGTTAGCATCTTGTCAATTATTGAATAATCAATATAAATCAATGTTTATACAGTCAAAATCTAAAATGTCTTTATTCAATAAAGAACATTTATGAATGTCAAATATTATGTAATCTACCGCTGATTCGGAACGTCAATTTCTACCGAGAAGAATTAGCAAGAAACTCAGTAGTTACTCTTTCCAAATAATATGGTAATTACAACTTTCATTCTTATACAAATTATGATTACAGTGACAGTATGATATACATTGCTTAATATTGTTTAGATAAATCGTCAATGAAAAATTATGAAATGAATTATACATTAGCGGACAGGCGAAGAGATCAACATGTCCAGGAATCCTTATCATTCAAATAATCCTCTACTTTATAGTAGCCTTTCTGCATTAGGGAGTTTTTTACATGCAACTTAAACTTATGTACCGGTAAATCAATAATATTTTGAGGTAACTTATTAAACATTCTAATGCTCAATCCTACAAATGAACTTCCAATTTTATGAAGTCTTAGATTTGGGACAGCAAGCCTATGTTTATTTCGCGTGTTAAAGCTATGAAAATCTGATTTTTGCGAGTAAAGGTGCAAGTTCTTGCGTACAAACATAATACAATCAAAAGTGTATTGAGATGATACGGTTAAAATATTGATTTCTTTGAATACTTCTCTGAGTGAGTCACGTGATCTAAGACCGTAGATGGCACGGATGGCCCTCTTCTGCAAAATGAAGATGGCTTGTAAGTCAGCACCGGATCCCCACAGTAGTAGTGCACAAAGTTTACAGAAGTCTATGGTTATTAAACGAGAACATATTCTTATTCGTATTGTCTGCCTCGATGGCACACGCAAGAGGTCCCGGGTTCAATCCTCAGGTGTAGCCAAACATTTGTACCTAATTTTTTGGTAAGAAATTCTTAGTGTCAGCCCAGAGTCTGGAAGTTGGCGGTCTTGTACCCCCGTGCCTCGGAAAGCACGTTAATCCGTTGGTCCTGCGCCCCGTCCCTCTCCGGTCGTGTCATACTTGTGTCCCATCTGATTATGAGGTTAAGGGAATAGAGAGTGCACTTGTGTTTGCGCACACTCTTGAGCACTATAATATGTCCTACGTACGTGGTTGATCGTTGAGATTAGCTGCCGTAACCGTAATCGGCTTTAGGATATTACATTATTAGTGCGAAGTTTTTTTTCATTTGTGTAATGATAATAATGTCGAGTTTGACATAAATTCTCTGCCAGCCCTAGGCACGACAAATGTGCTCAGTTGTTAGCGAGGCAGTGTGACGTCATAACTCGTGAGATACGCGCTGCTCCCGACTTTTATCGGCCAAATGGACGGGCATGTTCCAAACGGATACAAAAATAGTTTTTGCTAAAAGTCTATGCACAATGCATTTTTAAAATGCAAAATTGTATCCACATTTTTAAAAACGTATAAACTATACGCGGGTAAACGAAACGGACTCAATAAAGTCGTAACTATTTTAACATTAGTAGATTGAGACGGATGTAGGGTACTCAAAATTCTAAATATCCCAACACCAACCACCATGACAAAATGTGATCTAAAGATATTTCATTAAGATATGCCATCCCTTTCCAACACGCAATGTCAAAAGGGGCTGGAATGAGTATTATTCCAGAAATATTCTTAGGTATGTTCGTAGGAGAGACACGCTTAGGCATGAATGCTCGACTGGAGGGATACTACGATCTTACAGAAAACCGGCGCGAAGCAGTGTCTGCTGTAATGTGTTTCTTAAAATAAATTAAAAAATCAATTTATTTCTATAACCATTGTTACAAAACAAACCCCGACAAAAACAAAATAGGTTATTCGTCATTTTCTAACGGCGGCCATCTTGGATTTGAAATTGTTCACAATAAATATATTCTGCTACTCAAGCCCTTTTATATGATACCCGTATTGTGGGAGTTGTGTTAAAACATACAATCCATATTTTTCTGACGGCAGCCATCTTGGATCTATTTTTATCCAACATAGCTAAGAACACTCCCTCCTTATTCATCTTTGAACAAAAAAAAAACAAAATCAAAATCGGTTCATTTGTTCTGGAGCTACGATACCATAGTCATACACACACAGACACGTCAAACTTATAACACCCCGTCGTTTATGCGCCGGGGGGGTTAAAACTGTGGCCGAGACAACCCAGTAAGTTGTCTAAGACATTTGTGTTGGGTATAACTTCCCTTACGGCTATCTTAGATTTTAAAGTTAACAGTAGAATGTGTGTGTGTGTGTGTGTGTGAATATAAGTGAGTGTGTGTGACCTTGTACGTATGTGTATGCTTGTGCGTTTGTATCCTCATATGGGTGAATGTGCTTTTGGGTGTTTGTAAGGAATACCTGCTGAAGGAGTACCTGTTTCTTCGAGTGAGTCAGGAAGGTCCAAACCGAAGAAAAGGAGGGGTTTAAGGTGGCAGCGCACATCAGCAACGCCAATGGAGTCTGGCGTTTCTGATGATGGACGGTGGCAATAGCTTCCTATCAAGTGATCCGTCTGCTTGTCTCATCATCATCATCATCAGCAACCCACACTCGTCCACTGCTGGACATAGGTCTCCCCTAATGCACGCCACTGCTTCCGATTTTCGGCCACTCTCATCCAGCCCACACCAGCCAGCCTTCGAATGTCACCATCCCATCTTGTCGCAGGGCGTCCTACACTACGCTTACCGAGTCTTTGACCAGTGCGTCCTTCCGGTCATGACTTACGGTGCCGAGACGTGGACACTCACGGCTGGACTAGTCCACCGGTTCAAAGTCGCTCAAAGAGCTATGGAAAGGGCTATGCTCGGAGTATCTCTGCTTGTCTGCCACGTATTAATTAAAAATAAATAAAAAAGATCGCATTTTGTAATAAAAAGACATTGGTGTTATGGTGGATACGGTTTATGGGTGATGGCAATCTCTTAACATCTGGTCGTCTGCCCCCTATCACATAAAGAAGTGACTCTCGATAAAATGAATCGTCGATGCGTTTAGTATAGTCAAACAACATTCCCTGACTGTACATCGTGTGCACTAACTCGCATCGGCCAAATGGACTCGGGTTCGTACGGAACGGATATAAAACAAGTTTTAGATAAAAATACACAGCAGAAAACTAAAAGAGAAATGGATGCTATTTTTTCGTGGTTTTGTGATTGTTTGATCTGAAACCACGAAAAAATATCATCCTTTTTTTATGTGATAGGTGGCAGACGAAGCAAACGGATCGCCTGATCCTCCAACCGATCTCGGCTTAGGCGGCCAATCTCATATTTTATTCTACTCGTATCAGCCACTTACGATATATTATAGTGCTCAAGTGTGTGCGCAAACACAAGTGCACTCTCTATTCCCTTGCCCTTATATTCCGATGGGACACAAGTTTGACACGACCGGAGAGGGATCGGGTGCAGGACCAAAGGCTTAACGTGATTTCCGAGGCACGGGGGTACAAGACCGCCAAACTTCCAGACTACGGGCTGACACTGAGAATTTCTTACCAGAAAAACTGGTACAAAATTTGGCCCGACCAGGGGGTCGAACCCGGGACCCCGAGCGCAGCCCACTACCAACTGCGCCATCGAGGCAGTCAGTCGAGCAGTTGATCTGATATTGAAACTCGCGAAGGATACGAGCTGATTTGTAAAACTGGCTAATTCGCCCAGTCCATGTGGGTCGTGGTTACGCACAATGGACCAAGTAGGAGTCTAAGCGCAGAAACAGGAGTCCACTTTTACAGTATAAGAATGAAAATTGTAAGTACCATATTATTTGAAAAGAGTAACTACTGAGTTTCTTTCTGATTTCTGATTTTTTTAATATGGCTCTACCCGAAGATAATTTGCCAATGTCAAGTAACTTATTGAGAATAAGTAGGTAGTCAACAATCAAAGTCAGTCAAAGTCACATTCACTCAATAAAACGCCGGTGTTTTACGTTTTTTTCGATCTAGGGATTCAGCGGATAAAACTCTAAAAGCAATCGCGGGTTTTAAGACTTTATTAGGTCCAAGCACGTTGTCACGAGAAAACTCACTCGACACAATAGCAGTCTTAACGATACAATCCAACAATTCTTATTATTAGGATCACTTTGCGGCACTTCACTTCACAAATGAACACCAAATTTGTACCCTAAAAACCACTAAACACTAATTAAAAACCTATAAATTGCATCAGCCGACGCGGCAAGTTTTGGCCCTACCCGCCGAATCTCCTTGATGATTCTTCTCGGTAGAAATTGACATTCATATATTGACTATTTGACTTTTATAAATATTCTGTATGGACTTATATTAAATAAGGAGATTTGTGATTTTGATTTCTTTACGGGTCGTGGTTCAAATCTGATCATACACCTTTAGATCATTTCATTGGCTCAGAGGTGAGGGAAAAAACATCGTGGGAAACCTGGACGTTTCGGATAGTATCTAAAAAATTGCTACGGTTCCCCTGTTAAATAAATAAATATTTCACAACATCACATACATTGATCTGACTCCGAGATAGGTAGCTCAAGCACCTGTGTTACGGATATCAGAATCAACAGTGGGATTATAAATGTATACATATAGTACTTTTCTTTTAAAAATACGTACTCATAATACATAGAAAACACCCAGACCAATACAAACACACATCGACGTCGTCAGCCCATTTAAGTCCCCACAGCTGGGGCACGGGCCTCCCTCAATCACATGAGGGGTAATTGCCATACTCACCACGCTTGGCAGACGGGTTGGCGAGGGTTAGATATACTCGTAAATGCAGAGTTTTCCTTCTCTGGGTGCTGATGATCATGCCAGCAGCTTTACCTTAGTCGCCTTTTACGACACCTCGGTAAGAGTGAGGGTGGCCTATTCTACTCTGCCGGGGACCACACGGCCTCTCGGCCACAACTATATAATGTTTTTATTATTTAAGATGGATGTGACTCGAGAAAGCCTCAGCTGAATGCATCTTTAATGGACTTCTTGAAACGACAGAAACCAGCCCTAAATAGATCAATGTCGTAAATATTGGAAAATAAATGGCGTGTAATGTCTTGTAATATATTTTAAATGTCTTGATTACTGATCGCCCTGTTGGTCTAGTGGTTTAAGAACCAGGCCGTGATCTCGGGATCCTGGATTCAATTTCCACGTCACGCAAAGGTATATTTTGAATTTTTAGAGCATAGCTCAGGATTGTGATCATCAATCCGCATTAGGCAAGCGTGGTGATTTAGCCTAATCCCGTCATAGTGGCGATGGATTGATTTCTGTGATGAAGGCCTTTGCCCTGCAGTGGGACAGTATATAGGCTGATACTTTACTTTTACTTTTCAACTTAATTTCATCACAATCAATAAAAAACTGTTGAAGACGTCACTTATCCGTTTTTTTTTATGTAATAGGTAAGCAGACGTACAGACGGATCACCTGATGGTAAGCAATTGCCGCCGCCCATGGACACCCGCGACACCAGTGGAGTCACAAGTGCGCTTCCAACCTTTAAACCCCCCCCTATCCCTCGGATTGGGCCTCCAGTACCCTCACTCACGCAGCGAATCACAGCACAGTGCTGCTTCACGCTGGTTTTCTGTGATGCCGTGGTATCACTCCAGTCGAGCCGGCCCATTCATGCCGAAGCTTGGCTCTCCCACGGTAATGAAGCCGTTAAAGGCCTCTTAAATTCTTGTGTATGTGGTCAAGTAGTGTAAGGTTAAAGGGTCCTAATTTTCCTTTAACAAAGTGTGAAGGTCTTCATTCCACATTCAAGGGTATGAAGGAAGGCGCCAGGCCCTTGAAAGTTCGCGCTGAGCGTGACCTGTTCATTAATCAAGCACCATTCGTGATTGATGACCTTTTTTCCCTCCACTTCTACAAACTTCTAAACAGAGATATTAAAATCCTAGATGAGGTATACTTTTAACCGAAGAAAATAAAGGTAAAGGTGAACAGGCGCCTTCTAGGCAAACGCGTTACATCAGGTGAGATTGTGCTCATGCGTTGGCCTAAAGGACAGTATCAGCCTATAAACTGTCCTACTGCAGGGCAAAGGCCTCCATCATAGAAATAAAGTTATCGCTACTTTTATGGGATTAAGCTTAATCACCACGCTTGTCAAATGCGGATTGGTGATCACAAACCCGACCTATGTTCGAAAAATTCGAACAATACTTTTCGGTCGACCCGGGAATCGAACCATGGACCCCAAGATCACGGGCCGGTACATAAACCACTACACCAACAGAGCGTTAAGCCTTGGCCTATTATATCTTTAAAAAAAACACGAAATAGAATTGTTATTTACGAGATTTCTACCATGTACTTACCTTAGAGTTCCGATATACCATCTCATGCCGAATAAAGGAACACGCAAAAGCTGTCAAAAACGATAAACAGAAATCCGACCCGTTTGGAACAGTGGTAGTGAACGCTGCCTTTGGCCCAAGGGTTGCGGGTTCGATCCCCGCACAGTACAAACATTTGTGAGCATGAACATGTCTGTTTGTATTGGTCTGGGTGTTTCTATGTTTATACGTATGTATTTACAAAAGAAAAGTATGATATGTATATATTTATAATTCCGCTGTTGGTTCTGATGTCCGTAACACAGGTGCTTGAGCTACCCATCTCGGAGTCAGATCAATGCATGTGATGTTGTGAAATATTTATTTTATTTACTTATTTATTTACGAGATTTCTACCATGTACTTACCTTAGAGTTCCGATATACCATCTCATGCCGAATAAAGGAACACGCAAAAGCTGTCAAAAACAATAAACAGAAATCAGGAATCGCAGAACATTTGTTGGAATCGGGTCCAAATCACAATTTTTTTTATGACCATCAGATAATTTCGACAGAACGCCACTACATACTCGTAGGTCCCAAGACTGGTCAGGGAAGCGATTGAAATTACTAAGAATTTCAATTGTTAGTTTAAATTGTCAAATATCTGGAATCCTGAAATCGAAAATGTAAAAACTGTAAAACTAAAACATAAAAAAATTGCAATTTCGCGGCCAGTTTTTTTTTTTATATGAGAGGTGGCAGACGAGCAGACGGATCACCTGATGGTAAGCAATTCCTCCGCCCATGGACACCCGCAACACCAGTGGAGTCACAAGTGCGCTGCCAACCTTTTCCCCTTCCACCCATTGTTGGATTGGAGTGTGTGTGTCGGGAACAGGTGCGAGAATAGTGAGTTAGTGAATAGTGGTACCGCAGGTATGCAAAGTAAAATACTAACATAGGTTCTCAATTTGACGTAGGTATATATTTTTGTCATCATTACTATTTTTAATAAATGTTCACACTTAGTTTTGTATATTACCCCATAATTCAATTTTTGGTGGAAAGGGTACCGACATACCAAAGTTGGTCCCATACAAATTTGGATAGAAATCCAACTTTAGGGGTTCAAAAACAAGGGATGATGGATTCTTCACGCCCTTTTTTTATATTAGAGGTGGCAGACGAGCAGACGGATCACCTGATGGTAAGCAATTCCGCCGCCCATGGACACCCGCAACACCAGTGGAGTCACAAGTGCACTGCCAACCTTTTCCCCTTCCCCCTCCCTTGGACCTCCGGTAACCTCACTCACACGGCGAAACACAGCACAGGCGCTGCTTCACGCCGGTCTTCTGTGAGGCAGTGGTATCATTCCGGTCGAGCCGGCCCATTCATGCCTAAGCGTGGCTCTCCCACATTTAGTAATTGTTATGTAAGGCCGTTACAGAGTAATCTTATTTTTTCAAACATGTAGTATATAGGTAAACTTATTACAAAAAATAAGCCCTTTTGTATTTAACCTCAATAATTTAGGGTCCTATAATGACGTGGTAAAAAAAAGTTGCCAAAGCTATCTATCAAGTCAGTCAATTAATTTTGAGTCGGCGCCGAGTAAGCAAATTAATTATATAGAGCGGGATGCACTGCTGGGGGAAGAGCCGGCAATTTACGGTCGAGGAATCTGCCGCATAACCTCTTTCAAACGAAAATCGCTTGCACGTACTACACAAAAATGGCGTAATTTCAAACAACAACTTAGAAAGCTGCAAGCGATTTCTGCTCTTGAGGTGGTCACGCGCCATATACCTCGTAGTAACTCATATAGTCACGCGCATTAATAAGTACCACATCATTCAAATGTGAACCTTACTATTCGGCCTGAAGAATCGAGCGTTTACATTTAATTCATAGAGTAACTTAAATATACTGATATAAAGGGATCTAGATTGTGTGACGTCAGAAATTGATAAATTTACGAAAGTGTAGACGTAAAATAATACAATTTATCTCCAGTTTAGAATCTTACTAAAGTTTATAAACTTCCTAGTAAATTGATAAACTTACGGATCTTGTTATTTTCCGGTGACATATACATCTTGACTGCCTCGGTGGCGCAGTGGTTAGTGGGTCGCACTTTAAAGCGACGGCTGCGCAAGAGGTCCCGGGTTCGATCCCCGGGTCGGGCCAAAAATTTGTACCTAAGTTTTCGGTAAGAAATTCTTAGTGGCAGCCCGGAGTCTGGAAATTGGCGGTCTTGTACCCCCGTGCCTCGGAAAGCACGTTAAGCCGTTGGTCCTGCGCCCAATCCCTCTCTGGTCGTGTCACAGTAGTGTCCCATCGGAATATGAGAGTAAGGGAATAGAGAGTGCACTTGTGTTTGCGCACACACTTGAGCACTATAATATATCCTGCGTACGTGGCTGATCGTTGAGATTGGCCGCCGTAGCCGTAATCGGTTGGAGGATACATCCCAAAGTGAGTAGCTTAAACACTTGTGCTAACGGTATGCTTGTCCAGGGCTCCACCCTCAACTTAACTTAAAATGGGCCATCGTGCCAGTAAGATACTGATAGCCTACAATGAAACCGCGTGTAACGAACGAGAATAACTGCCACATCCAGATAAAAGAGACGCACTGTACGTATGAAAGGGACGGCGATAAAGTTTCGGTCATGAATTCCGCTTTGTTATAGGCTCCCAGATATTGTAAACTACAAAAAAACTTGTTCACTTTTCAGATGATTTTTTAAAAAATACTCGTAGCTTATTATTTTCTTTTACTTAGGTACTTACTTACTTCATTGGCTCAGCGACCCGAAGCGAGTCTTGGCCTCCGAAACAAGATAACGCCACTTCGATCCTGCACTACTTGTCGCCAGTCACCGGCCTGAAGTTCTCGCAGATCATTCTCGACGAAGTCCTTCCAGCGATACCTAGGCCCGCCTACCGGGCGTCGGCCCATCGGTCGGCTCTGGTATGCTTTCTTCACGAGACGATGCTCGTCCAGTTTCTTTTAAGTAAATGAATATTACTCATACAAAATACTCCATTAATTTTGGGATAAAATAATATAGTGCTGAACGATCATTTGTTTATTCTAGACTTTAATAGAATTAAAACTTCGAATTCTCTTAATAGGGTTTTAGAATTCTTCAATAATTTCATTCGACTACAAAAACGGTGTGTCATAATTTTAATAGTCCATATCTCAATGGGTCTACTAATCTCTTTCAATTAGTAAAAATTATTATCTTTCATGTTTTAATGCGTGTCTTTAAAAGTTTTATAGAGTTACATTAAAACTAATCACATAATTTCTTGCATTCAAATGCCTTTTTTATTATTTAATAGTAGGTCATTAATGTAGCGAAGAAATTTATGTAATTTCAAAATGAAAATTTTGATACTAATTTGAAAACTTGAGATCTTTCATATTTTTATTCATTATTTGAATTTTCATCACTATATAAATAAATAAATAAATATTACACAACATCATATACATTGATTGAACTCCGATCTAGGTAGCTCAAGCACCTGTGTTACGGATATCAGATTCAACAATGGGATTACAAATATATACATATAATACTTTTCTTTTGTAAATACATACTTATAATACATAACAAACACCCAGACCAATACAAACAAACATGTTCATGCATGTGTGGGGATCGAACCCGCAACCCTTGTATCAGATTTTCAGCGTTCACTACCACTGTTCCAATCGGGACGTCATATATATCATTAGTATATTTTTTTTCTCTGTTTTATTTTCTCTTGATAGTAAATTATTACAATCAAATCATTAAGTATAATTACTTTTTGACAAATAATTTTGAAATTACTATTTTATTTCAAGAAAAAATAAATAAATTGTACCTTAGGCTGCATTTAATAAAATTGTACCTTATATATTAAATATTTAACGATCATATTTTTTAATTTTTTTTATTTTCATAACACTATTTATTACAGACTAAATCATTCCGGCATAGTCCTAAAAATATGAGTCATATAAATCGAAACAAGGAATACAAATACGTGAAGCAGCACTGTGCTGTGTTTCGCTCCTTGAGTGACGGTACCGGAGCCCCAATCCGGGGGGAAGGGGGTTTTAAAGGTTGTCGGCGCACTTGTGACTAATCTGGTGTCGCGGATTATGGGCGGCGGCAATCGTTTACAATCAGGCGATCCGTCTGCTTGTCTGCCACCTATCACATAAAAAGTAGGTCTTTAATTCAAAACAAATAAATGATGACCAAAAGTATTTCAACATTAGTATATTTATTTTATTCACTAGAGTATGTATAACGTGAACTATTCAACCTACTTTGTATTCAAAAACCGGGCACCGAATAAAGTTCTCAAGTTCAAGTCCCCCAAACATCTACCCAGAAAACTGTTAACGGTCTAATGTCGTGATAATAGGCGGCCATCAAAAATCAATTGCAACTAACACATCCAACTCGCATCGGGCAGTTTCTAACCCGAATCACAGTCTATGCTATAACAGTAAAACGAAACGACCGAGACGCGCCCACTTTCGCACTAAGCATACTTGTTAGGTGATCCTAAATAAATATTTCACAACATCACATACTTTTTCCGTTATTTCTGACGACCCGTTTGGAACAGTGGTAGTGAACGCAGCGTTTGGTCCAAGGGTTGCGGATTCTATCCCCGCAAAGTACAAATATTTGTGAGCATGAACATGTCTGCTTGTATTAGTCTGGATTTTTTCTCTTTATTTATTTATTCTTTATTGCACAAAAAATAAAGTACAATTGGCTAACTTAATGCTATACAGCATTCTCTACCAGTCAACCACTAGGCGATTTTTTTTTAATGTGATAGGTGGCAGAAGAGCAGACGGATCACC
Organism: Marasmia exigua; assembly: GCA_019059595.1. Taxonomy (NCBI): domain Eukaryota; kingdom Metazoa; phylum Arthropoda; class Insecta; order Lepidoptera; family Crambidae; genus Marasmia; species Marasmia exigua. The sequence goes on from CM032473.1 coordinate 19,975,989, forward strand.
TGATGGTAAGCGATTGCCGCCGCCCATGAACACTCGCGACACCAGTGGTGTCACAAGTGCGCTGCCAACCTTTAAACCCCTTTTTCTGATGCAGAAATATCTATGACGGCTAAATAAATATATATCCATAAAAATACATATAAGTTATATATATTATGACTAAATATACATGATCGTTATATAATATGATTAACCTACTTATGTTAAAATTAATGTTTAAAAAAACATTCCATGTATTATATAAAAGAAAAGTATTATATCCGCAACGCAGGTGTTTGAGCTACCTATGTCGGAGTCAGATCAATGTTTGTGATGTTGTCAAATATTACATTTATTTCAAAAGTGAAAATTATTCAGTTTTACTCAAGAGACGTGTGTTCAAAGTCCCAGCTCCCGCGGTGAGAACTGGCTTTGCAAGAAGATTTTCATCTTTTGCATTCCCAGCAATTTATAACCGCATCCTGAAATTCTGTGACATTAAATATTTTTCACTGAATCAGGCTAAGGCAACATTATCTGCGTGGTTACAAACTCTGGACTATCAGGCAACTGAATCTATCTTACCATCTTAAAAATATGACATTCTCTCTCATACTACTTCCTCACTATTTCCACATAAGCACTCCACACACCACAAATGGCATTATAGCTATTATTTTAATTATGCATAATGTTAGCTTATTACGTTAGATTTATTTTTGTTTCATCAAATGCTCTGTTACTCTTTAATTTAATTATTTTTTTTTGGTTACCCAAGATACAGGCTAAGCCTAGTTTGGGATCCCCTGTTACATTTATTTCATCACTTCTTGGACACCAGATCTCATGTTTTAATTTTAAGTACACACTACCTACAAATGTATTTTAGTCTAAGTAAGATTATTCAGACAGTAATAAAGCATTTTTCATTTTCATTTATTTCACCATTTTATTTAAAAAAATACCAATTTCTGACTCGGTTACACAAGCCTATTGCAATATTATTATTTATTATTTAAAACTTTATTGCACAAAACGATACAATAGGCGAATTTAATGCCCAGAGGCATTCTCTACCATTCAACCTTTGGGTCATGCAGAAAGAACAATGGTACGGCGAAAATAGGACTTATGTAATTATTACAATTTCCAAACAGTAATGGCAACATAAACTTAATACTATTCTAATAGAAATACGTTTATACGTTTATACCTATTCCTAATTATATAATAAATAATAAAATACTAATACTAATGTGACTAAGTTGGATACGTTTTACTGTGAATCAATTGATTGTGCTGGGTAAAAGCGATTACGTATGATGGATGGCGGTAAGGCATATGAGATGTTGAGTATAGATGAGATACTGCTTTCAGAGTTTGATCTCCGAATAAGACTCATTCCCATTTGACAGAGGTTGCGCCGATCAATCATGATGTCCATAACTTAAATAAATAATGTGAAAATTTCCTTGTTTATATCTTAGTTTATCATCACCTAGCCACTTTAATCCGTTTCTTCTTTTGAGTCGGTCCCTCATGTCTGAGTATCGTAGTCAGTATCATAGCTACATCTGGAGCGGAGGATCCGCCTCTACCGGTTTCTGTCTAGTGCATCTCTTCTAGTGCGTACATTAATGTCTCCAATTACGTAGACTTACCAGTTTTTGGATCACGGTACAAGCGTACTCCGAAGCGACGTAGGAGCAGGTTGTAATAGAATTCTTTTAGAAATTTTCGCTTTCTCAATTTTATAAAATATCAACTTAAATATTCGATACATAAGTATGTAACGGCTGTTTTAAGATTGGTTCGGAAATCTAACTTAAAAATTATAAATGGCTAATTTGCATAAAAATACGTCTAGCTCTGTGAACCCACGTGAAGCAGCACTGTGCTGTGTTTCGCTGCGTGAGTGAGGGTACCGGAGGCCCAATCCGTGGGAAAGGAGGGTTTAAAAGTTAGCAGTGCACTTGTGACTCCACTGCTGTTGCGGGTGTCCATGGGCGGCAACATTCGCTTACCATCAGGTGATCTGTCTGCTGGTCTTTCACCTATCACATAAAAAAAAAAACTATTAATAGTCAGTCCCGGACTGTTGTACTGATCGTAAGCAGATATGATGTACCTACCTGCGATCAAGGTACCCATGATTGATATGCCGGGGATCGTATCATATTAGTTGGTAGGCCGGTGGTAGGCAGCTGGAGGCCCGTATTTTAGCAGTATTCTTCCTCAATCTGATGGATTACTGGCTCATTTCCTGACTACCGAAGAAATCTTTCACTCTAGAGGGATTATAGAACCGCGTACCAAACGATAAAATTCGAAAGAGAACCAGGGTAGTAGACGTTGGCACGCTAGTGTGGAGCTAAAGTGGAGATGGGCAGGGCTCCTGGCAAGGCGTAAAGATGATAGGTGGACTATAAAGCTTACCGAATGGCAGCTACGAATGGGACGGCGTCCTGTGGGTAGACCACCTGCACGATGGTCCGACGATATTGTGACGGCAGTGAGGAGACAATGGATAAGGCTGGCAAGGGACCGAAGGGAATGGCGGGATAAAGAAGAGGCCTATACTCAGCAGTGGGTGGATGTGGGTTGATATGATGATGATGATGATGAGGTCTTGGAGATAATCCTTTTCGTGCATGCCGAGCTGCTACAATTGACGTATCAATGACACTCGATGAATGTTTAAACGTGTGCTTTTCTTTTTTCACAACTGCCTGGTTGTGAAACCCACAGTTGCGAAAGAACAACCAGCTTTCTTGCTTCTCAACCATACCTCTTTTTTTTTAGCGTTATTGACATCATTTTTTTTTTGTATATTGTTATATTGGTTCTGCTGATGTTAACTACTAGTAGCGAAGACTACTAAGTAATTGGAAAATCAGTTCACATCTTTATTATTTATCTTATATAACTAGAACAAAACATTCAAAAGTAGGTACTTTTGTCTGAAAGCGATCTTACACTAATGAGTTATCGCCACTCTAATTGGACCCTCTGATTTTGTTACCCTTTTAATTAAGCCAATAAATTAAAATATAATCATTTGCTTAAACAGCAACTTAAGGATAATTGGAAGCACTTAAAATATATACGGGATTAAAACAACGTGAAATACCTAGGAATGGAACTATAAAAATAAATATCGACTGTGGAATGTTGGCGACGGACCATCTTTTAGTTTGTATTTTAAGTATTTTATTTTAATATTTGAAATTGTTCTTCTGTTTTGAGAAGTTCTTTTTTTACGTTGAGTGTCAATTAGATTATCTAAGATAAAGGTGTTTTTTATGTCATATAAAGTCGTGAACTATCATCATCTGATGATGATCATCAGCCTATCGCAGTCCACTGCTGGACATAGGCCACTCCAATTGTTCGCCACTGTGATCTATCCATGGCTTCTCGCATCCAGCTCTTACCAGCCATCCTGCGCAGATCGTCTCCCCACCTAGTCAGAGGGCGGTCTCCACTCTACAAGTCGTTTACCCCATCGGTTGTCGGTTCTGCGGCTAATATGGCCAGCCCACTTAAGCTTGCTAATCCGGTGAGCAATGACGATGACTTTGGTTCTCTGCCGGATCACCTCATTTCGTGAACTATATGAGTCGTGATATTGTGTTTTCCCTGCTGCTGCCCCTCTTAGGTGAGTCCCCAGAATAATATAGCGGCGCTGCCACGGATATTAAATCTGGATATTAAAGCGCGTCTGGATTGTTAAATCTATTAGTTCAGAGGTGAGTCACCTAACATCGTGAGGAAACCTGCACGTTTCGGATAATTTCTAAAATGTACCATAATTCGGTGCCTGGTTCCCCTGTTAAAGGGTTGCGAAGGTCAGATGGCAGTCGTTTCATTGTAATTGACATTGACTTCTCAAATACTTAATCATGGTTTATCCGTACTCCGGGCTTCAAAACGGCAACTTTGGACGCAACTGGGAATTACCCGCTAAGATGAGAATGAGGGTTCGACTACTCATTTGTCCGCTACAATGTAGAAAAAAAAGACTGCAAAGGAAGTCCGAAAGCGTAAAGCGTGAAGCTCAAGACAGTTCGAGATGTCGGAGCACTCTGGACGCCCTTTGCCTCACCTAAGAGACATAGGACATTAAGTCAAGTAAGTGAAGAAGGAAGACCGACTGGACGCAGAGGGTCGAATGGTTGGAGTTTCGTCACAAAGGAATCTACAGCTCGTTTTTGGTGAGAGTGCCGATCCCATTTCTGACGATCTCCATGAGGGAAGACTTCTAGCTGCAAGAAGTCATCTTTCGTCTTTCTGTTGGCTGACTATACGCGCCTCAAAATATAAAAAAGTTGGTCTTTTTGTGGGATTATCGTATGTGAATACTGTAAGGTATAATTAATGGTATTGTTTGTATTAGCCTATATGTAAATTTTATCATTATTATACAATGTAGGCGTTAAAATTATGTTGGGCAATCATGTTTATGTAATTATATTGTATTATTTGTGGTATTAATTTTAGTGGAATTAAAATAGAATAATATACAGTCCGGGTTTAAAACAGGTACGCTGATTTAATTTGTAAAGCAACGAAAGTTTAAAATCGGTCGTGATTCGAATCCAAACATGCGCCTCTACACTTTTCAAATATATATGTTTGTATTTCTACCAATAGCTCGGCAGTGAGTGAAAAACCTGCACGCTTTGGATAGTTTCTGAAAAGTATAACCGTGATTCCGTTGATCTAGTTCCCCTGTTAAAGGGATGCGAAGGTTAGACTTTTTTTCCATTTTTGGTGTAAAAATCGTAATGCAGTTAACAATATATCTATTTACCAAGTTTCAATAGTATAGTTCTTATATTATAGTTTCGGAAAAAAGTGGCCGTGACATACGGATGGACGGACAGACAGACACACATAACGAATCTATAACGGTTCCGTTTTTTGCCTTTTAGCTTGGTCCGTTTTAGTACGCAAAAAAAATATTCACGCTAAAAGTGCCGCTTTTGGCGGTAATAATTTTTCGCGTACAAAACCGAACCCAACATTTGTGCATGGTTACTTAATAAATAGTATACTTGTTTGCCAAGAGGCTGTAACCCCGAAATTCTTTAAAATAGATTCGGTTTAGTAGCTAAAAATTAAAATCAATTGGCGATTATTATTGAAAATTAATGTCGTAAATGTACAAGACATTGTATTCCTCCATTTCAAAATTCCGATATCATTCTTAATGCCGCGACGAAACTAGCAACTAGAGAACGGTCATCTATCAAGTAAATAGATATTTGACCAAACAACTGACACTGGGATCTGATGCCCTTAAAAGCAGCCAGCATCATCCTTAAAACCACAGTAGTAAGATTCAAATTGTGTGGGTATGAGGGTTTGCGGATTGGTGTTATCCCAACCGGACCTATAATCCCTCAACGTCTTTATAAAATAATTCCGCTGTCCTGGGAATCCGTAGCGACAAACTTTCTGGCAATTAACGGAAATGCTTCACATTACAGCTGGAGGGGACGGTATGGGCAAATTTGGGCGCTCATCAATTCTCTGAATTCTCACATTATAAATAGGCATAAATTGGTTTTGTTTTGTCCTATGAATTTGTGTATATGAATGTAGATAATTCGATTTTTGAATTTGATTAAGCCACGTTACGGCATGATTGCTGGTCCGACCAGATTGATCGCCGGCCTAGTCTATGAGTACCACTCTCAATCGCAACATGCAAAAAAAAAATCAAACTTCTAACCTTGCGCAAGGACACACTTTTTATTTATCCTTGGGAAAAAAACGGATATGGAAAAGTAATGCCATAAGTCAAAGCCACCCAGAGAGCAATGGAGAGGGTTATGCGCGGAGTCTCCTTGCGTAATCGTATCAGAAATGATGAGATCTGCAGGAGAACTAAGGTCACAGACATAGCTCAAAGGATTGCATGCCTCAAGAGGCAATGGGCAGGGCACATAGCGAGGAGAACAGACGGCCGTTGGGGCGAAACTATTACATGCCTATTACAGTCTGAACGACCCTTTGAACATACAATAATAAAATAATTGTTTCGTACCGAAAGAGAGATTGTCATGTTCTATTTTGAAATACGACAAAGCAACACAATTTGAAAGGAAGTTTGGTATTTTTCTAAATCTTTTTTAATCTGTGGCCAAATTAGTGTTCCTTCCTATACGAAGCTGTTGAGCTTCAAAGGAGTAGTGGTGTGAATATAGTCACACCACCATCTTGTTGCTACACCAGCGCCATCCACCCTGCGTACCAAGGGCAAACTAGTCGTCTTCTGAATGCCGTGGCGCGTGACCGTGCGAATCAACGGTCTTCTCCAGCATCCCATCCTAGCGGATGCTATCGCCGCGAATCAGTGCCTGGTGTTTCGGATCTTATTCTTTCAAGGCCTATGGATAATTGTGAACCTTAGCGTGGAGTTACGTTAGTTCGAAATCAAAGAGCAAACAGTGGTTCCGCCGGCGCCGGCATTGCTCCAGCTCGGCAGTTAGGAGAAAGAGGTGAGTTGCTCTCTATTTTGGCCAACACTACGTAACAATAATAAATGTATAAATGTGAGTATAACAATTATTAATTTGCAAAGTTCTCAGATTACCTACACAATTTATAAAACTACGAGACTATTTTACTAATTTCATCTTTAATTGCTGTACGTATGCTAGCTAAAATGAATGTATTACGAGGCATAATATATTCAAGTTTCCTTTTTTTATTTCTAAGCAAATAAAATAAATAAATTCTGACCTTGCCCTGATCCCAAACTAAGGTTTTCCCATGTACTATGGAAGCCAGGAACAACCAAGGTACTGCAAACACCCAGATCTGCCGCAATTATTTGTTTCAAACAAATATAACGTAATATGAACGTAAATATGTTCCTTAAATGGTACGTAAACTGATCTTTGAATGTAGGTCAGTCCTCTTAAATCATAGTTTCCCCGAAACAAGAGGGAGTACTTCTTACCACTATAATCGTAAAAGCCGTTGAACAAATTGACAAATGTGCAGAGTCCCACGTCCGATATGGGCCTTGCGGGCCAGCACGGTACCAAATAGAGGTGAGACTCAGAAAAGGCAAAAAGAAAAAATATATTTTATTGACTTTTACGACTAAATAAATTAAAAAAAAAAAAAACAAAACCAACCAATCATTGCGAAAAATCACCTAGCGGGTCAGTATGGCAATACCATAGGATATGATGCCATGTCATCCGTCCGTTTTAACTGCAACGTGGAGACTATTTTTGCTTATCATCAAACTAATGCCATAACTAAATAATACATTCTGTGCTACAATTAAAAAAAAACGCCAAGACTAAGTAAAGTATCAGCCTATTTACTGTCCAATTGCAGGTCAAGGCCTGCATCATAGAAATCAAGTCGTCACTGATATACTGCCGAGAAAATAAGACAAAAATGCATTAAAAAAAATCTGATTAGCGCCGCACATGCACAGCCGCAACACCACAGGAGTGACAAGTGCGCTGCCGGCCTTTTAAATAGAAATGCGCTCTTTCCTTGTAGTTTTGCAGGTCGTATCGGTCCGGTAATCTGTAAAGTCCGATATACTGCCGAGAAAATGAGATGCTAAAAAGCATGAAAAAATATGCTCTAAATATTATTTTTAACACTTAATACACACATAACATTTTATAACAGTACACTCAAAAAAAGGTGTTACTGAAGTCGGCGCCCAATATTATCTTGATACTAATCTTGCAACAGGGATTAGACACCGACTTGAGTAACACTTTTTTCGAGTGTACTGTTAGTAGATTTTTTTTAAACGTGGCTTGAAAAGATTTCTTTTTTCACTGTAGGCAGCGGTATGACTGTCTTCCAATTTTGTTGATGTCTATTAGCGGCGGTTACCATATTTTATCACCGGGGTAACTTACCTTATCTGCCTATTTTAGCAATTGCATAAGAATGAAAATTGTAATTACCATATTATTTGAAAAGAGCAACTACTGAGTTGCTGATTCTTCTCGGTAGAAATTACCATTCCGATTCAATGGTAGATTAAATAATTTTGGCACTCATAAATGTTCTGTATGGACCTAAATTGAGTAAAGATATTTTTATTTTTACCAAAAAAAAACCTCTCCTCCAATGGTCCAATTCTATTTCAATCGATATTTTTTCCCATCTCTAGCCAAAACCACGCGGCATTAGCCCTAACTGGCGAGGGGGCGACATTACTTTTTATTTGCGCTGCCGTTAGCACCAAATGTTCAATGGACTTGGACGGCCGTGCGGGCCCAGATTCGAACGTAGGTAATTTTGGTAATATACTCACTAGTACTTTTAACACCTTCGGATTTAAAGGAGACACCACACTGGCGGATTGCGGACTCCTTAAGAAGGCTTTTTAAGTCCTGTGGAACCACCATTAAAGTTTATAAAGCACTCTATGTCATATTTCATTATACTCCCAAAAGTATGAATGTTTTCACGTTTCACGATGAAAATAATTTGGAAGTCGGTCCAAAAAACGGTGAAATGCAAGGTTTTTTTTTTCATTTTATAGTTGGCAGACTAGCAAACGGATCACCTGGTGGTATGCGATTTACGCCGCCCATAGACACCCATAACACTAGCGAAGACAACAGTAAATTGCCAATCTTTAAATTCAAGGGGAATTGGGCCTATGGACCTTCAGTCGATCAGCAAAGCACTGCACATACCTCGCTTTCATGCGTGGCTCCCACGGTCAGCAAGATTACAACTTTGCAAGTTCACTCAAAAATCAAAATCAAACATTAGAGGACAGGCGAAGAGATCAACGTGTCCAGGAATCCTTATCATTCAAATAGTAATCTACTTTAAAGTAACCTTTCTGCAATAGGCAGTTTTATTACATGAAACTTAAACTTATGTACCGGTAAATCAATAATATTTTGAGGTGACTTATTAAACATTATCATGCTCAATCCTACAAATGAATTCCCAATTTTATGAAGTTTAAGATTTGGGACAGCAAGCCTATGTTTATTTCGCGCATTAAAGCTATGAAAATCTGATTTTTGCGAGTGAAGGTGCAGTTTCTTGGGTACAAACATAATACAATCAAAATGTATTGATGATGATATTGATACGGTTAAAATATTGATGTCCTTGAATACTTCTCTGAGTGAGTCTCGTGATCTAAAACCGTATATGGCACGGATGGCCCTCTTCTGCAAAATGGCTTGTAAGTCAGTAACGGATCATAAGTAGTAGACTATATAACATCAGACTATTAAAATAATGAAAATGAGGTTGTCTGGTAGAAATTGCTTCCAGCGATAAGACCGTCGACATTGTACAATTAAGTTTCTGTAATGCCTTTTAAAGTTGTGTTTTTTTTTTGTGCAATAAAGTATATCTATCTATCTATCTAACATCCGTATTGTTTATAATTACCTTTCTCTATGGGGGATTCATTCAATCGCTGGAGGTTCTACATATATTCCTAACATACGTGTTTCAACAATTTTCGAAGACAAACACCAGGCGTGTTCAACTTCAATTAAGTGTACGTAACAGTTAAAATCAGTGTGTTTATGCTTACAGTTGGCTTGTGTGCTTATTTTGTCTTAGCTTGTTGTTCCTCGTGTTTGTGATTCTCCTCCCAAATTAATGAGACTGATTGTTAAATTTGAAAACAAACTTGAAATGTAATATATTAAAAAGCGCGTTGTGTCAATGGTCGCCCAACCTATAGCAACAACCACCAATAGCATTCAATGAAATAAAATAGAACGAAATTATTACTATGAAACTGTCATGTGATATAGGAGATTGTATGTATTTATTTATGTGAGGTGCGGATTTGATACAAGCAGTGCCTACAAGTCAGTGTGTAATAAAAAGATACAAGTAAATAAAATGAAACGTCGCTACGGCCAGTCAATGCTAGCCTGCATGTTATAACCTGCGGTAAGTCATCAACCCGTTGTATATCAGAAATAAATATGTATGTCTGCCCAAAAAAAAAAAAGAAAAAAAAAACAGAAAATTCTTTTCTACCTGACTGTTGTGTGCCTGAGTGTACCTGTTTGCTGGTCGTATCGGTCCGGAAATATCACAGGCGATAGTTAATTCCATAGTTTCGTCGTACGAGGTAGAAAGTTTCTTGAGAAACGTACATTAGAAGACTGCCAACCATCTCTAAATCGTTTTATTTCCTTATTACTCTTCTCTATGCCATCTTTGCATTAGATTAACTTGATGACGCAGTTGAAGGTTTAAAATTCTAGTCTGATCTATTCCAGAATACGAACTTTTTAAATTATTTTGGAAATAGGTGAGGAAAATTCCGTCAGTTTCGTCATCTTTTACTCATAGTAACAAAAAACGTCATAGTTTGAGAGTGATCGGTGTAAGTGAGACCTAAAACATTTTAATTAAATTTCTGGAGCATAACGATCAGCCTTTGTAAGTTAGAAAATCAACGACCTCGAATGGCCCTGAAGAAAAACTTCCATAAAAAATTATCAGATTTCACCATCAATTAGACCGGTGGAGGAGCTCGGGAAAATCTTTTGAAAACTTCGTTAGGCGCCAGTTATTTTTGACACGGAAATGTTAAGTGGATCTTACGTAACCAGAAGCCTTACAACGAAACGCGATTAAAAAGATAAAAAAATCTTTATTTCTTTATCAATTTAGGTCCATACAGAACACTTATGAATGTCAAAATAGATACATACGAGTATATCATCATCTACCGCTGGTTCGGAATGTCGATTTCCACTGAGAAGCATAAAACTCAGTACTCTTTTGATGATATTACAGAGTTTAAATTGAGAAGAGAAAAAAATTACAATTATTATCATAGTTGATAGACTACTATGAATAACATCTCAAAATACTAATCGGTTAGCCAAGAATCGTTAGCTATTAAATAGTCTTATACACTATAGTAATCTTTCCTCTTTAGGCAGGTTTTAATATGAGACTTAAACTTATCCAGTGATAGGTTAATTATATTTTGTGGGAGCTTATTGAATATCTTAATACTTAAGCCAACAATTTAATAACCGATTTTATGAATTCTGGGGACTGAGACGGCAAGTCTATGTTTATTTTAAGACCCCAATTCTCGTGCTCGTGATATTTTGAAAACATGGCGGATATCACCTGAAAACTATACAAAAAGCTATGTTTTAGTGATATATGTCGTATGAAAATAAATGTCACGAGCACGAGAATTGGGGTGCCGGTGTTAAGACTACGACTGAATATCACGGTTAGCTAGAGCTGACTTTCTGTATATACCGTGGGACTGTGGGAGTGCCATGCTTCAGCATGAATGGGCTGGCTCGACCGGAGTGATACCACTGCCTCACAGAAAACTGGCGTGAAGCAGCACTGTGCTGTGTTTCGCTGCGTGAGTAAGTATCGGAGGCCCAATCCGCGAGAAAGGAGAATTTAAGGTTGGCAGCGCACTTGTGACACTAGTGTCGAGGGTGTCCATGGGCGGCGGCAAGCGCTTACCATCAGGTGATCGTCTGCTCGTCTGCCACTTATCACATAAAAAAATGTATAATGAGAATGTAGAGTCACCGACCTAGCCCACCGCATTAGCAAACTGAAGTGGCAGTGGGCTGGTCATATTAGCCGCAGAACTGACAGCCGTTGGAGCCGTAAAGTCCTTGAGTGGAGACCGCGACTCGGTAAGCGTAGTGTAGGACGCCCTGCGACAAGATGGGATGATGACATTCGAAGGCTGGCTGGTGTTGGCTGGATGAGAGTGGCCGAAAATCGGGAGCAGTGGCGTGCATTAGGGGAGACCTATGTCCAGCAGTGGACGAGTGTGGGTTGCTGATGATGAGAATGTAGATAAAAAAAATCGATACAATTTCGGATGCAATGTTCATCCCTAGACAACTTTTATAACTGAAACTTGTTCCGAATCACAAACTCCATAGACTTATAATTGGTTCAGTTTCCCCTTGAAATCTGCAACAATTTAATTTAGCGTAATAAGTTATTATTGTTTCTGCCACCTAAAATATTTGTTTTTAGAGGATAGCCGTTGATAAAAGGATTATTAAGCAAAAAGTTTTCATTTTAAAGAAAGAAAGAAAGACAAAATATTTATTGACCGTCAAAACACAGAGAGCAAGATGAAAGAACATAGGACAAGTTTGCAGAATTACAAGTACAATACATTAGACACACACGAGACGACATGGATACAAGGAAGGTAAGTATCAGATATACAAGAAGAGGTGTACCCACACCTCTTCTTGTATATCTGCTACTGTGTGATGATAGGATTTTTTTCCTGGAAGTTTTCATTTCTTATTTTACTGGTTATATCAAATTAATAAGCTTTTTTTTATTGCTTACAACAGGGGGACGAGCTTGCGGCCTATCTGATGGTAAAGGGTAACCGCCGCTCATAGACATCAACAATGCCGGAGCACAGTGATGCAGCGGCATCACTGCAGGCAGGCAGGCATAGGCAGCGGCCTAGCGTGAAAGAAGAACTCTTTTCAAACCTCAAAATACTTTGTAAATAAAGACAGCGCTGAAAAGCCATCATGCGATGAGAGTATCTTGGCATTTAAAGACATGTTTGAAAGGCACTGTTAAAGATTTTATAACACTCTATCGGACGCACTCAGACGGCATTCAACTTAATGTTCGTTATCGAATTTAAAAATCGTCTTTATATTCATTAAAATAAGTGTCATTTTTTGTTTTTATGTAACCATTACACTTAATGAACTCTAGCGTCGAGTGGGCCACTAAATAAGCGAGCAAAAAAATCTTGGCATTTGAACACATGTTTGACTTTTTAACACATCACTTGTCAATATTTAAAGTGTCTTTTCGTTAAAGTTATTGATCACACATTTATATTGGAAGTGTAGTTTTCAATGTGTATTACCAATGTTCAAGGCTTTACTCATGTGGAGTTCTAAATTGAAATTATATTTATGAAGAGTCCACTCGCGATGAAATTACCAAATTAACAGTTAAATGCATACTATAGTCCATTCAATATATGAAGGTGAATTGGACAGTTGAAACGTTTCGTATCATGCATACAACTTTTTGAAAAAACAATTATTAAGCTGTAAAAATCATTACTTTTTTTTTGTGTTCTCATTCTTCCAAAATAATAAATAATTAATGTTTCTTAAGTATTCTGAATAACAACTGAAATAATTCTTACGAATATTTTTTTTTTATGAATTGCATAATGCGCTAATCGGCAAGTTAGAATATGCGGCCATTGTCTGGGATCCTCACGAAGAAAAATATGCCATAATGATTGAACGAGTCCAACGTAAGTTTGCACGCTGGCTTTATAAACGGCAGCATGGGTATTACCCATACTTGTATCCTTCGCCTTTTGTCTCAGGTATGGTAGGATTGGAGACATTGAGGCACAGGCGTAGACTGCTTCTTCTCAGTCACTACGTTTCCGCTCTCCATCATATAACTGATACCGATGTTATGGCACATGTGGATATACTGGTCCCAACGCGTATTCCCAGGGATGAGGGCGGAGCGGTAGCCCCGCGTCGCAGGCCGCGACTCCTGCGCAAGCCCGTCACTCGCACAGTGCAGGCCGGTAACGCACCGACTGTTCGCGCACTTCGTCTGATTGGGGACATACTCACTCAGTGTAGTCACATTGACATCTTTGCTGACAGTGTCGGACACATATGCGCAGAGGCTCTGAAATACCTCGAATCTCATAATTATTAATTTGTATTTTGACAGCTTATTTCTATTTTTGACATGTATGTATTTTTGACATTTTTGCATTTTTGACATTTTTGTATTTGTGAAATTTAATATTGCATTTTTGACTTTTTTTGTATTTGTGACGTTTAATATTGCATTTATGCCATTTAATTTATATTCTTTCATTTAATGACCCGTTTCTGTATTGCGGACATGTATTTCTAATTTAATGTATCTTGTATTATTATTATGAATGTGAATTATTCTGTGCTATATGTAATTATGTATGATGACTTGTTGGTGTGTTGGAATTTTCGTATTCTGTTAACTGACATGTAAATGATTAAATAAATAAATAATAAAATTATCGAAAGTAAATTAATTTAAATCTCTTAGCATATCATTCCCCAAGCTTATAAGAGTAGAAAAAAGTTCCGAAATATCCGTTACTCTATCTACTTTGGAACACGATTGGGTAAAGTGTAAAACTAGCCTCGGTCCGCGGTTGCGCTCGCCCGAACTATTCCAATTTGGGAAACTTCGCGGCCTACGGCTAGGATTTGCAAAAACAGCTGCCCTTTAATGGAGTTGGATTTGTTCACTCAAAACTTCTGGAATTTATGGATGAGGCAAGCTAAGGAAACAGGCCTCGGAGAACTCAACAAAATAAATATATATTCTATGATCCGTAGGCAATATTATTATACTTACTTTCATTCATAAGCCGATAGCGACTACTTTTATACACGTAGTTGCACCCTTGCACTAGGGATTTGGTTTGCTTCATCAGCCCATTTAAGTCCCCACTGCTGGGGCACGGGCCTCCCTTAATCACATGAGGGGTAATTGCTATACTCACCACGCTTGGCAGACGGGTTGGCGAGGGTTTTGATATAAATGCAGAGTTTTCCTTCTCTGGGTGCTGATGATCATGCCAGCAGCTTTACCTTAGTCGCCTTTACGACACCTCGGTAAGAGTGAGGGTGGCCTATTCTACTCTGCCGGGGACCACACGGCACGGCAACACGGCTTGGTTTGCTTGCTCACTGACAATTAGTAGAATTTTTTTTAAATTACCTACATAACTTAGTAATTTATTATTGTGTGGCTTGTAACTTGCGAATAAAGACATCTGTGGAACAAAATGTTATTACCTTTACAAAATTCAATGTATGTATGGGCATACCTTTGTCATTTTGGAATGTTATTTAGTATTATTAATCGGTTAACTCCATGTAGTACATTTGCTTAGCGAGCTTTATTTACTTAAATAACTGTATTTCTCAATGTTAACTAAATAAAATGTCCCAATCATATTTCTGTTTTTGATAAATAAATTCTTAAATCTTAACTTTTCAAAGCCGGAATTTACTGGCATCAGAAAACAAAAGCCACTGCGCCATCGAGTGCACTGAGGAAATTAAAATTAAATAATATAAACAAATATTTCACAACATCACATACATTGATCTGACTCCGAGATAGGTAGCTCAAGCACCTGTGTTACGGATATCAGAATCAACAGTTGGATTACAAATATATACATATAATATTATTATTTTATACTTATAATACATAGAAAACATCCAGACCAATACAAACCGACAAGTTTATACTGTGTGTGGGTCGAACCCGAAATTACAATATTTAAATCTCAATACTCAATATTTTATTTGCATTTCACAGTGTCCATTATAAGATCTTAAATATAAGTATACACAATAGATAGATATCTATAAAGAATATATATCTTATATATCTCTATCTTAATCTCTTATAATTGAATATATATCTAACGACAAGACTAAAGTCCGTCACAGACTAGCCATAATATACCGTACCGTACCTACTAATAGTAGGTATTATTAAGTACTATATATATACTTTTCCATACTACTTTTGAGCAACCTAGCGACATAGCTTATCATTATCATCATCATCATTTCAGCCAAATACGTCCACTGCTGGACATAGGCCTCCCCCAATGTTCTCCACACAGATCGGTCTTGTGCCGCCCGCATCCAATGGATTCCAACTCGTCTGGGCAGCGTTTGGGAAGCTACACGGCGTATTTTCGGCCCATCTACCGCAGTGTCTCAAGACGAAAGTCTTCAATGCGTGTGTGTTGCCAGTGATGACATACGGAACCGAAACGTGGCCGCTTTCAATGTGCCGATTAAGGAGGCTCAAAGTCACCCAGAGAGCAATGGAGAGGGCTATGCTCGGAGTCTCCCTGCGTGATCGTATCAGAAATGATGAGATCCGCAGGAGAACTAAGGACACAGACATAGCCCAAAGGATTGCATGCCTCAAGTGGCAATGAGCAGGGCACATAGCGAGGAGAACAGACGGCCGTTGGAGCGGAAAGGTCCTCGAGTGGAGGCCACGTACAGGAAGTCCCAGCCGTGGCAGGCCCCCCACAAGGTGGACATAGCTTAGCTTACAATTAATTATTTACTATGGAATGAACTATCAATACAAAATATTAACAGCTAGATCTGTATCGGGATTTAATGAGAACGGAAAATGAAAAAGCGAAACATTTGCGCGATGCGATCGACAGTCAGCAATCAATTTTATGATTTAATAGGCAGATGAGCAGACGTATCACCTGATGGTATGTGATTACACCTGTAACGTCAAAGGAAACACAAGTGCGCTGTCGTCCTTTTTAAAAAGGAGTACGCTCTTTTCTTGATGGTTTGCAAGTCACATCATAACGTGTACCATAAAGGCTCAAAATCCAGTCCCGAAACGAAGTGAGGGTGGGCCACCAGTTTATAATATTAGCTCTGTTGGCAGGCTGATCCTTTCGATACGTAGGATTGACGGGCCCTTACTTATGTATCACCAGGGCGGATCGCCGACGGCCACATGAATTATTCAGGGACACAGCCCTTGCTGCACTGAAAGCCTCAAGTGAAATTTTAATACTTTTTTAATACCACTTTGTCTTGAAATAGGATAGAAATTTCACTTTGGGAAAAATCGTCTTTTATAATTAATGACCTGCTTCTTAGAATTGAAAATATATTACCCTTCTTTATCTCACAATTCAAGAGGCAATTATGAAACTCACCTTTATGGACCGGATACTGAGGAGATAAAATGTTTTATCTTAAATAATGTTATTAAATTGTGAAAAAGGTGCGTTTAGGTACATCGTACCCATAGACTTTTGGATGCCGCTGGTTGTACAGACCGCCACGATCAGGTTTTCACAATCTGTAAAATTTAAACAATTGATAATGAACCAAAAGTGATTGCAATTAAGATGAGAGTCGATTGAAGAAATTTGACAGTTTTATTTACTTTAATGTGTGGCTGTACGTAGGTAGGTATTTAACTTTCTGTATATATGTCATGGGATATTTTCAAAACATGAATCGGTCGAATCCAGCTGCTACTTATTATGAAAACATTAAAATTACCATGATAAAAAGTCCAAAATTGATACTGCTGTTGAATGTCCTACATATGAATCATCATCATCATCATCAGCCCATTTAAGTCCCCACTGCTGGGGCACGGGCCTCCCTCAATCACATGAGGGGTAATTGCCATACTCACCACGCTTGGCAGACGGGTTGGCGATGGCGAGGGTTTTGATGTAAATGCAGAGTTTTCCTTCACTGGGTGCTGATGATCATGCCAGCAGCTTTACCTTAGTCGCCTTTTACGACACCTCGGTAAGAATGAGGGTGGCCTATTCTACTCTGCCTAAATATGAATATTTTGGTTAAATGTTGTCGCGCGTTGATTAAAACACACATTTTATAGATAGTTAAGAAGTGATCCCCGTGTAATGTCGGGGGATCACTTCTTTAATAATAATTCATACGTAGGACAGTCAACAGCAGTTTTAACACACACGCACAGACACATCAAACTTAAAACACCCCGTCGATTTTTCGATCCATCGTTTTCAAAGACATTTTTTTCAGTTTCCAATGCTCAATCGCCCAGATATTCATTAGTCACTCATTGATCAATCTGAGGAGTGGAGAGTCCACAGACCGAGACGTTTTATGAGCAAATAAAAACGGCTTACTATTTGAGTTTTAAGATCTCTCCTGGTACTCCAGTCGTTTAAAAACGATTCCGATTACGCGTTAAAGAACGATTTTATTACACTTTTATCGTTTTGCAGTTTTTTTTTCTCCATTAAGGAAATATATTTTATTCCTTAATTATTTATTCTCTGCAATGCGACGCAAAAATGTAGTTTCTACCATTAGCTCGGCGATGAGGGAAAATATCGCGAGAAATGTCCACGTTTCGGATAGTTTCTGAAAGGTGTAACTAAGACGCAGTTCGTCTGGTTCCCTTGAAAGATCTTTAAGTGGTCATTGTCGATCCATACCCGAGAAAAAATCAAATTTATTTGTTTCGTTCCGTTCCAACCTTTTTATTTTTCGTTTTTTAACAATTTAGTAAAATTAAAATAAAGTTTGTACAAAAAAAACTAACCCTGACTTTACCACAAGTAGGCGCGACGTTGTGGGACTTACAGTAAGGTGAAAAGCGATGTAATGGGGTTGCGGGCAAGACGTCTGTTGAGGAGCGACATCATGAGAAGTGACGTTCAGGGAAATATTCGCAAAGGTCATACGTCAGTCGCTTCGTTGTAATAACTAGACATCCCAAATTTTTAAACCAGGATCTAAGCGTACCCTAGGCTTCAAAGCGACAGCTTTGAACGTATGTTCATACAAGGTAAGTTGAGAAAAAGGAAAAAATGTGATGGTTTTAAACTGTGACATTCTAGTCGTAGTTAGGGAGTAAGTAAAAATTAAACTTCGTATCTTTCTTTGCATATTTAAGGACATTTTAAAATAGTTATTACAGAAAGATAAGATATCTTGTGACCCTGTTACGGTCGGACCGTTCGCGTTGCAAGCGACGCTCGGGAGCGAGGCTCGTACGAGTATGCTAATTCTATATTCGGCATGCGGGACAGTGATACCCCCAATCGCTGGTTACGCTACGTTAGATTACATTACGGAATAAAGTAGTGTTGCGAATGATGGGAAAGAAAGTTAAGGTTCTTTATACTGTCTAAAGAAAGAAACTGGAATATCTTGCATGATGGTAAGCGATTCCGCCGTCCATAGACTCCCGCGACACCAGTGGAGTCACAAGTGTTCTGCAAACCTTTAAACCCCACTTTCTTCGGATTGGGCCTCTGGTACCCTCTCTCACGCAGCTAAACACAGCACAGTGCTGCTTTACGCCGGTTTTGTGTGAGGGCGTAGTATCACTACGGTCGAGCCGACCCATTCATGCCGAAGTGTGGCTCTCCCTCGGTGCACCGAATGCGTGGCTCGAAGTATAACCCATCGCAACGTATAATCCAGGGCAAGATACGAGGGAGGAGAAGCCCAGGAAGAAGAAAATCTTTTAATTTGCGCCAGGGGTTCCCTCTATCTGGCCGAATTTCGTTGTTCCGAATTTCACTTGGCAGAACACACTTGGCATATTTTTATTTAGTCGAATATTTTTAATGCATAAAAATTTTTTAGGATAATTGTTAAAATCCTATCATGTAACAAATTACTCAAAGGAAGGAAGAGATCGTTTAAAGTGCTAAGGAGCCTCACTGCCTCGATGGTGCAGTGATTAGTAGGTCCCACTTTAAAGCGACGGATGCACAAGAGGTCCCGGGTCCGATCCCCAAGTCAGGCCAAAAATTTGTACCTAAGTTTTCGGTACGGAATTCTTTGGTCCTGCGCCCAATCCCTCTCCGGTCGTAACACGCTAGAAATAGAGAGGAAATGGAGAGTGCACTTGTGTTTGCGCATACACTTAAGCAATATAATATATCCTGCGTACGTGGCTGATCGATGAGATTGGCCGCAGTAGACGTAATCGGTTGGAGAATATTATAAGGGGCCTTCGTTGTACATATGCTGTAATACCTAGTTTTAGGTTTTCATACTTTACCTTGAGTGTAATAAAAGTATAATCATTCATTCATTCATTCGCACATTTATTTACAGAATTATCAGACCGATAATTGTGTTAGTTATCTAAAAACATCGTTCATGCAAACCGTACTCCGCTTCACCGCGATGCATGTCCTAAAAATGCGCATATTTGTCTGCGCAGTCAGTTAAGCTCTCAATAGACTGCTGGCGTGTTCTTTCTAATTTTATTTAGTTATGTATTTCAGCGTGTCGTACAAGGAGTACACCGTCACTATAATAAGATAAAACAATCCACTTCAACCGACCCAATATAACACTGCACAATAAAACTAACAGAACAGCATATTTAATTGATATTGCAATCCCCAACACTTATAACTTTCAGTCAACTGTATTATAGTATATGAAATATAGAGATCTTGTCATTGAAGTTAAAACCCAATGGCACGTTGAAACTATCTTCATCGTCACTATTATTATAATATCTGTACTTATAGTGATTTCTTCCACCGGAGTCATCCCAGACAGCTTAGCCAGAAGAATGGAATCGCTCAACATCCCCCAACATATAATTTACACCCTTCTTCAAAAAGCCATAATTTTAAGTACATGCCACATCACACAAAAATTCTTGTCATCTGGATGGACAGCAGTGGCACTCCACCCTGTTACGCTTGACTGAGGTCCGCGTATCAGGAAATTACCCACTCCTTGTAGCAGTAAGGAGAAAGTTTAAACTTTGAAAATAATAATAATGATAATTAAATTATTTCAGGCAACAAGATACTCGTACATTCAAAAATATTTCATTGGCCCATATAATAAATACCTTACAGTCTAACATACAAACATAATAAAATAACAAACACATTTTTTTTTAATTTCTACGTACGGCGCGTAGAGTAAGATGATAGCCGTCCTCGAAACTTCTGAAAGACGACTCCCTGCGGCCAGAAGTCCTCTTTAATGAAGGTCGCCAGGGAATGAGTGTTACTCTCACCACAAATGAGCTTCACTTTGTGGCGAGACTCCAATCGTTAGACCCTCAGCGTCCAGTTGGACTTCTTTCGCACGTAGTCTACGACTCCCTCGACCTTCGTAGACCAGTGTAGGCACTATACTATAGTGCACCTCTCTGATAGTAATCTCCATATAGTTATGTAGATTTTCGCGTTGCATTATAACTATAATGTATCAATACTATATATGTATATATGTATGTATAATGTATGTGTCGGAGTAGCTTCACACTTCACAATTCATCTAGTGGCGAATTAATATCAAAAAAATGTGAGGGTGTCCGAAGATTCACAGCCCGGCCCCAGCAGACGACGCCGTGCTCCGCCAGTCCGCTCGTGACCAAGGCTGAAACGAAACGTCGAGCCAAATATGTGAGTACACAATGTTGTTTCACATAATAAATATCGTGTTAATCTCCATATAACCCAAAGCAGACGGCTAATTATCTAAATATCTTCAAGCAACTCTCAGTAATCAAGACGTGTAACTTGACATGTTCCACATGAACAGGGTAAATTTAACCAGTAGCTCCACATGTTAGATGTGCTGCCTCATGAAAGAAAAGAAGATCGAATTTTGGTGTGCGATTTTGACGAAATCTTAACAAGAACTCGCCAACGGCACTTACTAATGCGTAACCTTTAGGAAACAGATATAAAAACCTACTTGTTTTATTGTTTAATTACTAATAAGAGAAATTTTATTTTACACGAATAGAACATGTCCGAAATCTTGCAATTCCGCGGGCATACATTGTAATGTTTGCGGTCATTATACATCACTGTTTGTCATCATTATACAACAACAAATATTCTGATTAATGTGTGTCATAAAAACTTTGTCGGTTTAGGCAGTAACCGACAAAGTTTTTATGACACTTATTTTCTTATATTTTGACTTCAATGCTGGAAGGCTGGCTTAAACCGCAATGTTGGGCTGATATTGCAAATATGGGCCCAAAACACCCATTTCGCTAGAGTTACACAAATACCTATCAATGAATCTAATAATTCGCCGAATATTGTAATCTCGATGCACTACTCGTAAAAGTCCAATTGATAGATGTCATCCTCCTCATCTATATGTAAAGATAAAACGCGGAACCAGCGTTTTATTATGTGACTGTGATTTTAACGAACTTCGTCAGTAGATTTCTTGTGATTTAACCAGGGGAGAGAAATGCTATTGCTTGAATGAACTGCCACAACCTGTGATACCAACGCCCCCTAGAAAACGGTCGTGAGGCGGCAGTTGCTGTAGGGACTCACTCGACGAATGCGGTGCTATCGGACCGAAGGACCAACCGTAGGGGAACTGGAGTCAAAAGGCGCATTTGTGACACGTCTGGTGACCATGGACAGCGACAATCGCTTACCATAAGATGTTGAAATATGTGAAATATGTTCGAATTTATTTATTTAAAATCATTTATAACCACATTCTGGCAAATAAACAATTACTATTATTACAATTACGGGTAAGTACAAATGATAACAATATCAAAAAAACCCATCCTTCCAGTCCTGCCAATTGCTGAGCTTACAATTGCCCTTTCAATCAAATATTATTAATTGAACGCCCTGTTGGTCTAGTGCTTTAAGTCCCGGGTCGAGCTAAAAGTTTCAAATTTTTCGGACATAGCTCGGGTTTGTGATCACCAATCCATATTTGGCAAGCGTGGTGATTAAGCCTAATCCTGTCATAGTTTATATAACGATAACTTTATTTCTGTGATGGAGGCCTTGACCCTGCAGTGGGACAGTTTATGGCGGATACTACTATCACTATAACAATTTATTATTATTATTATTATTAATTCGATGAATAAATAACTAGGAAACTAAATTTAATTCCCGTCTATTGTTTGCCTCATATCACATATCGATAATATCGCTAGTGGCCACCACCACTGGCTCCTCGCCCAGTGACTTTAATTGATCACTTACGTATAACGCCCAGTCGAGCGTGGCTCGATCGAGCTGAGCACTGCTCGGCGAACCCTCGAGTCTTGCTCGAGCGTGGTAACTCCATATCGAGCACGCTGTTAATTTTATTAGAATAGATATTTACGGGATTTCTACCATGTACCTTATTTTTGAGTTTCCTATATTTCGGCACTGTTGCAAGCGCCATGGTCACGGAGTACCTAACTGAAGTTTTTACGGGTAAGTTGTTACTGGCAGACAAAACAAAAATGTACCTTACATGGTAGAAATCCCGTAAATAACTATTCTAAGGTTAGTGAACATGAACGTTTAAAACAATATAACGCTGTTAATATTCTGATACCGTTCTGGTGACTATTTTATTTTTAAAAGTAAATTGTCGTTTTGTTAAGAGCGAGATAGTCCAGTGGATTAATTCGTGTGCCTTCTTGGCGTGCATTCAGTTATGCATCTTTAGATTTCTTACATCCATATGCATTTTTCTATCATTTGCTCGGCAGTGTGAGAAAACGTCGTGAGATATCCTGCAAGTTTTGGAAATTATTCTGCTGTGTAACCATGATCCGGTTGGTCTGGTTCCTCAAAGAGTTGCGACGGTCAGATGGCAGTCATTTCATTGGTTTTCCAGACTTTGCGAATCCTGGAGCATGGTCAAAGCCAATCTGGGGTTTCAACGCCCCAGCTTTTTACGCAATCGGAATAAAAAAATGTTTTAGTCTTTCTAAAAACGTTCCCCGTTTCTATACCCCATAGTGAGAATGTGTAGGTCTTATAACAACTTGGTTCGTGGTGACGGGAACTTAGATCTATTTAATTCTAGTTTTCCCCGGTACAAGAAAGCTATTTCCAATATATTCAGAGACGAAACGTCCTCGATGCCAATAAGATAGTATTCCAATTTTATTTTCACAGTTGCAATAACTTTTTAATTTTATCATAATATAATTTAATCTTAATTTCATTTCTTTTTAACTTAATTCATTTAAATTCTTGTTAAATTTATTAAAACTAAATCAGTATTCGATTTTAATTAATAATTTATCCCAATTTAATTTATAAAAGTAGTGAATTTATATTTTGACCAAGCTGTGTATGCTACTTTAGGATTAATGATTAGCTTATTTAATTTTAATTTTTATATATTGTTTTTACCTACCAAATTTAAATAAAAATAAATAAACAAATATTCGAAACTGATTTATATAACTCACTTAAATTTCGAACTCTTTATAATAAATACGATTTTATAAGCATTTGATAAGCAAATGTGAAGAAGAAGAAGAGTTTGAAGTTTTGAGTTTTTGACACACATGTCACGCTTCAACATCAAAAATTAATTAAAATAGTTTTCTGGCGCCAATTCACCAGCCCGAAGCGCGAAAACCCTGTTCAGCCCTGAAGGCGTATCTGCGCATGTGGGCTTGCCCAGGAAAGCGCCCCTTCTACAAAAAATTCAGATATAATTTCCGGTATCTCCGACAGCAAATTTGACAGTTGCGGTGCACTCCATCTCAACAAGCCGGTTGCTAGGGCCTGCTCCCGATCGGGTCCAATCACATCGCAGCCGAACGGACCTCAGCCAATTAGAGAACATCAGCGGGACAGTTGCCATAGCCACGGTCAACGGGTCAAACGGCTCAGTCAAGAAATGCCAGTTTGACGACGTCAAATTGTACCTACAAAATGTTTTTACGAATGGTTTTTGTAGTCTCTTTTTTTAGCTGGTGTATATAATTTTGCATGTCGCAGGCAGCTCAAACCTCTGCCACAATCACCCATGCAGCCCAGACCAACCCATCTACTATCCGGGACGACAGCGAGTGTATCCTAGTGCAATGTGAGTTGTGTTCCCAGCCCCGCTTCTTCAAAGGCCTAAGAGGCCTCCGAATACATACCGGCCGCGCACATAGATCCCAACATATCCAGGCCAATATACAAACCAGACCCGACTCACAGACTGAGACTCCTGCCCAAACTACTCTCCCCTTTTGGCAAAAACTCAGTTCCCTAAAATGTAACCGCCCCCTCATCAAAAGGATTCCCCGTGGCGCTCGCGTCTCAGTTGCACTTGCCCTTAGCAAGTGCATCGAGAACGTCGTCAAATTTAATAATGCCGATAGCTGGGAACATCTACTTACATTCGCCTACAATACACTGTACGTTAACAGAAATGAACGCAATGAAGGCTCCCTTACCCAAAACATAAAAAAAAATTGCACTAATCCGGCCCCAATTAATTATTCTTGTTCTCGGATTCCTTCTCACAACAAAAACAACTCCGTGGAAAATTCCAAAAGAATCGAATCCAAAATAAACGATGGCGACTTAAAGGGAGCCGCTCAACTTCTGTTCTCCCACGACGTTGTCGCCCCGGATAACCCCGACACCCTTTCCGCTCTGCTCAGCAAACACCCACTTCCATCTTCATCTCTCCGCCTACCAGATCCCCCTCTTCCATCCGATCACTCGCTCCACGCCTCTCCCAATGACGTTCTCGCCGCCCTCACCTCATTCAAGAACGGCTCTGCCGGCGGTCTTGATGGTCTCACGCCTCAACACCTAAAAGACTTAGTCTCCATCGAAGCAGGTAACGCCGGCAGTGCCCTTCTCGCCCATATCACCTCTCTAGCCAACCTCATGCTTTCAGGAAATGTCACCGATTCAATAACAGACATACTTTATGGTGCGAATCTGGTGGCCCTCAAGAAAAAAGACGGCGGAATTAGACCCATCGCCGTTGGATCCACTTTCCGCCGTCTGGTATCAAAATTATGCGTCAAATCCATCATCCCCGATATCCCAACCCATTTTCAACCCATCCAGCTCGGTTTCGGCACCCGCGGTGGTTGCGAAGCCGCCGTCCATTCTGTCCGATCATTCCTACACCACAATGGCGGTGAGGTGTTACTGAAAGTGGATGTAAAAAATGCGTTTAATTCGGTGGACAGGGGTGCCCTGCTGACCCAAACCAAAGACAAAGCGGCCCATATTTTTAAATACATTTGGCAATGCTACAGCAAACCTTCAAAATTAATCTATAAAAATCATCTCCTTTCGTCTTCCGTCGGTTGTCAGCAGGGTGACCCTCTGGGTCCCGCCCTATTCAGTTTGGCCATCCATCCCACAATCTCGGCCCTAAATTCTAAATTCAACGTTTGGTACCTGGATGACGGTACATTAGGTGGAGATACTGCCACAGTATTAGAAGACTTCAATAATCTCATCCATAATTTTGAGACTATAGGCCTTGAACTAAATTTTTCTAAATGCGAACTTTATATTTCAGACACTGTACCTAACCGACAAGAAGTAACTTCCAAATTTTCTGCAATAGCTCCCGGTATCATTATCCTCGAGAAACAGAATCTCCACCTACTCGGAGCCCCTATTTTTGACGATGCAATCCCTAATTTTATATCCAATAAAACTACTAAATTCCAAAACTGCTCTGATAGGTTCTTGAAAATCAATTCACATATGGCGTTAACGATCCTTCGGTTCTGCACTTTTGTCCCCAAATTGACATACTATCTTCGCTGCTCTCAATTTTGGAAATTCAAATTTCTATTGGCACCTCTAGATGAGCTCCTAAAGAACCTAATCGGCG
Source organism: Marasmia exigua (assembly GCA_019059595.1). Lineage (NCBI taxonomy): Eukaryota > Metazoa > Arthropoda > Insecta > Lepidoptera > Crambidae > Marasmia > Marasmia exigua. Next base: position 20,002,163 of record CM032473.1, read on the forward strand.
AAATTCTAAATTGTTGTTTAGACGATCGGGGTTGGGTCCAGGCCTCCCTACCGATCCGATTTGGCGGGCTGGGCACCCGAAAAATCTCCGACGTTGCCTTACCGGCGTTCCTGTCTTCTGCCTACGGCACGTGCGACCTCTACGCAACCATAATTAATCCGTCGCTTGGCGATGTTGAGGTCACGTGTCTGGCGGAAGCCAGGAACGCCTGGTCTATCTCCTGCCCCAATCCACCCAGCTTTCCTAACCTACAAAAGCGATGGGACGAGCCCCTTTGTCAAGCAGCCTTTGACAACCTGTTATCTACATCCGCCAATGACAATGAGCGGGCTCGTCTCCTCGCTTCAGCGGAAAGGGAGTCCGGTTTCTGGCTGCATGCGCTGCCCTCGGCCAATGTCGGGACCGTCCTGGACAAGCTCTCTTTGTCTATTGCGGTCTCACTTCGCCTTGGGCTGCGGATTGTGCAGCCGCACACATGCCGGTGCGGAGAGTTTGTAGGCCCCCTTGCCTACCACGGCTTGTCGTGTGCCCAAAGCGCGGGCCGCGCCTCACGCCACGCAAGCCTGAACGACCTACTTCGACGGGCTTTTATTTCCATTCGCGTTCCGGCAGTGCTCGAACCTCTCGGCATATGTCGGAGCGACGGAAAGAGGCCCGATGGGATGACTATCATCCCATGGAGTAAGGGGAAGGCGCTGGTGTGGGACGCGACCTGCGCGGATACACTGGCTCCTTCCAGTGTCCATGCCACTGCACGGGGCGCAGGCGCTGCAGCTGCCTCGGCGGAGACCCGAAAACGGTACAAGTACTCCGCCTTAGATAGCTGCTACCGCTTTGCCCCATTTGGCGTGGAAACACTGGGGCCGTGGGGACCGGAGGCCCGCAAACTCTTTCAAGAGTTGTCTGCCCGACTGATCGAGTTCTCTGGGGACCGGAATGCTGGCAGTTACCTCGGCCAACGTTTAGGGTTGGCCATCCAAAGAGGCAACGCCGCTAGCATTCTGGGCACGTTGGACAATATCAGTGGGGCAGACAATTTCTTTCTGTAAATATGTACATAATTTTTAGGCATCACTTTTGTTGATTTAACATATTTTTAGTTATTTAATTGAATAAATTAATTACTTCTAAAAAAAAAAAAAAAAAACAAATATTCGAAACTGATTTATATAACTCACTTAAATTTCGAACTCTTTATAATAAATACGATTTTAAGTTTTCGGGGGCTAAGCACGATGAACTAAACAAGTACATTGCAGTACTTACCTTTATGAAAATATTTGCGGTCGTCTTCAGCTTAGGTCATGTAGAACTCGGTTAGCCATAAGTAGCCTGTCACTTACCACTCAAACAACTTGACAAGTCACATCGATTCATTGCCCCGTTTTGCCACGAAATATGGATTGATAGACACATACACTTTCCCGTTTCTATTAATTTGTGGTACTAACTAAATCAAATTCGCTGGTGTCTTAAAGATTGAGGACCACAGCCTTCGAAGAACATCTCAAAATAACACAGCCATCCCAAACCCACATCACCCTCGCCCAAAAGACTGAAAGCCCGCGACAATCGTCATCTGTCTGGAGTATGATAAATCGTAAAATTTGCAATGCAAACCCGCCCTTGTCACAGTAAAATGAATACCAGAAGGGCTAGTACAATATTTTCAAAAAAAACGTAGCGTATGCGTATCAAGCAATTTGGATGAAAATTGAAGAGCTCCTTCTATTGTAGGTAAACATAACTAAAACACAAGGTGGACCGACGATCTGATGAAGGTTGTGGGAATGCTTTGGATGCGGGCGGCGCAGGGCCGATCTATGTGGAGATCATTGGGGGAGGCCTATGTCCAGCATTGGGCGTCTATTGGCTGAAATGATGATGTGGATGATAACTAAAATTGACAGCACGAACGTCTGAGAGTACAGTAAGCATAACGTGAGCGTGGCGATAGCGCCCGTCCACGCCTACTAATACTTACTTGAAGAAAACGATTTTTTTTACATTTGGTTTCGTGGCTCTCATGAGCCCAATGAAAAGCTAACTTGCTTGCTCGGCTGGGCATCGTTCGGGAAGCTTCGCACCATCATTACTTCCGATCCAAATGTTTATTTGATTGCCTGATCATAATATACGGATCGAGATTGACTTACCGCCCCATACCGTAATAATATTTCTTGCCATTTGAGAATGGAACAATGGATACGCTGACAGTATTTACACTATGTCCTAACCGACGTAAAAATAAAACGAAACAAGAAAATTTATGCAACCGAGACACAGCTGTGACGGGGTGGCCCAAAATGACGACAATGTAATTAATTATTAGCATAATAATCCTCTTGTTACCAACGGATCATAATTCTTTAATCAAAGAAAGAGAAAATTCAGGAATGACATAAATGACCGTGAATAGGTCGGCTCGACCAGAGTGATACCACGGCCTCCAAGAAAGAAAACCGGCGTGAAGTAGCACAGTGCTGTGTTTTGCTGCGTGAGTGAGGGTATCGGAGGTCCAATCCGGGGGAAGGAGGGGGGGTTTAAATGTTGGCAGCGCACTTGTGACTCCACTCGTGACGCGGGTGTCCATGGGCAGTGGCAATCACTTACCACCACGTAATCCGCCTGCTCGTCTGCTACCTATCACATGAAAAAAACTGAAATTCGGCCGTCCACTAGCTAAAAGGCCGCTAAGTCACAGCGACTCCCTGTGGCCTAGCGATCTTTTCGTTAGCGGACGGCAGCATCGTCGGTCCACCTTGTGGGGGGCCTGCCACGGCTGTTACTTCCTGTACGTGGCCACTACTCGAGGACCTTTCCGCCCCAACGACCGTCTGTTCTCCTCGCTATGTGCCCTGCCCATTGCCACTTGAGACATGAAATCCTTTGGGCTATGTCTGTGACCTTAGTTCTCCTGTGGATCTCATCATTTCTGATTTGTGATGTGATGATGACGATTGTGTGATGCCAGTGATGACATACGGAACCGAAACTGGCCACTTACATGCCGATTAAGGAGGTTCAGAGTCACCTAGAGAGCAATGGAGAGGGCTAGACTCGGAGTCTTTTTGCGTGATCGTGGAGTCTCATGTGCGCTGCCAATCATTAAACCCCCCCTTCCCTGGATAGGGTCTGCGGTACCCTCACTCACGCAGCGAAACACAGTACAGCTTTGTACATGTTTTAGATCTATACTACAAAGTAGAATTATTAGATTTTCGTAGCGTGTAGTTAAGACAGTACTAAGAATTAGCTACTGCTGTATTCTTAAGACTTTTGTAGTGTATGCCTTGTTGGTTGTCCTAATAAATAAAATAAAATAACCAGTTCGAGATAAAGTTTTATGCCATCGTTTCTTTCCTTCAGCTCCTCGGTAGGAAATGCCCTGTTTCCTAATGCCAGTCGGTATAAATTGCCCTTATTTATTACTGACTATCACTAAAGTCGGCAGATACGTGACTGTTCTCTACTGGCTTGTAAATTATCCATTTTATCTTATAAAGGGAACTATGTAATATTTTAGCCTAAAATAGCATTGGATTTTAACTGTGTGTGTGTTTTACAATAAATGAATTTAATAATAAAATTGCAGCAAGCAATGGAAATGACGACTTTTTTTTACCAATTCGAGATCCATTGTCATAAAAAAGTTTCTTAATTACAAAAAAAATCATTAAATGTTACAAAAATTGTTTATTATCTCACGATTTTAAAATCACACGTTTCAACTTACCAAACCAAATACCAAAGACGTCTCATAACAATATATGTATGTATGCCTCATCACAGAGTAATTTCTGTGTATGGCTTAAATATCCTTGTGTTTTCATACATTGCACAGGTGTACAATTTTAGATGGCTTCACTAATATTACATTTCGATGAGATAATACAATAAAAAATCCCGCAATCAATGGCAAAATATGTTGAGCGTATTGAAAATAAATGGCCTACCGAAGTCTGTTTCTCTTGAACTTAATAATATTTGTGATGCTCTTACAGAGTTATACGATAAGATTAGATAATTGTTTTTTAGATTTTCGCGTTGCATTATAACTACAATGTATCAATACGGGGATTAACACGATATTTATTATGTGAACTCACATATTTGGCTCGACGTTTCGGCTACGTTACAGCTAAACAGTACAGTAGTAACATACTTAGTGCAATACAATAAAAAGAAAAATGCAGTAGGTACCTTATAGGCCTCCGCTCAGCATAATGTCGAATGTGCGCACGACGACGCTGGTTTTCCGCGGATGACGTATTGACAATGGTGTTCAAACAAATGTCAAAATCAATCAAAATCAAAAATGAATTTATTCAATTTAAGTCCATTCAGAACATTTATGAATGTCAAATATTATGTAATCTACCGCTGATTCGGAATGTCAATTTCTACCGAGAAGAATCAGCAAGAAACTCAGTAGTTACTCTTTTCAAATAATATGGTAATTACAATATTCATTCTTATACAAATTATGATAACAGTGACAGTATGATATACAATGCTTATAATCAATATCGTTTAGATAAATCGTCAAAGAAAAAGTATGAAATGAATTATACATTAGAGGACAGGTGAAGAGATCAACATGTCCAAGAATCCTTATCATTCAAATAATCATCTACTTTATAGTAGCCTTTCTGCATAAGGCAGTTTTTTACATGCAACTTAAACTTATATACAGGTAAATCAATGATATTTTGAGGGAATGAAAACGTTGCTTAGTTATAATTAAGAAATAAGTAGTAAAACTCCTTAGATTAAATCAAAATAGCGGAAGATACTCCACATCCCTTCAATAAGACAACTGAAAACAGACCTTATTTGTTATGACATACGCTTGAGGGAGTCATCAAACGCGCTACGCGTTATGTCAAAAGAAGAAAGTAGGGTCAACAATATTAACTGATTTCTAAATCATTTATTTTTATTACAGTCGAAATTATCTAATATAATACTATCATCTTATATACTGTACATGTTATGCAAATAAAATCTGAATCAGATCACTGTTATCTTCATATATTTTAGGCAAGAGTGAACAGTCATCTTCTAGGCAAACACGTGTCATCCCAGACCTTATCGTCGCTTTCAGTCAGGTGAGATTGTGGTCAAGCGTTAGCCTTTTAGTCTAAAACACTGTTTTAGGATAAATATTATTTTTTTATATTAAAAACAAACAGTACCGTTAATACAGTAAAAACATTTAAAACAGTAGATTACTAAATAATATAAGTACTCTTCAGAGTTTCAGTCAACAGGAATGGAACTTCCAACTGATTTAAAAATCCCAGATGCAACATTTCAATATAACCGACAATAAAACAAACTTTATTCCTAATGATATTAAATTTGACTGAAATTAACTTCCAATTGATTTAAAAATCCCAGATGCAACATTTCAATATAACCGACAATAAAACAAACTTTATTCCTAATGATATTAAATTTGACTGAAATTAACTTCCAACTGATTTAAAAATCCCAGATGCAACATTTCAATATAACCGACAATAAAACAAACTTTATTCCTAATGATATTAAATTTGACTGAAATTAACTTCCAACTGATTTAAAAATCCCAGATGCAACATTTCAATATAACCGACAATAAAACAAACTTTATTCCTAATGATATTAAATTGGACTGAAATTATACCAGTTATTAAATTTCCGTGAGGAGTTTCCTCCGGAAATGCGGATCGCACCTGCAGGCACCGGATTGTGAGTTTAACTAGCTTTCATTTGTATTCTAACTAGTGACCTGCCCCAGCTTCGCACGGGTCGTAGGTATTTTAATTTAAGATTAATAAACCTCTGTCTAAAAACTGCATCAGAATCCGTTGAGAGGTTTTAAAGATTCAAAATTTAAAAAATTCAAAATTGTTTATTTGCAGAGGATTGTATACAGCCCCTAAAACGGACGGCTGAAGTCCGAGAGAAAACATATATTTCGTCACACCCAATGTATTTCTTGGTTTTTACAATAAATGTCAAAAAGACAAAAAAAATATAAGAATATAAAAAAGTAAACATTTCAAAGAAAATAGGTAAAAAAGGTTGGTTGTGGCCGTCGCCAACATGGTCCCCCCGGTGTGGCAGCACCAGAACGTGGGCGGCGACGGTCACAACTAGTCGGGAAGGCACGGGTGTGAGTAGTTTTCTGCTGGAGCGGCGGATCGTGGTGTGTAGCGCCGTGGCAATAGCGCCTGCTGTGGCGCGGCACGACGGCACTAGCGCGCTCCTGGGGGGGCGGCGCACGAACGCTCGCGGTGTGCAGCGCCGTGCCAATAGCGCCTGCTGTGGCGCGACACGACGGCACTAGCATGAACGAAACACGTTTTCCAAGCAACTGTTTTAATTTGAAAATAGAAGAATAGAAAAATACAAATATCAAAAACCATAAATAATATAAGGAGGTTAGTTGCTGGTCGCCAACATGGCCCCCCACGGTGTGAGCACCAGTAAACTTAGGGAGGCGACCAACAACTATAGGTCCCTAAGCAGGTGACGCAGGACACCCCCTTTCGCAGCCGCATCCACCGCTTAATCATCTTCATTCCGACGAAAAAAAATGATTCATTCCTCTTCAGACTTCGGAGCCCCGTCTATATCGCAGCAAACGTCGCTCAGCACAGCATCAGCAGAATTGGGTGGCTTGTATCAAAAGTAGAAGATTCGCTAGTTGACGACACAGGGCGAGGCTAGCGCTGTGGCGCCATCAAATGGAGCTTCACCACGTGAAATAAGCGCCGTCAGCCATAAAATAAGCGATCTTCGAAAGAAAGCCGCCAAAGCTCCCAGCCCCTTCCAAAGGGCGGGTGCATGCAACAAGCTGATCCGAATTATAGCATGTGCGTTAAAAAATAGAGCAGGAACGTAGACACTGAAGGATGGGACGGGACTCTGGCTTCAGAGGGAGGACAGCTGGACAGACGATCTTCAATGAAGTGCAGGGACGCGTTGTGAACTGAGACTCGAAATGGGGCGTCCCGCGTACACGCATCAGTCAAACTGTAAATGAGAATTTAAATTTATATCGACTCACAACCAAACCGCGAATAATAAACAGTAAAAGGTCGCGAATTAAATTTGGTTCATAATGGAGCAAAAATAGGCCTGAAGGGCATGAACTGAAGCTCAAGACAGAGGCAAAACCACCAGCCGACTACCGGCGAAAGAATTTAAAGAACAGGTAGTGCCGTAGAATTTGGAAAAAGAAGGAAACAAATTAATCCTCCAACAACGAAAGTGAAACTAATGAAATAGTGAAAGATGATTGTAGCGTCTATATAGCGTCCATCGTAGCGCCGTTTGCAACTTTTTATGTAATAAGTGAATCATAAGATAACTGAAAAATGCAAACGTCGCTACCCAACTACATGTCAAATGCGCCGTTGTCATGGAAGTCTACCAGTGAAATATGTTAAAGAGGGCCTTCTTCCATGACAGAATGAAAACGGCAAAATGCGAATAAAAAATGACATGAGCTAAGCTACATATGCGTAAAAAAAAACTAAGCTACTATGAGCGTATGAAAGCCTAAGCTACAATGAATGAGCGTAAGAAGGGCTAATCTACAATGAGCGTATGAAATGAGTATGTTTCGTGCGAGACTAATGAGAAACTAAAAGCTACAAATGAGCGTGTGAAGCACGTTTTGGGCAAGATGAAATTCGCAAGCAACAGAAAATAGCCAAGTAATAAATAAGCCCAAAACACGCTAATAATGGGTGACGAATCTACCCTACCCCGGCAGCGTCGATGGCGCGGATGTCGGGAGGGATTGACGCTTCTGCATCAGCGTGATTTGACACCCAAGAGCGAATGTTGGAACCGGCAGCTTGGTGCAGCTTATCATGAAGAAGACCAGCTGTCTTCACCACACCATCGAAGCTGCCGTAAGAGCTGTCGGGGGGCGCAAGCGCGCTGATGGCGGGCGTCGCGTCGGATGTGTCCGAACGCGGCGCTAGCGCGCTGATGGCAGGCGTCGCGTCGGATGTGTCCGAATGCGGCGCTAGCGCGCTGATGGCAGGCGTCGCGCCGGATGTGTCCGAACGCGGCGCTAGCGCGCTGCTGGCAGGCGTCGCGCCGGATGTGTCCGAACGCGGCGCTAGCGCGCTGAAGGCAGGCGTCGCGTCGGACGTGTCCGAACGCGGCGCTAGCGCGCTGATGGCAGGCGTCGCGCCGGGTGTGTCCGAACGTGGCGCTAGCGCGCTGATGGCAGGCGTCGCGTCGGATGTGTCCGAACGCGGCGCTAGCGCGCTCAAGGCAGGCGTCGCGTCGGATGTGTCCGAACGCGGCGCTAGCGCGCTGACGGCAGGCGTCGCGTCGGATGTGTCCGAACGCGGCGCTAGCGCGCTGAAGGCAGGCGTCGCGTCGGATGTGTCCGAACGCGGCGCTAGCGCGCTACCAGCGCTGAAAGCCAGGGGAATCCTTGATTTATCTGCTTTCCTGCCAACAAAAGTGTTTAATGAGTTGCCTGATTTTTTAGACCTGCCAAGTTTCCAGTTCTCCTCAATAGCTGCTAGTTTGGCCTCTAATTCCTTGTCGATGATTGCTCGCTTGCGCTCAAACTCAATATCTGCAAGGCGGCGTTCGTTTTCAAAGCGTTCGTCGGCAAGGCGGCATTCTTGCTCGAAACGTTTGCGCTCGGCGATTGCGCGTTCGCGCTTTATTAAGGCGTCTGCAATCAGCAAAGCGCGCTTCGCAAGACGCCGAACATGCTTGGCTTCGGCAGAAAGAGGCTCAGGGTCTGCACTGGTAGAGCACGGCATGAAACTTGAAGGCGAGAAATTATTGATGGATGGGCGTTGTAGTGGTGGTGTTACGACTGGTAAGACGCAGGACGGGGCCGACGCTGTGGCGCCATAGATTGTGGCACCGTCCTTATAAGAAGCGTCCCTATGTAGTACCATCGCAAAAAGGGTATGGGCATGTGCTGTCTCGTAATGGCAATAGAGGTTCGCTAGTTGTAGGTGGCGGGCGAAGCTAGCGTTGAATAATGAAAAGGAGCTCCGCCCCGAAAAAAGAAGCACTTTCAACTAAAAGTAAAAAATATGAAACGATACCTTACCGGTGGAGACGAGCGATCTGCTTTACCACTTACCACAAGATCCAATTTTCTTCTGACACCAATAAAACGGACGGCTGAAGTCCGAGAGAAAACATATATTTCGTCACACCCAATGTATTTCTTGGTTTTTACAATAAATGTCAAAAAGACAAAAAAAATATAAGAATATAAAAAAGTAAACATTTCAAAGAAAATAGGTAAAAAAGGTTGGTTGTGGCCGTCGCCAACAGCCCCCCTTTTCCGCGGATAGGGTCTGCGCTACCCTCACTCACGCAGCGAAACACAGTACAGCTCTGTACATGTTTTAGATATATATTATGTAATTTCTTTCTTCTTATGCTAGAGGCGACAAATGAGCAAGTGAGTCACCTGATGGAAAGTAATCAACCGCGATCCCCAAGAACATCCGCGAAATCAGAGAGATCGCTAACATGTTGCCGTCCTTTTTAAAAAAGAGATTGCTCTTCTCTTGAAGGTCTCTAAGTCGTAGCCGTCTGGAAATACTCCTTTTTTATGTAGTAGGTAGCAGACGAGCAGACAGATCACCTGATGGTTTGCAATTGCCGCCGCCTATGAACACCCGCGCAACCGGAGTAGCCAAACCGATCCATAGAAATGTAATTTCAGTAGTAATTAACGGGCGTGATGTGTTACTGATTTTGAATTGAAATATGTTTTTGTTAACTAGTCAAATTTAATTTAAAATAGGTTTGTGAAATGGTAGAAACATTTCATCATATTAATGTTTAATCATATCATAGCGTAATTATACTTATACTGCATCATGAAAACAACAAGCTCATTATAAATCAAATTACTTTTTGTATCCAAACAATATATTTCAAAACTAAGGCTGATTAGTTAAACAATACACTTAATATTAAACAATGACCTGACTTTGAATAGCCAACGCTTGACCACAATCGCATCTTATGGAAAACGAAAATGAGATCTAGGATGACACGCGTTTGCATAGGATATACTTGATCACTCTTGCCTTAAAGATATCCAGATTATAGTGCTCAGGAAAAACAGGAAAAGGCAAGATGTACCATTCCTCAGCTCTCCTCATTATAAATGTGAAAAAAAAAACCGCTTTGTTCATCCATATAAGGATAAAAGCTCTCGACGTGACTTGTCGTCCGATGATGAAAGGCTCTGTGGTAATTAAATTATGAATCCGGTTGAAGACCGAGAGGCATACCATACTTGGGCGGTGGTCAAGACTCTGCAGGCCAGCCTCAGAGAGTGACGTCACCGATGAGTCAGAGAGTGCATTATCACCATTGATCGGGATACGTGCGTTTATTTAGGGTTAACGACCTCAAACATCACATTAGTATGGATACGACTAAGGGATTGCGAGATTTTGGAAATGTTCTGTACGTGTTAAATACCTTTTGTCTTATCAGAAATTAAAAATTAGAACGATTGAAGTAGATATAAGACTCCAAATCCTATGCTAAAGCTATGTAAATCCAAAAGAGACAATTAGTTCACTATGATCTTAGTTAGTGAAAGTGAAATGTTACCATTTCGGTTTCAAAAGACCAAAGTTGTATCGTTCAGGGAATATTTGAAAGGAGTTTCTGAAATCGCGTTAACTTACAAAGGGGTTTAACGATATGGAGTTAAACTGCGTCTGTAAAACAACCACTTTTGTCGAAAGGGTTAAAGTTATACTATCGTTACTACTAGTTAAACGGATGTTGTTACTCAGGTTCATAGTTAACTAATTAATGGCAATAATAAAATTAATCTAAATCTATACAAGCAGTTGACCGTCCATCAGGTCAGGGGAATATCTGTCTGCTACCGTTTGTATCGGAAGTAGGTACGTTTTACATACTTTAAAATGTGCCTGTATGTGTATATTCGCATTAAGTAAACAACTCTGCTTATTTTCTGGCAGAAACGAGGCGTATTATTATATACATCGAAGTATTGAGGAAGTAGGTCACGCAATCTGCCGAGATTAGAGACATGACTTGCAAAATGTCAGATTTGAAAATTAATGTTTGGTGCATTAGATAATAATAATTATAATTCTCACAACATCTCATACGTTGACCTGATTCCGTACTAAGTAGCTTAAGCACTTGTGTTACAGATAACAGGCAACAGAGGAATACAAATATATACTTAAATACATATATTACACCCAGACACTGTACAAACACAAGTGTTCATCGCACGAATGTTTGGCCAGGGTGGGGATCGAACCCACGACCTTTGGCGTAAGAGTCAGGGTCACTACCAATTGCGCCATCCGGTCAGTTAAATGAGTACTTATTAAGAGTATCCGTAGATTATGCGCCACCATAGAAGTCCTAATCTTATCGAGTAATTCCCGGTCGCGTCCAAAGCTGTCGCTCTGGAAACCGGGGTACCCTTGGACTAAGATTGAGGATATAGGGAGTCTGGTAATTACAATGAAGCGACTGCCGTCCGACCTTCGCAACCCTTTAACAGGGGAACCAGACCAACTGAATCATGGTTACACGTTCCAGAAACTATCCGAAACGTTTTCCCTCACCGGTGAGCTATAGTAGTAGAAATACGCACATTGATTTGAAAAATCCAGCGGCACCATAAAAGTCCCGTGAAAAAAGCACTTCAGTCGCCATCGACATTCAAATTTAAGCTTTAGTATTATAGATAAAATAATCTTAAATTTAGTTTCATGTTTTGTTACGGGAGTTCTTCTGTAGCGGTAACTGTACATTGAAGTTTTAAGGTTTTTTTGTTAGACTATTCTAACGCTTGACCAAAATCACACCCGATGGAAAGCGACGATGACATTTAGGATGATACGCGTTTGCTTAGAAGACGCCAGTTCACTCGTGACTTAAAAATGTCCAGATTATACTCGTTCTAGGCAGGAAAAAAGACTTCGGCAAGGACTTCTATTTCTTAGCTGTCATCGTCAGCCCATTTAAGTCCCCACTGCTGGGGCACGGTCCTCTCTCAATCACATGAGGGTTAATTGCCATACTCACCACGCTTGGCAGACGGGTTGGCGAGGGTTTTGATATAAATGCAGAGTTTTCCTTCTCTGGGTGCTGATGATCATGCCAGCAGCTTTACCTTAGTCGCCTTTTACGACACCTCGGTAAGAGTGAGGGTGGCCTATTCTACTCTGCCGGGGACCACACGGCCGCACGGCATTTCTTAGCTGACCGCATTATAAATGTGGAAGCAAATCTTCGTGCGGGACCAAATTATGCAGAACCTCTGCACACTCCCCGAAATGAATTTAGTAGAAGAACGAGAGGCTTGTTGTTGTCGGCGGTGGTCGAGGCTTTGTAGGCTAGCTTTGGAGAGTTCGTTATCACCGATGCTCTTTTTATGGTTTGTGTTCATTAAAACTTTAATTATTCACTCACTCACTACCACATATTTTTTGGTGCTTCAGCGTCACTATCAGGACCATAATTTCTTTCCCCGCGTGACACGTTCCACGTGTTGCCGACGGAACTGACTCACTTGTTCTCATGTTATCAGTGATCATATATGTATAGTTCGTCGCTCATTCATGTCAGTGGAACACAGTGAGTCAGTGAGCGAGTTGACCGATTGAACAGATCCGATCTTGCGATCCGAATGAGCCGAATGATACATTCGGATGATTTGGGTCAGATACTGTCTGAAGTGGATCACTGAGTTGTTTCAGTAAAGAGTTACACATGTATACAGCCTACTATGTCTGTGTATTATGGAACTAGTTTCAACATACAACATATCCAGTCAAGTACTAGGACCCCTAGAGAGTCTAGGACGAACTTTTCAAATAATCGTAGCGTATGCGTACCGTAAGCAATTTGTATGAAAACTGAAGACCTCCCCCTATCGTACATAAGCATAACTATTTCCTAGGAATAAACAAGTGACAAAAGTATTGCATGGGAATGCTACAAATTCCTTGAACATTCGTGCCAGCCCCAATGATAGTGATAATGCCGTCCACCTCTCCAGTACTGAGTGAACTAGTACTGAGTGAGTTCCTCGATGGCGCAGTGGTTAGTGGGTCGCATTTTAAAGCTTTGGCTGCTTAATAGGTCCTGGGTTCGACCCCCGGGTCGGGTCAATATTTGTACCAGTTTTTCTGTTAAGAAATTCTCAGTGTCAGCCCGAAGTCTGGAAGTAGGTGGTCTTGTACCACCGTGCCTCGGAAAGCACGTTAAGCTCTCTAGTCGTGTCATATAAGTGTCTCATAGGAATTTGAGGCTAAGGGAATAGAGAGTGCACTTGTGTATGCGCACACACTTGAGCAATTTAATATATCTTGCGTGGGTGGCTGATCGTTAAGATTAGCCCCCGCAGCTGTAATCGGTTGAAAGTTATTATTATATATTTATACTGAATGAATGAGTGATCTCATCATCATCATCATCATTCATCATCATCGTAATAGACGTCCACTTCTGGATATAGGCTTCCCCCAATGTTCTCCACACAGATCGTTCCTGCGCCGCCCGCATCCAATGGATTCCCGCGATTTTCACCAGATCGTCAGTCCACTTTGTGGGGGGCCTGTCATGGCTGCGAGTTCCTATACGTGGGCTCCACTCGAGGACCTTTCCGCCCCAACGGCCGTCTGTTCTCCTCGATATGTGCCCTGCCCATTGCCACTTGAGGCATGCAATTCTTTAGGCTATGTCTGTGAACTTATTTCTCCTGCGGATCTCATCATTTCTGATACGATCACGCAGGGAGACTCCGAGCATAGCCCTCTCAATTGCTCTCTGGGTCTACTGATGATTGATCGACTCCTAAGCAATCAATACTATCACGCACTCAATCGTTTAGCTGTCGTACACGCAACAGCTTTCAATACTCGCCAAACTTCTGAGTACACCCGAACGTGACTGGAACTAAACGGAACCATTCCCCAACGACTCCCCACCTTTATATTAACCTCGTTTGCGCTAACGACGCCAAATTTATCTCCCCTCAGATATGGCTTGCTTTGGGAGTGATACCACCTTGCTCTTTTTGGCTAAATTGAGCTTAGAGATGTAACAGTCTACGTGGAAAAATCGACGAATTTTATTTTGTCGAACGAAGTGATACGACGGCCTCACTGAATACAGAGGTGAAAGAGGGTCTGTACTGCTTTACTGAGTGAGTGAGGGTACCGAAGGCCAGTTTGGGGGAATAGGAGGTTGGCATCAACATGCTCTCTTGATCCTTTATATGGGTGGCAATTCACTCCTCATCGGTGTCTTGACGGCACCGTCCAGACTGGGAATTACTACAGCCATTGTCACGTTTTGGATGTATGGTTATTGAAGCGACAGGCGAGGAAGATTTTAGGATGGGTAGAGAGCAATGTAAAAAGAATACACACACAAAATAAACAAAATTGTATTTACAATAATCATAGTGACATTTACAATTAAATAAATAAAAACTCATCCCTTTTTTATGTACCTAATAGGTGGGAGGCGAGCAGAGGGTTCAAAAGAGCGCTGCCAAAATTTAAATTTCCTTACCCCCTGATTGAGCTTCCGGAAGAATTGTGTTGCTAAGCTCTGAAACAAAAAATACCAATTCTTTGTTTACTTTTCTGCTGCTCAAATATATATTTATTCATTTTTTATATTGCTTATTTACTGAGAAAAAAATTAAAAACTAAAAAACGTAAGATGACGTCATCGGACGGCAGAATGTAAAATATTTCTTTGCTTAGCACATTATAGTTTTAAATTTACGAAATGTCAAGCCCATGATATGCAACTGTCAAAAAAAAGACAACTTGTCAACGTTGAATGTATGAATGACGTTGACAATGTTGACACTAGTATTATTTACCTTTGACAGTAGTACCTTTTTTTTATTAAAACAATGATAAGCAAAGGAATATTGCTGTATTCAGCCGTCCGATGACGTCATTTGGCGCTTACGTCTATTTAGAATAAAAAGAATTTCAATAATTATTTTATGCATGAAAATGAACAAATTTTGAAAAAAGAAAAAATATGGGTCTGTTCATTTTATGTCTATTTTTATATAAAAAAATAAAATGGACATGTTAAAAATATGAAATGTTGTCCATTGTGTTGCAGGTTTTCTTGGGTAGCGGCACTTGCTTATTTTTTTGGTATTTTTCCTCACGAAAAAAAAAAAACAAAAATATAACATTTAGCTACAAGCGATTCATTTTTTTTAAATAATAGTTTTAATCATACAACACAAATATTGAGCCGAAACACAGCCCAAGCGTTGCTTCAGCGCCGTTGCCGGTTTTCAATGTGGCCGTATCACTCCGGTTGAACCGGCCCATTCATGCCGAAACTCTCCCTCAGTTTTGCCACAATAGTCGATATTTTTCCCATCTCTATTTAAAAGTTGCGTTGATTTATGGGGCAGTTCAAATTTATAGGATCGAATTAACGGCAGTGACGGAACGGGAGCGGCGGACAGATTTTAGGATCATCTTGGTTTGTCGGTCTTATCGTTTTTGCAGCTTTTTTTAGTTATAGGTGGCAGACGAGACATCATCTGATGGTAAGCGATAGCCGCCACCCATAGACACTCGTGACACCAGTGGAGTCACAAGTGCGCTGCTAACCTTTAATCCCCCCTTTCCCCCGCGGGGATCTCCTTTAGAGTACGGGAGGCCCAATCCGAGGGAAAGCAGAGATCCCCTTTCCCCCGGATTGGGTCTCAGGTACCCTCACCCACGCAGCGAAACAAAGCACAGTTTTCTGTAAGGCCGTGGTATCACTCCGATCGAGCCGACCCATTTATGCCGAAGGTTCTCCCACTGTATCTATTGGTAAGAAGATCTAAATTTAAACTTCACAAAATCTTTATTCGATTTAAGTCCATAGAGAACATTTATGAATTTATTCATATCGCAATAGTAGTGCGTCATCCCTACGGGAGGTTCTAGGTTTCGAATCCAAACATGCTACATCTCTAGATTTTCCTAATCCATAATATACATATTTCTTATGTATACTCGTATTTCTGCCATTTCTAATCTCATTAATTAAACTGCTTAACAGTGCAGTTCAAGATTTGGGCTAGCAAAGCAAATGTAGTACATACACTAGATGATAATATCAACGTAGAGAATATAAAGAATAAAGACACTCCAAAATTATTTCAATTAGAAGTAAAGAATAGACTTGAAAACCGAAAAGTTCCCAAAAGAAGCATGGAACGTTATTCAAGAAACCATAAAAGAAACAGGTCTTAAGATTTTGGGCAAAAACATACGCCAAAAGAAAAAGAAATGGATAACACCAGAATGTGAGATCATGCTTAGTGAGAGGTGAAATCTCAAACAACTGGCTGAACAGGATTACCATATTAAAATAAAGTATGCGGAACAGCGTAGAAAAACCAGAAATGCAATAAAAACACCTAGAGAAAGCATATGGAAAACAAGGTGCGTAACATGGAAGACCTTATGAGAGCGAAAGAAAGTAGAAAGTTCTATAGGGAAGTTAGAGAGCCTAAAAAAGGATACCAACCAACGGTGCTACTCCGGGAAGATGATAATGGAAACCTCGTGACGGACCAGTCCGGTATCAAAAATAGTGCCAGGACTATTTAAAAAATCTCCTCAACTGTCCACCATCTCATCATTGACGACCCGTTTGGAATAGTAGTAGTGAACTCTGCCTCTGGTGCAAGGGTTGCGGGTTCGATCCCCGCACAGCGCAAACATTTGTGTGCAGGAACATATCTGTTTGTATTGGTCTGGGTGTTATCTATGTGTTATAAGTATGTATTTACAAAAGAAAAGTATTATATGTATATAATACCACTGTTGATTCTCATATCCGTAACACAGGTGCTTGAGCTACCTATCTCGGAGTCAGATCAATGTATGTGATGTTCGGAAATATTTATTATTTATTTATCTCAGGAGATCGTAGATGTGTCAGATAATGATAATACTGCAGAAGTGCCACCGCTGTGTTAAAAAGAAGCTAGAGATGTCATACAAAAGCTAAAAAACAATAAGGCTCCGGGAGTCGATAAGATACCGGATGAGCTTTTGAAATATGGCGGAAGCAGAATGCAGTCGACTATCTACGACTTAATGGTTAAAATATGGAATAAAGAGGAAATTCCTAACCAATGGAACGTGGGTGTCATATGTTCGAAAAAGGCAGCAGAAACAGATGTGAGAACTATCGAGGTATTTCCGAAACCCAATCCGGGGGAAAGGGGGGTTTAAAGGTTTTATCAGCGCACTTGTGACTCTACTGTCGGCAATTGGTTACCATCAGGCTATCCGTCTGCCCATCTGCCACCTATCACATTTATTAAAAAAAATAGGTAGACCGATTCCTGTGTGTAATAGTAAAAGGTAGTGAATATAATATTTATAGAATTTATTTAACTTTGAAGACTCATAACCAAAAGTTTGAATTTCGCAGAAAGTTCTTCAAACAATAGTACAGTACTTTGGTACCTATCAACATTCCAATTGTAATAAATTATGAATTTAACTACCTGTGTAGGTTTCAAATGAATTTAGACTTTGGAACATCTTATTGACAACAAAACGAGCCCAACTAAAACAATGCCATAGGCATTTCTCTTGTAATCTTCTCGAAGAAGACTTAGTGACTTCAAGTTCCAAGCAAGGTATAATGCCAACTGCCGAAATAACGTAGTAAGCCAACAAGGTTAATATAAAGGTGGCAACTCATTTGAGGAAATGGTGTTGTTTAGCGTGGCTGGATCCGAATCTTAATGGGTGGTCTATAAGAGTGTCATATTATCTTTAAGCCGGCCACAGACGGCCTGTTATTCCCATCAGAACTGATCTCAATCAAATATATGAACGTGTCCAAAAATCATCCGTTCTGTTAAACTGCCCGTGAGTGCTTGATTGTCACCATCAACACAAATATAAGAATTATATACGCACATTACATACATACACATTAAGTGCACTCAGAGTGAGTATCTCACTGAAAACCAGCGTCATGACCTTTTTCTGGACCGTGTCTTAAGTTGAGTGAGCGCCATTTATATTAGACGTCATGACATACTATTCATTTGGCAAATGTTTTCTTTATTTCTTCATCATTGTGCCCCAATCTGGCGCTTCGGGTAGGGACCTTGGGTCCGGTTTTCTACTGCATCTCCTCGCACGGTCTTTCGGATCCATTAGAGTGGGGTGTTTGGCATGCACGTCATCCCGTTCGATTTCAAGCCAGACTTTTTTGAATGTACCCTTTCTACCGGGACCTGGCGGTGGTGGCATGACCAGACATGATAGACATCAGGTTTGCGTAGAACATGTCCACACATGTGTACCAGAGACTCCACACATCAATCGCAGCATGTTTAAAAAGTTTAAGTATTAAGTCCGCTTAATACTATCAGCTAATATCATAAAGCAAAGGTGTTCAAACAGTTTTTTTTTGTTTTTTTTTTTTTTTTTTGCGCTGGCAACCCTAAGCGTCACACGTCAAATCGCCAGCTGATAATAATTTAATTAATTTTATTATGTAATTCATTAAACTTTGTGTTAAAATTAAGTCAATTATTGTGTTAAGTGGCTAATTAATTAGGATAAATGTGCGCAAGCCTGTGGCTTCGATAATTCCTTGTATTTATACCAAGGAATTGTTCGGAGGCAACCTGTCAAGGTGATTCAAACCCACAACGGACAAACCGGGGAAGTATAAGTGTTATTTCTATCATTTAATTACATATTACTTCAATAGTGTAATGATAAAAACGTAATCATCAATATTTGACTTAAGTCAATGCAAACAATAACCTTCAAACACCTACCTACGAGGAGTTTGAAAACAGGTTATTTACGGTCCCTTTTGTTACGTGTTAAAACTTTTCACAGTACTCAGTGCTGATATCCTAATTGAATACTATCAAATCATATCATAAACAGAACTTCTGAGTATTTATTTTCGTCCCAAAATCTCAGCTTTAGATACCTATTATGCATGTATATGTATAGGTAAATCTGACAACAAAACAGGTTTGTGTACTTGTCGCAGTCCAAATAAATACGATTTTATTCCTTTTGAGTGAAATATATCTCAATTTTATCTCCCTAAAGTTCTTTTTAATTTTGTGTTGTACCCTCCTTTACTCATAAGTAGTTACTTGACAATTATTTTATTTTCCTTTTAAAATATTTCATTGACTTACCTAAAATTTAATAATATTACATTATATACCTACCTATTCTCACATAACAACATAAATAACTTCAAATTCATCTGCTGTACACCTGTCTTTGTAAATAATTCCAGGATTGCCTTTTGGTGCACATTACCAAGATGATGACTCGCAAGGCCACCACTCAACAACTGGAAACAAAACTAAAGCGTGCCCTTGAGGAACTGAAGGAACAAAGGGAGGACAAAAACCAGCTTCTTAGGGAACGTGAAGAAAATGAGGAGGAGTCTATGAAAATAATAAACTTAAACACCCAATTAAAAACGGAAATGGCAGACATTCATACCCAGCTTATGGATGTCACTATTCAACGTGATAACCTTCTCACAATAGTCAGCAGTTTCGATGAATGCCGGAACACATACGAGCAGGCCCTAACTCGTATTCAGGACCTCGAAGTGGAGCTTTGTGACGCAAACAGGACCATCAGACTGTATGAAGAGGACAAACAATGTCAAGAAGTTTTAAACACTCACAGCCTTTATGAGGAGTTGATAGGGTCACCAACTGGGCGGGACATCTCTCATATTGATTGTCTTACTCTAAATAATAGTCATACTAAGTTAAATAGTAAAAATAAAATTAAGAAATATATTAAAATAAATAAATACATTACGAAAACAAATAAATTAATTAAAAGGAAAAAATGTTTTAACCAAAACATACTTTTAAGAAAGGAACGGATAGATTTAATTGATAGTTTAGAATTATATAGTATAAAATTAAAAGAAAGTAGGCTTAGGTACGAGACTGATGTTCGAGAACTACAGACTCAGCTCGAGCGTCTGGAGAGGTCATTAGAAGTAATGACTGGAAATTATACCTCAGCCCAGCGACAGATACATGAACACATCCTCGCTGCAAACAGGTACATGGCCCAGTGCAGCTGCAATCTGGGTGCGGCAGACGAGCCCCAGGTTCCCACTGTAAGTAGCGGCACAGAGGAAGGTAAGTGCAGTCAGGGTGGCAGCCCAGCTGCCCAGTACCAAGCGCCAGATATGTCAAATATCCTTTTAGACACCAATAGGGATGTACCGAAGTGTACTATGACTACTACTAGTACTATAAATACAAACAATAATGTACTAGTATTTTCAGATTCAATTGGAGTTGGCTATGCTCCCTTTTTACACAAGCAACTCAATTGTAAAATAATTAATTATTGTATGCCAAATGCACCTCTTACCCAAATAATAGATAGGGTGGTAAATTGTAATTATGATAAAGACTCAATTATTATATTAATGCTGGGGAATGGATTAAATTCAAATAAAAAGGACATCATTAAAGGGTTCTCCCGTTTAAAAGGGATTGCTGTAAAAAAAATAGTTGTTTGTGCCTTCCCATTTTCTAGGCACTACTTATCAGAACAAAATAACAGTATTCACCTATTGAATACTACATTATATAATTTAGTTACTAGTCATAGCGACAACTTTGTGTTTTTTGACACAAATAAATTTATTAATTATAAGTTGATAGTGACTGGCAAAAAGTTTTATTTGCCTTATAATGTAAAAAAAGAAGTAGCTACTTTGTTAGCATTTAATATAAATAATATATATAGGCAGACTTTGGAAATTATTCCAAAGAATTTAAATTTAAGTCTAAGACAATAGAGGACGTCTCTAGCAATTTATTGACCAGGGAAGATAATTTAAAACTTATTCACCAAAATATACAGGGTCTTCCTGGTAAAGAACTAGAACTAGAATTATTTTTAGAAGAAATAAATGTTGATGTACTATGTCTCACCGAACATTGGTTAAATAAACATCAATTAATTGTTACTATTAATAATTACAAAATTATCAGTTCGTTCACGAGAGACTCTGCAATAAGAGGAGGGTCACTCATTTTGTTAAAAAGTACTCTTAAATGTAAACAACGTAAAGATATTGAGTCACTATCTATAGAACGAACTATTGAAATTTCGTGTGCAGAGCTGGAGCAGCATATCATTGTCTGCGTTTATAGACCCCCTTCTGCAAATTACGACTCATTTGAGACTAGCATGGAAGAAGTCCTGAGAAAAGTATGTGCAACTAGTAAACAAGTTATCGTGTGCGGTGACTTTAATATTAACATCCTGGAGAATTCGCAGAACTCAGTTAGGTTTCTGAATCTTTTTAAGTGTTTCAATCTGGTGCACCTCTTCAACGAACCTACCAGAATCACCCCCACTTCAGCTACATGCTTGGACAACATATTCTGTGATTGTATTGTAGGGGAGAAATCTATAATAAATTTCATAAACTCTGATCACAGTGGTCAGCTGGCTGTTATCGACTGTCATCGAAATGATCGGTCTACAAGTTTTACATGTAGGCCTATTACTAAAAGACGTATAGATAAATTCAAAGATAATATTTATAATAAGGTATCCTTAATGCCTGGTAATAAAAATAGTGTCGACCAGTTGTATGAAAGCCTTTTCGAAATTGTTGAAAAGGAATTTAATGATATTTTTACAAAAAAGACCATTAAAGTAAACAGTTCTAAAAATAAATTTAGTGACTGGGCCACTCCAGGGATTCACATAAGCAGGAGAAAGTTGTTTGAATTATATGATATTAAAGCTAATTCACGTGATCCTGCGATAGTTGAATATGTTAGAAATTATTCTAAGTGCTTTAAGAAAGTATGTGCAGTTGCTAAATCTACTTACATTAAAAACAAAATAAGTAAAGCAACTAACAAAAGTAAAATCACGTGGAACATCATCAACAAAGAGACTTGTAAAAATAAAACACAACAACACAAGTTCTCTCTAAAAATAAATGGCAAATGTCTTGACTCTGATACTGAAGTGGCAAATGCATTTGAGTCGTTCTTCACTAATATACCAGTGGCAACAACAAGTACATTAAATTCAAGTTCGTATCTTGCTATCTCGTTACTTAAAGCAAATGTTGACGAGTGTCAAACGCCTTTCAAATTTTACCATGTAACCTCCGAGATAATAGTTAAAACTTTCAAAGATCTGAATATGAAAAAAACTGAAGATCTTTGGGGAATATCAGTGGACATTCTAAAAAATATAATACTAGCTATTGCACCCCATTTGGCAACGATATTCAACAGATGTATTGATGAGGGTCAGTTTCCTAGCTTAATGAAGTACAGCAAAATCATACCGTTATTTAAATCAGGTGAAAAAAGTGACCCTTCTAACTTTAGGCCTATTTCTATATTACCAGCACTGAGTAAAATTTTTGAAAAAGTCATATTCGTTCAGTTGCTGTCTCATTTTAAAGTTAACGACTTACTTCATAGTAAACAATTTGGGTTTACCAAGGGTAAGTCAACCACTGACGCAGGAGTTGCACTTATTAAGTATATTTTTGATGCATGGGAAAACAAACAGGATGCAATTGGTATTTTCTGTGACCTCTCGAAGGCGTTTGATTGCGTTGAGCATCAAACATTGTTGTTGAAGTTAGCTCACTATGGTGTTCTAAATAATGCATTAAGTTTGATAAATTCTTACTTATCAGATAGACTTCAGAAAGTCAGTGTCAATGGAACTGACTCTTCAGGCGCCCCTTTATTAATGGGAGTGCCCCAAGGATCAATATTGGGACCTCTGCTCTACAAACAAACAAATAATTCTTTATTTGCATAGGCTTGTACACAGCACTTACAAATCGTCATACATTTGAATGACTTAAAACTATTTATAAGTACTTATGTATAATTTACATGTTAATACATATATATGTTGATACATAAAATATACTAAAGAAATAAATAAACATAATGCGATTCTACCACCGGCTCGGAAAGTTGTTTCTGGTCGAGAAGATCCGGCAAGAAACTCGCCAGTTACTCTTTTTAATCGCCAAACTTTCATACAATGTTGTGTCATCATTATACCGAGCCATACAGTTTAATTGTTACACAAAATAAAATAAAGGAAATAATAATAAAATAAATATTATGAGGTAAACCGAAGCAGACCAGTCCCCAAAGGTGGCACCTGTTCACAAGTATGACGTACGTGCCAGCCATCATTTCACTCAACCATATTAGAGGGAATGTAATGACCCGCCACATAGCGCCACCACCTCAGAGACATTTGAGTGAGCATGACTACTTAGGTTCCCCTCATAGGTCACAAAGAATAGTAGTTACTTAATCCAGACTAATAAACTGCAGGACGAGGTGTACAATAGTAGGTGGTTAGCATCTTGTCAATTATTGAATAATTAATATAAATCAATGTTTATACAGTCAAAATCTAAAATGTCTTTATTCAATAAAGAACATTTATGAATGTCAAATATTATGTAATCTACCGCTGATTCGGAACGTCAATTTCTACCGAGAAGAATCAGCAAGAAACTCAGTAGTTACTCTTTCCAAATAATATGGTAATTACAACTTTCATTCTTATACAAATTATGATTACAGTGACAGTATGATATACATTGCTTATAATCAATATCGTTTAGATAAATCGTCAATGAAAAATTATGAAATGAATTATACATTAGAGGACAGGCGAAGAGATCAACATGTCCAGGAATCCTTATCATTCAAATAATCCTCTACTTTATAGTAGCCTTTCTGCATTAGGCAGTTTTTTACATGCAACTTAAACTTATGTACCGGTAAATCAATAATATTTTGAGGTAACTTATTAAACATTCTAATGCTCAATCCTACAAATGAACTTCCAATTTTATGAAGTCTTAGATTTGGGACAGCAAGCCTATGTTTATTTCGCGTGTTAAAGCTATGAAAATCTGATTTTTGCGAGTAAAGGTGCAAGTTCTTGCGTACAAACATAATACAATCAAAAATGTATTGAGATGATACGGTTAAAATATTGATTTCCTTGAATACTTCTCTGAGTGAGTCACGTGATCTAAGACCGTAGATGGCACGGATGGCCCTCTTCTGCAAAATGAAGATGGCTTGTAAGTCAGCACCGGATCCCCACAGTAGTAGACCATATGACATCAGACTATGAAAATAGCTAAAATAAACCAGTCTCGCTGTCCCGATATCAGTCAGATTCCTTATCTTTCTAACTGCATATGCAGCTGAACTAAGTCTTCCTGCCAAGACCGCAATATGAGGGCTCCATTGCAATTTTGTATCCAGAGTGATACCTAGAAAAACTGTGGAGTTTATGACTTCGATAGGTTCGTTATTCATGACAATATTCATTTTGACCTGCCTTACATTAGGCATTGTGAACTTAACACATTTTGTTTTCTTTGAATTAAGAACTAAGTTATTATAAGTAAACCACTGTAGTACTTGAGAGAGTGTGTTATTTACTTCGTCAACATTTTTCTTTTGCCTATCAACCTCAAAAATCAAGGATGTATCGTCAGCAAATAACACTATCTCACATAGATCATTGGTATAGTAAGGAAGGTCATTTATATAGATTAAAAAGAGCAAGGGCCCCAATATAGAGCCCTGGGGCACACCCATGGTTAGAGGGGCGCCAGAAGAGTTAGTTCCATTGACATTGACCTTCTGAATCCTATCTGATAAGTAAGATTTGATTAGACTTAGTGAGGTGTCTATGACACCGTAATGCTGTAACTTCATTAGCAATGTTTCATGATTGACGCAATCGAATGCTTTAGACAAATCACAGAATATTCCAATAGCATCTCGCTTTTTCTCCCACGCATCAAATACATGTTTGATAAGCGCCACTCCAGCATCAGTAGTGGATTTCCCTTTTGTGAATCCAAATTGCTTACTGTGCAATATTTTATTCAGGTTTAAATGAGACAACAACTGAGTGAATATTACTTTTTCAAAAATTTTGCTGAGAGCAGGCAGTATAGAAATAGGTCTGAAGTTAGACGGGTCACTTTTCTCACCAGACTTGAATAACGGTATTCTCTTCTCTTCCTGATATACATAAATGACCTCCCTTACTTTGCACAAGATCTTTGTGAAGTAGTGTTATTTGCTGATGATACCTCGTTGATTTTTAACGTTGACCGTCGAAAAGATACGTTTGACGACGTAAATGACACCCTCTCACAAGTGCTACATTGGTTTACAACTAACAACTTGCTTTTAAATGCCAAGAAAACCAAATGTGTAAAATTCACTATGCCCAATGTAAAGCAGGTCAACACTAACGTCGTTATGAATAATGAACATATTGAAGTTATTAATTCGACAATTTTCTTAGGTATTACACTGGATTCCAAACTGCAATGGAAGCCACACTTGGCAGCCTTGGCGGGAAGACTTAGTTCCGCCGCATATGCGGTTAAGAAGATCAGACATCTGACTGATATTGAAACCGCGAGACTGGTTTATTTTAGTTATTTTCATAGTATAATGTCATATGGTCTTTTGTTGTGGGGGTCGACGGCTGAGATACAGACTATTTTTGTATTGCAGAAGAGGGCCATCCGCTCCATATACAACCTTAGGCCTCGCGATTCGCTGAAAGAACTGTTTAAGAATATCGACATTTTAACTGTAGCTTCCCAATACATTTTGGACTGTATTTTGTACGTGCGAAAGAACATTGATATTTTTTCTAAAAAATTTGATTGTCATGGTTTTAACACTAGAAATAAACACAAGCTCGCGATTCCAAATCTGAAGCTCCAAAAGATTAATAGTTCATTTGTTGGTCAAAGTATTAAAATGTACAATAAGTTGCCACAAAATGTTATTGAGTTACCAACGCATAAATTTAAATCCCACGTGAAAACCTGTTTAATGAGTAAAGGATACTATACAATTGTAGATTACTTAAATGATAAGGATTCATGGACATGATGACCTCCGTGCCTGCACACATGTAGTAATTGTATAAATATTTACTGGAATCATTATTATTATATAATTAATCATTTTTAATAAATTAGGCTTAGCAGCATTTATTAATGTATACAAATTGATTAGTATTGATTAATCAAACAATTGACAAGATGCTAACCACCTACTATTGTACACCTCGTCCTGCAGTTTATTAGTATTGGATTAAGTACTCTGTGACCTATGAGGGGAACCTAAGTAGTCATGCTCACTCAAATGTCTCTGAGGTGGTGGCGTTATGTGGCGGGTCATTACATTCCCTCTAATATGGTTGAGTGAAATGATGGCTGACACATACGTCATACTTGTGAACAGGTGCCACCTTTGGGGACTGGTCCGCTTCGGTTTACCTCATATTTAGCTTTTAATTTGCTTCATTCTATTTTGTGTTGCATTAGACTGTATGACTTGGTATGAGGATAATAAACCATTGTAAAAAAGTTGGCGATTAAAAAGAGTAACTGGCGAGTTTCTTGCCGGATCTTCTCGACCAGAAACAACTTTCCGAGCCGGTGGTAGAATCGCATTATGTTTATTTATTTCTTTAGTATATTTTATGTATCAACATATATATGTATTAACATGTAAATTATACATAAGTACTTATAAATAGTTTTAAGTCATTCAAATGTATGACGATTTGTAAGTGCTGTGTACAAGCCTATGCAAATAAAGAATTATTTGAATTTGAATTTGAATTTGAAAAAAAAGTATTATCACGCCGGTATTTACATACGGCTCTGCGACAATGTGCCTACAGCTAGAACAGCCAGGTCCACAGAAAATACGCATTACGATAAAGGTGGCCCAAAGAGTAATGCGAAGAGCGACCATAAGACCAACGAATGGGTTCGCCGAGCAACGTGCTTAAAGGACGTTGTCGTTAAGATAGCCAGGGGGAAATGGAGTTGCGCTGGACACATAGCGCGGATGAGCACGGACCGTTGGACGAGGCGAGTCTTGAGTGGAGACGGTGGGAGCACACTAGATCGCAAGGCCGCCCACTGAAGCGATGGTCTGATGACATTAAGGAACACGCGGGCGTAAAATAGATGACCAAGGCGTCTAGCCGCTAAGCATGGAACAATATGGGGAGGCTTATATATAAAAGTGGATCAGTAATGGCTGAATAAGAAGATGATGATGATGAATGCTATACAGCATTTTCGCGCTGGAGCAACGCCAGAGCGTGGAGAAAATTAGGCCAAATTGGAATGACGCCACAGTTTTATGTACAGACTGGCGAGGAAAACTGACAGTCTGTTGCCACCTTAACACCAACGTGGTTATAAAGGTGGCAACTCATTTGGCGAAATGACGCCGTTTAGTGTGGGCGGTTCCGATTCTAAATGGGTGGCCTATGAGTGTCACATTTCTTTGCAAGAATAAAAGAAACTGACTAAGTGATGCCCTGGATTTACTTAGAGATGGAGAAAAGTAGCGAAGAGAGGGGTGGAAATTAGAAAAAAGCAGTAAGTAGGAGAGACGACCGGCGTGAAGTAACGTCTTTGCTGTGTTGCGACTCAGGCAGTACCTGAGTAAAGGTACCGGAGGCCCAAACCGGGGAAGGGGGGGTTTAAAGGTTGGTAGCGCACTTGAAACTCCACTGATGTCTGACACACAAGTTCTATTTTTGCACTGCAAGGGGGTAACTTGAGCTGAAGCCGATTGTACCTACACTTCAAAGTCTGAGTCTGATCAAACAATCTACATCTGTTTACGTCATCGAGATGAATTCAAATACCCGAGAAACAATAGAATTAATTTGAAACTAATTTAGCCCGGAATAATTTAAACTTAGTTCTCAGAGTGCGCGGTCGGAGCAGATAGGTATGTTTTATTACTATAATGTTAACGAAACTACTATTTACGACCTTTGAGTTTTGCTAGTGCAATGTAAACAATTCAGATTGGTGTTGCTAAGTTATATATAACTTTTTAAACTATTACCACCCTATTATAAATCGCGATCTAAAGTTATTACCGTACTAAAGGTCAAACCGTCCCGTTCCAATCATCAATTCCGAGCCATCAAGGCATGGAATGCCCTCCCAGCTCATGTGTTTCCTCCTTCATACAATCCGGGGTCTTTTAGGCGGGGCGTGAAACGGCATCTCAGCAGGCCATTAGGGTGAGGATGGCAGACACAATGGGTACTTTGTTAGCTCTTCTGTGCCTGTCAGCCTCATTTTTGGATTTCACGGCCGCTTACCATCAGGCGGAGTGAGGTCATCCTGATTGGCCTTTCTATAAATAAAAATCATCATCATCATCATTATCAGCCCATTGAAGTCCCCACTGCTGGGGCACGGGCCTCCCTCAATCACATGAGAGGTAATTGCCATACTCACCACGCTTGGCAGATGGGTTGGCGAGGGTTTTGATATAAATGCAGAGTTTTCCTTCTCTGGTTGCTGATGATCATGCCAGCAGATTTACCTTAGTCGCCTTTTACGACACCTCGGTATGAGTGATGGTGCCCTATTCTACTCTGCTGGGACCACACGGCCTACGCAATACGCAATGTTAAAAGGGGCGTGCATGAGTTTAGTTCGGGAACTTTTCTAAGAACGCGTTTTGTTATAAAGGGGTTAGAAATCAGTTAGACTGGCGGCCATTCTATGGTCTACTTCATCAATATATACTGTACAGGAAAAGTAGTCTACATGAAATATGTTGTAAATAAATTAATTTTTCATAAAAATGGCTCATTTTTGAGAAAAAGTGGTAACTGAGTAGTAAAAATAGAAAATATAACTTGCTTTTGTCATACGATCCGGTGAAGACCGAGAGAATCCATTGGATGCGGGCGGACAGGACCGATCTATGTAGAGAACATTGGGGGAGGCCTATGTCCAGCAGTTGGCTGAAAGGATGATGATGATGAATGTCATACATGTGCAAAGGATTACTAAGTTATTAATGCAGTTGGTCTAATTAGAAAATTTGACCTAATCCCGGGTGCGTCCCAAGCTGTCGTTTCGGAGCGTGAGGACCGCTTTCTTACTGTCACTACTCCGCTTCACTTTGCATTCACAGTGAACAGTTTGTTTGCACGCGTGTTATCCTTTAACGTGTCAAGCCACACCTTTTTGGATCCACCCCGTCTGCCAGGACCCGGCGGTATTAGCAAGGCCAGACGTTTGTTTTGAAAAATATGCAAGCTCTTGTTAACTGCGGTTTAAATAGCCCCTCATTCGTACTTTTTTATATAATAATGTCCTCCAAACCGATATTTCGGTCATGGCGACCAGTCTCAGCGATCAGCCATCGGCGCAGGACATATTATAGTGCACAAGTATTTGCGCAGACGCAATCTATTCCCATACCCTCTTATTTCGATGGGACACTAGTGTGACACGACCGAAGAGGTTAGGTGCAGGACCAACGGCTTAACGTGCTTTCCGAGGCACAGGGGTACAAGACCGCCAACTTTCAGACTCCGGGACAACCCTGAGAATTTTTTAATTCAGATACCCGGGACCCCAGGCGCAACCGTCGCTTTAAAGTACGACCCACTAACCATTGCGCCACCGAGGCAGTCGAGCAGTTATGTAATAGGTGGCAGACGAGAAGACGGATTACCGCCGCCCATAGACACCCGCGACAAATGTGGAGTCAGAAGTACCAACCTTTAAACCCCATTTTCTCCCGGATTGGGGCTCCGGTACCCTCACTCACGCAGTTAAACACAGCACAGTGCTGCTTTACGCCGGTTATCTGTGAGGCCGTGGTATCACTTCGGTCGAGCCGTCCCATTCATGTCGAAGCGTGGCTCTCCCACGGTCAAACCTATTTCCTATATATCGTCTATTTCTATTTGTCAACAAATATTTTGCGTACAAAAATTCCCACGTCTCCATTATTTACACTCTTTTTCACTCTAGTAACACTGTTTCACCATTTCTCTTCGTATTTAAATATTAACGCTTTACTTTCACGTTTTAATTAAAACATGCATCTGTTTGCAAAAACGTATGGTGGGAAATAATTCATGTTTTATAGCAGCAAATGAGTTTTTTAACTGCCACTCGTGTCATATACAGCTGATGATAATAAAACAATGATAGTTCATATGGATAGTTTTATTGTGAGAACAACCAGTGCATATAATAAGAGTTTCATTCACATAGACATATTCCACGAGAAGCTGGCGAAGTACCGCCGTCTTCTTAGATCAATGCACGAGTAATGTAAGCTTTACCATGGTGTTTCAAAAATGTTTAAGTATATTCCTACCCAGTATTATATTGTTTTATCTTTAGTTTTACCGAATTAGGTGTCTGTCT
Organism: Marasmia exigua; assembly: GCA_019059595.1. Lineage (NCBI taxonomy): Eukaryota > Metazoa > Arthropoda > Insecta > Lepidoptera > Crambidae > Marasmia > Marasmia exigua. The sequence continues at coordinate 20,032,529 of CM032473.1, forward strand.
TACCAGAATTGTATTGTGTACAACTTAACTTTGGAAACTGTGAAGGCTAGTGTAATATCTATTATAACCTAATTTAATAATGAAATATATAAAAAGCTGTATGTTTCCTTAAATAAAATAAATAAATAAATGGACCCTGCTATAGTTTAAAAAATAAAAACAGTGCAACTTTTACATGAGTTCAATACAAATGGCGCCAAGGTCAAATCGCAATGGGCCCCCTCTCATGTAGGTATCGCTGGAAACGGGGATAAAGATGAAGATAAAAAAATAAATAAAAATCGTTTATTGCAGGTAACAATATAACCTATATCAATACAATGAAATTAAATTAAATAGTGAAAAACTATGTCAAGTGATAACATTATTATTATTACAATTGATTAATTAAATTTGGAAACAAATAATATAAATAAAATAAGATTGAAATCACATTTAAAAAAAATCAAATAATATCATATGAGAAAAAAAATATTAAAATAACACTAACACCTACACAATTGATAAATAAATTGCTGCCCTTCCCGTAACGTGCCCGCTACAGCAGCCACGGATACAGATAAAAAAATATTTATTCAATTTAGGTCCACACAGAACACGTATGAATGTCAAAATAGGTACATAATATCTACCGCTGGTTTGGAATGTTGATTTCTACAGAGAAGAGACCAGCAAGAAACTCAGTAGTTACTCTTTTCAAATATTGATTGTGTTACAGAGTTTCAATTGAGAAGAGAAAAAAAATTACAATTATGAAAGTTAACATACTACTATGAATAAAAATCAAAATATTAATTAATTAACATGACCAAGAATCCTTATCATTTAAATAGTCTTATACTATAGTAACCTTTCTTCATTAGGCAGGTTTTAATATGAGACTTAAACTTCATCATGGTGGATAGGAGACGGACCGCTTGGCAAAATTTGCTATTTTGAATAGTTTAGATTGCTATGTGACACCATACCGCACAGAATTATTATCTAAATTTAAAATTAAACTGACTGCTTCGGTGGCGCAGTGGTTAGTGGGTCGCACTTTAAAGCGACGGCTGCGCAAGAGGTCCCGGGTTCGATCCCCGGGTTCGGGCCAAAAATGTTTACCTAATTTTTCAGTAAGAAATTCTTAGTGGCAGCCTGGAGTCTGGAAGTCGGCCGTCTTGTACCCCCGTGCCTCGGAAAGCACGTTAAGCCGTTGGTCCTGCGTCCAATCCCTCTCTGGTCGTGACACAGTAGTGTCCCATCTGAATGGAAGGGTGAGGGAATAGAGAGTGCACTTGTGTTTGCGCACACGCTTGAGCACTATAATATATCCTGCGTTCGTGGCTAATCGTTGAGATTGGCTGTAATAGCTGTAATCGGTTCGAGGATTATTATTATTAAAATTCAATGTTTTATTAAATAGAAGGAATATTTTGATGAAGTTTTAGTTAGTAAGGGGATCTGGTATAAGACCATGCAAAGTGAGCCTCCACGAATGCAAACCAGGGTGGCAAATGTAAGCTTAAATATTACTACTTGACGACCCGTTTGGAACAGTGGTTGTGAACGCTGCCTTTGATCCAAGGATTCGATCCTCGCACAGTGCAAATTTTTGTGTGCATGAACATGTCTGTGTGTATTGGTCTGGGTGTTCCCTATGTATTATGAGTATGTATTTAGAAAAGAAAAGTATTATACGTATATATTTGTGATTCCACTGTTGATTCTGATATCCGTAACACAGGTGCTTGAGCTACCTATCTCGGAGTCAGATCAATGTACGTGATGTTGTGAAATATTTATTTATTTATTTATAAATAGAAAATACATTGTATTACTGCATATATTAAGGTCTGGTGACATTCCATGTAACAAGTTTGCACATCTGATGAAAAAATCTGACTCCCTAAACTGTGATGTCTGTAATAAAGTGGAAGATGTGCAACACTTGTTGATGGAATGTGTCAAAAATGAAACACAGCGTCGATCACTGATGAACAACTTGCATCTTAAACACTTTGACTTAGGAGTATTCCAATCTATTTTGGCTGAACCTGCATCAGACGCGGCTAAACTAGTGTGTGAGATGATTCTTCATCGGTGATTGAACTAATATATGTACGTACATAGTTTCTATTTAATATAAATGTATCATGTAACGTAGTTAACTATATCTCTTACCTACTCGTAAATTGTAATAATAATTTTTAGGTTACGATGGGACTAACATAACACAAGGTTAAAGTCCCTAAACTAAAAATAGAATTAAAAAAAAGTGATGCCAAAACGAGATCAAGTCACTGCACACGTATGCATGAGCATGATCTCGTGATCAGAATGCTGTAGGGGAGGTGAACCAGTTATGTTTCTAGACCCTCCCCACTCTTCGTAGCGTGTATTTCCCGGTTGCGTCGAAAGCTGTCGATTTTGAGCCCGGCGTACGCTTTTTATTTATGCTAGAGGCGGACAAACGAATAAGCGAGTCTCCTGATGGAAAGTCATCAACGCCGCCCATGAACATCCGCGAAATGAGAGAAATCGCTATGTGTTGAAAAAAGAGTACGCTCTTCTCTTGAAGGTCCCCAAGTCGTAGCCGTCCGGAAATACTCCTGCAGCCAAACCGTTCCAAAGAACTGAGCTACATGGTAGAAACCGCCATCCATCGAGATGATGAGGATGGAATGACAATAGCCTGTAAGTAGTGGTTCGATGTAAGAATTCAGCTGCAGGGAGTAGATCAAACAGTTCCTCAGACCATGATATTAGCCATGATTCAGAATTTGGGGAGTCGGTTTATTACAATGAAACCTCTGCCGTCTGACTCTCGCAACCCTTTATCAGAGGATCAGAACATTTGAATCTTGGTAACACGCTTTAGAAACTATCCGAAACGTGCAGGTTTCCTTACAAAATCCAGAATCCAGGAAAATCCAGAGGTGCATGGTCGGAATCGAACCACTACTCCCGCAATGGAAGGTGCGTTCTAATCCATCGTCAGCCCATTTAAGTCCCCACTGCTAGGGCACGGGCCTCCCTCAATCACATGAGGGGTAATTGCCATACGCACCACGCTTGACAGACGGGTTGGCGAGGGTTTTGATATAAATGCAGAGTTTTCCTTCTCTGGGTGCTGATGATCATGCCGGCAGCTTTACCTTAGTCGCCTTTTACGACACCTCGGTAAGAGTGAGGGTGGCCTATTCTACTCTGCCGGGGACCACACGGCGGACACGTTCTAATCCACTAAGTTACAATCGCTCGGTTATGTCTCTAGACGAACTGATGATTTCAGCTACGGCTTACAAGTCTTCGCTGTGTTTCGCCGAGTGAGTGAGGATACCGGAGCCCCAACTCATGAAAAAGAGGATATGGTTGGCAACACCTTTGTGACTGCTGGTATTGCGATTACCATTGCCAACAGGATGCACATGGGAAATCGCTTACCATCAACGTCTGCTAAAGCATTCTAACCAGTTGTGCCCAAAACTATTAGTGCAGTACACGCGGCGAGAGATTTAGTGCAGCACCATGCGATAATTTAATTGACGCGGTGTTGTGTAATTAGTTTAGTCGGGGCGTGGCGCGTGCGATTTATGGACTGGCTGCGTTGTTATTTCGGTAATGTTAGTGCTAACTAAACTCAAGTGCAATTTGTAATCGAATTTGGTTCGCGGTCGCTACGATCGTCGGCTCTTGATTGCAAATTGCGATATCAAGTGGTAATTTGATTAAAATCATTTTATCTGCCATCTTGGCTGCCTCAGTGTCGAAGTGTAAGTCCTTCCTTTGCCTTGAACCTTTGTTAGAAAAAAAACATTAGCCTAACTTACCTGTCACACAAATCCCTACCCATCTAATATCCCTCAGACGGTGCTAAGTGAAAAAGTTGCGTCCCGTATCGCGGCTATGAGCAGCGCATTTGTCCTGGGATTGCGCGCGCATAAGTCACATTGACATCCGAATTCCCTGCGAAAATTGCTTCGTCTCCGCGTATTTTTTTTTTCCTTTTGGTCTATTTTTATTAGATCCATTTGTTGGCGCACCTGAGTTCTGTAATGGACGTCCGCCTCCAAGACGACTGATCGGGCTATTCGTTTAGTTTTGAGAGCGTCGATTTCGGCATTTGAAGGGTTCTTTAATATAGGAAGAAAGCATTCTTTACATGTCATCTGTACAATTTTTCGAAGATATTGTTTGTATTGGATGGCTTCTCAGGTAGCCTGGGGACAGTAGCGATCTTTATCTCTGTCCCTTTTACATAAAAGAGACTCTCTGTTACTACCGAAGGCCGGACCGGCGGGAAGGGGGTTGGAAGGCTTGCAGCGCACCTGTGGGACCTGTGTGCGGCGGCTCGTCTGTCACCATTTTTATGTGATAGGTGACAGACGAGCAGTCAAATCACCTGATAGTAAGCGATTGCCGCCGGAAATGGACACCCGCGAAACCAGTGGAGTCACAAGTGCACTGCCAACCCTTAAACCCACCTTTTCCCCGGATTGGGCCTCCGCAAAGCACACAGCATAATGCTGGTTCACGCTGGTTTTCTGGAGCCTACCCATTTATGCAGAAGCGTGGCTCTTCCACGTAATCTCCCTCCAATCATATGAAAAAATAAAAGCTAGAATATTAGATGTCTAGTAATTACATTGAAACTAGATCGAGCTTTTATGGCGGTTTTAGGGTTTGACGAATATTTTTACCTCCCTCCTTTGATTTTGCAAAGAGATAGAGAGAAAATCGTAAAAGTTGAACTCCCAATAGTTTCAGTTAAACGGACAGTCAGACACTTGTAGACACGTTAAGAATTCATAAGATTTCTGTTTTTTGCCATTCAGCTACACATCTGTCGAGGACACACGCCGAGACTCCAGCATGAAACCTCTGTGCTCATTTTATGGCACGAAGGAGCGCGCGTTCCTTATTCAAAAGTCACTCGTCTTTTGTTTTCGGTGAAAATTTAACTTTTTCTCCTGTCACCCATACCTCGCTTGTTTTCTTGTATATTTTTATGGATTAAATTAGTTTATTTTTATTTACAAAGATCTGCCTTATTATTAAAACGCCACACATACGTTCCCGAATCCGTTCCGCATAGGATTGCCGGTAAACATCCGTGTCCTTATAATGGCACGATTACTTTAATTTTTTTACCTATTCAACAGTTCATTCACGGTTCAGAATATGACGTTATAAAACGATAAAGGAAATATGAAATAGAAGGTATAATTCACGCCCGCTTGAATGGCTGAAAAACGAGTACATGAAATCGTGTTTTCAGAGAGAATGGCTAGATTTTTAGTTCACTCCCAACCGTTTGGGACAGGAATCACGAAAATTGGACGAAACTAGTTTCAACCGTTTTTTAGTTCACTTTGGAAATAGAATTGTAATAGGTACTATGTTTTCGAACGCTTTCCAATACTTTTAAAACGAAAACATTGCAAAAGTGGAAAATAATTTCAAGGTGGCAAAGACACGCTTTGCTATGAATGTGGGTCCGTTTGACCGGAGTGATACCACGGCCACACAAAAAACCGGCTTAAAAAATTGCACTGTGGCGCTGAGAAGTGACGTTACCTCCAGGTAAACCTCCAGGTTTACTCGTATATCGGGGGAAGGAGAGTAAAAAAAGGTTCGCTTCACGTGTGACTCCACTGGAGGGAGATTGATTTCTTGAGATACCCTATGACACTAGGGAAAAAATTCAATAGTATTACTTATCAGTGCGAGTATAATGCACTGATGAAGTTTCTAAGATTTTTTTTAATGTGATAGGTGGCAGACGAGCAAACAGATCACCTGATGGTAAGCGATTGCCGCCGCCTATGGACTGGACACCCGCGACTACAGTGTAGTCACAAGTGCGCTGCCAACCTTTAAAGCCCACTTTCCCCCGGATTGGGTCTCCGGACCAATTAAATAGAAGATGGACGGACGATGGTTACAAAAGCAAAGTGCAGGCTGCGTTAGTGATATTAATTCTGGACTAAGTCTTTTACGTAGTATTAGAAGTAATTTCTCTTACTTGTAGGTAACTGTAGTTTAGTATCGGCACTCACAGAAATAAACTTTTTCACTTATTTTAAGTACAGTAAGCTACACATCAATGTATACCAATCTGTCAAATTTCTTCAGGTGATTCAATTCAATTCAATTCAGGCCGCCCGTGGCCATCAGCCACACCAGAAGGAGTGGAGATTCGTTTCTTGAAGATCTCAATGTCGTACAGGTTCGGAAGACCGCTGCGTTGATTCCACAATGATGAGGTACATCTCAAACTCAAATTATTAAGTAACTATGCACAAATGTCGGGTCCAACGCGTACGCGTAAAATTGATTCACGCCAAATCAATTTTTCGCGTACAAAAATGGGCCCAACATTTTTGCATGGTTATTTAATAAATAGTATAAGTGTTTGCCGAGAGATTGTAAAACTGAAATTGTTTAAAATAGATCCAGTTTAGAAGCTAGCAATTAGAATCGATTGGCGTCGTTAGTGTGCCCTACCCTACCTTAATCAATTCACTTATTGAGTGCTTGCTTTTCTAACCTACAATGGCCCGTTTACAAATAAAAAATAAAATTTGCTTTACTCAGAAAAATCCCGGTTTCCCGGTAAGTAATCAAAGATACTTATGCTGGGGAATGCTTTTTTATTTTTTAATTTTGAATTTTAATTATAGCTCAATTGTAACTCTAATTTTACAAAGTAATACACCGACCGGATGGCGCAATTGGTAGTAACCCTGACTCTTACGCCAAAGGTCGTGGTTTCGATCCCCACGCTGGACAAACATTCGTGCGATGAACACTTGTGTTTGTTCGGTGTCTGGGTGTAATATATGTATTTAAGTATATATTTGTGTTCCTCTGTTGCCTGATATCTGTAACACAAGTGCTTAAGCTACTTAGTACGGAATCAGGTCAACGTATGAGATGTTGTGAGAATTATTATTATTAATACAATGTAAACATTTAAGTATTGCAAGTTACAGCCATGTGTCTATGTGTGCTTCCGAGAGATTATAGGCAGGCTATGTGTGTGTGTGTGTGTAGATTAGTAAGTTTATACGGGTACAATATGTGCATGTGTGTGTTTACGTATTATGTAAGATGTTTACTCAATACTCAAATCTTTATTGCTTCCATAGTGTACATTACAGATGGTGAAGTATAACAAAGCGACCACTATCGACCCAGTTAGGGCACTGAAATATGAGAGGGAACAGCATTTAATCTAAAATTATTATCATATAACCCGATTATTTTTTGCTTAGGTACTGCTTATGGGCGATTTATTGATTCGTAATTACCTTTTGGTTAAATTAACTTTAGTCAGCTGTCAAAGTGACGCAATTCCTTGTTATATAACTATTGGTCAAGCTAACTATTGTTCAAAAAACACATTTTGGTGATTTTTGACCATTCGTTCAGTTTAACTACGGATCAAAAAATCGACCGTTACTGTCACGTTCAACTTAACCACATTACGCTCATGTTTATAGTTTAGTTACCTATACCTTCCTAAAAAGCCGGCAACGCATCTCCACCCTCGCTGGTGTGGCTGATGTCCATGGCCGGCGGTGATCACTTACCATCAGGTGACTAGCTTGCTCGTTTGCCTAATTTTCTCATAAAAAAAAAGTTACACAGGTCTGGTACCGTTTAAAAGGTACTATTTTTTTTCCTCTAAGTTGATAGGGTCCTTTTCATGTGATAGGTGGCAGATGAGCAGACGGATGACGGCAAACTGCAAAACTACCTTCGCAAAAAGAGTGTTCAGTTCATACAAGTTTAATGGAAAACGAACAAAGATATAAATAAGAGTTAACTTAAATGCAAATCCTTGTCTCAATCCTTGATACGTGAATACGAAAAATACTTCCGACATTTCAAAACTCCCTAAGGTATGAGGCAAATAAAATATCTTCTATTCGAAACATTTTTTTTTTTGTTAAAAACACATTTCGTAAATGGAAATTGCCCTAACGGCTGTCAACCCCGATCGTCGGTGGAGGGCGGAAGGGAAACTTCTAAAACAAAGATAAGTGGTACGATGTTAAATCGGATGACACCAACTGCACACTTTAGACAAACATGCCTCATAGTCAGACTCAAAAAATAATGTTTTTTTTTAGATAAATACTTTGGAGGAAAACTACCTTGAACTCTTATGTAAGTACATTTTCACTTAAAAGAAACATTGCCTTTCTTATTTCACTTGGTATCTGCCCAAGAGTTGAACAAAAAACAAACTGATCTACTGTCTAGTGTATATTTAAGTCTACACTGATCGATACAGTCAATCATCGTCATCGTCAGCCCATTTAAGTCCCTACTGCTGGGGCACGGGCCTCCCTCAATCACATGAGGGGTGATTTCCATACACACCACGCTTGGCAGACGGGTTGGCGAGGGTTTTGATATAATTGCAGAGTTTTCCTTCTCTGGGTGCTGATGATCATGCCAGCAGCTTTACCTTACTCGCCTTTTACGACACCTCGGTAAGAGTGAGGGTGGCCTATTCTACTCTGCCGGGGACCACACGGCTTATACAGTCAATATTAAGGATAAAATGTCTCCGCAAGGTCACGCAAGTGTATGTCGTTATTTTTTTTTTGACATAGGTGGTAGATGAGCAGACGGATCACTTGATGGTTAGCGATTGCCGCCACCCATGGACACCCGCAACACCAGTCGCATAATATTTTTTAGCTTGGGCCTCATGCACGCCTTCCAAAGGTTCGGAAGATAATTGCCCGTGCTTATGAAACGACTGAAAAACATATTAATAATATAGCACAAGTTACTGCCTTGTATGACAACACAAGTCAACAAGAAAACACAACCTGAATATAAATATGATAAATATGAAAAGCTTAATATGCTGAATCTAGATCTGTTATCAGAATTTTCATATCACGTCAAGTTATTAAGTTACAGAGGGTTGAAAATCTGAAAAGTGGCACTTAGTGTTTTTTTTTTTGGGATTTATTTAAATATGTATCAATTGGGATGTAACAAATTTCAATAAATATTTTGAAAATAAAAACCTCAAATTATGAAATGCTTTTTAATTTATAATTTTACCTGATTTCCCTGCAACGCTACAGCCAATTAAGCTATCTTATGTTTTTTACATTACAAAAATTTACAAAAAAGTGATGATTTGTATACGCTATAAGTACACGGATGGTGATATGAATATTACTCAAAATAGACTTATTGATATATATAATTGAGAAAATTAGCTTCACTGATATGCCGAAAACATTTTTTTTAAAGTGCTTGTACTTGTTTTGAAATTGCCAATGAAAAAGAACCTAAAACCAAATTTTGATATATTTGACTCTCTATCAATCAAATACTAGACGAGGTATCAAAATTTTGAAAACAGATTCATTATCAGAGAGTGCAATTTAGTAAAATTATGGACCTCTGTTATTTGTTGCGGAAAAAAGTTAAAAATTTGTTGACTAGTGTAATCATAGATGTCATCATCATCACATTTAATATCCCCCCAATAGACCAGTTTAGTCTGCAATACTACCTTGTCTGCAATACTACCTTGTCTGAAATACTACCTTGTCTGCAATACTACCTTGTCTGCAATACTACCTTGTCTGCAATACTACCTTGTCTGCAATACTACCTTGTCTGCAATACTACCTTGTCTGCAATACTACCTTGATGCAATACTACCTAGTTTGCAATACTACCTAGTTTGCAATACTACCTTGTCTGCAATACTACCTTGTCTGCAATACTACCTTGTATACTACCTTGTCTGCAATACTACCTTGTCTGCAATACTACCTTGTCTGCAATACTACCTTGTCTGCAATACTACCTTGTCTGCAATACTACCTTGTCTGCAATACTACCTTGTCTGCAATACTACCTTGTCTGCAATACTACCTTGTCTGCAATACTACCTTGTCTGCAATACTACCTTGTCTGCAATACTACCTTGTCTGCAATACTACCTTGTCTGCAATACTACCTTGTCTGCAATACTACCTTGTCTGCAATACTACCTTGTCTGCAATACTACCTTGTCTGCAATACTACCTTGTCTGCAATACTACCTTGTCTGCAATACTACCTTGTCTGCAATACTACCTTGATGCAATACTACCTAGTTTGCAATACTACCTAGTTTGCAATACTACCTTGTCTGCAATACTACCTTGTCTGCAATACTACCTTGTCTGCAATACTACCTTGTCTGCAATACTACCTTGTCTGCAATACTACCTTGTCTGCAATACTACCTTGTCTGCAATACTACCTTGATGCAATACTACCTTGATGCAATACTACCTTGTCTGCAATACTACCTTGTCTGCAATACTACCTTGTCTGCAATACTACCTTGTCTGCAATACTACCTTATCTGGAATACTACCTTGTCTGCAATACTACCTTGTCTGCAATACTACCTTGTCTGCAATACTACCTTGTCTGCAATACTACCTTGTCTGCAATACTACCTTGTCTGCAATACTACCTTGTCTGCAATACTACCTTGTCTGCAATACTACCCTGATGCAATACTACCTAGTTTGCAATACTACCTAGTTTGCAATACTACCTAGTTTGCAATACTACCTTTTCTGCAATACTACCTTGTCTGCAATACTACCTTGTATGCAATACTACCTTATCTGCAATACTACCTTGATGCAATACTACCTAGTTTGCAATACTACCTTGTCTGCAATACTACCTTGTCTGCAATACTACCTTGTCTGCAATACTACCTTGTCTGCAATACTACCTTGTCTGCAATACTACCTTGTCTGCAATACTACCTTGTCTGCAATACTACCTTGTCTGCAATACTACCTTGTCTGCAATACTACCTTGTCTGCAATACTACCTTGTCTGCAATACTACCTTGTCTGCAATACTACCTTGTCTGCAATACTAACTTGTCTGCAATACTACCTTGTCTGCAATAGTACTTACATCTGCTGACTTTGGTGGTGTCTGCTCAATAGTGCAGACAACATCAGCATCCATGGGCGGCGGCAATCTCTTACCATCAGGTGATCCGTCTGCTCGTCTGCCACCTATCACATAAAAAAAAAGTCGTAAACTATTTATTTATTGAATTGCATACATGTTACAATTGCAGTCTTAAAACTAACGCAGTACATTAAACTTTTATGAAAAAACTATGGAATGAACAATCGCCTGTGATATTTCTGGACCGGTGAGTCCTACAAACTTTCAATAAAAGTGCATACTTGTGAAGAGAATGTCTACAATGTACCTGAAATCTCGCCTACTGGAGCGACGTCACTCAGCTAGGCTGATTATAGCCCATACTTTTTTTTTGCTCGTCGACAACCACCTCACAAAAAAGTTACGCGAAATGTTAAGAAAATCTTGTCTACAATGTGCCTGAAATCTCGTCTATTGGAGTCTTATGCGCGCGGCGTCACTCAACTAGGCTGATTATAGCCCATACTTTTTATTGCTCGTCTACACCCACCCTGCAAAAAAGTATGACCGTGGGAGAGCGACGCTTCGTCATGAATGGGCCGGCTCGACCGGAGTGATACCAGTTTTGCTGCGTGAGTGAGGGTACCGGAGGCCCAATCCGGGCGAAAGGGGGTTTAAAGGTTGGCAGCGCATTTGTGACTCCACTGGTGTCGCGGGTGTCCATGGGCGGCGGCAATCGCTTACCATCAGGTGATCCGTCTGCTCGTCTTCCACCTATCATAAAAAAAGTAACGTGAAATGTAAAGAAACTTGTATGTCTACAATGTGCCTGAAAACTCGTCTACTGGTGTCCTATGCGCGCGGCGTCACTCAGCTGGGCCGACGTTTATAGCCCATACTTTTTCTCTACTGCCCGATAGCGCAAGGAAATCTCCGCCATGATGCGTCGCCATCTCATTATTAGACATCAAAACTACTTTACTTGCAAACTTTCTCGGATTTCAAATGTCTATAAATTGAGGATTCACATTCATTGGAATTGTCCATGGATATCGGAAATCTTTGGCTGAGCGAAACTCGTCAAAATGGTTGTTGTGCAGTGTTTACTTGCGATGAGAAAAATCTAATTTATCTTTCTTATCACGCATAAGTATTTTTTAATAAAATAAACGTCATATTACAGAATAATAATATTTTTCACCCAAAACACAATAGGCGATACCGTGGTACGATGACACGATCTTTCACGATCTTGATTAGTGTTGTGACAATGATAGAAAGAATGAATAATTAATGTCTCACTATTTGACTGTTTTTATGTTACTACCAGAGCAGATGGGCTTTTCTATTTACTCAACTGTATTAGAAGGAGGTAAAATAGAAATTGAAAGAAAAGAGACAGAATGACAAATGCATTGAAAAGATACTGGTCGTTGTGAGAAGTATTGAAGAATAAATACAAGAAACAACAATAAAAGTTATCCCGGCTCATTTGCTATTGGTTATTGCAGAGTTACTTCGGTTTCCCTAAGATTTCATCATCAGATCCTGTCATGGTGACAGGCAGGAATACATTCTTTCAAACACTATCTTGAACTCTTATGTATGTACTTATCTGCATTTTCGTTGGTGTGAGCAAGTGAGTCATCAATGTTCGTAAACATACATCATCATTTCAATTCGTTACATATTCATATAGAGACCATCACTAAACTTCCCTTCCCCCCGCGGATTTTGGCAGAATTTTTCAAAACTAAATCTGCGCTTTACCATGTCTCGTGTTAAATTGTCTAAGGTGAGCCCTATGGTTTTTTAGGTTTGTATCGTTAGTACGAGTAATGACTATCGATTGATATAATAAAAAAGTGATTTAAAAAGAAACCAGTTCGATTCCCATGCAAAACAAGCACAATCTAAAAAAAAAATTAATGCAGTTTTTTAAATAAACTAATGTTTTTTAAAGTAAACAATGCTAACTTAAGGATTTTTGATTCGGCGGGTAGGCCTAAAACAAGCCGCATGGGCTGATGCAATTCAAATGTTGTAAATTAGTGTCTATTGGTTTTTAGTGTACAAATTCGGTGTTTATTTGTGCAGTGAAGTGCCGCAAAGTGATCCTAATAATAATAAGAATCGTTGGATTGTATCGTTTTTAACACTGCTATTGTGTGTCGAGTGCGTTGTCTCGTGACAACTTGCTTGGACCTAATAGAGTCTTAAAACCTGCGATTGGTTTTAGAGTGATATCCGCTGAATCCGTTGGTCGATAAAAAGTAAAACACCGGTGTTTTATTGAGTGACTGTGACTTTGACTGACTTCAACTGTTGACTAGTTAGTCTTATTGAGAATAAATTGAGAATAAATAGGTATTTATTCTCAATAAGTTACTTGACTTTGGCGAATGATCTTCGGGTAGAGCCATAATAAAAAAAAACTTAAGGAATTAAGGTACTTTCTCTTCATAACCCATAGCCGTGGGATGCACTGTATATTCGATCAGGACTCCACCTACATTCACAGCTATTGTAGCATAGTAGAAAAAAACTAATTAGGTAGATATATTTGTTTCTGGAAATCTTGGTGTAAAATTCATCCAAACAGGACCTAGTAATTTGGCGTAAAGGAAAGGAGGCTTGTAAATAAATGTTTATTTACTTACTTACTCAGCAGTGGGTACTACTATTCTGATGAAGATGATGATGCAAAATGACTTACGCTATAACAATCAGAGCCTAAAACGACCGAAGTTATATCTCCGTCCCTTAAGGCGACCCTACGACGAAACTCGCGCCGCCACATGATTTATATTGATTGTAGCGTTTAAAATACATTTTTAAAAATGCACTTCAATAAATACTTAAAGGAAAGTATTAACAAATATTTGCGACACACCTTTGTAGTAATAACTTCTTTCTACAAGTTACAATAATTTCCATCATTGCCAAAAGTGGCCCCTTTAGACATTTATGAAAATTATTGCTGTTCCACATCTCAGACTCCGTCTCAGATCTCGGACGCCGTGTGGTCCCCGGCAGAGTAGAAGAGGCCACCCTCACTCTTACCGAGGTGTCGTAAAAGGCGACTAAGGTAAAGCTGCTGGCATGATCATCAGCACCCAGAGAAGGAAAACTCTGCATTTATATCAAAACCCTCGCCAACCCGTCTGCCAAGCGTGGTGAGTATGGCAATTACCCCTCATAGGCCCGTGCCCCAGCAGTGGGGACTTAAATGGGCTGATGATGATGATGATGATGACATCTCAGACTTCATAAGATTGGTAATTCATTTGTAGGAATGAGTATTAAAATATTTAATGAGTTACCACAAAAGTCCTTTAAATAAATGTGTCCTTTAAGTCAAGTGTCCTTTATCCAAAGGTTGCCTGGAAGAGATCGCTCATAGTGATAAGGCCGCCTTCGTTGTACATATCCTGTAATATCTAGTTTTAAGTTTTCATACTTTATTTAGAGTGCAATAAAAGTATATTCATTCATTCATTCAAAAGCTTGTTGATTTACCAATGCCTAAATTTAAAACACATATTAAAAAATATTAAATGGCAAAATCTTTTATACAGTTAATGATTACTTAAATGACAAGAATTTGTGGAAATGATAAATTGTTCGTCTACACCCATGATACTGTACTTACAAATATTTTGGTCTGTACTGTACATACAATTTTCATTGAAGTTGCCGTTCTGGGAGGTATACACAAAGACGACACAATATTAAAGACCACCACTTCATGAAACGACATGAAGTGGTGGCCTTTAATATTGTGTCGTATTTGTGTATGTTTTGTTCTGTCTTGGTTTTAGATGGTGTTTGGTGCAAAACTCAATTAAAATAAATATTAAAAGGATTTAAACTCGCCACACCGGTCAATAACCATAAAAGTAACGTGTCTCTCTAATCACTCGACACTGGCAGAGTTTTATGTGTTCGCCACGGGCAACACCAGTAGCAGCCACTAATAAAAAAAAATGAAGTGGTGGTTTTAGGATGTTGTCATTCTCAGTCTGAGGGGCTGGACCAGTGTCCTACCATCGCTTTTTTATTTGTTTTTCTGTTGTATAAAAAATTGAGCGGCGTGGCGGCAACCCCATCTACGTAAGCAATTGGTGTCCTTTACTGAGCATCGTTCAGTTGGACTGACGTTTATAGCCCATAGCTCTTTTACGCTGCCAGATAGCGCAAAGGAATCGTCGCCATGCCATTATTAGATATCTTGGACTCCTAAACTTGCAACTAAAGTGCCGTATCGATTACTACTAAAATAACGGCGACATCGCAAAACAGAGACTAACTTGGGAGAGCCACACTTCGGCATGAATGGGCCGGCTTGACCGGAGTGATACCTCAAAGAAAACCGGCGTGAAGCAGCATTCTTGTTTCACTGCGTGAGTAAGGGTACCGGAGGGCCAATCCGAGGGAAAGGGGGATTTAAAGGTTGGCAGCGCACTTGTGACTCCACTGGTGTCGCGGATGTCCAGCAATTGCTTACCATCAGGTGATCCACTTGCACGTCTGCCACCTATGACATGAAAAAAGTAGCTTCAAACAAAAAGAGCTGTTAAAAGTTCCCGACGAACCTGACCCCGTTTCAATCCGAATCACCATAAACGTAAACTTCCTTTCTTACATTGGGACCTATGGCCTCAATATATGCAATATCCAACAGCGAAGAACAAACTCCGACTATCAGGTACAAGTTGGAAACTTCGCGATTTTTATTAAACGGCAAACACAGGGAAATTCTCGGAGATAGAACGAAAAATTTTCAATTCCGTCGGGCTCTGCCAAGTTTGACCAGTATTGATCGGGCGAATTACGCCAGTTGCAGCCATAACACTCGCTTTTGAATGGGAAAACGATTTAGAACGACGAATTACGCTTTGTGATTAAAAAGCGGCGAAGTACGAGTCGTTTTCGCGCAAATAAGAAGGTTCCGTACAGTAGTTCCGTAACACGATTTTTCGAGAAAATTACTTTCTTATGTCATTAGTGTTAAGGTTGATTATTGATATAAGTTCATTTGTTAGATAGGAGGTATTGCTACATCATCGTCGCTATATGTAAGCACTTATATATAGCGACGATGATTTGGCAATACCTCCTATCTAACAAATTAACTTATATCAATAATCAACCTTAACACTAATGACATAGGGAAGTAATTTTTTCGAAAAATCTTGTTAGTTGTCGTTAGGATACCTACACTATATTTATGTGCAGTAAGATTAAGATGTATAATTCTTCTTCTTCTTTAGCCATTTTTAACCTCTAGGGTGTAGGTCTTCAGTTTATGCCATTTTGTCGATCTTGGGCGGTTTCTATCCACCATATTCCTGCCAGCCTTTTGATGTCGTCACACCAACGCATTTGGGGTTTTCCTCTTGGGCGTTTCTCGCCCCACGATCTCCACTCTATTAATAATATTTTTTATTATATTTATGTTATTCGTGTATGTACATACGGTATAAAACGTAGAATTAGGTAAAGGTTTGAAATGAATAAAACTTAGCTAATTCTGTTGTTGATTTTTAAATATTATTTATACTTAAAAACCGGCCAAGTGCGAGTCAGCAGCAACAAATTGCGGTTTACGGTTTATATCGTATTAAAAAAGTACTCACTATATCGAGTTCACACCAATTTTTATTGTTAGTTTTCATGATTATGTACTTACATCATATATATTTTTTTAGTTTTATTATTCATTTATTGTAGAAGTTAGAGGGGACGACACACAATTTACCACTTTGGGAGCGTCTCTTGCGCAAATTATTGTGTTTAGAAAAAAATGATGTCAAAAACCTCAACATCATTTTTAAAAACCTATCCGTAGCTACGTATAGGTTTAATGAAAAAAAAAAATTAGTTTCAGTTTCAAGTATAGAGACCCCCCTATTTTTTTATTTTTTTCCAATTTTTTTGTTAAAATCGTAATGCGGTTAACAAAATACATCTATTTATCAAGTTTCAATAGTACCTATATTTCTCATAGTTTCGGAGAAAAGTGGCTGTGACATACGGATGGACGGACACTCAGACACTAAGTAGAGTCTAAAGACTAGTTTATGCAGTGCAGCTAGCGTACGAGTAACTCGCACGAACGAGCTAGAAAAAAGCTCGCATGACAAGCTGAGTAGCTGTCTACTGGATAGCTAGCAACTCTCACTGTGTAAACCAGTCCTCAATAATAAGTCTCCGTTTTTACGTTTTGATTAGGGAACCATATAAAGTTTGTTTATAGCTGATCATTTGTGCTCCGAGAAAATTGTTTTGATTGCTTCTTTTTATTATAAAGAGGGTCGCTATACAGACGAAATTTGAAATAGCGACGTTATTTGTATTTATACTTAATGAGTTTTCTTGTGACCTAAATTATTAGAAACCTAGTTAGCCGACAAGTGGCCTATACCTACACTCTAGCTTAAAAAAAATAAGGCGGTAGTTACTCAGGAAAACCGATTATTTTAGAGAACTGGAGCCCAATTCTCGGGCTCGTGACATTTATCATCATACGACATATATCAACAAAACATGGCTGATATCGTATGAAAACTAACTTTTGCTTATTCTCGCGATGTCGAATGGTGACATATATCACATATTTTTGTGCGACACGTATCGTATAGTCTTGACCATACGATATGAAGTATCACGGTGATTTTGGTGATATTTCTCCAATTCAACGTGACGTTTGAGTCGTTTCGCGTTTTGTTGTTTATTGACGTTTGGTTGCTCAAATATCCTAACAATTTTAATTTTAATTGCACAAGCTAAGAAGATGATTGATTATCTGTGTGAACGATTGTTTAGCTGAGATTTTTAAATTTTCTTATATTTTCTTTAATTGGTATAAATTTTCACCAGTATTATCTACATACCTTTAAATATTCAATCAATCAATCAATATATTTATTACGTGCTACATTGGGTACAAAGTATCTTAAATAATAAATGTACGTACATAAGATGTTATTTAGCGCCCTGCAAGGGCATAGCAATGTTAATCAGTCATACTTTACATTATAACTACAAATTACTATCTTGAATGCTAAATTTTGCTTATTACTAGAATTTAAAGAAATATAAATATTATTGCACTATTTGTTACTTATCTGTATTATTCGTCATCAAGCCTTTTTATCTCAGTAATAAAATCAGTGTAAAGAAAATTCTGTATTTAATTTTTTTCTTTTAACGCGTCTGCCACAGTTGCCATCTCTTTTTGCCACAGACTGAAAAGAAATATTTTGGCTTTCGGTCGGTGTAACGGAATTATAATTTCATAAAATCAATTTTATTTTTCGTCTTTTTTGATCATATTTTAAAGCAGTTATGATAATTATGATATTATACAAACATAAAATTGACTGTTGATATAATAAGGCTAGAAAATGTTGAACTAATACTTAAACAATAAACATTTAGATTTCTCGATTGTATATTTGTGTCAATCAACAAAATGTAACATATTAGCGGAAATGATATGGGCCACATTCTCTATGGAAGTGACTTTTACTGTCGCATGGGCATAAGAATTGAGTTTTTTTACTTTTGTGACATTTTGGTGACATTTTCATACGACATTGGAAAGTGACATTACAGAAAATACGACATTTTATCGCACGTCCCGAGAATTGGGCTCCTGGTATCGCTGGTGTCTATGGGTGGCAACAATCGCTAGCCATCAAGCGATCCATCTGCTCTTCTGCCACCTATCACATAAAAAACAACTTTATTAATAACACCTGAACGTCCAAAATAGATAAGCCCTCGAGCGACCAGCTCTAAAAGGCGACAGATAGACCACCGTTTGCTAGTAATTGGATACGCTCTATGGCCTAACCGCTGTCGGTAGTGTTGCCCAATTATCGATAGTTTGCTCATCGAGAGTTATCCTCGAAAATCATCCATATTATTGGTTGGACTATTGATAGTATCTAGACGATCGGTAGTATCGATAGTACAGTGTTGACATTAGTATCACAATATCAATACTATCGATGAGAAAGTTCATTTAAAGTCCTAATTAATCAGGGGATTACAGACCCAAACAGCTTATACACTTTCTGAAAAGTGCAGGGCTTGGGAGTGATATGTAGCACAGCGGCGATCACTGTAGATGAAACTGGTCGCAGTCATACTAGTATCACAGATATTGCTAATATAAATAGGACTTACATATCAGCCAGCTTCAAATTGCTACAAAAACTATCGATAGTATTGAAGTTCAATATGTAAATTAGTAGCGATATTTTTTTCGGTATCGATATTATTAATAGTATCGAAGCCCAAAGTCGAATACATTATGGATACAAAAGTAATCTAACGATATTTTCGTATTGATAGTAGTATCGTAATATCGATAGCCTTTCGATCTAGTGGACTATCGAGCAGCAACACTAGCTGTCGGAGGTTGATAGAAAAATCTGGCCTTTGATCTTGCACGGCGGTAAAAAGAGGACAACCTTTGATGTCCAATAAATGCGAGTTCAAAGGCTGGACTACTGATTTGTAGAAGAAAAAATAAAATTGGAGGTGATTAAGGGTTTTTATTGGTGTACTTTAGCTTGATCTCTGAAAAGATCAACAATGGAATGTTAAGACGATATTTTTTGGTATAGTTACACATACGTTTCAGCATTTAGGGGTTTTGATCGGCCGGAGTGATACTAAAAAAGCAGCGGCTGTGCTGTTTTGTGAGTGGCTTGTCTATAATTAAGTACGCTAGCCCGTAATGCAAGGGGTTTGGCCATTGACGTCAAAATTTGCCATTTAATGAGATCTTGTGCTAATTCCGCTCGATCATGCACGTTTATCGCTTTGACATCCTTGGCGACTTTGTCCCTTTAGCGATATCTTGGACGACCCACAGTTTGGCATCCTATAACTAAGTATAAATTTAGCAATAAATGGAAAAAAGCATTACCAGTGCTCTCTTTTCTTCTTCTTAATCAGCCTCTCTAAAGTCAATAAGACGCCTTCGTGGCTTCGTAGATCACCTGACTATATAGCTGGTGGTCAACGCTTCTCCCACCCAGAAGTAGCCTCCAGGATTTAACACACTTGCTATATCTTTCGTCGTTTAAACGACAGAGTAAGTGGCCTGCCCATGGCCTGGCCACTTTAATTTAGCGATAGCTTACATGCATTACTCGAATTCTCTGAATTTCTTCATTTCGAACCCTGTCGCGTAAAGATATTCCGAACATGCGCTCCAGAGCAGCTGTTTTATGCAAAAAGGCGTCCTCATCAGCTCCCTTAGGATAACTCAATCGAGCCGCCCTCGAGTGCACTCGGGCGTCACAAAGGCGACCACTTCTGATGTCCGGTGCAAGTGTTCTACTCTCATCCACCTTCATAGATGTTTCTTTGCTTCCTTTTAAAGTCCAGCCAAGTTGTTTTTTTTTATCAATCTCCATGTGGGAAAGATTTAAATGATCCGAAAATTACAATCATTGAATACAATGCTTGAAAGGAGAAAATGGGGCTTTCATATACATCGTAATTTTTTATCGTTTGCATCTCGAAAAGCTCTTTTTTTATGTGATAGGTGGCAGACGAGTAGTCGAACCGTCTGATGGTAAGCGAATGCCGCCACTCATAGACACCCGCGACACCAGTGGAGTCACAAGTGCGCAGCTAACCTTTAAGCCCCCCTTTCCCCGGATTGGGCTTCCGGTACCCTCACTCACGCAGCAAAACACAGCACAGTGCTACTCCACGCCGGTTTTCTATGAGGCCGTGGTATCACTCCAATGGAGCCGGCCTATTGATGCCGAGGCGTGGCTCTCCCGTACGTAATAAGTATCGTGAATAAAGTCCATTTAGAATGTTTTCGGGTTTTAAACGATAAAAAAATATAGGTGTAGGTATTTTTGGTTCAAATATAAAAGTTCAGGCCACAAAAATTTTTAGTGTATCTAGGACCTGTATATAGCAAAACAAAATAAAAATGTTGTTTATTCACTGAAAATTATAAAGGTTAGTGGCGCTAAAGTTTTGGTGCCGTAGTAAAAATACTCAGGAGGGACAAATCCTACAAAATACAGCAAATATGTTTCTGGCCGGGCACTTGGACGAAACAAGAGGATGTTCTTAATTATGATCAAAATTAGGTCGAGATCTGTAGAACGATAAAATGCTATATATTCATCAGTATTTTATTGATTGAATGCCAGTGGTCAGTGGGCTGGCCATATTAGCCGCAGATCCGACAACCGATGGGGTAAACGAGTTCTGGAGTGGAGACCACGTCTTGGCAAACGTAATGTAGGGCGCCCTCTGGCTAGGTGGGGGAACGATCTGCGCAGGATGGCTGGCAAGAGCTGGATGCGAGAAGCCATGGATAGATCACAGTGGCGAACAATTAGAGAGGCCTACGTCCAGCAGTAGACTGCGATAGGCTGATGATAGACAGTTCCTCGACTCGTCATGCAAGCTTTTTCATGCTCGCTCGTGCTGCTTACTCGTAAATCAGTATGGGTTACTAATTGCTGGTACGCTAGCAGGCACTTTACTTTTACTGGTTTCGACAGTCATCTACCTACATACCGGGCGTTTCATTTAGTGGCCAGTAGAAATCCATGGATAGAGCACACCTTGGGGTACCCGGTATACCCCATGTATGTTTTATTTTTTTATGGTTTTAAATTTTTTCTATGAAATAGGGCAGACAAGCCAACCAAAGGAGATGATGGCTGCTGGAGGCACAAGTTCAACCAGGAGATCGAAGCCCTGATAGCCGAGCTGAACATCATCGGGGAAATAACATCATCCCGACTGCGCTGGCTCGGACACGTGGAGAGGATGGGAGAGGATCGTGCAGCCAAAAGAGCCTATCTGGGACGACCAATGGGCGACGTCCAGTGGGTCGTCCGAGATACCGCTGGAGGGACGAAGTCGCCAAGGACCTCAAAGCACTCAACGTGCACGATTGGGCGGCATTGGCACAGGACCGCAAAAAATGGCGAACTTTGACGTCAGGAACCAAGACCCACTTTGGATCGCAGAGCCAGCGTAGTAAGTAAGTAAGGGCAGACAAGCAGACGGATCACATGATGGTAAGCGATTACCGCCGCCCATGGTTACCTGCGGAAAATCGAATACCTAGGTCACGTACTTAGGCATAAGAGGTACAAGTTGCTTCAATTCATCATGATGGGTAAAATAGAGGGGAGGCGACGTGTTGGAAGGAGGAAAAAATTGTGGCTGCGCAATATAAGGGAGTGAACTGGCACCGCATCTGTGGAACGGCTGTTTCGTCTCGCAATGAACAGAGAGGATTTTAGAAAGCTGACGGCCAACCCTCAGAACTGAAGAGGCACTCAAAGAAGAAGAATGGTTACCTGCTACATCAGAGGAATCACAAGTGCGCCGCCGATCTTTTAAAAAGGAATACGCTCTTTTCTTGAAGGCTTACAGGTCGTTTTGATCCGGAAATACCGCAGACGATAGTTCATTCCATAATTTTGTCGTACGAGGTCGAAAGTTTCTCCAGAAACGTACAGTTGAAGACTGCCAACTATCTAAATAATGTCGAGTTGTGATTTGATTGATTGACATGTCTATGAATGTTCACTTGTTATTGTCAGAAGTAATCTCTCAAAAAATAGTTTAAATTGTTTCATACAAAACGGCAATTTTATAGGTAAACACCTATTTTTTTGTACATTTAAAATTAAATTGAAAATTTAAAAAACCCCCGACACTACTAAAGCTCTTTCATTTGATACCTATATTGAGGCAGTTGGAACAACAAATAGGTTATTCGTCATTTTCTGACGGCGGCCATCTTGGATTTGAAATTTTTCACAATTAATATGTTCTGCTACTCAAGCCCTTTTATATGATAACCATATTTTGGGAGTTGTGTTAAAACATAAAATCCAAATCTTTGTGACGGCGGCCATCTTGGATCGATTTTTATCCAACATGGCTAAGAACACTCCCTCCTTATTCGTCTTTCAAACAAAAAATCTATTAATTTGTTCGGGAGCTACGATGCCATAGACAGACACACAGACACGTTAAACTTATAACACCCCGTCGTTTTTGCGTCGGGGGTTAAAAAGAGGGAAGACAAAAATAATATGCAAACATAATGTTTAATACCAGAAGGAACCGCCTTACATGTACTTCAATAACATATCGAGTACAGACCCTTTAGTTTTGTCTACAGCTACACATTTTGCTTGTAAATCTACGCGATAACACCTTTACAGTCGACCCTACAAATAAACTGATCATATACCATGTTCCAATATCGTAAGCCCAACATAAAGTCGACATACTTCCTCCTTTTACCCCGCAAGTGAAGGGTATTGAAGGTTTGAGGTCTTCATTCTTAGATTTGAAACTCGAGTCGGCATCGTATAAAAGTGTATTTAGTTCTCATCCGATTTTTGTTCATTTTATTTCGAACAACAGCTAAGACTTACATTCTTAGTAGTAATAGAATGTGCCTATAAACTGTCCCACTGCAGGACAAAGGCCTCCATCTTAGAAAACAAGACATTGCTACTATGATGGGATAATTAATCACCACGCTTGTCAAATGCGGATTGGTGATCACAAACCAGAGCTGTGTTCGAAAAATTCGAAACATCCTTCTGGCTCGACCCGGGAATCGAACCAAGGTGGCTTAATTTTAAACTGTCCCGTAACACACGAGAATATGGTGATATAATTGCACTACAGGAGATGTGGCTTCTGCCACATGATATCTCATCTTTGGGAGATATAGATGAAAACTTCGCTTTCACGGGCGTGTCGGCAGTGGACACCTCGGCCGCCATACTGCGCGGGAGACCGCACGGTGGAGTGGCGCTCTTATGGAGGAAGGCGGTTTTTAGCTCTGTGTCAGTGATTTCTTGTGAAAGTGTTCGCCTTGTCGCTATCAAGGTGGTCGTCAAGGAAAGGTCATTTTTAGTATTTTCAGTGTACATGCCGGTAAATTCATTAGACAATTTGCCATTTTTTACGGAGTGCCTTAGTGAGATCAGTGCTATAATTGAAAATAATAATGTGGACACCGTATACATTCTTGGAGACTTCAATGCACACCCAGGTGAGCTGTTTGCCTCTGAATTATTGAACTTTTGTATGGAGCAAACGTGGTCGTGTGTTGATTTAGAATTAATGCCGTCGAATACATATACATTCATAAGTGATGCTCACGGTAGCCGGCGATGGCTTGACCACTGTGTTGTGACAAAAGCTGCGAAAGATACTGTAATTAGCGCGACTGTGATTCATGACGCATATTGGTCGGATCACTACCCCTTACTACTAGAATGTAATATAGATTTGATTAGACCTAAAGTTAAAGTGTCGACTCCTTGCCAAAGTGGTGTAATCTGGGGGGAAAGAAATACCTCTCAAATTGATAAATATAAAGCTTTTTGTGATAACAGACTGAGAGAGTTACATTTTCCCCCAGAATGTACCTACTGTGCTGATAGCATTTGTAAGGATAAAAATCATTTTTGTATAATAGATAAGTTATATAAAAACATTGCTGATATACTTTGTGAGGGTGCAGTGTCTTGCCGCAATGACCCAAAGAGGAAAAATCGTAAGCAGGTTATTGGATGGAATAAGCACGTTAGGGACGCTCACGGGAATGCTCGCCGCTGTCTTCAAATATGGCAATTTTATGGAAATCCTACTACTGGGCCCATTTACGAAGACATGGTCGAGTCCAGGAGAACTTTTAAGTCTAAGCTGAGATGGTGCCAGAATAATCAGCAGCAAATTAAAATGGACATAATTGCACAGCACCATTCCAGCAAGGATTTTAAACAATTCTGGAAGTCGACTAATAAATTAAACCCAAAGCCGAGCCTTCCCGTGAGCGTGGCGGGCTTCGACAATCCTGTTGATATAGCCGAGGCTTTCAGAGACAGTTTCAAAGTGAACTCTCCACTCGAACCTGCGGCTGGGGAGCTCGACGTCGACAGATGTCCATCAAACCACCTTGATGTTAGATTTACCGCTAAAGACGTTGCGCGTGTTTTAAAAGATATGGTTCATGGTAAATCTCCGGGTCATGACAACCTGAGCGTCGAGCATTTACGCTATGCAGGAGTCCACTTACCGAGGGTGCTATCCCTACTTTTCAATTTATGTATGAACCATTCCTACCTGCCTAAGGATCTTATGCGCACAATAGTAGTACCTGTGATCAAAAACAAAACGGGTGATGTTTCGGACTTGTCGAACTACCGGCCAATATCACTGGCAACGGTGGTGGCAAAAGTGTTGGACCGCTTGCTTGATCAACAGCTGGCCAAACACATTCATCTTAACGATGCTCAGTTTGGTTTTCGACCAGATTTGTCGACGGAAAGTGCTGTGCTGTCTCTCAAGCAGGTGGTCAGATACTATACAGCCAGGAAAACACCAGTGTACGCATGTTTTCTAGACTTGTCCAAGGCATTCGACCTAGTTTCATACAATGTTCTTTGGGAAAAGCTGAGAAGTGAGACAAGTGTACCTTGCAAAGTAGTATCTTTGTTCCGCTACTGGTACAGCCATCAAAAAAACAGTGTGAGGTGGGCTGGCGCTTACTCGGATGTGTATGGGTTGGAGTGTAGAGTAATACAGGGCGGGCTTACGTCTCCTCGACTCTTCAACCTTTACATAAACCGACTGATCGCGGAGCTCACCAGCACTAATGTCGGCTGTCATGTTGATGGCGTTTCAGTCAATAATATCAGTTACGCGGACGACATGGTGCTGCTGAGCCCCTCGATAGGTGCGTTGCGTAAATTAATACGTATTTGTGAGTCCTATGCCGTGACCCATGGACTCAGGTACAACGTGGTTAAGAGTGAGTTTATGGTATTTAAAGCTGGTGCAAAGTGTCCTCAATCAGTGCCTCCTTTAAC
Source organism: Marasmia exigua (assembly GCA_019059595.1). Classification (NCBI taxonomy): domain Eukaryota; kingdom Metazoa; phylum Arthropoda; class Insecta; order Lepidoptera; family Crambidae; genus Marasmia; species Marasmia exigua. Next base: position 20,058,367 of record CM032473.1, read on the forward strand.
TCTAAATGGTTCTCCTCTTAACCGTGTATCACACTTTAAGTATCTGGGGCACTGGGTTACGGAGGACCTATCTGATAATATGGACATTGAGAGGGAGCGCAGGGCGCTGGCCGTCCGCTGCAATATGGTAGCCCGTAGGTTTGCTCGCTGCACTCGGCATGTTAAAAAGACCCTTTTCAGGGCATATTGCCAGTCTTTTTATACGAGCAGCTTATGGGTGGTCTATACACAGCGGGCGTATAGCGCGTTGCGAGTCCAATATAACAATGGGTTTAGGATGCTGATGGGACTTCCACGATTTTGTAGCGCGTCCGGCATGTTTGCCGAGACATATACTGATGGATTTCACGCCATAATAAGGAAGCGGTCCGCGTCACTTTTACATCGCTTGCGTGAGAGCACCAACACCATCCTTAAAACTCTGGTGGACAGGTGGGACTCGCCATTGCTGCAGCACTGGATTCGTCTCCAAATGCTTGTGAGATAGGCGCAAGGTGCTGCGGCGGGGGTAGGTTATCCTGTCTTAATAATTAATGTAATTTTCTTTTTTTTTTTTTTGTTACTAACCAATTTCATTTATATTCTGTTTTACTAACCAATATGGGCCTGTAATTTAACTTTTGTTGCCTGAAATAAATAAATAATAATAATAATATACCTGTCGCTTCCAAACATAGGAGACACACAGCGCGTATGAAAGAGAGGGAAACTCCGATTTGGTCATAATATCTGCTTTAAATTAAACCCTGAGATCACGCCCTGGTACTTAAACCACTAGACCAACAGGGCGAACTTAACTAAAGATGAATTTAAAAAAATATATAGAGATACTTGAGTCAATCAATGTTGAATGTCTTGGATTAGTCAATGCTTCTGAGAAAACGGCTTGGATTTTATTTCACACTTACATACAAAATCATATAAATACTTGGCCGCAAGAGAGCCACGCTCCATGAATGAGCCGGCTTCACAGTAGCGACACCAGAGTAAGTAAGTAAGTAAATATTTTATTCAGCGAAGCATACACAGTTACATACAGACAGACATAAGACAAATTCAGTAGGTACATATAACATTAATAAACAATATATTTAACTAAAGGTAAACACTAGGGTATGATCGCTGAAAAGGCACATACTCAGCATGTGTCGGGATGTCGCTGACGCCCCGACGCTGGTCTTCCGCAGGTGCCTTGGGTGGGACAGCGCAACTGCGCGCAAAAGTTGTATGGCTTTACAGATTCCGAAAGTGTAGAATATAATATAGTGAATATATACTTTTAGCTAAAGATAAATTAGAAACATCGATAAATAAGTAACTAAACAATATATACTTATAAAAATAATATATTTCAGGACAGCGGGTGACAAACACAGCTAACTTAAGTAATTACCTATTTGTAAATTAAAAATATATTTTTTATAGTTAAGACGGAATGATTTCAATGTTCGACTACTTTGTAGGGGCGGTGGGATATTGTTCCAGCATTTCGTGGCTGAATACCGGAAACTGCCACGAAATGCTGCAGTGCTGTGTCTTGGGCAAGTAAGGCGGGTGGCCAACCTGCACCGCCTAGAAAACGTGAGCTTGTTGTACAGATAGGTGGGTGATTTTGTATGAACTATACTAAATAATAGACACGCAAGGTGAAGGGTGCGTCTGGACTCCATATTCAAGAGATTCGCTTCCCTGAGAAACGGAGTTATATGGGCTCTCCGTGGAACGTTATAGCAAAATCTGACACAAGAATTTTGCAAGCGTTGTAAAATCTTCTTTGTGTAACCGTATAGACATTCACCTATCACTGTGTCCGCGTAATTTAGCTTTGATAGTACTAAGGATTCACAAAGTTGGATTCTAACATTAATATCAAGAAAATTTCGAACTTTATACAAAATTTTGAGTCTGAAGAAGCAGTTTTTGACGGTCTCTACTACGTGATTATGAAATTTTAATTTACTGTCCATAAGAACTCCAAGATTACGAGCCTCAGTAACCTGTTCAATAACAGTATCAGCAATGTTTACAAGAGGATTGAATGAATTTATCTTGTTAATCTGGCCGTCAGAACCAAGTATGAGAAATTTAGACTTATTTGGGTTCAGGACTAGACAGTTTCTATGTGCCCATGAATTTATTCGATCTAAGTCTTGATTAATAAGATTTACGGCATGAAGAGTATCCTTTGGCTCAAAAGAAAGGTATATTTGTAAATCATCGGCATATATATGAAATTTAGAATTTTTAATGCTCTCAGTTAAATTCGCTGTATACAGGATGAACAAAATCGGGCCCAAAATAGATCCTTGCGGCACACCACGTTCAAGCAGAGCAGTTTCCGAACACATCTTAGTTCCATTTTCCTGGGTAACTTCTACATGCTGAGAACGACCATCTAGATAGCTGTGGAACCATTTCAGTGCGCCACTGTCAAATCCATAAAATGACATCTTGGATAGAAGAAGATTCGAGCCCAGTGGAACGGCTTTTACTGTGAGCTGTGTCCCTTAACTTCATCATTTCTCTGACGGTCGGCGTTATCCAAGGGTAATTGTGATGTCGTATGTAGGATTTAATGACAGGAGCATGAATATCAAATACATGCAATATATACGCATTGAAAGAAAGCACAGCCTCATTAACATTACCATTAAGAATCCTTTCCCAAGCGATGGAGTTTACAAGAGTATCAAAATCAGTTAAATTTATATCCTTGATCGGTCTGTAGCAATTCCACCTAGGAGGTATTTTAGGTTTTTTAAGGCGCAACATGCATGTAATAAAAGCATGGTTACTTAGATTCTGGATGTAGTCAACTGTCAAGTTATATACTCCTGTGGAACTGCAAATTACATCTAATAGGGTTTCAGAATGGTCCGTGAAATGTGTAGGTTGAGCTACGTATTGAACTAGATTCAAATATTGAAAGAAGGTTTTTAACTTTTTGGCACTCGGGTCATTAGCAACAAGCAAGTTCACGTTGAAATCTCCCATCAACAAAACCTCATCAAATGCGGCGAGTGAGCTTACAGATTCAGTTAACGCATCAATAAATGTGTCAACGTTTAACCAGGGGGGACGATACGCAGTGCCAATAGCCAACTTGACTCCACTCAGCGTAACACTCAGCCACATTTGTTCAACAACGGTCGCTTGAGAGAGTTTAATTTGTCTAGCGTAGATACCCTTGCGAATATAGAAACCGACGCCACCACCGCGCGAACGGACACTAGTAGGCCTAGGAATGTGCCGTAGCCGATACCCTGGCGGCGCAGGCGCACGTAGCTCTTCTCCGGCCCTAAGCCACGTCTCATTTATGGCCAAGATATCCACAGACCGACTCTCCAATGCCGCTATGAATTCGTCATGCCGTGTTCCCAATGATCCCGGATTCAATAAGCCAAGTGTGATATGCTTATTTTTAATAAATTGAATAGCAAAGGAAATTGATATTAATATGAATTTTGAGTTATGTAGATACTTTTTCATTAATGTCACGTGACGTTTGTTTTGGTAGATATGTGTAATAGATAAGCAAATTAAATAATTTGAATAGTTGGTATACATATAAAAATTATAAACATTAATATTGTAATTTGTGAAAAATGATGTAATATCGGAATGAACATAGTGTGTAATTCCCATTTCAGTTGCATTAAAAAGCAATAGATACATGCACGGTAAATAATTAGCAGAAATACCACACATAAAGCATACGCAACCATAAAAGTCGTGCGAAAGATTGCAATTACATAATACACTCTTAACATATGTTTTAGATACAATCATATTGGTAGCTCTGAGTCCATAGGCCAGAAGTGCAAAGAGAGCGAACGAGGATAAAGCTATACAATCAATATATTTATGAATATTATAGCCAGAAAAGCAGTAGTACACACATAAGCCAACGATTGATTCTATCGTTCCACAGTTAATGTCGTCGCCATCGTGACCATCACACTTATGTAGGGACTCCAAAGTTAGGCCCAACAGCATCAATACCAAAAACCCGGCCAAGGTCAGTCTCCAAACGTAGACGGTGCCGAGGACAATCCTTGCTCTGATCCTGGCGGGCAAATATGCGACCGTCGCGTGTCCATATAAACCGCCATCTCAGACGGAGAGCCAGTTCACGCGCTCGATGAAACAGCTGCCTGTTAGCCTTTGTCAGTCTCTCGTTGACATAGAACCGGCGAGGCGTGCCCGGGAAGTCCATTCCCTCAGTAGTCGCACCACGACGCACCCTGGCCGCCTGGAGGAGCTGATCGCGTACGGATCGGCGAGCAAGCCTCACGACGATGGGGCGCGGGCGGGGTGCGGAGGAGGATGCAGTAGTTACATCAAGGACCCGTCCAACGCGCACAACGCTTACGACAACGCACCAGAGCCTCACACATTTCTCACCAGAGGCTCTGGTGTCGGCTGCTTCACGCCGGTTATTATCGGCGTGAAGCTGCGCCGTGTTTCCCCGAGTGAGTGAGACTATCGGAAGAATAATGAGGAAAAGGAGAGTTAAGGATAGCAACGCAGTTTTAACCAGGGTTATTTCACTTAGCACTTCTTTTTAGTATGGGAAATATTGTTCAGCGGTTTTCGTTAGATGGAACTTGTAAAAAGCATATGTAGTTTTAAAAATAAATCAAGCAGATGGTTCGGCGTTGGTTCGGTAGATGTCACTATACATTTTTACATAGCGCTTGTTAAGCATGTTTTCGAAACAAGAACCTCAAGTCGCCCACATTAGCAATTTTAAAAAAAGTATGAAAAATAAACCAGAGATCTAGAATGTATTGGGTATTTTGTAATATAGCAAATAAAATTAATTGATATAACTCATATTTTATTTTACAGTCTTCCTGACTGATTTTCGAAGGTGGTCGTACTACATAATCGTTGAGTTATTGGCCGTTTTCCTCTAGATGGCACCAGTACTGGCTAGCCGACTGATACCTCTACCTCAGTATACATAAGTTACTCTTTGATTTTGACTCCACTGGGTATATATCGGCTGGGTATTTGTAGTACCTTCGTTGGTTTCTGGCTTTTATAGTACAAGGGAAACGTACTCGAATGTTTTTTTTTACATTATGGCGGACAAACGAGCAGACAGACCACCTGATGGTAAGCGATTATCACTGCCCATGGAAATCCGCAACACCAATGGAGTTATAAGTGCCTGCCAAATTTCGAACCCCCTTTCCTTCACCCTTACCTACTCACGCAGCGAAATACAGCAGAGACGCTGCCTCACGCCGGTTTTCTGTGATGTTTTGTATTTGATTTTAATAGTGTTGGCGACGGCCACAACCATCCTTTTTTATATTGTCTATGTCTTTTATATCTCTTTTACTTTTGATACTATCTTCTATTGTCTATTAAAACAGTTGCTTTAGTGAGTTGTTGTCTAATATATTGTGTGTGTGAGAAATAAGTGGTTTCATTTAATTGGCGAGCTTTAGGGACTCTAAGCTAGGGACAATAAGTGTGATCAACAAATAGTACACGACTCTAAAACTCTGGTCTTTCCAACACTAGTGTCGTTTGAGAGCGTTATTTGCCTTAAACTATTGCCACACCTTTGAAACAAAAAATCTCGCCCAAGCCTCGTGCTCCATCAAAGGCGAGCTTACACTGTGGCGCGTTTTAACATATTTTCCCGATGTTTTTCCTTGTTCCTTCGGTTCTGTTAAGCTGTTAAAGCTTTGAAGGGAATAAAGAACGCTCGCTTAGATAAGTGTGTATTCTTGCATTTTATATGTTTGGATCGTGGTGTTGTTATTTTATTTTAAATAGATATCAGGTATACTGAAGCATAAGGTAAAAGGTTTGCAAAAGAAAAATACCAATTTAGTTATTATTTACAATCATACATTACACGGGGAATGTGATACGAATAAAAAATGTGTTCGTATGCCACTATATGAACTTTTTTTGCATACTATAATAATTAAATATTGATCTGACTGCGAGATATGTAGCTCAAGCTTACGGGTACCAGAACCAACAGCGGGATTACAAATCCTTTTTTTTTTGTAAATATATACTTAAAATACATAGAAACACCCAGTCCAATACGAACAGACATGTTCATGCCCACAAATCTTTGTGGGAAACGAACCCACAAACATTGCACCAGAAGCAGCATTCACTACCACTGATCCAAAAGGGGTCGTCGCTTATAAATTATCAGACATTGTCGTCGTCGTCGTCGTCGCCAGCCCATTTAAGTCCCCACTGCTGGGGCACGGGCCTCCCACAACCACATGAGGGGTAATTGCCATACTCACCACGCGTGGCAGACGGGTTGGCGAGGGTTTTGATATAAATACAGAGTTTTCCTTCTCTGGGTGCTGATGATCATGCCAGCAGCTTTACCTTAGTCGCCTTTTACGATACCTCGGTAAGAGTGAGGGTGGCCTATTCTACTCTGCCGGGGACCACGATCAGACATTGAAGAAGTATAAAACTATTTAGCTGTGTGTTTTATAATTTACAAATGCAATTACACAAGGCCGATACATAAAAATACAAAAAATATATAAAACATTATGCGATTCTGTCACCGGCTCGGAAACTTGATCCTAGTCGAGAAGATCCGGCAAGTAACTCGCCGCGGTACTTTTTGTAATCGCAAAACATTTATACAATGGTTTATTATCCTCATACCTAGTCATACAGTCCAATGCAACATAAAATAAATGAAGCAAATAAAAAGCGAAATGTGAGATAAAGCTTCACTTTACAAAGTATGAAAATATATTTCATAACTGATGAGAATTTCTTTACCAAAAATCCAGACACAGAAAGCCGGCGTGAGGCAGCACTGTGCTGTATTTCGCTGCGTGAGTGATGGTCCCGGAGGCCCAATTCGAGGGAAAGAGGGTCCACTGGTGTCGCATACCATCAGGTAAGGTGTGCTCATCTGCCACATATTACATAAAAAAAACAGACTACGCGCCACCAAAGTAAATAGTAGATAAAAAACCCACCAAATCTACTGCAATAAAATGCAGGTATAAATTGCTATAGCGTCCCAGACAGGCGCCGTTTTATTATATTAGGTAGATTTATGGAAAGGCTGGGGGTAAGGGTGAGGAAGAGGGGGGACGGGGGACGTCGAGGACGCCACCAATGTATTTAAGGCGCTAAAACGTTTTTCGTATGCCGGAATTGACGCAATTTGATGAAATCAGTGAAAAAGGATTTTGCAAGAGGAAACTGGTTTTAAAGACTTTTCGATATTTTTGTAATACAGCTCAGGGGAAAAGAACACGACTTCCATCTGGAGGGTTGTGGTTAAAATCCGAGCATGCACTCAGGAGTCCAATAAGCTTGTGTCCTTCTTTTCTCTTGTTGGTAATATGGATTTGTTAGCTAAGAAACTCTTCGAGATAGGACAATTTGAAAATCACCAAAACGTTCCATACAAACAGCTACGCGAGGCGTGACGTTAGCCCTCACTAGTTTGTGCACATCGCGAGATAGATTTGTTCGATAGTTAAATTAAATAGTGCGTTTTTGAAAATGGTTTCTTAACAAAAGTTGCTTTAAACTGAATAAGATATCGATTGCTATATAAATATTTCGTAAATTTAAGACTGAAAATTTACTTGCCTATCTTTGCCTTTCATAACAAAAATAATACATAAGGTTTTATGCTGAAATTTTGTACATAGCTTTTGACCGTTATTTCTCAATGCTATTTAATAAATCTGCAAATCTCTGACCTAGTACACAAGCCTATTCTCGGGATTTTCGATATGAAAAAACTTGGCGGATGTCGCATGAAATCCGTACAAAAAAATATCTTTTAGCGATATACGTCGTATGTTGATAAATGTCACGAGCCCGAGTATGGGACACCTGGATTTTACAAATCTATGTGCATATTTCTACCATTTTAGCTCGTTGGTGAGGAAACACATTGCGCTGCCAACCTTTACACACATCTTCCCCGAATGTGCACTGGTACTCACTCACCTGGTACCCGAGTGAGGACTCACTCGACGAAACTCAGTGCAAGCTAATTAGTGTAATAACCAACTTTCGTATATTAATGGCACAGTATCAAGATAGCCAGGAACAAAACGTAATAAAAGAATGTTTCTTTAAGTGCTTAACTTCATTTCAAACACTTAAAAACACTGTTTGTGGTAATTTCCTTCCAAGGCCCAATGATTTTTTACACCCTGCAAAATAGCTACTTACATTGAGGTCAACGACAAAACGTGGAGGTAAACCGAAAATGCATAACACTTGCGCGGTGTAATCGATGTCTAGCGCCATCTATTGATAAGGTACTGTTTAGGACTAATTTCCCACTATGAAGAAATTAATAATCGAAATTCCTTTCAAATGAAGCATAAAAAATAGGAACTAGGAAAAACGATGAAACATTTAACCACTGACTATATTAAGAATGATATCAAAAGCCAGCGTCTAAATACTTACAAGTTTTCTTAGATTACTTACGAGTAAGTCCACCTCTTGACTGATATTACGGCAATAACGAATTTAAAATTCATGACGTCACTCTAAATGACGTCACGAAAAACTCAGCTCAAGCTCGCCCCAATCTATGCCAATCTGTGGTCTTATCGCCTAATTTCCATTTTCTGCAGCCACCGGCACAGTGTATGAAATATAAATAACAGTGAAACAACAACACTTGCAGTTAAAAAAATCCTTGACAAAAACCTAAGTATGTGTCGCAGTCATATTGAAAATAATATCTGCTGTTCATATACTTAGTCGTCTGTATAGCAACGCTCGAAATAATTACAAAATTATGAATTATGAAATGTTAAAAAATATTAGACATAATGCAAATTCCTTCAGTAAAATCGCTTACAATCAGGGGATCCGTCTGCTCGTCTGCCATTTATGACTTTAAAAATATTCAGGGGATCCGCCTGCTCGTCTGCTAACTATTACATAAAAATACATAAGCCAAAAGGAGACGTTGACCTTAAAAACAAGTCATTGTTGGCAACACTGAAGGCAACAGATTACGAATCCAATCATTAACACGGTGGTCTGACCAAACAAAAGGAGCTACATCCCTGTCAAAGTTCTATGAGGTGATGAAGGATACTTCCAATCAAAATCAATGGAGAAAGTTGGTTGATGAGTTATAGTGGACACGATCCTCAGTAATGAGGGACCGACTAGGGATTACTGCTGGACATCCCAGCAGTATACTGCAACAGGCTGATGATGATCAATTTTTTTTTATTTAATGGTTTATTCGAAATCCACAGCTTTTAATAATATTTAACAAAAACTTAAATACAGCAAATAACGGAATTTACATGTTCAATCGTTCACTTTGTTCGGATCGATCCTAACTGTATTATGGTACGAACAGTTCATAAAAGTACCAAGAGAGGTCACTGTGCATAATTACATCGCACCAGCAAAGCGATTTTCTAACACTACTTAAGCTCAATAGTGATGTTAACGGCTTTTAGGACTATTCGAAAAACAATAAACCGTTGTTTGCGAAGTTGGCTTTTATTTGTAGCAAAGTGACCTAGCATTCCTCTCGACTGTGACCTGGGCAACCTAGGGTTTGTACATACATATTATTACACTTTAATGTAAATCTTACAGCTAATACGAGTATATAAATCTTACACAAATAAATTCGACATTCCTCACTGCCTTTCACATAACTTGCCTGTTTGTGTTTCGAGACTCGATCGCCGCTTTAACGACTCAAAAATACTTTTGACTCGTCTGAGAGGGGAGGATAAATATTTATTAGTGATTACTTCGAGGGTCGCAGGGTGATTGTATATTTGGGTTTAAGCGTTTTAAGGTCCACAGTTGTTTATGGAACGGCATTATGAGTGACAAAGTAAATAGTCAGAATATCGTTGACGTGGTTCATCGTTATCGTCAGCCCATTTAAGTCCCCACTGCTGGGGCACGGGCCTCCCTCAATCACATGAGGGGTAATTGCCATACTCACCACGCTTGGCAGACGGGTTGGCGAGGGTTTTGATGTAATGCAGAGTTTTCCTTCTCTGGGTGCTGATGATCATACCAGCAGCTTTACCTTAGTCGCCTTTTACGACACCTCGGTAAGAGTGAGGGTGGCCTATTCTACTCTGCCGGGGACCACACGGCTGGTTCGGTGACATACAATACAGAACGAGTGCGAGAGAGGCGTGATAGGATATACAGCCCAGCGCGTAGGTCAACAACCTTTCCCTGTAAATGTCAGCTAAGATTGACTTTCTCTGACAGACAAGCATTTGACCTCAATCCTAACTGATGTAAGTGAAGATAAGATCTAAGGTGGGCCATGCTTGCCCGTGAATACATGCAATAATAGGCTGTATTTAGTAGAGCTAATCTCTATAATAAGCTGTAATATGACTTACCTTTACTTTTTGAATAATAATACAGGAATCAACATAACATTTAGTGTTGTTCGCAAATAATCTAGCAATCTTTACGTCGCTAGGACGCATCCATCACCGGGATGTGATTATGCAAACGACGCCAAATGTCAGGGTCTTAGGAGCTGGGGGCATAGATTGGGCTAGGTGTCTTGTGTTATTTTGATACTCCCTGTGAACGGAAATCATAAAATGATAATGTAAGACATTAATGATGGGTATGAAAATGCCACCTACACAGATTGACAAAAATAGTTAACGAACTAAAAGTACTCATGCAAGATTTACTTAAGTAGGCATCGTAGATAATACCGTAGCAGCAAATGCTGAGGTTGGGACCAGATTGACCACACACACTCACCTCTTCTTATATATCTGCTACTTATCATCCCTATATCCATGTTGTGTCATGTGTGCCTATTATGTTTAACTTGTAATATTGTAAACTTGTTCTCTATTCTATCATGTTACTCTCTGTGACGTGAATATTGTGATGATCAATAAATGTTTGTCCTTTTTTTCTTCTTTCACACATCGAAAGCAAGCTCAGCAAGGGCTGCTTCGCATTGGTAGTCTACGGTAGGATTCCCATCGGGTCTACTCATTCATGCTGAAACTCTCTCATATTTAATAATTAAACAGTTTACTCTTTCTGAAAACTATGGCAGATAATTTTACAGAACGTTATACATTTTGTAATACCAATTAATTGTTTACCTAGATAATGTGTCTCATTATAAAGAGCACGGTCCACCGCACAATTACACCCAGGAATCTGCACTTGCGAGCAAACAAATCGACTTAACACCTTATTTCATACAAACATGCTCAGTTCAGAGGTTAACAGATAATATCTGTACTTTAGTTATAATTTTAATGTAAATCGATATCAGAAATGTTTGAGATTTGACTCATACTAAAGAAAATTTAAGATGATTTTTGCGTCCCATAGAAACTTGTACAAGATCTTTCTTAATCCTAATGTTCAGGAAATAACTGTTTAGTAAAAAAAAAACACTTAGACATCGAATTGCATTAAAATTACTATAAAAATAAAGTTTAATCACTAAAACCCGACTACCAAAAAACACACTATAAAAGTACGAAATAACAAAATTGTCTCTGCTGAAATTATTATGCCGTATTGCCGTGGTTGTATGCTATATTGATTTTTTGGTAGTCGGGTTTTAGTTTTTAAATTTTATTTTTATTTAACAAAACATATTTGAAATGTGCTAAAAAAGCTCTTTCATTTATACCCCACACGGTACCGTCAAGCAATTTTTTTTTGTTCCTTACTCTAAGTCCCCTAGAGGGCGCTGTAGTCAATTTAACGTGACGTCATGTCGCCTATAACCAGAAGACGATCAAGTTTTGTTCAAATATGATAACTAGTTCAGAAGTTATGAGGGAACAGATGAAAAACCATACATACATACAGGTCGAAATCATAACTTTCCTTTTTGCTTCGCCGTAGTCGGGCAAAAACAAAGTTACTTCTTTACTTCTACTAGTTTTGCCCGCGCGAGAAAAAGACAAAAATAGCCTTTGTTACTCTCTATCCCTTAAACTATCTCCACTAAAAAAATACGTCAGTTAGTCGATAGACGGACAAACAGACAGACAGACAGCCACACATACTGTCACATTTATATCACTAGAATAGTTATTTACGAGAGTTCTACCATGTACCTATTTTTAGAGTTTTTGTAAATGACTATTAAATTAATTATAACTATGTTAAACAATAATATTTATGATATTAGTATAGATACCTCTAAGTTGAGCATGTTTATATGAAAATTAGGCCTTAAGTCGATTTATTTGCTCGCGAGTGTAATTAATAGGTTGCGTAATGGACATCCTGGTCAAATTGGTCATCCAAGTTTACATTAACTAAGCGGATCGATGACACTCGACCATGCGTGTAATTTAATATAACACTACAAGTGTCAGATGTCAGGACGCAAAATGAGAAGGGTAGCTTTCAAGTTGACGTAGTGTTTTGTTTTATGACGACCAGACCCTAGATCCTGTTATCCTGGAGTCAGTTTGAAAAGAAATAGGTTGATGCAAAGTTTTAAAATTATTATTTGGTTTGGTGTTTTGTGAAGTAAAGGACCGCGAAGGGTATTAATATAAAATAGTTAAATTGGCTAGATTATTGAACAACTAACTAGACAGACTAACTTAACTCTGATTTTAATTCGGTGAACTAAAGTGACAGCTGCATTCGTTATGTTTCCATACATTTTGACACTTTGCATCTGTCAAAAGTAGAAAAATATTTGAGAATGACACATTAGATTAGTTCGCCGAATTAAAAATCAGAGTTTACATCATAAATGTCAGGAAATATTTTGGACACTACATAATTAATGTGAAATATTAAATCTAATGCTGATTCAAAATGCCGTGTGGCCCCGGCAGAGTAGAATAGGCCACCCTCACTCTTACCAAGGTGTCGTAAAAGGTGACTAAGGTAAAGCTGCTGGCATGATCATCAGCACCCAGAGAAGGAAAACTCTGCATTTATATCAAAACCCTGCAACCCGTCTGCCAAGCGTGGTGAGTATGGCAATTACCCCTCATGTGATTGAGGGAGGTCCGTGCCCCAGCAGTGGGGACTTAAATGGACTGATGATGATTCAAAATGTCGATTTCAATCGGGAAGAACCAGCAAGAAACTCAGCAGTTACTTACTGTTTTCATCATGAATATTAATATTGCAGTGACGGTATGACACAAAACTAACTAATAATAAAAAAAGGCGATGCAAAAGTTTTGTAAATAAACAGAATACCATTCTTCATAAATAAAATTAATAAATTTATTCAAATCTATTAAATGATGATAATGATTTTTAATATCGAAAAAGGATATCGTGGCTGAAAAATCTACGCCAATGATGAATTGAGATCAGCACTCGGTCACTTTTCAGATCAACTGTATTGAAAGTGCAAAATGGACAATCATGGTCATTATAAAAATTCACCACAAGGCCGACGAAGGTCGCGGGAATCCATTGGATGCGGGTGGCACAGGGCCGATCTGTGGAGAACATCGGGTAAGTCCTATGTCCATCGGTGGACGTCTATTGGCTATTGGCTGAAATGATGATCATGATGCAACATGCCCAACGGCTAAGAGCGGATGGAAGGCACCATAAGAAGATGTGATAGGAATTCAGCGTCGGTAAGTGTCAAGTCATTTCTTTTACTAAAAGGAAGTTACATAGGATGTTGTTTGACTATCAGTTAGAGGGACAAACGCTCCAACGTTCATCAGTTGTAAGAGATCTTGGCATCCTATTTGATGATCAGCTGACATTTAGGAATCACTATGAGTATATTGAGTCTAAGGGATATAAAATGCTAGGCTTCGTGACCAGGACTACTAGGTCTTTCAAGCGGCCTGACAGTCTCCTCTATCTCTACTACAGTCTCGTCAGGAGCAGTTTGGAGTACTGTTCGGTAATATGGTGCCCAAATTACAAAGTTCACTCTGACAGAATCGAGAGGATTCAGAAAAAATGTCTTAAGACGGCATGTTTCCGATTTGGGCTAAATCGTAGGCTGGTCTCCTATAATGACAGACTTATGCACTTTAAACTGACTACGTTGGAAATGCGCCGTAAACAACAGGATCTCTTTCATCTGCATAAAGTTGTACATTCCATCTTTGATTCGGCTAACTTGCTTGCTTTGCTCATGTTTAACGCTAGAATGCTTTCCCGAAACCGCAAGAAGACGGTCGTGTTGCAGACTTTCAAGAATAACACATCCTTTTACAACTGCATTGTTCGCATGTGCCGCCTTCCGAGCTTCCTAGTGGTAAATATAATCTAATTTTTAGAATATATATAAATGCATCATTTTCATTTTTGTTAAGTACTGCTAATTGATAAACGCTTGAGCTACTAAATCATTTATTTCTGTAGGCGATGTTATTGGTATTGCTGTGTGTACACGTTCTTAGGTTTCAATCTAGCTCTAAGTATATTGTTCTTAAGTTTGTATTTTTATCGATTGTCACCTGTTGTGTATGCCTTAAATTAAATAAATAAATAAATAAATTATACTCTGAGTGTTAGATATAAATTAATACACCATCTCATAGGTACCTATGAGTACTTCATTGATCTGATTCGGTACTAAGTAGCTTAAGCGATTAAGTGTTATGAATATCACAAAACAGAGGAATTAAAATATTATTGACAGATTAATAGATTTATTAAATACGAGTAAGTTAACTTACCATAGAAACCAAATACGAAAATTTAATTCATAATTACGCACTCCACCACAAAATGGCTCTGTTATTTGGCTAAGGTAAATTTCCGTTATTTGGCTACGTTAATTTGATCCTCTATTCCAGGGAGTAGCTTCCACCGCGAGCGCACGTAATTTGGCTCGAACTTCCATGCTGCCGTCCTTTAACTACAACCAGGTTAACCCTCAAATGGTCGATTTTGAGTATTATAAACTCTATGAAGCTCAAGTTCGGTCGTGCATGGAGTATTGCAGTCACCTATGGGATGGCTCTGCCAAGTATCAGCTGGCTGCACTCGACTCGATTGAGCGTCGAGCCATGAGGTTAGTTGGTGACGCAGAATTAGTGGATGGTAAATCCCAAAGCCTCGCTCACCGACGTAGAGTGGCCTGTCTATCGGTTTTTTATAGGATGCATTTTGGAGAGTGTTCGAATGAGCTTCACGACCTGATACCACCTTCTCCTTTCTACCACCGGACATTACGGAAGACGACAGGAATCCACCCTTACACTGTGCAAGTTCCATCAGCTCGTACTAAGCGTTTCGCTTCCTCTTTCTTGGTACGAACTGCTAAGGAATGGAACAGCTTGCCGGCTTCTGTGTTCCCAGAGAGCTACAATTTGGGTGTCTTTAAGTCGAGAGTGAATAGGCTTCTTCTGGGTAAGCACGCTACATCTTAGACCTTATTGTCACTTTCCATCAGGTGAAATGAGGTCAAGTGCAAACCCATTTAATATATATAATATATTATAATGAAACTATTCAACACATAAAAAAGAAAAAATTAGATTGATTAGACAAAAAGATTGAGGATTGAACTCTATCTTTTTGTCCAATCGACGTAACTGTTTGACTTATAGTACACTATTCATTTAACAGTAATTTGCAATTTAGAAAGATAGATACACTTTATTGCACAAAAAAACACAACTTAAAAAAACTAGGCGTTACAGAAACTTAATTGTACAATTTAACAAGCAATCACCAAATCTTGGCTTAAAAGTGACTATACCAAACTTCTTTCTTAGCCTAAAATACGTTGAAGTTGTTAACTTCCAAATTCGGATAATATTATTTTATTTTTATATTTTGTTAAGTAAAGTAATTTATTATTTATTCTTTATTGCACAAGAAAATAAAGTACTATATAATGTATTCCGTTCTTCAGTAAATAACGAATTTGAAAGGAAATGAAATTTTAAGTTAGTTATTTTCAATATTTCATCTTTATCTGTGGCCTTTTCCGCTTTAAGTCGATTTTTTATATTTAATTTCCTAAAATGACGTTATTTTTATTTATATGATTCCCACGTTTATTGAGTATATCTCTAAACTCGCTTTTTATGGTTATCGTGGTTTTAGCTAAAGGATGTCCACATGGCCGACGTACCATTAACCCTATCAGCGCGGCGGACGGTCCGATCGACCAACAAGCAACTATTAATTGGTACATTTGGTCGGATATCGTGGGGAATGTTGAAACGTACGCGCTTGCATACAAACGAGGATATGATCGCGTTGTTATGCAGGATTGTGTCTGCGATCACCTACTATCACTTTGCGGTTTGAAATGTGGAAGTTTATAATGTTTTATTCCCAAAAATTTGGAATTCAAATAAGATTAATCAAATGAAAATCAATGCGGTCAAGTAGTTGTAAATATTGTATCCAGTATAATTCCATAACAATGGTTTCAATCGACTGTAAGGAAAGATTAATAGAAAGTTAGAAAAATAAAACCTACTTCTACTTATCCGCATGAAACGATTCGCTTCGACTTTTATACAGCGCACAGCTAAGGAATAGAACTTCATGCCGAGGTCTGTTATTCTGGATCATTACTTATAATCTGGACATCTTTAAGGCAAGAGTGAACAAGCATCTTCTAAACGGGTATCATCCTAGACCTATTCGTCGCTTTCCATCAGGATCGCTATTTGTGGTCAAACGTTAGTTCAACAAAAAAGCCATAAGTCCCTACGAAATCAAAAAGAATGCTCCTGGTACGAATTAATCTCATGAAAGAACACACACCAAGTGTCAGCCAGATCAACGAATCTACTTAAATTATTGAATTTAGGTCATCTTATTTTGACGACATATTTGGAACAGTAGTAGGTAGTGAAGGCTGCCTTTGGTCCAAGGGCAACACTTGGGTTCGATCCCCGCACAGTACAAAAAATGTGTGCATGAACATGTCTGATTGTATTGGTCTGGGTGTTTTCAATGTGTTATTATAAGTATGGGACGACAATCTGGTGAAGGTCGCGGGAATCCATTGGATGCGGGCGGCGCAGGACCGATCCTTGTGGTGAACGTTTGGTGGAGCCTATGTCCAGCAGTGGGCGTCTATTGGCTGAAATTAAGATGATGATGATGATAAGTATGTTTTTACAAAAGAGAAGTATTAAATTTATATATTTGTAAACCCACTGTTGATTCTGATATCCGTGACACAGATACTTGAGCTACCTATCTCGGAGTCTGATCAATGTACGTAATGTTGTGAAAAGTTAAAAAAATCTTATCGGATTTCTATTTATAGTTAATTCAAAAATGACCCATTGTTATCTAGAATCACATTATTGGACTGCCTTACCAAATAGGTATTGATACCACAGTACCTATTAATTTTAAATCCGCGTACAATGTTCCATTATATCAAAAACCACAAAATGTCTTATCTATAGAAAATGGCCGTATCGATTCCCCCCAACAAGAGGCACCAGCCCTGATAATGATTAATACTTCCCGGGACGACTCAATCGGTAGATAAATGACCCTTCCGAGCGTGGTATAAAGTAGAATGACGTGACGGGTATTCACCGGGATATATTTTTTACAGTCAAAATTGAGGGGGTTAATGTTGTACCTATATAGATGGTTGTGTGTACGCTTTGTTATATTTCATATCCAATAACAATAACTTTTTTGTCAGCATATATTCCGTGACTTTTTGAATACCTACCCGAGAAACTTCTTGAGAGCATTGTACTGATAAAAACAAAAATATTTACACACGGAACATAGGGTTTAAACTGAAGAAAAAAATTACTCTCCCATACAAAAGTATTTATTTATTATATCATTAAGGTACAGAGTTTGTGTTACCATGCAAGGGCGTGGCAAAATGAGAGTGCTCAGTATTTTTATTTCTAAAGTTAACAAGAAGTATGCATAGTTTAATAATGTCTATGAATACAAAATACAAATACAGAATATTTATTTCTGTTTTCTTACAAAATAATATTACAAGTGTTTGGAGTCCCCATTTAAGCAAATTATTTTGCTTGTGATGAATGTCAATATTGCTTAATTTTTTTTGTAAACAAAAGACCTCTTAATTATAGAAACATCGTTGAAAGAATTACTTGATTCTCATTTAAACTGCCTGAGATATCAAAACTTTAAAATCACATTTTTATGAGCAAACCCAAAACACTCCATACAAATGGCGATTAGTGTGTAACGTCACACGCATGTATTTTGATCTTTTTTCGTAACCAGCTCTTGCCAACCCTGATTTTGGTAATCTAAGCCCATTCATGCCTAAGCGTGCTCTCCATATTTATGTATGGCGTTTTTATAGCAGAGTTTTGTTATAATAGTTGGTGCCTATTGTATGGATTATCCAATGGTATAATATTTTTTTTATTATTTCATTCTTTTATGTAAAATGGACTTGCCCATGAATCTTTGAATGACCATAAAACCATCTGGAGTACATATTTTTAACTATGTTTTATTGTTATTGGTACTTATTTACATATATTTTTATAAAATATTGATATTTTGTACAATCTCCAGAATAGTCAAATACCCTATTACGGCGTATTATCCCACTGCTGTTTAAAGACCTCTCCTATGCTCCTGTGATCTTTATTCGAAACCAGCTCTTGCCAACCCTGATATTCGGGATCTAAGTCGATGGCGTAACGCCATCTTTTCGTAGGTCCACCTCTTCGTAGGGTTTAGTACACATCTAGTTATCTTTCTCAAGAAAGATACAACCCGTGAGGTCTCCTAAAATGATGGCACGGTGCGTAAAGCATTTTCCCTGCGTGACTAAAAAAAACATCATCGGCACTGAAACATTTATGATACAGTAGCGGGATAATATTCGGTAAAATGTCATAAATGGTCCACTTTATGGGCCAGCGCATCATTACATAAAAGCCTAATTGCATTGCTGTCAAACCGCAGAATCACAAACCTTCATTAACGAAATTCGTTTTAATACCATTTGAAAATGTAGGAATTTAGCAATGAAATGGACAAAGCTAAAAGTATTTATTAATCTAGGTATAAACGAAAGTAACTTATTTTCTTAGAATTACTAAAATGTCTTTCTAGATCTTCTGTTGTGAGGGCTCGTTGAATTTACAGAGACTATTTAATTAAACTGCTTTTAAAACTTATAATTGTCTATCTATCCGACGGCTTAGAATGTATCAATAAGGGTAATTCACCTTTCGATAAAATTGATTGAGTTAATTATTATATACAATTATATATTAATGTATCATTTGAAAAAAACCGCCTTCAAAAACCACGAACTAAAAAGTGTAAAATAATATTGCTAACACTTTAAACACTTCAAATAACATTTTATAACAGTACACTCGAGAAAAGGTTTTACCGAAGTCAGCGCCTAATCCCTGTTGAATAATTGAATGTTGTATTACAAGATAGTATGAGGCGCCGACTTCGGTAACACCTTTTCTCGACTGTACTGTCAAAATTAAATTAATTTAAACCATTTTTTTAACAATTTCGAAGCTGCATGCAGACTCTCGAAAAAAAAATACTATTTATTTTATTATCTTCTTATTTATTAACTTTTCAGTCTGCTTTTCAACTTGAAATTTGAATTACCGCCAAAAACGGCTACTTTAGGCGTTAATCCAAATTTCGAATGAAAAATAGATCAAGAGAAGTGCACAGTTATTAAATAAATAGTAGACATTAATGTTTGCTTAGAGACTCCCGCTCCGATATTGTTTAAAAGAATATCCGGCTTACTAGCTAACAATTTAAATTCATTAGCGTCGCTAGTGTGCCATACCGGTCACCTCAAGTGTTAATAGCAAGCTTGCTTTAGATAATTAGACTTTGAATGGATCTCGAGTCTGAGTGAACCGAATCATCCGAATGAGCTGATTGATCCGATGAGCCGAATGATCCGAATGAGCTGAATGATCGGAAGAGCTGAATGAGCTGAATAAATCACGAGAGTCGATGTTCAAAATGACGCGTTTCACTGTTCCGCTTCTCTGCACTAATCCAGATGCAAATGTTCCAATCTTTTGAAAGATACGTTTTTGCCAGGTCTAAATGAAATTGCAAATAAAAGTGCACGTCAATAAAAGGTTTTAAATATTTTAAAGAACAAATAACAGTTATTATTTAAACTACAGGCGACTAACGATCCAGTAGGTCTTCTGATGGTAAACATCCGCCGCCCATAAACATCTGCAAGATCAGAGAGGTCATAGAGTAACTTATATATAGGATGATTCGGGGGGAGATCGCCCTAGTAACTTTAAGACTCCAGTGTGAAGGAATTATGATGAATAAAACAATCTATATTATTAATAAATAGGTAATGCCTCGGCGGTTGACTAACTGATCTATCAATGCACAGCCGAAACTACTGGACCAAAAATCATTGAATTTGAAACATCATCATCCAATAGACGTCCACTGCCAAGACGTCCAAGGCCTCCCCCAATGTTCTCCACACAGATCGGTCCTGTGCCGCCCGCATCCAATGGATGGATAGAATTTGAAACATAAATAGGTTTCATTATGTAGGCGCGCACTAAGAAGGGGTTTTCAAAAATTCAACCCCTAAAGGGGTGAAAAGGGAGGTTAACGTTAGTTTGAAAGTCTGTCATATTTTTGATGTTAGAGTGTTGTAAATTCGGATTATGTTTATTAATAAAAAAATAAATTTGACCTGTTACAGTTTTTTTTTTAATTAACCCCTAAAGGAGTATGATGGGGGTTATTTTAAAAGTTAGAGTCAAAAAAATTGGTTTTTGCGCTGTTGATACAAAATGAATGTGAGTACTTTCAGCGTATTTTATGTTCCACCCCCTTAAAAGGGTGAATGGGGGTTTAAACGCCGCATGGAAGTTTGGTAATTTTTAAAGTTAGAGTCGTGAAAATTAGTATTTGCACTGTTCATACAAAATTAATATCAGTACTTTCAGCATTTTCGATATTCAACCCCCTAAAAGGGGTGAACGGGGGTTCAAACGGCAGATGGAAGTTAGGTCATTTTTAAAGCAATTTTTTGTAGGTTATTTTTAAAGTATATTGGTCTTTTTATATAAATTATTTAGCATTTTTATATAACTATTATAAGAGTGAAATGGGGTTAAAACGTATGAAAGATTCACCGTATTTAGTGCTCATCAGTCATGAAAATATATTATTATGCAGAATGAATGGAGCTCATTTCAGTATTTTTTTTATTATTTGTTAGAAATGGGGTGAGCCCTGCGTCTCATAGCCACTGCGACCAGTAGATGATCTATTGTGGCAGCCCCGTAACCTATTACAGCACCTCATGTAGCTCCAGTTCCAGGATAAACCCGAGAATGGAGCTGATGGGGGAGCTTTTGATCTCGTCTGCTGAGATCATGTGTGCTCCCAGGTGCCGGCTTCTGCACCGGTGCAGCGCTATGCACTCGCCGAGGACGTGGATAATCGTTTCCTCGTCCTCGCGACAGAACCTGCAGATTTTGGTATCTGAAAGGCCCATGTTGTGCAGGTGCTTATTTAATTTGCAGTGCCCTGTGAGGGTCCGAGTGAGTGCCCTAACATGTCCTCTGCTCAGTTTTATTATTTCTACAGCTCGTCTCTGATCGAACGCCTGTATCAACGCCTTAGACTGTTCTAGTCGAGGTAGTCTTTTCCAATATTCAGTGCTTTGCTTATGCTCCCACTCTTTTAACTCGAACCTGACCATGCAGGCTGGAACGCCACTTATTGGTTCCGGTCCGAGTAGTGGGCTCTCTGCCCCGGCCTTTGCTAGCACGTCAGCGACTTCGTTGCCTCTGATATTGCAGTGTCCCGGTACCCAAATCAGATTTACGATGTTGGCATTGCCAAGCTGGTTTAGGAGCAGGACACACTCGCTAGTGAGTTTGGAGTCAAGTTCACAGGATGTTAACGCCTTGAGGGCAGCTTGACTATCTGAGAAGATGAATATCTTCTTATTCTGGAGATTCATTTGCAGACTCTCTTGGACACAGCCAATTATTGCGAAGACTTCTGCTTGGTACACTGTGGTATAGCGACCCAGGTTGGCGAATTTGCGTATTCTGAAGCGATCATTATAAAATCCCGCCCCGGATACGCCTTGCCTCCTGGAACCATCCGTATACCAAACGATGTCATTCTGCTTAACATTTCCGGGAGTTCCAGCCTCCCAGTCTTGTCTACTAGGTAACAAGACTGTAAACCGCTTATCGAAGCGGTATTCACGGATCATGGAGTCAGAGGGCATATCCATGACCGGAATTTTCATTAGTTCATTGTAGAGGTTACCTATGACCCTAGATTGCCATCTCGTCCTTCCTCTGATTTTTGCTCTCGTAATGGCCATCCTCGCTTCCATCTGCACGTGAATGTGCAGAGGTGGAATGTTCAGGAGGGCATCCAGTGCTGCAGAGGGAGAGGACGAAAGAGCGCCAGTGGCTATAAGGCAGGCTGTTCTTTGAACTTTGCTGAGGTTCTCCACGCAGTTGAGTTGGTGCGTCTTCTTATACCACACACAGCAGCCATAAGTGACGATCGGCCTCACTATGGTTTTATAAATCCAGAGTGCGGCCTTGGGCCGTAGCCCCCATTTTAGCCCCACCAACCTACTGCTTGCCCCCATCGCTATTTTTGCCTTTCTAGTAATGTAGTCGAGATGCTTGTTCCATGTTAGTTTTTGGTCTAGAAAGACTCCCAGATATTTGACCTCGTTGGACAAGCATAGCTTCGTACCAAGAAGTGTTGGGGCGTGAAGCGCCTCTAGTTTCCTTCTTTTGGTAAACGGGATTAAGACCGTCTTCCGTGCGTTGACTGTTAGCACGTGTCTTGTGCACCAGTTTTCTACTATTCGTAGGGCCCTTTGCATAAGACTGGAAATGGTGCTAGGACATTTTCCTATGACCATTATTACTATGTCATCTGCGTAACCCTGAGTCAGGAATCTGGCTTCATTGAGCTCACAGATGAGACTGTCAACAACCAATGACCATTGAAGGGGTGATAGGACTCCGCCCTGTGGACACCCTCTGGTCACTCTATAATGAAGAGTTTTATTCATCAACGTTGTTGTTGCAGTTCGATTTTGTAGCATGGATCCCATCCATCTGGTGGTGGTATCGTCGATTCCACGATTCACCATGCTACGTGTTATAACATCGAAGTTGGTGTTGTCAAAAGCCCCTTCGATGTCGAGAAAGGCACAGAGTGCGATTTCTTTGTCTTCTATGGCTTTCTCAATTCTGTCCACCAGATCAATAAGTGCCGTTTCCGTGAACTTGCCTGTTTGGTAGGCATGTTGTCTTGCACTCAGGGGTTTTTCAACGAGGTATGTTGCCCTGATGTGACTGTTTAACACCTTTTCCATCGTTTTTAGTAGGAATGAGGTGAGACTTATCGGTCTGTAGGACTTGGGCTGTGATTTGTCTTTGTCCCCTCCCTTGGGGATGTAAGTGACCCTCGCCCGAGTCCACGCTGATGGCAGATAACTCCAAGCAAAGCTTGCACGGTAAAGTTTTATCAGCGTTGAGATGATGATATCTTCGCCCCGTTGCAATATAGCCGGGAAAATACCATCGACCCCACCAGATTTATAAGGCTTGAAGCTCCTAATGGCCCAACTTATCTGCTGGGGACGAAAAATAACGGAAGCTCTCCTCCAGTCTTCATTCCGCGGTCTCCTGTCCGGAGACTTACTGTCCTGGAGTTCTCTTTCGTTATTAATGTACACGGATTCCGGAAAGTGCGTTTGAGCAAGCAGTCTCAGTGTTTCCTCCGGGGATTCCGTGAAAGATCCGTCCGCTTTCCTTAGCAGGCCTAGATGGGATTCAGGTGTCTTGGCTAATATTTTGTGGATCCTGGCAGCTTGGGCAGTGTCTTTGATGGACCCGCAAAATTTTTGCCAGGATCTCCTTTTTGCTTTCCTGAGCTCCCTATTGAAGCGTGTTAGCGCCTTCCTGTAAGCATCCCAGTTCTTGTCTTTTTTTGCCTGATTAAATAAGGCACGGGCCTTTTGCCTCAGATGCTCCAGGTTTTTGTTCCACCAAGGCGCGTTCCTATTGCTCTTAGTGGTCTTAAGAGGACAATTTTCTAGATACGCTTTCATTAGGCTTCTGCCTAAGTCCTCTGCTGCGGCTTCCACTTGGTCCACAGTTTTAATGTATTTAAAATCTCCAAGGTATAACCTAAGGGAGTTCCTAAAGCCCTCCCAGTCTGTTCCCTTGGGGTCTCGGTACGTATTCGGTTCCTTTGTTCCCGAGCATATTATGTCGTACCTAATATGGGTGTGGTCGGACAAGGACGGCTCATCTGAGACGTGCCAATTGGTTACTCGGTGTGCGAGATTACCTGTACACCATGTTATATCTAGTACCTCCTGCCTAGAACGTGTGGTAAAGGTTGGTTTGCTACCCACGTTAAGAACAAATTGATTGTTGGTGAGCAAGTAGTCAAACAAGGACTCACCTCTTGCGTTCGTGTCGGAGCTGCCCCATGATGTGTGGTGGGAGTTGCAGTCGGTACCCACCAGCAGCTGGGTTTCTCTCTCCAGACAATATTCCACTACCGGTGTCACCTTGTTCACCGGATCCTGGTCCTCTCCGGGTAGGTACATGGAGCTCACTATGAGTGTCTCTGCACCTTTCCCCCCGGGGAGGTCTATATACGCTGCAACAGCATCGTCTGTACACAGCGAAGGTATCGGGAGGTAATTTATATCTCTCTTGAAGAGCATGCATGCTCTTGGCCTCACTCCGCAGGAGTTACTTAATATCTTACCTGCCGAGTTTAGCCCCATTACCGTGGTTTTGTTCACCCACGGTTCTTGGATCAAGGCGATGTCCAGGTCCTCAGAGAGGAATCTTTGGCAAAGGGCAGCTGTGGCTGCCTTTGAGTGCTGGAGGTTTACTTGTATCGCCTTAATCATTGTGTTGTTTTGGGGGACTGGGAGGGGAAGGGTTAGGGAATTTAGCTAAGACGGAGGGATGGGATAGGATTATATATAGGTGCCTAGGTTGTGTCTGTTTCTTTACGAAGGGGGGGGGTTATGTGTTTTGTTAAGGATGCCACCCGAGCGCGGTTTGCATTCAATAAAGCTGGGGCCGTCACCATCGTCTGAGGTGTCAATACACTCCAAGATAGCACCTTGGAGCATTTCGACCCTCCCCTGGTCAATTTTACCCAGGACGTCTATGATGCCGCACGTGACGGACCCAGCAACCTCCTTAAAGGTAGGCTTCGAGGTGGAAGGCTCGCCAAGTGTCGGTGCCTTGGTGGGATTACCTAGATTCGAGGTAGACGAGGTATTGAGAAGGCGCTTTGACGCCCGCTCCCTCGTTTCCCCCTCCTCTCGGGTCCTCTGCTTGTCCTTTTCACTCATGCGCAGTTCTAGCGCCTGCTCGAAGGTCATACCCTTCGCTACAAGCCGATATATTAGTTTTCTATCAGCTCCAGAGAGCTTAACCCTGGGTTTACTCTCTGGCCCCTTGGTCGACGTGTCCCTTTGGTGCGTTGCGCCCAGAGGGGTCGACTCTGCATTGGAAGTACCTGGTCCCTCAGTCCCAGGTGCTCCGGCAGTGTTCGTATGCTCCTCAGTATCGCTGCCAAGGAGCATAGCCTCGGAGGTACCTAGTACCTCTTCGGTAGAATTTAAATGGTCGTCTATTATGTCTACAATATCCATATAGTTCCCACAAGAAGCTAGGGAAGTAAAGGTCCACCCCTGCAGAGCCCCGCTTGCAGGGGTAAGGCTAAATAGACCTCGATTTCGCCTGGTTTCGAGGCCCCTCCGTTCACGACCGAGCATCCCCTCGGCCATGCATCCATCGGCACGGATCGGATGACACCTTGGATTGGGGTTTTTGGAGACGAGGTTTCCTCCTCCAGGAAAAGAGGGGAGGGATGCGGTGATTAGGGTGGGGATGATTGGGAGGGATGGAGAGGGGAGCATGGGATTGAGGTTAACAGGAATGCTCCTAGCCTGGGATTGGGTTTTGGAGCAGCCATCTATTGTCCGGGGTCAATGTGACACCCTCTCCCGTCCTCATGAAAAGAGGTGGGAGTGGGGGAGGGCGAGCTATCCGCAACCTGCTCACCCGCTCGGTCGCATCAGATGACAACTGCGCAGGTCGCATACACTATCAATGGTCACTGGTCCCATAAACAGTGCATGCACCAACCGAGATTTCAGTATTTTAGTCTCATTTTAAGTCTCCGTTTAATACTTACCTATCATCTTAGAACTGGTTAACTACAAGTCAAGTTCGTATACAAAAATACAATTTTATTTCTAAATCTTTTGTTTTAAAATTTAATTACCATAGCGAAGCGAGGGCGGGCCACTAGTAATTATTAAAAGAAATTAAACTTTACTTATTATGATTATTGAAAATCAACAATAAATCATTTTAAATAATGAAAAAACACGTAATATTAAACTTTAAAATAAATCTAGTATTGGCCATAAATAGTTTTTTAGATTTTCGCGTTGCATTGTAACTATAATCGTCAGCGGTCAGTCCGCTCGTGACCACGGCTGCTGTAACGTAGCCGAAACGTCGAGCCAAATATGTGAGGACTCAATGTTGTCTCACATAATAAATATCGTGTTAATTTCTGTTTTGATACATTATAGGATTGGCCATATCTCCCAGAGTGTCTGTGAGTGACGGCCATAGAGGCTGGGGGGAGATGGCCAGTCGTTCTGCCTTTCGTTTGCCCTTAAGATCTATGGACTCCTTTCTTTTTCGTATATGACATGTGCTCAAACTCGGTATAATTTTCATGCACCCAGAACATCCAAATATAACATTGTATCAAATATTCCCTTAGTTAGTCTCAGTCTTATTTTTGTTTTTGGTAACGAAGGTGGATGACGGTTTCCATTCGTATTGGTTAGGCATCAGTAGAAAATTATGTAGATGAAACGTAAATCCAAATTTAGAAATAAAATTGTACAGCTTTCTCTTCAATCAATGCGTGGCCATTTCTCCTGATTGTCAAAATTCTTAATACCTTCTAGATCTGGTATTTAATTAATTTATTTATTGTTTACTGCACAAAGTAAAAAAAAGTACAATTGGCGGACTTAATGCCTTACATCAATCTCTACCAGGTATATTTCCCATACTTTTTTTTAAATTGCCAATGTGGGCAGGCGGCTTGAGGTATTTTTTTTGGAAACACGCTTTACTATCGTGATGTAAACATTTAAAGTGACATCTACCGAAATAAGTACGAACATTTGCTGGATAGCCTTTTAAACTACATCTGCTTTTTATAAGCTCCATCTAACGAAAACCGCTGAACCATTTTTACATAGGTACTAAGAATAAAAGTACTTAGTGAAATGTCCCTGAGAGAGGTCACTGATGCGTTGCCAGCCTTTTTAGAAAGGGTTACACTCTTCTCTTGAAAGTCCCTAAGTCGTAGCCGTCGGGAAATACTGCTGTAGCCAAACCGGTTCACAAAACAAAGTTATGTGTTAGAAAGTTTGCGAGACACCACAGTAATGGATCGCCATCCATTGTAGATGATCTAGAAATGGTTCTACAGGACTCTCCATTTGACATTGAAACTGTTAATAAAGTTAAGAAACACATACGGACAAGTTTCATACCAGGGTTGGAAACTATTTGCGAATAAATTACACAACTTGAAGTTCGGAGCAGCCCTAACAGCCGCTAAACTGTTTTTAATTAAGTTGGACCGGGATCTACCCTAACATGCCTTAATAATATATACATACGGCGGACTTCGGACTCCTTATGCTGAGACATAAGTGCTATTTTTGCCCAGCAAGGGGACTCGAACTGCCGCTCTCTGTACAGTTAACTGCAAAATGATATATACTTGCTGCATTTTATGGTGACCACGCTTCGGCATGAATGGCCGGCTTGACCGTATCACCACGGCCCACAGTGGTGCACTTTGTATGGGAGGGTGGCAAGTATTAGAAATCACAATAAATAGTGTTTATTCGTTTGTAAATAGTATTTGTTCAAGCTTTTTTAAGTATTCATGGATATCGCTAATTTAGAAAAACATCAACATTGGTTCAACTAATATTAAAACTTGATTAAATTAAATTCTTTACAAATAAAAAAGAAACTAATTATGAATTAGCATAGCTAGAACATCGGCTTGGAGTTCTGTCTGCTTTTTAATAGGCATTAATCTTAATGTTTTTGATATAGGGATCAAAGCATATATAAATTGGTCGCATTAGTTAAATCATGATTACAAAGAAAATCGCAGCAAGATGCATTGGAAATTAATGTTCTCAATATATTATAATAATGATTCATTAGCTAATTGTTATTTATAAATGAGCGCAAGCTAGCCGTGTGGTCCCCGGCAGAGTAGAATAGGCCACCCTCACTCTTACCGAGGTGTCGTAAAAGGCGACTAAGGTAAAGCTGCTGGCATGATCATCAGCACCCAGAGAAGGAAAACTCTGCATTTATATCAAAACCCTCGCCAACCCGTCTGCCAAGCGTGGTGAGTATGGCAATTACCCCTCGTGTGATTGAAGGAGGCCCGTGCCTCAGCAGTGGGGACTTAAATGGGCTGACGATGACGATGATGATGAGCGCAAGCTAGCGCAAGAAAGTAATGATACTTATAACAAATAAATACGGTAACAAAATAGCACTATTATTAATATGGTACATAAAAAAATACAATGTTTTTTTTATATTTAAAAATTACTTAATTTTTGCGTCAAATATGAATTTATTTAAAAAAAAATTAAGAAGTGTTAGCTTATCATGTGTTTTTTTTTTGTTGAAGAATCCGTACATTTTTTTCGTTGAAATTTAGTATGCTTTGTCTTCGTCATGTTTAATCGCTTTTTGGTGGTTTCTACAATATTATAGTATACTAGTGGATCTACTTGAGTGTCTAATGTGTATTATGCGACAAATAGCGGAGGTTAGATTTCTTGCACAATTTAGATTTTTATCCTCCTTTGCACCAGTGTGCGCAGGGCTGACAGAAAACAATATATGGGAATGCCTGGGGGGATCTGCGTGCGGGCTGTAGCGTAACTGTATATACGCAGTCACTTTTTTTTTTTTACATTATAGCGGACAAACGAGCAGACGGCACACCTGATGGAAAGTGATCACCGCCGCCCATGGACATCTGCAACACCTGAGGTATCACATATGCGTTGCCGGCTCTTAAGAAAGGAGTACACACTTTTCACACCTTTTTAGGGTTCCGTAGCCAAAATGGCAAAAACGGAACCCTTATAGTTTCGTCATGTCCGTCTGTCCGTCTGTCCGTCTGTCCGTCTGTCACAGCCGATTTACTCGGAAACTATAAGTACTACAGTGATGAAATTTGATGGGAATATGTGTTGTATGAACCGCTACAAAAATATGACACTAAATAGTAAAAAAAAGAATTGGGGGTGGGGCCCCCCATACATGTAACTGAGGGATGAAATTTTTTTTTTCGATGTACATACCCGTGTGGGGTATCAATGGAAAGGTCTTTTAAAATGATATAAAGTTTTCTAAAAAACATTTTTCTTAAAGTGAACGGTTTTTGAGATATCAGCTCTCAAAGTCGTAAAAAGTATGTCCCCCCCCTCTATTTTTATAACTACGGGGTATAAAATTCTAAAAAAAATAGAGGTGATGCATGCTAATTAACTCTTTCAACGATTTTTGGTTTGATCAAAGTATCTCTTATAGTTTTTGAGATAGGTTGATTTAACTGTAATTTTGGACTTTGCTGCTACGGAACCCTTTGTGCGCGAGCCCGACTCGCACTTGGCCGGTTTTTTTTTTTTAATTTGTATGTACCCTGCCCGCTCGCTTATCTGTAGCACAGTAGATAAATACGCTTAAGCAGTATCGACACTCCGCCATTTTGGACAGAAAGTTACCTACTGTATAGGGTTGTCCTCTTATTTTTGCAAAATATTAATGTTACCTTGGGACTACTGGTTTAAGTACCGGGCCATGACCACGGGGTCGTAGGTGCAACAAATACCATCAGGTGCGTGTTAAATTAGAACTAATGATATTTCTTAAGAAATAAGCATAATACTGGCATACAATATTTGTATACGAAGGTACACAAAATGATTCCTAAAGTTGCAAAAAGCTACGCAAAGATACATAAAATTAGACATAATTTTCATAACGTTTTTGTTTCGTTAATGTATCAATACGGGGATTAACACGATATTTATTATGTGAAACAACATTGTGTACTCACATATTTGGCTCGACGTTTCGGCTACGTTACAGCAGCCGTGGTAATAATAGCCGTGGTGGTGGTGATAATAGTTATTATAGTTATATGTAGTTATAATGCAACGCGAAAATCTAAAAAACTGGTTTGTTTCGTTACTTGGAAACCACGTTAAGGTATTTGGTCATGCACCCGATCACTCAGGCCAAAACACAGTGAGGTTCAACCATCCCTCCCATATCAATCTCCATCTCCGACCCCCCAAATGTATTTGTGATCGTAATTCGTTAATTACAGCAGACAACAGTAAATTTCGACTAAAATAGAAAGAACGCTCCTTAGGTACACCACTTACCTACAAACGTTTGTTCGTACAACCTGTGCGTATAAAGAATGGGATCAGCGACGCGTGCGATCACCCACGAGTGCGAGTATAGACGCAAATAGTGTGCGGGCGAGAAGTAAATAGATGCGCCGCCATTTCTGATCCCATTCTTTATCCGCACAGGTTGTAGTGTCCATACTGCTTGCGTATATATCTTCTGTGTCTGTGGTTTGCAAAGCGATGGTAGCTCAGTAGATCATTGATAACTTGAAGGCAAATCGTCTTTCCTGGTATGGCCATGTAAGGAGAAGAGGGGAAGAACAAGTTACCAAAAAAGTGATGAGTTTAAACGTAAGTGGGTGGAGGAACAGAGGACGGCCGAAAAAGAGATGGATGGATTGTGTGAAGAATGACATGATGGAAAAAGAGGTGGATGATTCGATGACGAATGACAGGGACGTATGGAAAAGGAAAACATACTGCGTCGACCCCAGATAACCTGGGAAAAGGGCAGGAGGATGATGATGGTAGCTCAGTGGATAAGAACGCGCTTTCCATATACGGGGGTCGTGGTTCGAATCCGAGCATGCATCTCTGGATTTTAAAAATCTACATAATATATTTCTACCATCAACTTGGCGGTGGGGGGAAAGATCATGAGGAAACCTGCACGTTTTGAGTAATTTCTCAAAATTGTGAACGTGTAACGATGAACCGGTTGGTCCGGTTCCCCTGTCTAAGGGTTGCGGAGGTCAAACGGCAGTCGCTTCACTGTAATTACCCTACTCCCCGAATCCTGGATCATGAAAATGAAAATATCGTTTATTCAAGAAACACTGATACTTAGCAATATTTGAACTGCTCTCACATAAGGTCGCCCTGTGTTATGAGAGGAGGCTCTTTTTAGAATAATATAATACTAATAACAGGAGTGTTTTCTTAATATTAAAGATGATACAATGATGTTGGTGTTTATTAATTATTTACCTTTACTTACATTATTTATAATAAAGTGGATGTGTGTGATGCTGAGTAGATGTGTGGTGTGTATTGATGTGTGTGTTTATGTGGTGTGTCGTGTCTCTGTGTGTGTAGGTTTACATAAGTGTATGTCAGAGTAATATGTGGGAATGTGCGTTTTAATAGGTGTATACTGTGTGTTTGATTTTAATAACATGCTCCAAGCATACCCTGAGTTCCAAAGCGACAGTTCTAGGTTGCTGGGAATTTTACGTTCAGTTTTTTTTTACGAGAAAGGGAGGCAAACGAGCAAGCAAGACTTGGCACAACAGAACACGGTCAAGCTAGTGTGGGTGCCGGGACATGTAGGGGTTCTCGGGAACGAGGCAGCCGATGAACTGGCTCGTAAGGGCTCGGAACGGAGATTTGTTGGACCTGAGCCTTTTGTGGGACTCTCCGCGAGTACCGTTAGGGCAGCTTTTGATGCACATGGCAATGAAAAACGAAACCTGGAGTGGCAAGCAACAGTTGGACTGGAGCACTCCAAAAAAAATCATTGGAAATATGGCCACGGGATTCAACAGTAAGTTGTGCAGTGTCGATAAGGGCCAGATGCGTCTGCTCGTGGGAGCATTCACAGGACACTTTGGCACTAAGGACTTCCTGTGCAAAATGGGACTGGCCAGCAGCACTACCTGTAGAGCCTGTGGTGAACAGGACGAGTCCATATCACACCTGCTGTGTGAATGCGACGCGTTGGCAGGCATGAGAATGAGGCTGATGGGCTTAGCTTATCCTAGCCCAGAAGATTACAGGCTACTCCCCTTGAAGTGTATATTGCATCTAATGCAATATATTCACAGGGAGATAGTAGGAATATAGGATAATGGGGATGACACAAAAGATCCCATTGGGTCGAAGTGTCGCTGGCTATTCCTAGTCAGCCCCCAATAGCAAGATAAGAAGCAAGACTCTCCCTCTGGTGTGGTTGATGTCCATGGGTGGCGGTGATCACTTACCATCAAGTGACTCACTTGCTCGCTTGCCTCCCTTTCTCATAAAAAAGCCTGTAAGTGATCACCGCCGCCCATGGACATTAGCCACACCAAAAGGAGTGGAGATGCGTTGCCGGCCTTTTAGGAATGTATAGGCTCCTTTCTTGAAGATGTCTATGTCCTGCTGGTTCAGAAATACCGCTGCGGGAAGTTGATTCCACAATGAGGAGGTGCGTGGCAATATAAGAAAGACTTATTTTGACGTTTTAACTAAGCTCCGGCTACCATAATGAACATTTGTCGAGTTCCGTAAATCCTAAATCAATAGGACCGGGCATCCAAATTTGTGTGGTTTGTGATGTTTCAACTCAGTAGGGAAAAGCTTCCAAAAAGTCCCAATCGCCATGTTTTGCATTTTCAAGTATGCGGTGTGATGTGAAACGTGGACACTTACGGTACGGCTGGTCCACAAGTTAAAGGTCGCTCAGCGGGCTATGGAACGAGCAATGCTCGGCGTCTCTCTCCGAGGTCGAATCCGAAATGAGGTGATCCGGCAGAGAACCAAAGTCATCGACATTGCTCACCGGATTAGCAAGCTTAAGTCGCAGTGGGCTGGCCATATTAGCCGCAGAACCGACAACCGATGGGGTAAACGAGTGGAGACCGCGTCTTGGCAAACGTAATGTAGGGCGCCCTCTGGCTAGGTGGGGGGACGATCTGCGCAGGATGGCTGGCAAGAGCTGGATGCGAGAAGCGAATTGGAGAGGCCTACGTCCAGCAGTGGACTGCGTTAGGCTGATGATGATGATGATGATGATGGTGTGATATGTGTTCTCACCGCGGTCGTTGCTAAAAAGCGTCTAAATCACAAACCACCGATAGTAAAAGCTTGTTTGCTGTGGTTTTTAAAACGTAAAAGCCGCTATGTTGAGTACACATCACCACACACATTTTAAATACTTTTTTTTTACATTCATGCATTTTCGTTATTTATTTACATTAATAATAATATCCTTCAACGGATTACAGCTATGACACTCAATCTCTACAATTATTCACATACGAAGGATATATTGTGCGCAGACTCAAGTGCACTCTCTATTCTCTTATCCTCATATTCCGATGGGACACCAGTGTGACAGGACAGGGCAGGGAACGGCTTATGGTGACGGGTAGGGCACACTAGCAATGCCAATCGATTTTAATTTTTAGCTACTAAACCGGATCTATTTTAAACAATTTCGGGGTTACAACCTCTCGGTAAACACTTATACTATTAATAAATATTAAATAACCATGAAAAAATGTTGGTATGTGGAAAATTGATTCACGCCAAAAGCGGCCACTTTTGTGGTGAATCAATTTTTCGCGTACAAAAACGCACCCAACATTTGTGTTTGCCGAAAGGTTGTAACCCCGAAATTGTTTAAAATAGATCTGGTTTAGTAGCTAAAAATTAAAATCGAGTGCCCTACCCGTCACCTTATCGTGCTTTCTGAGGCACGGCGGTACTAGAGCGCCAACTTCCGCCAAAATTTACTTATTTACATTAATTAATTAATAAACACCTAACCTCTAAAGACACTTCGTACTCTCGCGAGTACATAAGCTTCCGATTTTGCTTCCACCTATAATTGAACTTACCGTTTGTCGTCGGCCTAACTGCAGTAATAAAAACCAGTATAGATTATTTCTGTAATTGTTTATTGGTACCATAAACTATGTCTTTTCTTGTTTTTAAAAACAATATGGACGCTCGTCCTTCAAAAAAACTCACCCATTGTCATGGCTGTCAACACTTGTCATTTGTTGCCACCTCCGGCGCCACTGTGTTTTGCGCGAAGGTTGAATGCGAATTGATATACATATTTTTATTACCAATGGACAACATTTCGAAATTGCTAAGCTCTAAAACAAAAAATACCAATTCTTTATTTACTTTTCCGCTGCTCGAATATATATTTATCCATTTTTTATATTTCTTATTAACTGAGAAAAAAATTAAAAACTAAAAAACGTAAGATGACGTCATCGGACGGCAGAATGTAAAATATTTCTTTGCTTGCACATTATAGTTTTAAATTTACGAAATGCCAAACCCATGACATGCAACTGTCAAAAAAAAAGACAACTTGTCAACGTTGAATGTATGAATGACGTTGACAATGTTGACTCTAGTATTATTTACCTTTGACAGTAGTACCTTTTTTTATTAAAACAATGATAAGCAAAGGAATATCGCTGTATTTAGCCGTCCGATGACGTCATTTGGCGCTTACGTCCTCTTATAAAGAATTTTCAATAATTATTTTATGCATGAAAATGGACAAATTGAAAAAAGAAAAATAGGGCCTGTTCAAATTGTTATGTCTATTTTCATATAAAAAAAGAATATGGACATGTTAAAAATATGAAATGTTGTCCATTGCTAACAGTATTGTGTGGCGGTTCGCATTCTTTTTTTGTCGGCACATAAAAAAAACTTTTGGGAAAGATGGAGATTTTTGTCGTGATTTTTCTTTTGCTCGTATGAATGGGTATATACCTATATAAATGTATTATCAAAAATCGTTCCGGACTCTTCAGGAATTAATTTGGTACCGAGTTTATTTTAATATTTTTTTAATACATATGGTTAAAATTCTTTTTTTACGCTAAACAGCGGCATGACTGTGCCAGCATTGTTGATGTCCATGGGCGGCCGTTACCATTTACCATCAGATGGGCCGCATGCTCGTCAGCCTAGTTTACGCAATAAATAAAAAAACACTTTTACCTACATAACGACCGTCGCCTAAATTCTTGTTTTAATTGATTTTGTGAAATCTCTAACATTTTTTATGTGATCGGTTGCAGACGAGCAGACGGATCGCCTGATGGTAAGAGATTGCCGTCGCCCATAGACACTCGCGACACTAGTGGAGTCACAAGGCTCTGCCAATTTTGAAAGCCCCGTTTCCCCGGATCGGACCTCCGGTAGCCTCACTCACGCAGCCAAAACAGCTCAGTGATGCTTCACGCTGTCTGTTTGTTTTCTTTGAGGCCGTGGTATCACTCCGATGGAGCCGGCTCATTCATACCGAAACGTGGCTCTCCCACGGTCGTTACATCCTTATTTCCCTGCGACAGATACACCACATCTCAGATTATGACATTATTGACGTACCTAGTTCTAAGTTTGTCGGCTAAGCCACACGCGGAGGCTAAAATTAACTTGCCAGGCGCAGACGTCGTGGCTGCCGCGGGTTGTTAACAGGGTTTCAGAAGGGTAGATCTTAATTGATTTTCCTTAAACAAAACTAGATGTTAGACTATAGAGATGAATTGATTCTTGGTGGGTGGAGGAGAACGTAGTGGTTGAGAAAGGAATAACAAGATTATGTATGTATATTACATATTATGTATGTATATTATATATAATAATTATGTTAATAGTAGGAAGAAAGAAAGGAACTCGCGAATTTGTTTGAAATACCTTTTTTTTGTTGCTTGCAGTAAGGAGAGTTATGTCGGTCTCTTATCTGGCGGGGGCTTCTCTTAACGAGAAGCCAGCCAGAGGCATATCGACTAAACCCCAGAGGTTTTCCCTCATAGCCCTTAAGTGGGGAGGAGGCATGGGTTCAAAAAGGGTGAACCCTGGCACCATAACCCCCCCTCCTCACAAAGTGGTGCACAAGTGTTTGTACTATACTATAATTTATTACCGGATTGGGAAGACAGTTGGAGGCAGAGCGCGTTGGCGTAGCATCCAGTGAGAGGCGCAACACCACATCCGTTTACTGAAAAATTCAGATTCACCACATCCGCCGCCTGAGAAATTGGCGATCATCGTCTCCGTCTCGGGCTACTACCAGTGGACCTACAGGGGAGTGCCTAGAAAGTGAAGTGAAAGCAGACGGCCCTTTAAACCCACGACCTCACAAATTTGTGTGCCTCCGACGGCGGTTTTAGCGGGGAATAAAAGTAATTGTATTCATTTATTCCCTAGTTTTATTTCTCCATTTAAAACTACAAGTCGAGGGGTGACACTGGCATAGTACAAACATTTGTGTGCATGAACATGTCTGTTTGTATTGGACTGGTTGTATTCTATGTATTATATTTGTAATCCCACTGTTGGTTCTAACACAGGTGCTTGAGCTACCTATCTCGGAGTCAGATCAATGTATGTAATGTTGTGTAATATTAAAAAAAAGTTATTGACCAGGAGCTCGCGCAAATCAGTCTCGACAACGTCCTTTTAGCGATACCTAGGTCAGCCAACTGCGCGTCGGCCCACTGGTCGGCCCTGGTATGCTTTTCACGAGACGATCTTCGTCTAACCTCTCGAGGTGGCCAAGCCAGCCACCACCATCAAAATACGCAATAATAAACTTTCTCAAAGTATATTGAAATAAATATCTTACCGTACAGTTCCACGTTGAAACAATACACCGATATCCCCGTTCTTAGTCTCATTTTTTGCCCCGAAAACTTTGTTATTGTCTTCCCAGGGCGGTACTTAGAAAATTGAATTTAGATATTATGTTTGTTCGACTATAAAAGCCTTACTTTATTGAGCGGAATAGCGTGGTTCGGCAAAATTGCGGAAGAAAAAGAAACTCCCATTACAAAAGATTATTATGATGAAATTGGGGATGCAGCTAAGCGACCAAAATGGCAGGATAAACAACAATGACTCCTATAATGCTTTCTGTTCTACTCTACTTTCTTTGATGCGAGTTTGCCAATGTCAATTAAATATGTTTAAAACATTCGGCCCTGGGGGTTCCTTAAATTTTTAAGTTTTCACATTTACTAAAAGAAAGTTTCCTTCTTAAAAAAAAATCATTTTTTTTTAAATTTTCCTTGGGTTGCCCGGGAATCGATCGAGAAGAAAAATTTCAAGATAAACGATTATAAACTACTTTTCCGTGGGAGAGCCACGATTTGGCATGAATGGGCCGCTTTCACTGGAGTGATACCACTGGTCTCACCGAAAACCGGTGTGAAACAGCGTTGTGCTATTTCGTTGCGTCAGTGAGTCAGTATACCAGAGGCCTAATCCGGGGAAAAGGGGAGTTTAAAAGTTAGTTAAGTTAGCACTTGTGACTCCACTGGTGTCACGGGTGTCTAGGAACGACGGCAATCGCTTACCATCAGGTGATCCGTGTGCTTGTCTGCCATCTGATCCTTTTTTTTTCTGCAGCAACAGGATTAAATAAAATGTCAAGTATTAATAAATTACATTTGCACCAAATAAGTTTTTGATTGAATGAATTTGGTAGAAATTATTTTGGGAAAAACTCGGCGAAGTTCACCTTGGGATTCGTTTGAGGGGAGTTTAAGAAAGTCCCTTTTCAACAAGTGTTGGTTTAAATTGTTCCGCTGTTTTATTTTTCTGCCAACATGAATAATAAATAAATAAATTGAGTCATGGTAGCAATCAAACGCTTGCCCTTGTACCATAGAAATTAGGAACAGAAAAAGATACACCACACAAATGCAACATAAATATTTGTCTTATCATCAAATATGTGTTGTTTTTTTATGTTATAAGTGACAGACGATCAGACGGATCTGACTGATGGTAAGCGATTGCCGCCGCTCATGGACACGCGTGACACCAGTGGATTCACAAGTGCACTGCCAATCTTAAAACCCCCTTTCCCTAGATTGGGCCTCCGGTACCCTCACTCACCCAGCGAAACACAGCACAGTACTACTTCACGCCGGTCTGTTAGCCCGTGGTATCACTCCAGTTGGGCCGGCCCATTCATTCATTCGGCTGGTTGATGCGGAATTAAAACCCGCGAGCATGGCCTCTCAACCCGTTTTGAAGAACTACATCGTCAGCCCATTTAAGTCCCCACTGCTGGGGCACGGGCCTCCCTCAATCACATGAGGTGTAATTGCCATACTCACCACGCTTGGCAGACGGGTCGGCGAGGGTTTTGATATAAATGCAGAGTTTTCCTTCTATGGGTGCTGATGATCATGCCAGCAGCTTTACCTTAGTCGCCTTTTACGACACCTCGGTTCTTACCGATGATGGTGGCCTATTCTACTCTGCCGGGGACCACACGGCTAGAACTACATGTATACTGAACAAACATAAGTGCTTATCACACAAATGTTTGTCACAAAGTGGAACCGACGACCCTTGGTCTATAAGGCATTCATTAGGCTAGCCCAAACGAGTCATTATTATAAAATCAAATTATTTATTTGCACAAAACATGGTAAACAAGTATGTCATAAAAAAAGTAAAAAGTGCTCATGTTTCGCTAATATAAAAAAATAGCATGCAAATGTATACAATGTCAATAATAAATTAAATTACATTACATAGATTCAAAATTACATCATCAGCCCATTTAAGTCCCCACTGCTGGAGCACGGGCCTCCCTCAATCACATGTGGGGTAATTGCCATACTCACCACGCTTGGCAGACGGGTTGGCGAGGGTTTTGATATAAATGCAGAGTTTTCCTTCTCTGGGTGCTGATGATCATGCCAGCAGCTTTACCTCATAAAATTATTAAACAGTCAAATGTGGAAAAGTTTTATAAACCGTAAACCGTAATTTACCTTCCACAAATCTTACTTGCTGCTACAGAACCCTTCTTGGGCGAGTCCGACTCGCACTTGGCCGGTTTATAACACTAGAGGTGACAAACGAGCAAGTGAGTCACCTTATAGAAAGTAATCAACGCCACCCATGAACATCCGCTGTCGGGAAATACTTCCGCAGCCAAACCATTCCACAGAAATGATGTATGTGGTAAAGTTCCGCGAGAAACGCACAGAATAAGACCACCATTCAACGAGATGATGGGGATGGAATGGCGATCGCTTGCGTGTGGTTCGATGTAAGAATTCATTTGTAGGGGGTAGATCAAACAGTTCTCTGAGCACTCCCCGTGATAGATGCGGTATAGAATGCTGAGGGAAGCTATATCCCGCCACAGTGCTAGAGGATCAAGTCGACTAAAGAGAGTAAAGTCACCAACAATTCGAGCAGCCCTACGTTGTATGAGGTCAAACGGAAGGTCAAACAGAAAGTCTGATTAATTTGAACGCTTGGACCATGATTCAGGATTTATGGAGTCTGGAAATTACAATGAAGCCACTGCCGTTTAACCTTGGCATCCATTTTACATTGGATCCAAACTAATTGAATCATGGTTACACGCTTTAGAAAATATCCGAAACCTGCAGGTTTCCTCACAATATTTTCCCTAGCCGAGCTAATGGTAGAAATACGCACACAGGTTTGAAAAAGAGGTTTTTTTTTTATGTAATAGGTAGGCAGACGAACAGACGGATCACCTGATGTTAAGCAATTGCCGCCGCCTATGGACACCCGCGACACCAGTGGAGTCACAAATGCGCTGCCAACCTTTGAACCCCCCCTATCCCCCGGATTGGGCCTCCGGTGCCCTCACTCACGCAGCGAAACACAGCACAGTGCTGATTCACGCCGGTTTTCTGTGAGGCCGTGGTATCACTCCGGTCGAGCCGGCCCATTCATGCCGAAGCTTGGCTCTCCCACGGTAAAAAAGGTGCCTACTAGGATTCGAATCACAACACCCCATATGGAAAACCCGTTCCAAACCACTGATCTACCCCCGCTAGACCTTTGCCTTGTATATAGGTATCCGGCTAAAACGTCGCTTTGAAATCCAAGTCAATTTGTAAATGGCGCAACCACAATCCAAAAGGTTTTAATGAGCTCTTTGTTCGCGAACGCGCCTAGAATTAATGTTGTTTCAAGTTTAATCCGTATCGGGCAGTTTGTTATTGAAATCAAATTAGTTCCGTATTGTACTGTGAAATCGTCGCCTTCGGCTATTACGGCCAGAATGAGATGCATTGAATATTGAATTTTTGGACTAGATTTTCTTGCTTTTCTTTCCCTCTTTCCTTCCTTTGTACTTTAATAACCGCCATGACATCTGTGAGATCAAAGAGATCGCTGATGCATTGCTGGACTTTCCGGCCTTTTCAAAAGGGGTGAGTTTAAAGGTTTGCACCGCAATTGTGCCTCTACTGGAACTGCGTCTCTCATCATCAGATGATCCGTCTGTTTGTCGACCACTTTTTAAATTATTGTTTTGATATTTTTATTGAATCCTCACAAATGGAAATTTTAGCATCGATACCATGTAAAGACGGACCATGTGAAAGCGCGCTTCAGCCCTTAAAAAGTCCGGTCGGCATAGCATATGTGACTCCTTTGACGCGGCAGGTGTGGGCGGCGGTAATTGCTTACCATCAGACGTCTGTTCGTCTGCCCCCTATATCATAAAAAAGTCGTGAATAGCCAGATTTACACTTCCTCATTTGAGAAAAATGAGAATGTAAAATATCTAAACAGCGTACATACTCCTTTCTCTATGATATCGCTGATGTTCATGGGCTGCGGTGACACCTTACCATCAGGTGACCCGCTTGTTTGTTAGTTGCCTCAAGCATAAAAAGCTAGCATCAAATGTTTTCTTTAAATTGCCATCAACAGAATCAAAGATAAACCTCGATATCAAGGTTTATCTTTGATTCCGACGAGTTGTGAGTGTTAGGCTCGATTTGGGAATCGAATCGAAGGTGTGTGAATGTCGCACTAGTGGCACAGAAATTGTAGCTATAGTTTCTTTGATTTTGTTTTCTTTTTTATTAATATGCATGATGTGATTTCCTGTAATAGTAGGTACAGTTAGCTCTTTTATCTTTTAGTGCTTTTGTTGGCGACGGCCACAACCAACCTTTTTTACCTATTTTCTTTGAAATGTTTACTTTTTTATATTCTTATATTTTGTTATGTCTTTTTGACGTTTATTGTAAAAACCGAAGGAATAAAATGGGTGTGAAGAAAATATGTTTTCTCTCGGACTTCAGCCGTCCGTTTTAGTTTTGTTTTTTTGTGTGTTATTGCTATAACCTATGTTGGTAATCCTGCAAATAAATAAATAAATAAATTACTATCCAAGAGTAAATCTTATGGTATAACGCACGCTGTCAAACCATCATATCGTAGCGACGTTCGTAGCGTATACCTTAAATAAATATAAATATTAAAAACTAAAACCCGATTAGTACCTTACACTCTAAGTCCCCTAGAGGGTACTGTAATCAATTTAACGTGACGTCATGTCACCTATAACCGGAAAACAATCAAGAAGCTTCTAACGACACCTCATTTGTTCAAATATGATAACTAGTTTAGAAGTTATGAGGGAACAGATGAACAACCATACATACATACAGGTCAAAATGATAACCCTTCTTTTTGCTTTATCGTAGTCGGGTAATTATGGTTGGATAAAGATTGGTTCAATCGGGCCGGAGTAAAGTACTATTAAAACAAATGGATTCAGTAAATCTAATTAAATCTCAGTCACAACAAAACATGAATGCTCTCACAAGAAATATAAAATGAATTTATTGAATTTATAGATACTTCAGATACAGAAAAAGGAGTATCCCTTTGATCCATCCAACAGAAGAGGCCCTTTAATTAAAGTCTACCAGAAGAAAATTCTTATACAATTTTTTTTGGAGTTAAAATTTTACTTTGAGTGTAGGTTGTAAAAATATACCACGTATATCCATTGTAACATTATTAAAAAGTTTGCTTTTTGTCAAAGAAAATACGGGACGATACGCGGAAAGTTGTTTATAAAATAAATGTGACAGCCTCACTTATTGATGCTCGAAGCTCGGACAAAATACAGAAGTAAAGTAAAAGTAAAAATGTCTTTATTCAATTTAAGTCCATACAGAACATAAATGAATGTCAAAAATTATGTACTCTACCACTGATTCGGAATGTCAATTTCTACCGGGAAGAATTAGCAAGAAACTCTGCAGTTATTATTGTCAAATCTTATGGTAATTTCAATTTTCATTCTTATACAAATTATGATTACAGTGACAGTATGATATACAATGCTTATAATCAGTATCGTTTAGATAAATCCTTACTCCTTACTAATATTATAAAGGCGAAAGTTTGTTTGGATGGATGTATGGATGGATGTTTGTTCCTCTTTCACGCAAAAACTACTAAACGGATTTTAATGAAACTTTACAGTAATGTAGCTTATAGATCAAAATAACACATAGGCTATAATTTATAAAGATATCTATAAGACCTTGCTTTTATTCGAATTACACGCAGACGAAGTCGCGGGCAAAAGCTAGTCGTCAAATACAGATACAAAGATAGCCTATATGACACATAGGTTATGTTTTTTCTCAACTCTCAGCTCTGTGTGAAGCCTAGGTCAAGCCCATTGCCAATAAAAATATATCTATGTTTATACAACGTAGACGATCTATCGCTAATCTATTCCAGACCCTCTTGTGGTACAGGAAAAATATACGAATGGAAACATCGTTATTTATTTCAGGTATGTAGCAAATTCATACATTATGTTGCAAGTAGTGTGTTATTATATAATATCATTCAACCGAGTTCGGCTAAGACGGCCAATCTCATATCTATCAGCCACTTACGCAGGATATATAATAGTGCTCAAATGTATGAGCAAATACAAGTGCAGAGTGCCCTTGCCCTCATATTCCGATGGGACACCAGTGCGACACGACCACTGCGACACGATCAGGCGCAGTACCAACGGCTTAACGGGCTCTCTAAAGCAGGGAGGTACAAGATCGCCAACTTCCAGGCTCCTTGCTGACACTGTGAATTTCTTAACACCCGAGACCCAAGCGCAGCCGTCGCTTTAATAAATAAATATTTATAATTTATACTTAAGCTGTTATCCGACAAATCTTTCGATCATCGATCGAGGGCATAATTCGGTGGTTAAAGGTACAAGATGAATTGATCGTGTTTCAATGGTATCGATCCATGGTAAAAGTGGTTTATTTCTGAGCATGCACCTAATCACATAGATTTGAAAATATAGAGGTGCAAGATCGGCGTATTTCCACCATTAGGTGAGTGAGGGAAAACAGAATTTGATCCCCAAACCCTGCGCCATGGTCTAAGCGTACCCTGGGCTACAAAGCGATAGCTTAAGATGCAAACGTTAACTAACATGCTTAGATCAAGAGGAGGTGGTAACACCCTTAATATACCTATTAATCTTTTATAAGTTCTTCAACAGTAGAATAAAGATGTTTAAATGTACAGACAATGGCGGCGTGCACCAAGAGGTTTGGCTCCCCGTTTCTGCCCCGAGCCATCAAGACATGGAATGCCCTCCCAGCTCATGTGTTTCCTCCTTCATACAATCCGGGGTCTTTTAGGCGGGGCGTGAAGTGGCATCTCAGCAGGCCATCAGGGTGGGGATGGCAGACTCAATGGGTACTTTGTTAGTTCTTTTGTGTCTGTCAGCCTCATATTTGGATTTTGCAGCCGCTTACCATGAGGCAGATAGAGGTCATCCTGATTGGTCTTTCTATAAAAAAAAAAATAAAAACTTAATTTTTTTTTGGTGGATTCGAACACATAGCGGAAAGATGTAGTGTTGAGAGATACATGTTGGGTCGTGTGGTCCCGGCAGAGTAGAATAGGCCACCCTCACTCTTACCGAGGTGTCGTAAAAGGCGACTAAGGTAAAGCTGCTGGCATGATCATCAGAACCCAGAGAAGGAAAGCTCTGCATTTATATCAAAACCCTCGCCAACCTATCTGCCAAGCGTGGTGAGTATGGCAATTACCCCTCATGTAATTGAGGGAGGCCCTTGCCCCAGCAGTGGGGACTTAAATGATGATGATGAATAAAAA
Source organism: Marasmia exigua (assembly GCA_019059595.1). NCBI lineage: Eukaryota > Metazoa > Arthropoda > Insecta > Lepidoptera > Crambidae > Marasmia > Marasmia exigua. Next base: position 20,102,531 of record CM032473.1, read on the forward strand.
CTTCTATTATGATCCGGAAAGATTACAATCCAATTTCGCAATACCAAAAATACACCCACGAATTCTCCTGCGAACGGCAATTTGTTCAAAGTGCCGACGCAAGCATCGTCGAGTCAAAACTGCAACATCTAATCCCGATTGCATCGTGCAACGGAAATTGAAAGCAGATAAAATTTTGCTGTACCACCCGCCACCTGGTCGAACTATTCTGACATCACACGAAATATTTTACACTCTACGTAAAATAGGGTCCGTTTCACCAAAGAATTCCCGTCAAAAGCGCCATTCAGTTGCCATCCACATTCAAAGAGTTTTATGATCACAGACACAAGAAGTCTAAAATTTTATTTCCTTGTTTTGCCGCGGAACTTCTTTCGTGGCGAAAACTCTAAACTGCGTATATCGTTATTTTCATCATAGCGTGTTCAATTCAGGATTTATTTATTTATTTATTAGGTCTATCAACTATTGTTACCATGTCTCTTAAGTCTAGCGGACACATGTTTGTAGGAATAAAATTATTGCACAATAGATTTACAGATAAACACAGCATGCACAGTATCTGTAAACATAAAAGTATGAAAAATTATAACTATAATTTTCAAGTGATACGATGTCAGAAATGTTTGACTTTTGATTAAAGATTAAAAATCATTAGATAAATGTGTTGATTTCACCAAATTTAGCACTTCTTCTTCTTTCTATCCAATACCTTTGTAAAAAATAGAATGATAAGAACATGTTATTTGTCTTTTCATTTACCATTCAGGTGACGGCAAACTATGGCCGCCGTCCATCTAAAGTACATAAGTGGTACACCACCAATATCAGTGAAGTCACTAGTGCGCTGCCAACCTTTGAACTCCCTTTTGATTAGGCTTCCAGTACACTCATTCAGTCGGCAAATCACAGCGCAAATGCAGCTTCACGTTGGTTTTCTGTGCGGCCGTGTTTCTGATATAACTCCGTCCAACCCTGCCCATTCAAACCATGCCCAAAGCGTCTACCATAGTAAAATTATAACCTAAAGTAATAATCCCCTATATTGGGAAACTGCGACGGTGAATAAGGATCATGGAAGTAATTAAGGACTCCGGAATCTTAAAAAAGGGACTTGGCACTTGATATTAACTTTCATATTATTGTTTTGTTTTAAATTATACCAACATAAAATATATTTAACCTTCTAAGGCCCAAACAGCAGCCACAATGGAAAATCCAATTGTTATTGGCTTTAAAAATGACTTTGGTTTTTTTTAAGCGGGCGGCTGCCCGCTTAAAAAAGGATGAAAGGACCAGTATCACTGTGACCAGTTTGCTCTATTGTAATCGCCACTGCGCTACATATCAGTCCCAAATCCTATACATTTTTCACAAAGTATATTAATTGCTTGGAACTGAGATCTCTAGATTCAGTGGGTCTTTAGGTCTTACGACCCTGAGTGAATATGAAATTCCACAAAAAAGCGAGCGAGTACAAAATAGTCCCCTCATAGCAATCTTACCAGAGATGCAACGATGCAAGCTTGAGATCGTTCTCAGATGAGATATTTATTTGTAGACCGCGTATTTTTGAGAAATACGACTTTCGAATCTCATTCATTTCTTGTCTGGTTGTAACCGTAAACTTCGTGTTTTGGGGAACGATATTGCATTTTGAGAGCAAAAATATTACTTTAGGTATTAGTAATTTATACAGGACCGAACAAAACATTGGGCAAAGGAAACATTTGTGTACTTTTTAAAAAGAAATAAGATTGCATTCAATGTTTTTTTATTTTGTTTCTATCGCCAGGGACTCAAACCAGATTTTTTTTAAAATTATAATAAGCTATTTTATTCTGCAAATCAATTAAGTCATTTTTAAGGATAAATTTTACACAAGAAATCTTAGATTTGTCACTCTTATTTGCTTCGAGAAAAATATTCAAATGTCAATAAATCTATCAATTAATGGAATAAACAAGTCAATTTTAATGATTCCCAGGCGTCACAAGCAAAAAATAAAACGTTGCATTAATTACTTAAAAATAAAGTAATGTTTCCTTTAGTTTTTTTTTTAATTTTCGCGTTGCATTATAACTATAAATAATCGAGCTATAAGAATCATACTATTGAAACTTGGTAAATAGATGTATTTTGTTAACCGCATTATAATTTTTACACAAAAATAGGAAAACAAAATTTGGAGGGGTCCCCATACTTAGAAGTAAAACTTTTTTGTTTTCATTTAGCCAATACGTGTTGGGTATCTTTGGATAGGTCTTTAAAAATGATGTTGAGGTGTTTAATACATATTTTTTCTAAACTTTATACATAACGCAGGAGACGCTTCCAAAGGGGTGGTAAAATGTGTCGTTGAAATATTTCGCGGGTGTTCAAAAAGTCACAGTTTACATTTCTATGTTAGTAACATAACCCATGATAGTGGCAGAAGCCGGATCGACCGGAGTGTTGCCACGGCCTCGCAAAAAAGTCTCGCTGCGTGAGTGAGGTGGCGGCAATCGCTTACCATTAGGTGATCCGTCTGCTCGGCTGTCATCTATCACGTAAAAAAAAAAGACGAGAATACCGCAGGTGACCATTTTAGTCTTATTTTATAACCACTACCAACAAATTTCGTATCAAATTCAGACATAACAATTATCTTTATGGTCAAGATGAATGTATTCTGCTACCAGCAAATGCGCCGGTAGATATTGGAAAATGATATAAGAGACAACTTGGTAACCGAACTGTGGGTACTGTGTGTTGAGTTCCTAGTTCGCTATAGTTAGTTCACTAAGGGTTAGTCCACACTTGGCAAATATGTCGCAACTAAGCAGCTAGCGAGCCATTAGCGAGTTGCCAGCGAGCTGCGCTTGTGCAATAAGGGGGCAAGTACTCATCTAGCCGTGTAGCATGTAATGTATCATACTGTGTCAAGTGATATAAGCATGAGTTCATGTGTGTTTGGTTTGCGGGGAGATCGCAGCGACCTGCAAACTATGCACCGTACGAGAATGCTAGCCGAAACGTCTAGTAACGTGTATTTTTACACCAAACTAGAAAAAAGACCACGAACTAAAAAGTGTAAAATAATATTTTTACATTTCAAAAAACAATTTACAACAGTACACTCGAGGAAAGGTGTTACCGAAGTCGGCGGCCAATTCTATCTTGTAATACAACATTTAATTATTCAACGGGGATTAGGCGCCGATTTCGGTAAAACTTTTTCTCGAGTGTACTGTTATAAAATGTTTTTTGAAGTTTTAAAATTTTATTTTTATAAGTTTAGTATTTTAAGTTAAATATTATTTTACACTTTTTTAGTTCGTGGTTTTTCTTTTCGTAGATTTTTTTTTTCATTATTTTTGTCTGTGTCTCTTTTTTGGCAGCACAATTCTTGAGATTGTCGATATGAAAAAACATGGCGGAAATCCATACAAAGAAAATGTTTTGTCGTATGATACTAAATGTCATGAGCACGAGAATTGGATCCCTGTATAATCCTACTTAACAAAAATATTCCGGTGTCATATAATCAGTAATACATTTTACATCAGTAATTTTTTGCTGGTTTATAATGTCGTCCGTTCATTCACTCGTAAAACAAGGTACCTATAGATATACCGGCTTTGGAAGAACACGAGAGCTTATTACCAAAATGAAGTTAATTATCCTGTGGATAGTTAATATAACTAATATATTTATAAAGAATATAATTATTCTAAACTGTCAAGTTGGGAGAATCCACAATAAATAAGAATAGGTATGTAGGTTCATTCTCATTCACTCTCACGGGTCTGAAAGGAGTGATTTCATTATTATAGTAGGGAGTATGATATTGATATTATCTTATGAAATTGCCGTTTTGAATGGCGATTTCTCGGAATTTTTATTTTCCATACTGACTTTTTTAATTTGTAAAGCAACTCTTAATTAAAATTCATTTGTTTCAGATATTCATCCATGTTAACATAACATAATAATAATGATAAAAATTAATACTACTACTCTCTAATTAATTGAATCCGTCCGAAAGTTACCGGACGCGAACAAACAGTGGGAGAGCCACGTTTCGGCATGAATGGGCCGGCTCGACCGGAGTAATACCACGTCCTCACAGAAAACCGGCGTGAAGCAGTGCATGCGCTGTGTTTCGCTGCGTGAGTGAGGGTACCGGAGGCCCAATCCAGGGGAAGGGGGGTTAAAAGTTAAGCAGCGCACTTGTGACACCACTGGTGTTGCAGGCGTCCATGGGCGGCGGTAATTGCTTACCATCAGGTGATCCGTCTGCTCGTCTGCCGCCTATATCATAAAAAAAAAAAAACAGACAAACGAAATAAATCATTCAATCAAGTTCTGTTGTTGGGTTTTGATTACCCCAGGGTATTATTTTCACATTTTTATTATGATGGTTTTTTTTATGCTAGAGGCGGACAAACAAGCAAGCGAGTCACCTGATGGAAAGTAATCATCGCCGCCCATGAATATCTGCGAAATCAGAGAGATCGCTAATGTGTTGCGGCCTTTTTTTAAAAGAGTACGCTCTTCTCTTGAAGGTCCCTGAGTCGTAGCCGTCCGGAAATACTCCTGCAGTCAAACCGTAGATTGGGATTAGTGAATGCGCTCATTCTTTGGTTCCCTCATAAATCTAAAAAGTTATATTTAAATCAGAAACGGGAAAGCAAATTAATTTGTTAATTTTGACCCGTTAATCCAGTTCAAACTCCTAGTGTAAAATCAATTTTAAACCAACCAAGAATACCCGTTTATAATAATTTAAATCCACCGACACAATCTCCAGCCTTTCTGGTCTGCCTGGAACATGGAAAAGAAGATTTTTCCATTTAATTCCAATGCAAATCTAGCTGATTCTATTCAATCTGAAAAACGACTGTTGAATTTATTAGGGTTTTTTAAAAAATGGCGAGTCTCATTATTTCGTTCGTGGACTTGCTAAGTATTATGAAAGCATATCATTTTATAAAAATGTTTTATAACAGTTAATATTTTTTATAGCAATCTTTTGAAATTTATTCTTAAGTAAATAACAACTTGAAATTTTCATCTTGTGTTCAAGCGGGACTAGAACCCACATCTTCTACAATTCGTGTGGCTATTCTACCAAATAGACCATTGAACGCGTTATTAAGCTGACGAAATTTGTAAGTTCTTGATTTGACATGAGCTGTCGATAGTCTCATCAATATCGGGGTATATTTAGACGGGAAATATTATTATACGTACTTTGTAGCGTTCCACAATAAGGACATTATCTTCGTCTTAGCATGTAATTCCCGGTTACACCCGAAACTGTCGCTCTGGAGCCCAAGGCACGCTTAGTCCATTTTTTTATTTTATGTGATAGGTGGTGGTGGCCGCTTACAATGTGCCGATTAAGGAGGCTCAAAGTCACCCAGAGAGCAATGGAAAGGGCTATGCTTGGAGTGATGAGATCCGCAGGAGAACTAAGGTCACAGACAAAGGACATGCCTCAAGTGGCATGGGCAGGGCACATAGCAAGGAGAACGGCCGTTGGGGCGAAAAGGTCCTTGAGTGGAGACGACGTACAGGAAGTTGATGCCGTGGCAGGCCCCCCATAACCAACAATCTCGTGAAGATCGCGGGAATCCATTGGATGCGGGCGGCACAGGACCGATCTGTGTGGAGAACATTGGGGGAGGCCTTCGTCCAGCAGTGGACGTCTATTGGCTGAAATGATGATGATTATGATAGTTGGTAGACGAGCAGACGGATCACCTGATGATAAGGATATTGGAAACTCAACAATAAGTTAGGTACCTTATTATTGAGTTTCCAATACCCTTTCGAATATCTCAGTAAGGCTGCGTTTCCACAGAAGTAAAGTTAAGCGGAGACTTATAAAAATTTAGCAATCATATTGCTAAAAATCGATGTCTCGAGATGTGTATTTTGAGCAATGTGATTGGTCGATTTTTATTAATCTCTGCTCAACTCCGTGCAGCTCCACTTCTGTGAAAACAGCGTCGAAATATCGGAAACTGAAAAATAAGGTACATGCTACAAATCGCGTTATAAAACAACATATTTCAAGTGACCATGAAAGTTTGAAACGATCTCATGAATTGACCTGACTTCACACTTGTGGCACAATCAGTTTTTTTTTGAGTTTACAAACATAAGACTTTATATGTTAGTAAGTATTAGGGGTTAAATTATAAAATTTTGTATGGCAATTTTGTTCGAAGTGCTGTTTTCCATAGAAACATTTTTATAATTTGCAAAGTAACTCGCTTGCTCGTTTGTCCGCCTCTAGCATAAAAAAAACTATTAACGCAACTATTTCTTTATTAAAAGAGTTATTATTGATGAAAACGTCAATTCTACCAACTAAAAAAGAGTCTTTTTTTATCAAGAATACAATAATATCTGTTTTCTACTTATTATAAAACTTATACACGTAATCTGTAAAACTATATTATGGTAACTTTTTCTTTATAAATAAGTCATACATCAATCCCATCAATATTTGTGTCTAGAAAAAAAAACGGCGTTTTCCTTCTTTAACCCCTTCTTTATATTTGGAATTTCTCTATCCCTGACATAAAATGAACAAAAGTGTTCCATCACACAAATCCACAGTGGGAATCGAGCCACTATCAAATGCGCTATCGGACCTGTCATCATCAATAGCTCAATCATCATAAATCTCGCGTGAATACCTAACTGCATCTAATAATAGATTCTATTAGGTTTAATGTACCTAATCCTGATATTACTTGGCTGATAGTCAAGCCCATTATGGCGGCTTGTAATCAATGCTTATGTTTGTCGTCTTGGAATCAGACTGATTAGAGTGCCTTTCCACCAAAGATTTGCTACTGGTGAGGAGGAATGATGGTAGCTTTGTGGATAAGAACGTGCCTTCAATACGGGGGTTCATGGCACGAATGAACGAATCTTCTGGATTTTTCTAATCTATATGCAAATTTATACCTTATTTCAGCAGGTTCGATCCCCGCACCAGCTCAAATGAATATTCAGCATCATCATCATTTCAGACAATAGACGTGTACTGCTAGACATAGGCCTCCCCCAATGTTCTCCACACAGATCGGTCAAAGGCCGCCCCAATGGATTCCCGCAACCTTCACCAGATCGTCGGTCCACCTTGTGGGGGGCCTACCACGGCTGCGACTTCCTGTGCGTGGCCTCCACTCGAGGACCTTTCCGCACCAACGGCCGTCTGTTCTCCTCGCTATGTGCCCTGCTCATTGCCACTTGAAACATGCAATCTTTTGGGCTATGTCTGTGACCTTAGTTCACCTGCGGATCTCATCATTTCTTATTTCTGATATTGGTATAAAGTGGAACAAATGCCCCAAAACAAAGTGAAGGCGGGCCACTAGTTATTATAGTCATAAATTACGAATTAGTTTAAGGTGTAGATGACATTGCCTGTAGATGATCGAAAAAATATAATTATGTTTTTTTAATAAGTGGAACCTTAACTGGTCTAAGTATAACTTATATATATTTTTATGTAAACTCTATATGTATTGTGTGTTTCCCTAACATTAAATAAATAAATAAAGATTGTAATAGAGTTCCGTGATCAGGCTAAAAGTAGATGCCAAACTAATTCTTTGAAAGTGACTCGTAGGGCAAAATAATACGTCAAAGTCATAGTCATGATCAATTACGAACTAATCCCTAACGGTTGGTGCACTTTAGAACTTCATCCATTTGCAAATTCTCCTTCTATTCGCGACACTTTATCAATCATACTCAAATTTGCTTTGCTCGGTCAGTGACCGCAGAAGCTGGCATTCCACCAATATACAGTATACCGCTCCCCAGTATGGCGACGAAGTAATAGAAACTTTTTTATGGCTAACGGCTGACCACAATCTCACCTGCTGGAAAGTGCGGATGAGGTCTAGGATGCAACGCGTTCGCCTAGAAGATGCCGTTAATTCAAAGAACATATGAAGTGCAATGATGTTTATAGTAAAATGCATGTGTTAATATGAAATACATTTAATATAGGTACTTACAAACAGGGTGTATCGTTTATCACAAATATAATTACAAAATTTCAGTTTGTAGTATATATATATAACTAATATTTTGTTTAAAGTAATAAATATACTTAATTTAATTACTCTTATATAAGTACCTACCCCTCTACCACCACCCTCACTCTTACCGAGGTGTCGTAAAGGCGACTAAGGTAAAGCTGGTGGCATGATCATCAGCACCCAGAGAAGGAAAACTCTGCATTTATATTAAAACCCTCGCCAACCCGTCTGCCAAGCGTGGTGAGTATGGCAATTACCCTTCATGTGATTGAGGGAGGCCCGAGCCCCAGCAGTGGGGACTTAAGTGGGCTGATGATGATGATGATGATGATGAAGTACCTACACATCTGTATTATAAATAATAATTATAAATAGTATCTTGTAAATGCTATGTATAGGTTCTAAATTATACTACAGGTTACAAGAGATGTCATCAGCCACACAATATAATATTCAACGTAGCATAGACGAGATATCAATGTGGGGTGAGGCCTGGTGACCTGTACTACGAGTTTTTTCTAAAACCTATCTCAGGTACCAGTCTCTCACTGAAAACCGTCAGCTGTCATATCATTAAAAAAGATACCATATCTATGATCGATATTATGTAAGAGACATATAGAACTTATCACCTATATGTGTGCGTACGATTATGATCCTTAAGGTGGTAAACACTTTTTGACCGCGACCGTACATAGTAGAAATCTCGTAAATAGGCATATGTAAGTCTACCTACATATGCCTATTTCACGAGAGTCATTTACGAGATTTCTACTAATTGATTTGAAACCTTTAGGTTTGAAAAGTTTCTCTTTTACGGTAGGCAGCAGCATGATTGTGCTTTGGCGTTGTTGATATCTATGAGCGGCGGTTGCCATTTACAATCAGATGGGGTGGGCCACATGCTCGACTGCCTATTTTTCGCAATAAAAAAAATGGTTAATAACCGGCTGCATATTTATACAAAACTATCGAAGCGGTTTTCATCGACTAGCTCTAAGTAAAGATACTGGAAACTATTTTTTTACTGTGTCTGTACCTTTAGTAACATATCTGCTAAGAGATAATTATCTAAGCTTTTATTTAATCCTGCGATAAAAGATCTAGCTAATGGAATAGTGTAAAACCATTTTTCTAAAGTTGAGAACGGACAAGACAAAAAGATTTCACACCTAATAGTAGATGAATGCATTTTTTTTTGTTGTCATTAATCATCGTACTTTCTTAGAGCTCCTTTAAAAACTTTTCTTAAAATCTACTTATAGAGATAATGCAATCGAATGGTAACCACTCCAAACGTTATATATTACAGCAACCGTTATGAAAAATACATCTATGTATAGATAGTTTTTTAGATTTTCGCGATGCATTATAACTATAATGTATCAAGACGGGAATTAACATGATATTTATTATGTGATACAACGTTGTGTACTCACATATTTGACAGCAGCCGTGGTCCGCTCGTGACCACGGCTGCTGTAACGTAGCCGAAACGTCGAGCCAAATATGTGAGTACACAATGTTGTATCACATAATAAATATCGTGCTAATTCCCGTCTTGATATATTATCATCTATGTATGATAAGTTAAAACACTCATAATAAATCGTGAAATTGAAATACCCGAGACAGTTCTCAGGGGCGTTATTACTTAAAACAAACATTTTCCCCAGGTTAGGGTTACCCTATGTGAGGGTCGAATCTAAAAAAGAAATAGTAGTAAACACTAAAGCGTCGCATCGCACGTGATGGAAAGACGATTTTTTTTGAGATTCGTATCTTGGCTCCTTTTGATCTTGAAACCTTATAGATTCGTCATGTCCGTCTGTCCGTCTGTCCGTCGGTCCGTCTGTCCGTCTGTCCGTCTGTCCGTCTGTCCGTCTGTCCGTCTGTCCGTCTGTCCGTCTGTCCGTCTGTCCGTCTGTCCGTCTGTCCGTCTGTCCGTCTGTCCGTCTGTCCGTCTGTCCGTCTGTCCGTCTGTCCGTCTGTCCGTCTGTCCGTCTGTCCGTCTGTCCGTCTGTCCGTCTGTCCGTCTGTCCGTCTGTCCGTCTGTCCGTCTGTCCGTCTGTCCGTCTGTCCGTCTGTCCGTCTGTCCGTCTGTCCGTCTGTCCGTCTGTCCGTCTGTCCGTCTGTCCGTCTGTCCGTCTGTCCGTCTGTCCGTCTGTCCGTCTGTACGTCTGTCCATCTGTCCGTATTCCACAGCCACTTTTTTCCAAAACTATAAGAACTATTGAAACATGGTAAAAAGATGTATTTTGTTAGCTGCATTACGATTTTTACACAAAAATAGGAAAAAGAATGTTTTTTGGCGGTCCCCATTCCTATCAGAACTGAAACTCTAAAATGGATAGGTCTTTAAAAATGATGTTGAAGTTTCTTATTTTTTTTTCTTTTTTATTTATTTCGTATTCATGTAACCCGCAAATAATATATTTGTAGAACCTGGAGATAATTAGTCTATGGTAGAACTAAGAGTCTCTACTACGGACAGCCGGACAGACGCACGGCCATGGTGAAAGTAAAAAGTTCCTCATAGACTACGGAGCCCTAAATTAAATTATTACAATAGCAAAGTCCCTTACAAGTAATTCACTTTCTAAAAAGAACAGAGTTTGAGACCGGGTATGTAGCATAGCGCTGACTACAATAGACGAAACAGTCAAAAGAAGGAATTCATAACATAATGAAGCCCACGCCATACTTTGTCACCTTTTAATTCCAAGTGTGAGAATAAGAGATAAGTTAGTTATGCTTACGAACGATAGAGTTGCATGCTATCGTTATGTATCTATCGTTACAAACAAATTGCTTCAAAAATTAAAAAAAAAACATAATTCAAAAGTACTTTATTTACATAGGCTTATAAACGATTTGTAAGGATTGTAAGGCTTTAAATTTTCTGATGATACGCATAATCTTTGAAAATGTTTTGCTAGCCCTTCAGGGCGCAGAAAGTAATACTTGTCTGTATAGAACCTACATGTTAGCCATTCTCTTAAAATAAAAAATATTTATATTCAAAGTAAAGTATTTTTATGGTGTGGTGTGTTTTTTTTTTGCAATATATTCTTAAGTAAATAATGCACTTAAAAAAATTTCGACAGTCTTCGGGTGGGACTCAAACCCACGTTTTTAAGTGCATCATTTACTGAAGGCTAATAATTTATCATTAGAAAAATTCTTGTCATGTTTCATCCACTGCATAATTTATTTTTAAATTTAAGAATTGCTACAAATAATGAACCTTTTGATCATTTATCACGTAGCCCCGTTGTTTCCTCAGAGCAAACAATATAACTCTCCAGAATTCCGTGCGCAAATAAAATAAAATAAAATGGAACTGATACTCCCGCTGCAGAATTTCAATTTGATGTAAGAGGGCCACTCGAGTGATCTGGGAGAGAACATTTAATAATTGAGTATTGGATGCTGCTTTCCACTTCGCTTATTTTCTCTTTCGTTGTCGTTGACGAAGATACTATTTCGGCATGAAAAGAAAATTCGTCGTTGAAGTTCAAACACCTCGTAAGTCATTTTTTGGCCGTTTTGACATTTTGATGCCATTCGCTAGAGAATCGATAGACGCGCTATTCAGAATCAAGATACGACCAATAAAAACCTTTAAAATTACGGAAAAGTAATAGCACGGTCATAAAATGACCTACGCGTTGAGATTTTTTAATGGCGGTTTTGATATTTTGATGCCATTCGTTAGAGACTTGGAAGACGGATCGTTTTTTTTTTTCAATCAGAATTCAGTTGCGGCTATCAAAAACCTTTTAAATGTTGAAAAGGTAACAGAACGGAAGTCAACAATTGAATACTAATGGAAATAGCACGTAAGTCTCGCATCAGATTTTTGGCTTTCCTGAAAGATTGCTTAAACTGAGTTACGTGGTGTTAGAACTTCAACAACGAATTGTAACTATCAATAAAATTTATTTGAACCCCATGGCGTTTTGGTCATATTATTGCCTGCGCCTCATTCGCTAAAGGTCGTGGATTCCTGCTTTGTTGACGAAATTTCATTACTATGAGTTTACTTATATTATTTAATTATTTCGTTGATTTTGAAATGGAATTAAAATGGAGATCTTATAAAACACTATACAATATACTAACATTTATACTAACAGGGTTAACGCATAAAAAAAAATTGGATTTTATTATATTCCCATCTTCCTTAGCTCACTTTGCGTAGAGGCAGCATCAAAATGATTTTAGCGTTCAAATTTACCAAAAATATCTAAACATTGGGCAAAAGACAACTGCATTTCATCATACGAGAATGCTTCTTGGCATTCAGTTCGCCTATAATTTATCAAGACGGGTATTAAAACGATATTTATTATGTGATACAACATTGTGTACTCATATATGTTGCTCGACATTTCAGCTACGTTACAGCAGCCGTGGTCACGAGCGGACTGTGGTTCTAATGCAACGCGAAAATCTAAAAAACTATTAAGTTCGAATCATTGTATCAAAATTTGTGCAATACAGTTTAAATAAATAAATAAAATACGCCAAGGTACATTTTGATTTGTTGTTCAAAAACTAATGACAACAAATTTAATTATACTTTAAAGGTATTTTTTATGCTAGAGACGACAGACGAGCAAGCGGGTCAGCTGGTGGAAAGTAATCCATGAACATCCGCGAAATGAGAGACGTCGCTAATGTCTTGCCGGTCGTGTGCTAAAAGTGTTTTTTGTCATAAGCTCAGATATATTTGGTAGGTTTGAATGCTAAGCATAATCGACCGTGGGAGAGCAACGCTTCGGCATGAACGGGCCGGCTCGACCGGAGTGATACAACGGCCTGACAGAAAAACGGCGTGAAACAGCATTATGCTGTTATACCGGATAGGATACCGGAGGCCCATCCGGGGGGCTAATCCGTCAGCTCGTCTGCCACCTACCACATAAAAAAATATATATATCAGGCGCCATAAGGTCGGCAGTTCGTTAATAGGATTGAGCATAACATTATTTTTGACTTGCCCACACATAAGTTTAAATTGTATATAAAAACTATTTAATAATAAAAGGATACTATAAAATATTCAATTTTTTGAATGTAAATAATTTTAGGACGTAATACAAAAAATTTTACTTTATTTTTAAATTAATGGTGACATTGCGTAAAACAACTTTTTTCTTTTAAAAGTATCTACTAAGTTTCTTGCTGTTGTCTTCTTGGCAGAAAACTATATGTCGAACCAGTGGTAAACCATCCAGAACACTTATAAATGTCAACATACATTGATAAGTATTCTGTATGGACCTAAATTGAATAAACTATTTTCAATTTTCATTTTCATTAAGATCATTTTGGCGCTGACTGTACCTGCCTATCGGCCTTTCTAGATTGCAAAAACTATAGTTATGGCAAAAATAGTGCAATTGTTTATACCGTGATTTTTTCAATACACTAGAAACTTTTCGAAGGCATCATACTAAAAAATACAACGCATCTCAACTCCCTCTGGTGTGGCTGATGTCCATAGGCGGCGGTGATCGCTTACCATCAGGTAACTCACTTGTTCGTTTGCCTCCCTTTTTCTTAAAAAAACACACACACTTCTCCCCAAGGTACCCTTTTTTCGGGGAAATGGGGATTAAAAGGTTGGCAGCAAACTTGTGATTCCACTGGTGTCGCAGGTGTAAACGGCGGCAATCGCTTACCATCTGTTGATCCGTGTGCTCATCTGCCATCTATCACATGAAAAATAATGCATTTCAAATTTACGTTAACACTTTGATAGATTACAATTTAGACAAAAATAATGCGTCAAATTACAAAGTCTACCAATTTATTAAAACCTCAAAACTTCATCAAATTATTATGAACGGTTTTCGCAATGTTATTTCGGAAACATTCAGGAAACTTTAAACATATGAAAGTCATACTTGAGATACTTTTGCCAAAATATTCCGATGCCTCATTTTAACTCTCGGACAAAACATGAGGAATTACGAAGTATTTGTAAAGGCTCACAATGTTTGGTAGAAATTTTTGCGGTGTAAAGATTGGTTTACATAGTTTCTTGCTGCCTAGGCAGTAGACAGATATTCGGCTCGTCTGCGAGCTACTATCTAGCTCGCTCGTGCGAGTTACTCGTGAGTGACGTCAAACAGTTTTCTATAAATTAATAATTTCTATAAATTTGACATTGCAATCTTAGTATATTCAGCCTGCATGGTCAGATTCGAGTTAAAAGAATGGGAGCATAAGCAAAGCACTGAATTTTGGAGAAGACCACCTCGACTAGAACAGTCTAAGGCGTTGATACAGGCGTTTTACTAGAAAAAAACTGTAGAAATAATATAACTGAGTAGATGACATGTTAGGGCACTCACTTGGACCCTCATGGGGCAGTGCGAATTAAACAAGCACCTGCACAACATGGGCCTTTCAGATACCTAAATCTGCAGGTTGTGTCGCGAGGACGAGGAAACGATTATTCACGTCCTCGGCGAGTGCATAGAGCTGCGCCACTGCAGAAGCCGGCATCTGGGAGCACACATGATCTCGGCACACGAGATCAAAAGTTCCCAAATCAGCTCCATTTTCGGGATTATCCTGGAGCTGGAGCTACATGAGGTGCTGTAACAGGTTCTGGGGTTGCCACAATAGATCAACTACTGGTCGCAGTGGCAATGAGACGCAAGGCTCACCCCATTTCTTTCAAATAATAATTGTTATATGATGTTAAAATCATCATTTAATGGAATTTATATGTGAATATAGTTGAATGTTCTGTACTTACTTATACTTATATATTTTTATATGCCCAGTGGCGGTATACAGGGTGTATCTGTGGACATTTACATCCTTTTAACCACGTGTTCTACCAAGCATTCTGAGCAACATTTGTTCTACGACTTTTCGAAATTCGTCGAAATTTTTTTCGACTCTCCATACAAAATGACCAAGTCACGTGACCGACTTTGTATGAAAAGTAGAATTTTCTTTATGCGAATTCCCAATAGTCATAGAAAAAATCGCCAACCCGTCTGCCAAGCGTGGTGAGTATGGCAATTACCCCTCATGTGATTGAGGGAGGCCCGTGCCCCAGCAGAAGGGACTTAAATGGGCTGATGATGATAGAAAAAAATCTGTTCATAATGTTTGATAGAACACGTGGTTAAAGGGATACACCGTATAGAGGAATTGCATGTTCAACCTACCATCATTGTAAATACGACTTATATATACAAAAATAAATTATTGATTGATTGAAACAGTGCCAGTTACTGCAGTGTAGCTACTTCGCAAGCTGATTTGCAATTACGCTATGTAAACTAGTCTTTATTCCCGGTTGCGTTTATAGCTGTCGCTTTGGAACGCAAGGCAACATGTAAATCATGATCTAGGATCCACAGAAACCACGGCCTCACAGAAAACCGGCGTGAATGCTGTGTTTCGCTGCGTAAGTGAGGGGTACCCTCAGGAGGCCGAATCGGGGGAAAGGGGGGCTAAAGGTTGGCAGCGCACTTGTGTTTCCACTAGAGTTGCAGGTGTCCATGGGCGGCGGCAATTGCTTACCATCAGGTGATCCGTCTGGTCGTCTGCCACCTATCACTACTGTCGGACTATCGTAATCCTTTAAAAAGGGAAGGGGAAACTGTGAATAAAAATATCAGCCCATATACCGTTATTTATTATCGTATATATCCTGAAATCTCATAACAAGTATCGTTGATAAAGGTCATTTAGCATATTAGTTCAATAAAATAAGCGAAAAAAGAAATCAGCTGTTCCATACTTTATTGCCAGGATGATATTCTATTTTGTATGAACAGTTGATTTTTAAAACTTATTTTGTTGATCTAACATGCGAGACGAACTTTATTCGCAATACCTATTATGATGTTTTCGGGATGTAAACGATAAAAAAATAATGATGCATATGTGCCACTGCAGGGCAAAGGACTCTATCATAGAAACAAGTTATCGCTAGTGTGATGGGATTAGGCTTAATCACCACGCTCGCCAAATGCGGATTAGTGATCACAAACCCGAGTAATCTTCGAAAGATTCAAAACATCATTTTTGCTCGACCCCGGAATCGAACCCAGGACCCCGAGATCACGGCCCGGTACATAAACAACTAGACCAACAGGGACACGTTCAAAACAAATATCTCAACATTGGGTACATTTTAATTGTATAAAAACAATTTCATATTAATCAGAATAGGTATCTTTAACTGCCAAACTAGTTAATTTTCATTGCCGTATGCTAATACAATTTCATGCATGCATAGGATCTGCATATAGTGTTAGCGATGAGGCCACCGTTGCACATTATGTGGCTTGTACTGAATCAATCGATTTCTAATTACATTGATGCAATTTGATAGCAGGGGAATAGAGGTAATTAACTGGTTAAAACAAAGATATAATAAGCATGAAAACGTTTAATGAATATCATTTCAACACACTCATTTAAGCCAATAGATGCCCACTGCTGGACGTATGTTCTCCCCCATTGTTCTCCTCATAGATCGGTCCTGTGCCGAACGTATCCAATGGATTCGTTCGTCCGATGGATTGAAGTGGCAGCAGTAGCAGGCCCCTAACAAGGTAGACCGACCATTTGGCGAAGGTCGCGGGAATCCCTTGGATGTGGGTGGCACAGGACCGATCTATGTGGAGATCATTAGGGGGAAGGGAGGCTATGTCCAGCAGTGGACATATATTGGCTGAAATTATTATGATGACTACATAAATTAACTACTAGTGGTAAGCTCTTTGTTTATGGACATCAGTTTCATTCTGTAACAATAGATGGCGCTGGGAGTCGATTACATCGCGCATATAAGACTTGTCGTTCTTTTAGAATTTTCCTCTTTATAAATAACGTACTGGGTCATACACATTGTTTGCACTTCTTGTGTCTCTTCTGTGAATCAAAAATATGAAAACAAAAAATAAGCCCTTGATAGGATTTTTATCACATACGCACAAGTACTTACGTACTTTAATAAGACTGACTAAACATAAATGAAGAAAATTCACTTTGGTAGGTGAATTCTTTCATATACCTATGTAGGCCACTGAAGAGACAGAGGAAGTTAAGAAAATGTGTTTAACTCTACTAACAGATAGGCGGTTTAGAGGTTTTCGTCCAAAACCATTAAAAAGGCTTAGACTTATTGAAAATCTATGGGGCGGCGGCATTCGCTGACCGTAAGGTGACCGTCTGCTTTTCAGCTCCGTCATTAAAAAAAAAATCTGACAGTGTTTGCATTTTTTTTTAATTTGATAGGTGTTAAAGACGGATCACCTGATGGTGAGCGATTGCGCCGTAGAGTGAAGGCGCTGTTTGGTTTGCCACCTATCACGAAAAAGTGGCTGTGACATACGGACGGACAGACAGAAATGACGAATCTATAAGGGTTCCATTTTTTGCCATTTTGCTACGGAACCCCAAAATGTTAAACCCCACTAAAGCCACATCCAGTCATTTCTGCTCTGAGCAATTCAAAGAATTTGCTTGCCTCCATTTTTTTATCGCGAGCATGGAGCTGCCTCTGTTTAGATTTCATTTAGCTACAGTAATCTTAATTGTTAATCCGGGACTTTCTACCAAACACTTGTATTTTTGCGCCCGCCATTTTCTCAGTTAATAGGAATCGTGACTTTTGTTTAATTCACCTGAATACGAACGAGAAAAAAGTAACGCTGATTGAACGTGTGCATATCTCGCTGTTATGTTCGTGAAAATGGTTTACTGCTAATAGGTGTATTGTTTGGGTTTTGATGGTGTTTTGTTCTAATCTTGGCGCTTTTTATATTTTTTTATTTGGAATTTTGATAGCAGATAAACCTCAAACAACATCATCGTCAGCCCATTTAAGTCCCCACTCCTGGGGCACGGGCCTCCCTCAATCAATTGAGGGGTAATTGCCATACTCACCACGCTTGGCAGACGGGTTGGCGAGGGTTTTGATATAAATGCAGAATTTTACTTCTCTGGGTGCTGATGATCATGCCAGCAGCTTTACTTAGTCGCCTTTTACGACACCTCGATAAGAGTGCGGATGGTCTATTCTACTCTGCCGGGGACCACACGGCAAACAACATAATACTTTGTGATTTGTGACACTATAGGTATTTTGTGTTTGAGCACAGAAAATAGCAGAAAAATGTAAAATACTTTCTAAACGCTAATATTTATATTTTTTTCTATTTAAGTAGAAAGCACTTGAATGTATCAATGTAGTAAGTGGGATTAGAACTCAACTTTTTGCAAAACGTGAAAATTGGTCTCACCTAATAAATGACCTACCTAGAGTGCTCAGTAGCCATAACATGGTACTGTATGCAGATGACAGCACCGCTATTAAAAATGTATAAAATAAATGACGCATTACACTCTTTTATAAATTGGCTCGACATCAATAATTTAAAAATAAATCTAACTAAACAAAATATATGCAATTTTATCAAAAACTTAGACCACAAAAAATGTTTTGTGGTCACCTTAAGCCGCCGATAGCTTACATAAATTTTGTCGGTAAAGTTATTTGGAAAACTATCGATGCATTTTAAGCGCATATTATTTACTTACGGTGTACCCAACTCTGCAGTAAAATGATATGAAATATCGTGTTTCGCCTGTCAAAGTCAGTGAATTCCATTTCTACAAATTACTTCTAATTGGATGCGCGTAATATACCACAAACCACGGCTCAACCATTGAATTATAGTAGAAATAGTGCTGACTAAATTTAAATAGTAGTTACTCACTGAATTAATTTAAAAAATCGATTGATTACAGTATTATCTCCGAATTTTAAAAAGGGGCCTTGGGCTCCAAAGCGACAACTTAGGAGCCCAGGCTTTGCTTAAACCATGATTTAGAATTTGGAGTCTAGTAATTACAATGAAGCGACTACCATCTGACATTTGCAACCCCCTAAATATAAAGGGGAACCAGCTGAATCATTAAGACACGTTTCAGAAAATATAAGAGGCGTGCAGGTTTCCTCACGATCTTTTCACTCACCGCTCAAGCTATGGTAGAAATATGCATGAAGCCTATATTCATAAGAATATTCTGACGAAATGCAAAAATATGTATATGATGGATAAATAAATGTATATTCATAAACATACATGTGGGTAATATATAATATGACTAAATATACATACTTAATTATATAATACAATAAACCTACTTATTCTACAATTGATTATAAAAAAAAAACAGAAGAAAAAAAACGACGAATACCGGCTAACCTACATTGTAAGCATTAAAGAGTTAGAACAGACACAATACATCTTGCCACAGCAGTCATAAAAAAGGGAAAAAAAAGTTAATTTATTTTTATTTTATTTATAATATACACACAACACATTACAATCGTTAATAAACAAAGTTAGAAAAATAGAGTGCAGTTAAATTTCTAGTGAGCGGAGAAAATGATCACGAAAATAACGCTTGAATGAAAATGTGGTATATAAATAAATAGTTATATGCTACTCTAAATTACCTGAAAAATACGTATGGTAGCCTATAGGCCCATTCTCCCCGCAAAAAAAGGTCCAATGGAGTAACAATTAATTGGTTAAGGGCCATTTATCAACCTTTAATCAATCGATAGCCATCCATCACTAATCTCTCAGCTTTCGAGGATATCCGGGAAACATTCCGGTACTCACTAACCAGCCTCGACGGTAGCGTCACTGAACACAGGAATTTGATTTGCGTCAAACTCACTTGTCAGCTTAGGGTTTCCACCAACCGCTGTTTAACAAAACATGACAATTTGCTTGACGTTATTATAAGATTTTGCCCGCAGCGTTGCCCATGTAGTAATAGTTTTCGTAGCCAAATGGCAAAAAACGGAACCCTTATAGATTCGTGATGTCTGTCCGTCCGTATGTAACAGCCACTTTTCTCCGAAACTATAAGAACTATACTATTGAAACTTAGTAAATAGATGTATTTTGTTAACCGCATTACGATTTTTACATAAAAATTGGAAAAAATCAAAAAATTGGGGGGTCTCCATACTTGAAACTGAAACTCAAAAGTTTTTTTTCATCAAACCTATTTGTGTGGGGTAGCTATGGTTAGGTCTTTGAAAATGATGTCGAGGTTTTTAACATATTTTTTTTCTAAACACAATACTTTGCGCAAGAGACGAACCCAAAGTGTTAAATTGTGCCCCCCCCCCCCCAAACTTCTATAGTAAATGAATTATAAAACTAAAAAAATTTTTTGATGTACATAATCATTAAAACTAACAACGAAAATTGGTTTGAACTAGATATAGTGAGTAGTCTTTTTTAATACGTTATAAACCGTAATCCGCAATTTACTTTCCATATGTCTTACTTGCTGCTACGGAACCCTTCATGGGCGAGTCCGACTCGCACTTGGCCGGTTTTTTTATATATCCGTAAACGTCTAATCCAAGAACTCCTATGACACTATACGTATTTTAAAGATTTGACAGTTTATATTCAGAGAAAATAATATTTGCATGATATAATTAAATGTTAATGATTAAACTTGCGTAATCATTGTTATCTATTTAAGCTTATCACTAATGACGAAACTATATACTGTTGATCCTGCTACATCCTAATCTAACATGTACCTACTTACCATTACATTTAAGAACCGTTGATATTGTATATAAATTGTAAATTCTCAATCTAGGCATTGTTTCAAGATTAATTTTAAAGCTTATCTTCTAGAATTACAACAAAAATAGTGTGCTATGTGTTGGTCCCTCCTTATTTACTTATTATAATAAATAATGTAATAAATTACTTGCGTGCCATGCTAATGTATTGGGTTTTGTAACTCTGTGTATGTGTGTTGTTTGTTTTAGTTTGTGTCTGTCAGTTTATTGCAGTTTTCATTATTTTTGTAATATTAAATGTAAATACTTAATATACCATCGCTGTGCCATACCTAATTAGTTTTAGTTTAATGTATAAAATTTGTTCTTGATGGTGACCACTGAAAATTAGCGTCGAGGTTGCCTGCTCCGGTAACCACGACATTATGCTGAGTGGGAACCTTTTTAGCACATTTAAGTTGTATAAGTACAACTTAAATGTGCTAAAAAGGTTCCCAGTCTAGTTTTAAGCATTGTGTTATATTATTTGTGTGCTAAATAAACTATTTCTATTTCTATTTACTACAGACTTTATCAAAAGATAAACTTAAAAAGGGAATGAGACAGGGTTGCATATTGTCACCAAAGCTATTCAACGACTGCCTCGGTAGCGCTATGGTTGGTGGGTCGCACTTTAAAACGTGTGGTCTCCGGCAGAGTAGAATAGGCCACCCTCATACTTACCGAGGTGTCGTAAAAGGCGACTAAGGTAAAGCTGCTGGCATGATCATCAGCACCCAGAGAAGGAAAACTCTGCATTTATATCAAAACCCTCGCCAACCCGTCTGCCAAGCGTGGTGAGTATGGCAATTACCCCTCATGTGATTGAGGGAGGCCCGTGCCCCAGCAGTGGGGACTTAAATGGGCTGACGATGACGATTTCTATTTATATATAATGCATCACTAATCTGTAGACTGCGGTGATGATTGCATACTAAGTAATGTTACCTAGACTGCCTCGGTAGCGCAATGGTTAGTGGGTCGCACTTTAAGGCGACGGTTGCGCCTGGGGTTCGATCCCCGGGTCGGGCCAAAATTTGTAGCCCGGAGTCTGGAAGTTGGCGGTGTTTTACCCCCGTGGCTCGGAAAGGCGTTAAGCCGTTGGTCCAGCGCCTAGTCCCTATTCGGTCGTGTCACTAGTGTCCCATCGAAATAAGAAGGTACAGGAATAGAGAGTGCACTTGTGTCTGCGCAAATACTTGTGCACTATAAATGCACACGATTGGCCGCCATCGGTTTGGAGTACATTATTATTATAATTGTTACCTATTATTTATTATTTATAAGAAATGGGGTGAGCCCTGCGTCTCATAGCCACTGCAACCAGTATATGATCTATTGTGGCAGCCCCATAACCTATTACAGCACCTCATGTAGCTCCAGTTCCAGGATTAACCCGAGAATGGAGCTGTAGGGGAGCTTTTGATCTCGTCTGCTGAGATCATGTGTGCTCCCAGGTGCCGGTTACTGCAGCGATGCAGTGCTATGCACTCGCCAAGGACGTGGATAATCGTTTCCTCGTCCTCGCGACAGAACCTGCTTTGTTTTTTGTTACCTAGTTACATGTGTGAAAATCACACTTAACTCAAATAAAATAAAATAAAATTGCTCAATAAGTACATAAAACCTACAGGAATCTAACATTTTCCAATTAAATTGGTTCAGCCGTTCTTGAGTTATATATAGTGTTACTAACACGACTTTCTTTTATATTCATACTAGTTTTCGCCAGCGGCGTAGTCTGCGTAGTATTTGTTTTTAACCCACTTCTAAAAAGAAGCAGGTTCTATTTTTGACTGTATGTATGTTTTTTTATGTTTGTTCATCGATTTCTCCGCCAATTATTTGACCGATTTGCAGATTTCTTTTTTATTTGAAAAAAGCTAGCAGTCCAGCTTTTTTTATTTATATAGATAGGTAAATTGTCAAATCAGTTGTTTAAAACAATGATCAACAGCTTTAATAATGATAATGATAACCGCCGAAATTGTACACAAAAATCTGCAATGCCTAGTTCTTAAGATGTGTTTTTTGTGCAATAAAGTATATCTATCTGTTTCAAAAGTCGGTGGAAACCACCATTAGAGAGATAATTTTGGGTCAGATCGATGTCATAAAAATTTCAAAAAATTGTAGAAGACTTCTTGTGTTTGCTTTTATGCACTTAGCCACCACTCTGACAATCTTGAACTAATTATCTCACCGAAATGCGTTAAGCAAATGAATTAATGGCCCAGCCAGTCCCACCACCTGGCGGCCGTTCGTAAACCCTCAAGCTTATTAGCCAATCTCGGTGTCTCGCATTCAGACACCACATGTAATTGGCCTAACTTTGTGGCTATGAAATTAGCGGTTTAAAAACACTTAAACTACTTCTCTCTCTCTCTCTTGAGTCAGTCCCTCATGTCTGATGATTGTGGTCAGTATCATAGCTGAATTTGGAGTGGATGATCTGACTCCACCAGTATCTGTCTATCACTTCTCCTATGACTACGCAGAAGTCGGTGTTGGAGAAAGAAGAGTCTTTAGAATGATCGGTCCACTTTTTGGTGAACGATCACGCGATCTTCTGCATTCGGTGTTCCCAACCACAATCAGTTTTCAAAGATGCTACTTACTTAGGCACAAAATAAAAACACACAGAAAGTCGGCTCAAGCTGAACTTGAAATCAAAAAGTTTGCTAAAGTTCAAAATCATCATCACAGCGCTTTGTCCCGGTTGCTTTCACATCCGCTTTCCTGCAACGACTCTTCCACTTCGCATGATCTTAGGCATACATAGTGGTCAGTGCGTGCCAATAAGGCACGCATGTCATCCCTTACGACTTCAAACCATGCCATTTTGGGTATTCATCACCCTTCTGCCTGGACAGCGGTGGTGGCATAGCCAGGCATTTGTGTCCTACGTAGCTATCCGGTTTTCGTAGGACATGGCCTTCTTAGCATAGGTGAATCTCCTAAAATTTGTCTGCTATGTCATGGATATGTAACCTAAACTATAAACAGTTTTGGTTCAATATCTATTGAGAAAATATAAAAGATTGTACCATCAAACCCTATGTGTGGCAGACCCTATGTGTGGCAGACCCAATGTGTGATGTTTAGACAGACAACAGGTCAGACGACTGACCTGGATTTTTCTGTCAATGGATTGGGAAAGTTTTTTGGCGATGATTCAATTTATATCACTAGACTTTTGACCATGAGAGATCCACACTTCGGCATGATTGAGTCTGTTCGACCGGAGGGAAACCATGACCTCATAGAAAATCTACTTGAAAGAGCATTTTTTTTATATATATGAGAGGTGGTAGTCGAGCAGACGGATCACCTGGTGATAAGCAATTCCGCCGCCCATGGACACCCGCAACACCAGTGGAGTCACAAGTGCGCTGCCAACCTTTTACCCTTCCCCCCATTGGGCCTCCGGTAACCTCACTCACATGGCGAAACACAGCGCCGGCGCTGCTTCACGCCGGTCTTCTGTGAGGCAGTGGTACCACTCCGGTCGAGCCGGCCCATTCATGCCTAAGCGTGGCTCTCCCACATTTGCGCTGTGTTTTTTGCTGACTGAAGATACTATATGAGGCAGACGGGTAGATGGATCATCTGATGGTATACAATTACCGCGGCCCTCCTGGTAAGCAATTATTGTAACACCAGAGGAGCCACAGATGTATTGCCGGCCTTTTAAAAAAGAATATTCTCATTTTTAAGGTTTACTTGAGTCTCAATGCGCGGGAAAGGGGAGATTAAAGGTTGGCAATATATTAGTTTGTATTTGCATCGGCAGCGCAGTTGTTAGAAGGTCACACTTTAAAGCGACGGCTGCGCAAGAGGTACCGGGTTTGATACCCGGATCGAGCCATAAATTTGTACCTAAGTTTTCGGTTAGAAATCCTTAATGTCAGCCCGGGGTCTGGAAGTCGGCGGTCATGTACCCCCGTGCCTCGGAAAGCACGTAAAGCCGTTGGTCCTGCGTCCAATCTATCACGCTGGTGTCGCATCGAACGAGCAATGGAATAGAAAGTGCACTTGTCTTTGCGCACACACTTGAGCACTTGATCATTAGCCGATCGTAATCGGTTAGAGAATATTATTATTTAGTGGCCTCATGTTGAGGTTGCGTTTTGGTTGCATACCTTAACATTCGTTGCCGAATCGGACGGAAGCCATAGCTAATGTTATATCCGGCCACACTTGCCATGCTGCAACATTTAACCAGTAACAGCTTTTATTTATCCGCTAAACTGCCGGTTAACTGGCGCTAAACGACTCAAATTCACTTTTGTTTCGTTTTGTTAAAAGACAACTACTTTTATGGACTTAAATGTAGAAATAAAGTCTTTGTTTGTGGAAAACCAGCTCTTTAGTAAAACTTTAGTAGTGGCACAGATACGGTGTAAATTACAAATTCTAAAAAAAGGTGGTCGTTGGATAAACCGAGTATTCTCATGGGAATTTTAAGACACTATGCATATATTCAGGATTATTATTACCTACCTCATTCCATGGTATGTTCTATTTAATACAAAAAGTGTAACCTCAAGGACTTTAAAAACTGAAATGACATCATCAAAATGGAATGGGAAAATAACTTTTATGTCGCCAGCGAGAATATGATATGGAATTTATGACAATATATAGCTATGAAGATATGGGGGAGAAGGGAGGGATATTTTTTGATTTTTTTTTCAATGTGTTCAACCTTACTGCGGTCCAAGAAAGAATCAGCAGTTGGGACCGATTAAAAAATGGCGTAATAAATTGAGGACATATACCTTGATTGTAACAGTACAATTTAGTTACTCTGGTTTTTAAACTAAACGGCTGAATTTCTAGAAAGAGTCCAGACTACATTTTTTATATGATAGGTGGCAGACGAGCAGACGGATTACCTGATGGTAAGCGATTGCCGCCGCTTATGGACACCCGCGACACCAGTGGAGTCACAAGTGCGCTGTTAACCTTCAAACCCCTCTCCAGTACCCTCAGTCACTCAGTCAGTGTGTTTCGCTGCACACAGCAAGTTCTACTTCACGCCGGTTTTCTGTGAGGCCGTGGTATCACCCCGGTCGAACCTGCCCAATCATGCCGATGCGTGGCTCTCCCACGATCTAAAAGTGGTTTTTTCTAAGTACGTTTACGAAGTAGGACGATTTTTTTGTTTTATTGTTATTTTCGCTTTTTTAATCACATACCAGTTTTATAGGAATTAACAATGCTTTTCAAGAATAGAAATCAAACAGTAAAGTTTCCAGTTTCCGGGTCACCAATCATCGACCATTTCAAATACAACATCTATTTAAATATATAAAAGCGTTCGGTTGACATTTTTCATATCTGGATTTTGGGTTTATTCCGACGAACGTTGAAAACTTTATTAAATTGCCAGGATTCAATCAGTTTGAAACCCTCCCGTTGTACGTCCACCGGTCGACATGGAATCATCCGTTCAGGAAACAAAGGATTTTCACAAATAAACGATTTAAATAATGGTTGTGCGTTACTTTAATATGAAGGCTGCGTTTGGGACCCCGCCCAAAATTTGTACGGTCAACAGCACTTCAAGGTATACACTTGCAGTACGATAATAAAGCTTATGCCCCGGACATAAGGGTGGTCTCAAGGTCAAAGTGTATAGTCTGATGTGCTTTTGATTGTACCTGAGTTTTTCTTTACATAAATGCTCATTGTTAGCCTGAAGTCTAGACGTTGGCGGTCTTGTACCCCCGTGCCTAGGAAAGCACGATAAAGCGATGGTCCTGCGCCTTGGGTAGTGTCACTTTAGAGTCCTATCGAAATATGAGGAATTAGAGAGTGCACTAGTGTTTGCGCCCACATTTAAGAACTCTAATTTACTCTGCGTACGTGGCTGATCGTTGAGATCGGTCGTCATTGCCCAACCGGTTGGAGAATTTTTTCTTTTTTATTCTTATCGTTCGTAATCACATTATATTAAGACTTTCACAACATCTCATACATTGATCTGACTCCGAGATAAGTAGCTCAAGCACCTGTGCTACGGATATCAGAATCAACAGTGGGATTACAAATATATACATATAATACTTTTCTTTTATATATTATAAGTATGTATTTACATACATACTTATAATACATAGGAGACACCCAGACCAATACAAACAGACATGTTTATGCACACAAGTGTTTGTACCAAAGGCAGCGTTCGCTACCACTGTTGCAAACGGGTCGTCAAATTATAAACGTTGTAAACGAACAAAAACAAAAAAAATATAAACGTTTTTAGTAGGTGTTTACCTCAAAAGATGGTTATTATTTAATAACCTTTTTTTTTATAAATTGAGACAACATCACATACATTTCCTAAACTAAGGGTTTCCCTTGTACCATGGAAACCAGACACAACGACTGTACCACAAATACCCAAACACAAATATATGTTTCATTAACAAACATGAATGGGCCGGCTCGACCGGGGTGATACCACGGCCTCACAGAAAACCGGCGTGAAGCAGCACTGTGCTGTATTTCGCTGCGTGAGTGAGGGTACCGGAGGCCCAATCTGGGGGAAAGGGGGGTTTAAAGGTGTCACGG
The DNA here is from genome assembly GCA_019059595.1 of Marasmia exigua. Classification (NCBI taxonomy): domain Eukaryota; kingdom Metazoa; phylum Arthropoda; class Insecta; order Lepidoptera; family Crambidae; genus Marasmia; species Marasmia exigua. The sequence goes on from CM032473.1 coordinate 20,129,810, forward strand.
GTGTCTATAGGCGGCGATAATAGCTTACCATCAGGTGATCCGCTCGTTTCCTCCTCCCCCTAAGTCGGTCACTCTTGACTGAGTGGTCGTGGTTGACGATGTAGCATTTTCATGTGATGATGCGGCTCGCGCGATGTGTCTCCACTTTTACGCTCGTTTAGCACCTATCAAATAAAAAAAAATGCCCTAGTGCGGGAATCGAACCCGCAACCCTTGCGTCTCAACAGGAGCCCAATTCTGGTGCTCGTGATATCTTGAAAACAAGGCGGATATCACCTGAAAACCATAGGAAAAAACTATGTTTTAGTGACATATGTCGTACGAAAATTAATGTCACGAGCACGAGAATTGGGCTCTTGGCGTAAAAACCACTGCGGACAACCCGTTTAGGGTTATACTTGAAAGTATTTCACATTATATGTTGTAACAATTAACCTCGTGCGTATGATGAATTCATACGCACGAGGTTAATTGTTTATTACGCTACCTATGTAAATGTGATGTTACTCGTATATGCGGAAACCTGTAACCGTTAAGTGGGGTAACCGGAACCCTGATGATGAATTTCCTGTAATTATTTTACATCTTTTTCATTTCACATCTCATTTTGACCGTGGGAGAGCGTTGACTTCACCAAGTGTTGGAGAGGACGTAGGACGAGCGGACAGCGAAGTCTGCGCTGGGGACTCACTTCGAGTTCCCGGGCGGCTACCACCAGAACTTCGGCCCCGAGCGTTTCAAGGAGTGATACCAAGGCCTCATAAAACAGGCGTGAAGCACCACTGTGCTGTATTTCGCTGCGTGAGTGAAGGTACCGGAGGCCCAGTCCGAGGGAGAGGGGGGTTTAAAAGTTGGCAGCGCTGCTCTTGAGACTCCACTGGTATCTCGGGTACCCATGAGCGGCGGCAATCGCTTACCATCGGATGATCCGTCTGCTCGTCTGCCACCTATCACATAAAAAAAAATCTTGTCCATTTTACTGAAGTTCTTAAATTGTAGGATCTTAAATTGTATTTGATTTTCTCTATTTTCTGATAACCATGATACAAAGTGATATCGCTACTTAGGACGTGGAGTCAATAAATCAGATAATGTATGAATTTATTTTATATCCACAGTATAAATAATAATAATAAAATCCCGGAGTATCTCTGAAGGACCGCATCAGAAATGATGTAATCCGACAGATAACCAGAGTCACTGACATAGCCCACCGAATCAGCAAACTGAAGTGGCAGTGGGCTGGTCATATTAGCCGCAGAACTGACAGCCGTTGGAGCCGTAAAGTCCTTGAGTGGAGACCGCGACTCGGTAAGCGTAGTGTAGGACGCCCTGCAACAAGTTGGGATGATGACATTAGAAGGCTGGTTGGTGTGAGCTGGATGAGAGTGGCCGAAAATTGGGAGCAGTGGCGTGCATTAGGGGGGACCTATGTCCAGCAGTGGACGAGTGTGGGTTGCTGATGATGATGATAAATAATAATAGCGATGGTAGCTCAGTGGATAAAAATGCGCCTTCTATACGAATCCGAGCATGAGAGTCTGGATTTTACAAATATTCGTGCATATTTCTACCATTAACTGCTGGTGAAGGAAAACATCGCGAACATGATTTGGATAGTTTCTGAAAAGTGTAACCATGAATCAGTTAATCTGGTTCCCTGTTAAAAGGTTGCGAAGGTCAGACGTTACCTAGTCCCTTCATTGTACATACTCTTCAAATCCTGAATGTTCTAAGCGCACCCTGGGGTAACCGGGAATAATACCCTAGTACAATCTGCACATAGAGAGAGTGAATCGGACGCCTAGGGCGTTTGTTTAACTCCGGCATCCAATGAAATAGTTTTAGATTAAAAAAAGGTTGATGATGTTAGAACTATTGGTGATCCTACAGCGTGCGAGTCGTTGCCTAAAAGGCCAAACGTCACTTGTTTCATCTCATACGTTGACCTAATTCCGTACTAAGTAGCTTAAGCACTTGTGTTACAGATATCAGGCAACAGAGGAACACAAATATATACTTAAATACATATATTACACCCAGACACCGAACAAATACAAGTGGTCATCGCACGAATGTTTGTCCAGGGTGGGGATCGAACCCACGACCTTTGGCGTAAGAAGCAGGGTCACTACCAATTGCGCCATCTGATCCAGTCACTTTCCTCACAAATACCTAACTAGGAAATAAAAGTATGAACTGTCGGATGTTTCCACTTTAAGCGATGCAGCTAACTGATGCTTTCGGCAAATTGCAATTAAAATGCACGCCGTGACGTGATGCCGCGTTCGTTAACGTTAATTGTCGACGAGATGTTTCACCATACCGTATATATACGGTACGGTATACTCGTGCAGGCTCAGTGCCGGATTAAGCCAACGCAGGCCTGGCATGGGGGTCAGCAGAATCTATTATGGGAGATTTGGTTTGCCTTAAGTTTCACCAAGTGAGAGCCGGAGGCATCACACGTAAAGGGGGAGGGCAGGGGTTGACAAACTGTGACATTGTGTGACCCCAAGGGTGAGATGGGTATTTAACTTCGTGACGTCACATTTCCATATCTGCCATTAAAGTGTTAAAATTGGCCCTATGAACTATTAACGAGAAACCATCGAGCAATCCTTAAAAAAAAAGACTTAAATTTATTTTGGTTCTACTTTAATTCAATAATTTATAGATGTAAAATAGCTAAATATGTGACGTCACATTAGGGAGGGGGACCAGAAATATGACCAGGACGCTCATAATACGAAATTCCCAGCCAATGTCCGTGCAGAAGTCGGTCAAATGTCACGTGACTCCTGACTGGCTGGCAATAAGATTTCATAATACGGTAAAACCTTTTAAGGGGTTTTGGGAAAAAACATGGCGGATGTCCAATGAAAACCATACAAAAAACTAAGTTTTGGCGATATATATCGTATGATGCCAAAATATCATGTCCCAAAAATTGGGCTCCAGCTGTGACAAGAACGAGGAAGGGGTAAATTATTAATGGTGAAATTTTGGTATCCATGGGCGATGGCAAGAGCTTACCATCAGGTGAGGAGTCAACTGGTCTGGCACCTACCACATATAAATACAGGCGTTGAAGGGCCCCCCAATTCGCGACGCTACTCCTGCTAATGGCTAATCCGTCAGTCAGACGAAAGACGGTTTAGTTTTTTTTTATAGTGACACAGTATATTGGTTCTCCTCAGCCTGATGGTCAGCACGCCCACGTTGCAATTACAATGGAAGCGATATCTGGCATCACCTCCGTTGGGACTGCCATATATGGCATCTTGTGGGCCTATAGGCCCACAAGATGCTTCTTCAGGCTTCGTTTGAAGGAATCCATACTGTAGGAAGGAGGAAATACATGCGCCGGCAACGAGTTTCATTTCTTGATGATCATCGTCAGCCCATTTAAGTGCCCACTGTTGGGGCACGGGCCTCCCTCAATCACATGAGGGGTAATTGCCATACTCACCACGCTTGGTAGACGGATTGGCGAAGGTTTAGATGTAAATGCAGAGTTTTCCTTCTCTGGGTGCTGATGATCATGCCAGCAGCTTTACCTTAGTCGCCTTTTACGACACCTCGGTAAGAGTGAGGGTGGCCTATTCTACTCTGCCGGGGACCACACGGCACATTTTAAAGCGGCCATTTCTTGATGGTGCGGCAGAAATAGTGATTACCAGACTTCCCGAACCCAGGATCATGGTCCCAGCGTATCCTGGACTCCGATGGGACAGCATTGGTAGCAACAAAATCATCAGTGGATCTATAGCTTCACAGATTCTTTCAGAAATAGGACTCAGAGTGCCAAATAGGTCCTCTAGACGTGGTTGTGTTTTTTCAATCCCTCTCTGCAATAACAACGTTTCATTCCATAATCCAGTCCTAAGAATGTGCCGTGAATACAATGCCTTAGTTTCTCAACTGAGGGACGCGCCTGACATCTATGGATCATCAGTCGGTAAATGGAAGCTGGCACTATTTAAATGCAGTAAAATTTAATCTTAAATTTATTTGAATCATAGACATTTAATATCACTTAATTCTAATTCTATTGTACCTATTCTATTTTTATTCATTATTAAATTAAATCAAATTAAATTATTTTATCATATTTAAAGTAATTGAAATATATTAATTTAATTAAAACATATGTATATGTACATGTGTGTATGTGTGTGTGTGTATATATGTATATATGAGTATGCATATGTATATGTATATACACGTACATGTATATGTGTACATATATTGTGTTGTATTTTTCCTTTTTTTTGGTTTGATGTGTTATTTAATAATAAAGTAGTGATTTATAATTTAATGTTGCTTGTTATAACTAGTTATTGACATGCTGTTTACACATAGGTTTGGACTTACAGTCTACCATGACTGCACAGTTACTATGTATTATCTTTGTCTACTGTAATTCTGTTGTGTGTAACCAATAAAATAAATAAATAAATAAATAAACTGGGAATTACACCAAGGCTAATCCGGCACTGTGCAGTCTGCTTGCGCTCCTGCATGCAGGCGTTCACGGCACAGAAAACACGAGTTTTCAGGCGAAAGTTGATTTCCTAGAGCTCTATTGTAGTAAAAAGTTTCATAGAAATTAGGGTTTTTTGGGTTGCGTGTTTATGAGCCCATTATCGGAACGTCATATTTTGTCATCATACGTTAAATATCGCCAAAACAGCTTTTTGTATATATATATTTTTTTATATATAAACAGACGAGCATGCGGTCCATCTGATGGTAAAAGGTAACCGCCGCTCACAGACATCAATGCCATTTTTTTTTAAGTGGATGATAGACCAGCAGTCTTGTCACCTCATGTTATGTGATTATCGTCGTCCATGGACACTCGTAAGTCTACTGGAGTCAAAAGTACGCTACCAACCTTTAAACCTCTATCGATTGGGCGAAAGATTGGGCTTCCACTACCCTCCCACAATACTTTACGTCGCTCATCTGTAAGGCTGTGGTATCACTGCGGCCAAGCTGGGACATTCATGTCTAAGCGTGGTTCTGCTACGATTAACTTGCAAATTATAACAATACACGTAAAGAACATCTGGGTCAGCATTTCCTTTCCCTAAAATATTTTCAACGCAATTTTAAAGAATATGACTTTTATACGGAACATGACTCGTAGCCGCATCGTAGCAGTCACATGGCGTCGTAGCTCCGTAGCTCGTAGCACCGTACAATTCGTAGCACTGTTACTCGTGGAATAAGCAGTATTGTGTGAGGTCTGTACGAGCCGCGTACTGGCGATGTGGTACGACATGCTATGCAACATGTAGCGCTTTTCCGTGTGTACGACAAAACGTCGTCGCTACCACGAAGTTTTGCTGACTGTACGTTAGGTAAGTATTTGTTTTATAGCTCGACACAAAACCAACAATGAGTGATACAAACAAGCTTGTGGTACAATTTCCACAAGTTTTCTTTAAAGAAGCACCAATAACATGTTACTTATGATTTCCTTTACCGTGTCAGAGCCACGCTTTCGCATGTACCATCAGGTGATCCGTCTGGTCTTATGCTACCTAAGACATAAAAAAACAAAAATATGGGAGTTTCTAATGGTGTTTCCAAACGGCGCAGATATAAAACATAATAACAGTGGTAAAATAAAACATCTTGCAATAATGTCGAAAAGTTACAACACGTATGATATTGTATAACATCGGGCAACAAAATGTATCTATATGTCTGTCTTTCCATGAAGCTGGTTCTGTGTGGCTCAATGGAGATACAGCTTATTGCTTTCGCTTCCAGAATTGAAAAAAGCCAGAGTCAGTCAGTCAGTCAGTCAATAAGACGTAATAGATTTTAAGTTCTAGGCATACAACTCTCTCTCTACTCTGCCAAGTATCAGCTGGCTGCCCTCGACTCGATTGAGCGTCGAGCCATGAAGTTAGTTGGTAACGCAGAATTAGTGGAGGGTAAATCCCAAAGCCTCGCTCACCGACGTAGAGTGGCCTGTCTATCAGTTTTTTATAGGATGCATTTTGGAGAGTGTTCGAATGAGCTTCACGACCTGATACCACCTTCTCCTTTCTACCACCGGACATTGCGGAAGACGACAGGAATCCACCCTTACACTGTGCAAGTTCCACCAGCTCGTACTAAGCGTTTCACTTCCTCTTTCTTGGTACGAACTGCTGAGGAATGGAACAACTTGCCGGCTTCTGTATTCCCAGAGAGCTACAATTTGGGTGTCTTTAAGTCGAGAGTGAATAGGCTTCTTCTGGGTAAGCACGCTAGATCTTAGACCTTATTGTCACTTTCCATTAGGTGAAATGAGGTCAAGTGCAAACCCATTTAATATATAAAAAAAAAAATACAATCGGACGGACAGACACAGAAAGACGTATAGACTAACAACAAAGTGATATTACAAAGATTTCGTTTTTTTAAACAAGGCACTCTAAAAAAGTAAAACTCATTTTAAAACTATTGTATTACCTACTCCCCAGATAATGTTTCAAGTGTTCATGGGCGACGACATTTGTTTATCTATCACATAAAAAAAATCTTTATTAGTATCGTGGATGCAGATCGCAGTGTTAGACGCCCTGCGGCGCGATGAACTGACGATTTGAGCTGGATGCAGGCTGCTCAGAACCGGGTTGATTAGCGCTCTTTGGGGGAGGCCTATATTCAGCAGTGGACGGCGATAGACTAATTGATTGATTGAATACTTTGTGAGGAAGAAAATACATTTTTTTTATGAGAAAGGGAGGCAAACGAGCAAGCGGGTCACCTGATGGTAAGTGAACACCGCCGCCCAGGGACATCAGTCACACCAGAGCGGGGATGCGTAGCCGGCCTTTTAGGAAGGTATAGGCTCGTTTCTTGAAGATCTCAATGTCGTACCTTCTTCGGAAATACCGCTGTGGAAAGTTGATTCCACAATGAAGAGGTGCGTGGCAAAAAATGACGTGTAAAACGCACGGTGGTGGACCTCCACCCATCCACATGGTAGTTTAATGCGTGTAGTATGGTTGTGAAATTCATTCACCATATGCTCGCACATATTTAAACTAGCTTCACCGTTATATTTCGTTTTTATGAATATGTTATTTAAATGCAGCTTTAAACCGTGGACAATCATTAAATTCTGAAAATTGCACGTTATACACAAAGCAGCCGTAATGATGACGAAGAGCGTATTTTCGCCGCTAATAGAATTCTCACCGAGCACTAGCTCAACAAACATAATAAAGACGTGAATTGAAAATTTACTGCTGGTAGGGATGAAGGAGTGTCGATATTAAACTGTCGATTTTTTACCTTCACACTAAAAAGTACCTATGCAACAAAACCTGATCGATTAAGGATTCCCAAAGGATAAAAACGGGATATTACTAAGACTACGTTGTCTGCCAGTCTGTTTATCAGCGGACTGTCTGTATTTAATAATAGAAAGACTAAGTACCCTCTGGCATACAAACCTCCTTTTAAGTTTCGGTAGAGAAGGTTCGGTTTCCCGGCTGCTTTTTCCCTCCAAAAAAAAATATATATTTAAATGCTACATAGTCGTAATCAGCAAGCTGGAGCTTATTGCCACAGGCTGGTCATATCCTGGGTGAGGAGGGGGAGGAGACGCCGAGCAGATGCGCGTCTCCCCCCTCTCCGCGAAGGGAGCCCGCTGGTGCGTGGTACGGGGGCACCAGCACCAGCATTGCACAGGCTCCCTTTGCTGCCCGATAGGGACGGCTCAGTTCTCCCGGCTGTCCCTATCCCCTCTCCCGGCACGTCCGGGGGAGGAACCGCCTAGTCCGCCGTATAGGTGGACATCCGCCCGGGGAATATCGTGGAGGGAGGCTTTGGCTGTATCACCATGATATTCCCCAATATGGGCGATGAGGGAGAACTGCAGGGGGTTTAGTGGGTATGCCTTTGCCTGGCTTCTCCTTGGGAGAAGCCCCCTGGGTATGCATAAGGTAGTCGGCTCATCTCTTGAGCCGGCGGCATTCAACCTGCGAAACCAAAAAAAAAAAAAAAAGGCTGGTCATATCCTTCGAAAAGCATATAGATAACAGTTGGGGAATTCTTGAGTGGAGACCGTGGCTCGAAAACCGTAGCTTAGTTGGCCTCCAGCTAGATGGAGTCACAATCTGCGAAAGGCTGGTATAGACAGGATGTGTCGAGTCGAAGACAGGTTGAAATACCGACCTTTGAGCAGAGGCCTAAATTCAGCAGTTGACTGAGTCATTTGACTAGTCACTAATGACGTTGATGAAGTTATTCACAGTCACACCACTCCTGAATCCTGTCTTGGTCTTTTGTTTTTGTCGGAACTCAAACCGCCAACTTGATGACTATGTTTCATATTGGAAGCCCGGTATATCAATTAACCACTTCTCTCGATAAGTTACCAAGCATCACTGAAAGCTACTCCACGAATCCAAATTAGCATCAAGCCAGTTTCGGCTTTCTGTTTATTTCGTGACTAGCTTTTTACCGCGGCGTTGCTTGAATTTGCATTTTAAATAGTCTTGCAGAGTTTAATTATACATTTTTATTTATTCAACCTTTACATGGGGATGGCAAACGAGAAATTGCTTTGTGAAAGATTTTTTTTTATTGTTGTCCTGTGTCTCTGTGCAGTAATATCGGTTTTAAGTGTATTTACATTTGTGTTACATTCTCATTACTTATTTTGGGACCAGGTCCTTGTACGAGTATGTGGGTTTTAACATCATCAGCCTAGGTATGTTCACTGCTGAATATAGGCCTCCCCCATTGATTTACAGAGTATTCTGTCGCAGGCGGCCTGCATCCAACGGACCTTGCGACTCTGATCTGGTTTAGCGTCCATTTCATGAGTAAACTTCCCACGCCTCTTATGTGGATTTGCTATTTCGTGTAGTAGAGTATCAGCCTATTAACTGTCCCATTGTAGGGCAATGACCATAGAAATCAAGTAATCGCTACTACGATGGGATTAAGCTTAATCACCACGCTTGCCAAATGCGGATTGGTGATCACAAACCCGAGTTTTGTTCGAAAAATTCGCTCGACCTGGAAATCAAATCCAGGACCTCTAAATCACGGCCCGGTACTTAAACCACTAGACCAACAGGCCGTTTGTGAAATTGTAAGATTTCATGTAGATGGAAATGAATTCTTACCTACTCTGCTGACTCAGCGGCCCAAACAGAGTCTTGGTCTCCGAAACAAGAGTTTGCCACTTCCTTCGATCCTGAACTAATGTCAGTTATTGACCTGGCGCTGATCAGTCTCAGCAAAGTCTTAACGATATAAAATTCAGCGTGTAAAAGTAGAGAGAATCTTCATGTTGGAGATGAAATATGCAAAATTAAAAAAAAAAACCAAATTCAAAAGTACTTTATATGCATAGGCTTATATACAGCTCTTACAAATCGTCATACATGAAAAATATAAATTATAGCTATGTATATTATACATGTAATTAAACATATATGTCGATACAAAAAATATACTAAGAGATGAATAAATATAATATGATTCTACCACCGGAAACGGAAAGTTGATTCTGACGAGAAGATCCGGCAAGAAACTCGCAAAGGAGTCAACAAACATAAATTTAAATAAATTCTCTTAGCAATCAAACTTATACATTTCCTGAAATTAGTTTGAGTATTAGGATGATGAAAGACAAGGGCTACCTACTTGGGGACAGCTAATTCAGACTAGGGAGAATATATCCGGCTGACCTGACCCGACCGGAAATTGAACCCAGGACCCTTCGAGCTTGAGAAGAACGCCTTTGCTCTTGCGCCATCGAAATGGGGAATAATTTTTGCGTTAAAAGCAAATTCGTACAACACGAAACGAAATGAACACACACAATTGTAAGTACTAAACAAAAAAATCATCATCATCAGCCCATTAAAATCTCCACTGCTGGGGCACGGGCCTCCCTCAATCACATGAGGGGTAATTGTCATACTCACCACGCTTGGCAGACGGGTTGGCGAGGGTTTTGATATAAATCCAGAGTTTTCCTTCTCTGGGTGCAGATGATCATGCCAGCAGCTTTACCTTAGTCGCCTTTTACGACACCTCGGTAAGATTGAGGGTGACCTATTCTACTCTGCCGGGGACATGGCAAAACAACAACAAAAAAGTGTTCATCACAAAACTATGGAAGTAACTTTTCTCTGTTTCGCTGCGAGGAGGGTACCGGAGGCCCAATTAGGGGGAAAGGGCGGTTTAATGATTGGCAGCGCATTTGTAACTCCTTTGGTGTCACGGGCGTCCATAGTTTCTGTCTGCATGTCTGCCACCAATAAAATTAAACACGCGGCGTTTCCGGACTAAAATAACCTACGTACCCTCAAGAAAAGAGCTTACTTCTTATTAAAAGGCCGGCGGCGCACTTTTGTATTGCATTAAGTGAGTCGGGTCGTCTGCCTCCTATTACATATAAAAACATGAATGTTATCCCAAGTGGGGATCGAACCTACAACTTTTGGAGAATGACACAGGGCCTCTACCAAATGCGCCATCTGACCGGCTAAATGTATCAGTAATATTAAATTTGTTTATTAATGACACGATTGAAGATAGTAAAAATAAAAATAATTAATATTTACCTTTTTTATATTTACTTTTTGAGGCAAACCTTAAAATACCATGCGTAATGTTTCGCCGAGTCTGTCGTACACGTACCGGAAGTCAAATATTTTAACATTTAACATAATATATTTCCTAGCACCGAATGTACAGTTAGCTTCAAAATGATCTTAACTTTTAAACCTCAACATGTCTGATTATTTGACAAAACCATATTGAGCACAATTTTTTGTTCTCAAACAACAAACAAAATGCACCTTGGCGTCTACTGACATACAGTTGTATTTTTTTGAATGCTCAGATATTTCAGACAGGACGCTAAGATCATTTTGATGCTGACTGTAAATACAGTCGCACGTCTAATTGGATCGTCGCTTGCCAAAGACGTAGAAACGCTCCCTTGATTATGTGTAAACCGAATGTATGCCGACTGAATCGAGAGTGAGTCGCGTCTCTGATATAAATTGTAGTAATGATTTGTCTTTATAACGGCATGTTGGAAAATTGCGAGTCAAAATTGCATAGACGTATTACTGTGATACATTAAGGTTTCAAGGGTGGAAAAGGAAAATCTTTTATATTATTTATCACTGTGCAAGTAAATAAAATCACCATCATCTTAGCGTGTGAGCACATTTTGCGCTTAGACCATGATTCAGGATTTGGGGAGTCTCGTAATTATAATGCTGCGGTTTGACTTTCGAAAACCCTTAAAAAGGGAACTAGACCAACAAAATCATTATTACACGTTTCAGAAACTATCCGAATTTTGCAGGTTTCATTATAGAAAGAAAGAAAGAAAGAAAATACATTTATTGACCATCACAATACACAGGAAACAAACATATACAGTTTGTACACGGTTTAAAACAACATAAATTTTACACAGAAGAGGGACAAAGAGATGTGGATAGTGTGTGGTCAATCAGGTCCCGACCTCAGCATTAGCTGCTACTACAATATATTGCCGCAGCAGCGCTGGTATTCTGGCGGGACCTGTTTGCGAGCGAGTGTGATGGTGTGGTGTAGATAAATAAATAAAAATATATACTTATACACGTACATATTATAGATGGGCAATATGTGATGTGATAGATATAATAAAATTCGTATTTAAACACACACAAAAAAAGAAGAAGAGAATTTAGTAGAAGGGATAACATACGTATGGTCATTATAGTTTTTTTATGGGATAGGTGGCAGACGAGCAGACGGATCACCTGATAGTAAGCGATTACCGCTGCCCAAGAATACCTGCAACACCAGAGGAGTCACAAGTGCGCTGCCGACCTTTTAAAAAGGAATACGCCCTTTTCTTGAAGGTACGCAGGTCGTATCTATCCGGAAATACCCCAGGCGATAGTTCATTCCATAGTTTTGTCGTACGAGGCAGAAAGTTTAAGCACCTGTGTTACGGATATCAGAACCAACGGCGGAATTACAAATATTATATACATATTATGCTTTTATTTTGTTAATACATACTTATAATACATAGAAACACCCAGACTCATACAAACAGACATGTTCACGCACACAAATGTTTGTCATCATCATCATCATCATCAGCCCATTTAAGTCCCCACTGCTGGGGCACGGGCCTCCCTCAATCACATGAGGGGTAATTGCCATACTCACCACGCTTGGCAGACGGGTTGGCGAGGGTTTTGATATAAATGCAGAGTTTTCCTTCTCTGGGTGCTGATGATCATGCCAGCAGCTTTACCTTAGTCGCCTTTTATGACACCTCGGTAAGAGTGAGGGTGGCCTATTTTACTCTGCCGGGACCACACGGCTGACGGCAAATGTTTGTACATTCATCAAACTCGCAACCCTTGCACCAGAGGCATCACTACCAAACGGGTCGGCCATATCAAAGGTATACTCAGAACAGAAATAAACCAGTTCCCGTATACTTATATCCTACCCGTGTATCGTACAACACGTAAACCGCCATAAAAAAGGAATTTACAAGTGGGACCCTAAAAGATAACAGTACTCCGGGGGAAGACTGACCACATTGGTCAGTAAACCAATAGACTCGGGTCATGGAGCTAAGAACTTCACGAATCCAATAATAAATTCTTATTTCACACTTATATTGCAATGTAAGGGATAAGCTAATAGCGGGTTATCTATTTATAGGGACCCATAGTATATTTTTTGGATAAAGTAAAATAAAAAAAAATACTATGGGTCAAGAAAAGAGTTACTCTGTGAAGTCTCTAATGTTGCAGATGTCCATAAGCCGTCATTTACCATCAGATCTCCGCCGTCATTTGGGGGGAGTCCGACATAACCCGTCCGCTCCCCCGGCGGACAGGTATTCCCCTAGGTGAAAAAAAAGGTGTGATGTACGTAAACCTTAACTTAATTACATCTACATCTTCACCATCACTAATGTCAGAATCTCTGACTATGGAATCTGAGTCGGTCACTCGACCTTTGGATTCTGCCGAGACTACTCATAACGAAATCGCAGGTTTTAAGACTTTCTTAGGTCCTAGCAAGTGACAACTCACTCAACACACAATAGCTTGTAATTGTATAAGACGATAAAAATTCAAAGATTCCTATATTAATATCCCTTTGCGGCACCTCACTGCACGAAACAACATGTAAGTTCAAATGTTGTACCAAATGTTTTTAACACCTGAAGTGACACAAGCTCAATACCAGCTTTTATACCAAACATTACGGATGATTAAGTTTTTATTAAATTGTCTTGTATTTATGTAAATATAAGTCAATAAAATTACTTCTTTATATTATAGAATTAAAATAACCAATAAACAAATTATGTTGGCGTATGGTTTTAAGAAATAGGTATAATACTATTGTACGATGATTTTATTGCAGTGGCAACATTGTAGTAGGTTTTTTGGTCTTGAATTCCAGTTTTGGGTATAGAGGAAACCCGCAAATCATCATTTCATCTAACTGGAGAGCGTCCTACGCTTCTCTTTCGGAGTCACAGCTCAAGAATTCTTTTAACCCAACTATTAACAGTTTTTCGATAGATATGGTCAACCCGTGGCTATGGGCATGACATCTCTTCTATCTATGGGTCAGCTCTTTGCCGGCCCACGTAAATGTATTATGTGTGTGTGAGGATATACAACAACTTACCTTTGACCGTGGGAGAGCCACGCTTCGGCATGAATGGCATCGTTCGACCGGAATGATACCACAGCCTCACAGAAATCCAGCGTGAAGCAGCTGTGCTGTGTTTCGCTGCATGACTGAGGGTACTGGTGAGGTGTTTAAAGGTTAGCAGTGCAATGCATTCAGCTGGTCTCACTGAAAACAAGCGTCATGGCCTTTGTCTGGGCTGTGACATAAGCTGATTGAGAGCCATTTATACTAGACGTCATAACAGATCATAATATTCATTTGGCACTGTCTGAACATGATTGAATATAGCTTTGTTTTTTATTCCTTTTGTTTTATTTATATGAATTTTCAATTGTTTTATGTTTTGTTTTCTGTTTGTGCCAAATTGTGTTCTGTTTACAACTGCTATAAGTTCTGTGTTGTGATGTCTATAATAATAAATATTTTCTTTCTTTCTTTCAATTGTAACTCCACTGGTATCGCGGGTGTCCATGGGCGGCGGCAATCGCTTACGATCAGGTGATCCGTCTACTCGTCTTCCATCCCTCACATAAAAAATACCGCCTTTTTCTCTTGACTTGTACCACAGGCGGAGGGTATCCAGAAAGGAAAATAAAGTGCTATACCGTTAGGGCTAGGTGGGCCGCGGGTCAGCGGATATTGAAATAAGGTTACCTACTCGCCTCGTTTTATTATTTACGCCGCCGTCAGCGTTATTGCGCACAAATAACGATCCCCTTCGCGAAATGTGAGCGGAACTTTGATCTGTACTTCGGCATGGATGGGCCGGCTCGACTGGATTGATATGGCCTCACAGAAAACTGTGTGCAACGCCTGTGCTGTCTTTCGCTGAGTGAGGGTACATGGTCAATTCGGGGAAAAGGGGTTTAAAGTTGGCAGCGTTCTTGTGACACCACTGGTGTTGTGGATGTTCATTATTGGCAGCAATCGCATACTATCATGTGCTCGTCTGCAACCTGCACCAAATTATTAATTTCTATAGACTACATCATGGCTTATACCGCTTGCGCGATGTAATCGATACCCAGCGCCATCTATTGCCAAAGTGTGGAACTAATAGCAAAATTAAGCCTTAAACTAAATGAAGTCGGGGTACTAGTTAAGTGAACAGTTGAACCCATGGATCTTCACATAACTTATTTATACGGCGATATCGGAGCATCAGACGGTAATAAACGTTAAACGAGCGATTCCGACTGTTTTATGGACTCTTAACGCGATTGTCCGATTCTCAGGATTGGGCGAGATCGCGTACAAGATCGGCCTTCAGACTAAGAAGTGTTAATAAAATGCTTTGATCAATCTCAAGTGTTTTCTTCAGTTTATGTGAAAAGGATCGCTGGCAACATTGGAAGAGTTGAAGCCGTCAGCAAATTCTACATCTACTTATAGTTTAAATCCAGAGCTATAGTAGCTCAGAGGATAAGAACGTACCTTCAATGCGGGTTGTCGTGGTCCGAATCCGAGCATGCACCTCTAGACTTATCAAATCTATGTGCATATTTCTACCATTAGCTCGGCGGTGAGGGAAAACTTCGAGAGGAAACCATTCTGTTCAAGGTCTGGTTCCTCGGTCAAAGGTTTGCGAAAGTCAGACGGCAGTCCCTTCATTGTAATTACCAGACTCCCCAAATCCAAAATCATGGTTCAAGCGTACCCCGGGCTCCAGTGCGACAGCTTTGGACGCAACCGGATATTACCTTAGTGTCTCTCTCTGAAGCCACTGATCCACCAAAGTGTAATTTTTATTTTTTTTTATTCACTAAGAACACTGAACATTATAATTGATAACTTAGAAATTTTAAACCCGATCGTGATGTTAACCTAAAATCGGAGTTCCGCTTTCCAACCAGAGTATCATGCGTCACTTAAAATGGCCGCTACAGCGTTATCAAATCCTGCCCGCACACAGGGTGTTAACATAACGTCCCGCCGAAGACAAGTTGTACATCCGCCCCCACTCCCCATAAAGCGAGTGAACCTGAATGCTCTATTACATCCATTATACTCATTGTGCGGGGATTAAGACAGCCACATTTTGTCTATGGCCACAGTGTGAAAGATATGAGTGATGCAACTTATTATTCTCTAAGGTCAACTGTGAGATAGATTAAAAGATCTGAGGTCAGTTCAAATCGAAGCAAGCTTCGCTGTTCCTCGAACATCTTGCTATCTCTGTCGCCCCACCCGTGACCCTTACGTGCGAAGAGAAACAGCAAGATGAGAAGTAGAAAAAATCTTTATAGTTGGTTTGAGATAGGTGGCAGACAAGTAGATGGATCACCTGGAGTCCAATTCTCGTGCGCGTGACTTTTATTTTCATACGACATATATCACTAAAACATAGTTTTTTTGTATGGTTTTAATGTGTTCCGCCATGTTTTCAAAATATAACGAACCCGAGAATTGGGCTCCTGATCATAAGCGAATGCCGCCAGTAGAGTCACAAGTGCGATGGCAACCTTTGAACCCCCTTTCCGGGCCCAATCCGGGTGGGATTGGGCCTCCGGTACGCCTCAAAATACAACAGATACGCTACTTTACGGCGGTTTTCTGATAGGCCGTGGTAACACTTCGGTCGAGCCGGCCTATTTATGCAGAAGAGTGTTTCTACTACGGTAAGAGCTGACTTTACGTCGGAACTCGTCTTGCTGTTGATGTGTGCAGCTGTGCCACGGCTCTTATCTGGCCACTATTCATCATCTAGCCAACTAACGCCTACGCTTTCTGCGGAAGTGTCTTTAATAACACTTGGGGTAGAAATATGGTTTTATTTCGGCTTTTGTAATTGGTCTCGCGATGAACTTGCAAAACCTTTGAATTCGATGGAATAGTTTACTGCAAATTTTTTAGTAACTTGTTTAGAGATGGTTTTGTATATGAAAAAAATATCCTCCAACCTATTACGGCTACGGCGGTCAATGTCAAGGATCAGTCACGTACGCTGGATATATATAGTGCTCAAGTGTGTGCGCAAACACAAGTGCATTCTCAATTCCCTTACCCTCATATTTCTATGTGACACGACCGGTGAGGGAGCTAAACGTGCTTTCTGAGTCAATTTACCATCAGGTGATCCATCTGTTCGTCTGTCAAAAAAAAATTCCAGACTCCGGGCTGCCAATAAGGAAGCGAAATTTTAGGTACAGATTTTAGACCGACCCCGGGAATCGAATCCGAAGCTTTTTATCTATAAATTGATGATATTCACGGACTTTTGGTCCGTGCGTTTGTTAAATTCAGTTTTTTGTTAGGTATCACAGCGTGACAGCCAGTTACACTTGATGGACTTTAGTTTGAACCTGCGAGGTGTTAACTTGGCATAACGCCGTCTGTACACAATTTGGTCCGCTCCTAAAAGCAAGAAAAGGTTTCCTCATGCATTTTTGATGCAGTTTGTACTTTTTGTACATATATAATTTATTTTATATTTCTTATTTGCGATTGTACACAAAAATTCAATAGTTTCAAGACTACACTCGTTACTGGATTGTCCAGTCTCAGTAGGCGTAATTCCATTTATTGCTTAGGCCCCAAAAGGTCGGCCTAAAAACTACCCGCGTACCCTAAATTTTCGGCTTTTGTCATCTCGTTGATCCGTCATAACTTTGTTGGCAGTTTTATAGCCCCGTACGTATTTTTGGGGATTAGGATTTCTTTGGTTTGCACTATTGCTAAACTGGAATAATGGTTTCCCTAGAATTCCTTATCATGCTATCCATCTACATTTTTTTATGAAAATCACGGTGAGGCCGTGGCAGCACCTACGGAAGGAAAAGAATAAAGGAAGAGAAAATAGATGACCCATATTTTTAGTTATCATTTAATCTGTGTCATTGGATCATGGTACAAATCTGATCATGCACCTCTGATTTTTTCAAAGCTGTACATAATTTCTATCACTGGCCCGGAAAACATCGTGAGGATGGTCTGGTTCCCCTGTCTAAGAGTTGCAGAGGTCTGACGGCAAACGTTTCTTTTTAATAACCAGACTTCCCGAATCCTGGACCTTGTTCTAAGTTATACATTGAATATATGTTAATTTAAAATATTGAGGGGAGGGCTGGATTGCCCTGGTCTTTTGGAACAACTCCAGATAAACATACCGTTTAAACTGCCAAGGCAAGGTAAATCATCATCATCAGCAACCCACACTCGTCCACTGCTGGTAATAGGTCTCCCCTAATGCATGCCACTGCTCCCGATTTTCGGCCACTCTCATCCAGCCCACACCAGCCAGCCTTCAAATGTCATCAACCCATCTTGTCGCAGGGCGTCCTACACTACGGTTACCAAGTCGCGGTCTCCACTCAAGGACTTTGCGGCTCCAACCTAAAACTCCGGCTTAAAGGTAAATACTTACCATTTAACATTAAAGGATCCCAAAGCAATCCAGGTCACCACTCAATAATGAACAGGCTGCAACGACAGTATAATGAATACAGAAAAAATACGATGTCGATATATTTTCAGACAGTTTTTATAAATTTAAAAAAAATATGATAGACAGTCTTAAATAAGTAATAATCTGGCATAGGCCGTATCAACTGCTGTAACTTGTTCGAGTGACAATATAGTAGTTGAGTTGACATATCTTTTCGTTCCTATATTTACATAAAAAGAAAAATGTAAGTACTTGTAATAAACGTATATCTAATAAAATGCCTCACATTTGCAAGCCGTGGCAGCCTGCAACTGAATCTGCACTTAGATGACCTTTGAAGTTTAAAAATAATGATTTTTATTAGTGTAAGATTTGTTGGTTGTCCTATTAATAAATAAATATAAATTTGCAGATATTGATATACACTTTTTGTCAATACCTAGGTTTCAACGTGATTTAAGATTGAAATTTCCGACCGGCCGACTTCACCCTCCGCACGCGAAATGATCACAACTGCTGCCTGATTGCGGAAAACCCTGCACGAAAAAGAAAAAAATAAAGTTTAAAAACTAAAACCCGACTACCAAAACAACACGATCTAAAAAGTACAAAACAAGAAAATTGTCTCTGCTGAAATGATTATGCCGTATCGCCGTGGTCGTATGAATGAATGAATGAATGAATGAATACTGCATTTATTTCGACACACATATATAAGACAGGAGAGAAACAGAGGTTTTATACACAAAATTTTGACATAACAATTACACAAAACAAAACAGTTACAATAATTACATGTAAGAAAATGCGTGTGCCGAAACAGGCGCCCGCTCAGCATAATGTCGTGACGTGCCAATAAATGACGCGCCACGACGCTGGTTTTCAGCGGGTTACCCGTGTGTCGTGTGTCTGTTGCGGTATGGTAAGTAGGGTAGACAAGGAGAAAGAAAATAATAATGACATAAAATTTGCCGGAACAGACACACATCACTAGGGGCAGCTTAATCATATTAATGCTAGGAAGATACATAATAGGATAACTAGATATTAGAAACACATAGAAGAAAGAGAGAACCAAAATACAAGTAGAACAATAACTATAATAAAATTAATATTCAAAGTTAAATTACTAGAGCACAAAGAAAAAATTAACTAATAACAATAAAAATACTTTATTTTCAAAATTACGCGCGCATTTCCAACTGTAGGAATCGACAATCGAATATCGACCGCCTAATCGATACTCTAGTGCCGTCCCCAATCCAATTGCCTTATGCCTAAAGCGACGAACAAAATAAATAGAAAAGAAAAAAAAAAAAAAAAAAAAAAAAAAAAAAAAAAAAGGAAGAAATTGGGTGTGTCCTGTGGGTGTGTCAGATGACATGGCAATTGGCACAGTAATAATTGTACACAAAGAGTAGTATTATATATTGTACATTTTGAAATAAGAATTGTGTTGAGTGAGTGTAATTGGATATAGTGAGAAATGTGTAAGGAGAAGATTGCAACGACGAGCCGTGAGCTTGCCGAGCTGCAATCACGGGATATAAGTGTCGGGAGTACTATGCCAAACCGACAATGATCGTCGGGCTCGTACACACATGGCCACGGGTAAGTGTTAGCCCTGTCGCTATTTATCGCATACTTTATTGTTCCATTACAATAATTGCAGCAGCGCTATATCTCACTTTCAGGACACTCCAAAAACATTGAGAATGATAACCTCGAGTATCGTAATGAGTGGATGAATGCGGCGTATGGATCCGAGGGAGAGGGAAGGCAGCGTCAGTGCTGGGATGCACCTATACCGACATGCTCGTCGCGCATAATCCAGGGGTGAGCATCTGCCCACCATTAGATTTTTGTAATTGAAGTAAGTGGTGTTTTAGTTTTTTTTTAAACGAACATTTAACTTTCAGGGCGCGCAACGGTGGCAAAAGAACATTCCAGCAACGACTGGCAGCAAACCTGAAAGATCCGCGAAAAGCCACCGAGCGATGCCGAGGAGTGGCGAAAACGGGGGTGCAAGCTCTCCTCTGAAATCTACAACGATCCTGAACCCATTCCAGCTTATCATACAGATATTTTGGTGCTTGAGATGTTATAACTCCGAACAGCATGGTTGCCAGGTGCAGGTTCCTTCTTGCTTCCATTTTAATCATGTTAGCAGCATTAATAAATGGTGTGACATGTGAGCGCGGTGGCACCCTAAAGCAAAAACGAGCGCAAGCATTCTGCACTCTCTGCACAAGCTTCGCCGATCTTACCAGGAGGCATGGTCCGTACACTGTGTCACAGTAATTAAGTTTACTGAGTACAAGTGATTCACAAAGCATAATCCTAAGCTTTTCGCTTAAGTATGGCCTGAGTTTATAAAGCAGCTTCAATCTATAAAAACAGTTTCTTGTGCACTCTGCAATGTGTGTCTCGAATCGAAGGTGGCTGTCAAATATTAGGCCAAGATTTCTGGCTTTATCAACCCTCTCAATCTTCTCCCCGTCAATAACGATGTTAAAATTAAAATGATTAAGGTGTGCTAATTTTTTTTGTGTCCCGATTATTAAAAGTTTTGATTTTTTTGGGTTTAAGGTAAGAGAGTTTTTGGCACACCAGTTTGTGATTCTGCCTAACTCATCATTTACGGTGGATACAGCTTCCTCACAGGCGGAGGGAATAAAAGGAAGGTAGAGCTGTAGGTCGTCCGCGTACAAGTGGTAATGGCAGTGGTGGATGCTATTTACTATGTCGGCACTGTATAATATGTAAAGGATTGGTCCTAATATGGATCCCTGGGCAACACCCCGATTCACTGGCTGCAATTGTGATCTTATAGCTGTACCATTCACCTGTTTCAGCTCCACAAATTGCTGACGTTGAGTCAGATAGCTGTGAAACCATTTTACTGAGGCAGAGTCCAGACCATAATAGGATAATTTGGCCAAAAGCAGCGGTATACTGAGCGAATCAAAGGCGCGCGAGAAGTCGAGTAACAGCAACAGAGATGCCCTCCCCTGATCCTGGGCTGACAGCAAATTGTCAACCACATCAGCAAGGGCAGTCGCTGTCCCATAACCCCTGCGGAACCCGGATTGATAGTGTGGCAGTATGTTGTGCTCTTCGAGATACTTGGTTAGTTGATCACACACTATTCTTTCCAAGATTTTTGACAAGCAGGGCAGTATACTGATGGGCCTAAGTTCCTGTATTGTAGTTGGATTAGTAGTCTTCGGCAGAGGCTTGACGATGGCAGTTTTCCAGTTCTCAGGAAATGTGCTATCCTGTATAGATTTGTTTACTATCGCAGTAATTGTGCCCAGTGAATGAGGAAGGGTCAACAGGACCATATCTAGAGATATTCCATCACTACCTAGCGCATTGGACTTAAGTTTCCTGATTGTTTTAAGTACCTCTTCGGAGCTGACAGTATGCAATGTAAAGTTAGCCCCATCATTGTATCTGTGGTATTCAAAAAAAGATAGCTGGGAGATTGAAACTGAGTCCTCACTAGGCAGATTTAAAAAGTGAGAGTTAATTATATCCGGATCCCGCAGCAAGTGCGGCAGGTCAGCAGAGTCCTGGCCGTGAGGTGCAAGCATCTTCTTTAGGTTTTGCCACAGAGGTTTGGGATTATGCAGGTTATCATTGATATGTTGGGAGAAAAAACATGCTTTTTCTCTCTCAATTGCTTGTGACACCATTTTTTTAAGCTCTCTATAGCTGTCCCCAAAAACCTCAGTTTTGAATTTTTTGTAATGCATGTGTTGTTCATCTCTAAGTCGCATCATTTCCTTGATGGTGTTTGTTATCCAGGGGTGGGGAGGATGTTTGAATTTTCTCGTCTTCATCGGAGCATGAAGGTCCATTAGACCCCTGACACACTCAGTTAGAGATCCAACCATCTCATTCACTCCCTCCATCTCATAGAAATTTAACCAATTGATAGCACCGAGATCCAGATTAAGTAGATCCATTAAAATGTCATTGAGGGGCCTGAATGTAACCCAAACAGGATCTGCTCTCCACTTCCCCACCCTAAGCTCCACCGCCAACATTGCATGCCCTCCCAGGTCAGGAGTATGCTTCACTGTTACACTGCACGTACTCACATCAGTGCAAATGATGTCAATCAAGGTGCTACTATGGTTGGTGTGATGTGTGGGTTCTTTTATTAGCTGTCTTAGCCCGAGGCTGTGCATGCAATGTGAGAAATCCTTATATTTGCTGCTTCCTGTATCTAAGAGGTTGATGTTGAAGTCACCTGTCAATACAATTCCGTCATAGCCGGTAAGTGAGGTGATTGTTTCGGTCAAGGCATCAAGAAACAAGCTCGTATCCTGCCATGGGGGACGATAAGCGGTGCCCACCAGAATATTCCTGTTGTTTATCCGGACAGTAATCCACATCTGCTCAATAGACGGTGCGATATTAGGATGGGGACATATTTTTATGTTTAGGCCTTTTTTAATGTAGAATGCTATGCCTCCCCCGCGACCCCCCCTTATATGGCTTGGTCTAGGTTTGTGCCTTAACCGATAGCCAGGCAGTTTAGGAGCTCTATCCTCTTCCCCCTCCCTCAGCCAAGTCTCATTAATAGTCAATATATCTGGCGCTAACTCACCTGCTGCTATCAGAAACTCCTCGTGCTTAGTGCTCAGCGATCCAGCATTAAATAAGCCCACAGACAGGTTCTTTAACCCAAGGCCTGTGACTTGTGTTGTGTGCTAAAAAGCCTGTATGTATACTGAATGACAGTCATTTTATCAGGAGTGATTGAGATGCAAGTAATAGGATATGTATTTATTATATTATAAAATGTTAAAATGTAAATAAAATAGTATGTAGAAATGTGTGATTTTATTAATAAGTGTGATAAGTGTAAAACAATAAAGAACATGTAATATTTAGTGTATATATATAATGATAGAAATGAATACTTCTTTGAATTGATTCTTCCTGTAATAGTTAAAAAAGTCAAGCAACTGAATTGAAAGATGAAAAATGGACATAACTTTGTCAATAAAGTAGAGATCAAGGTGAGGAATTTATATAGCTGGAAATACGCTGTGTAATATTTATTGGGTACTAATTAAACAAGCTTCTTTTTAATAGCATTATTCGCCTCAGAAAATATATGTTACCTTCTAAATTACTAAGTCGGCCACAACCAATGCGCGTCTTAATAATAGTATCTCTGACACTAGTTATCTTATATGTAAGCCACTGTAAATATAACTCAGCATAGTGGTTATTTTTTAGCATCTAAATTTGTGGTATGCATTCAAATAGGAAGCTTCTAAAGTATTAATATATGACACCAAAATAGTAAGAATATTAGCCTCTGATTGCATAATTTAGTATGAATAAAATGTAACTCATCCTACATTAATCGATTGATAAATGTACCTAAAATTGTCATCAAATAGTATAATTAAAGCCACTACATATTATGATTATGTATTACACATGAACTATTAAGGACAGTCAGCCAGAGCGATGGTAGCCTAGTGGTTTAGAACGCGCCCTCCATGCGGAGGGTCGATTTCTCTAGATTTTTCAAATCTATGTGCATATTTCTATATTTACCTCGGCGGTGAAGGAAAACATCGTGAGGAAACCTGGTCGTTTAGGATAGTTTCAGAAGCGTGTAACCATGATTCAGTTGGTCTTGTTCCTCTGTCAAAGGGTTGTGAAGGTCAGACGGCAGTCGCTTCATTGTAATTACCAGGCTCCCCAAATCCTGAATCATGATCAAAGAGTACCCTGGGCTCCAAAACCCAGCTTTGGACTCAACCGGGAATTATACGCAAAGATGAAGAAGAAGAAGAACTATTAAGGACAGTCATAGTAAAACCAGTTCAAGTACAATCGTTTATAGAAAAGTAATTAATAAACATTAACACGTATAATTACGTGATTAAAAGAAAAAGAAAATAAGGGCAGGCGGGCGGGCGGGTCGGCACAAGTATCGAATAGCGCTCTCTGATTGGTGCAAATGGCCGGTTGCTGTCATGTCGCACACTCGCGCCAAATCGTACAGTGGCTATTTTCACGATAAAAGAATATGAAGTATTATTTTACATGTTAAGTTATAATATATGATGTTGAGTATTGAAGCTTGAATACATAATTTTTGAGGAGCTTGTATTGAAGCTGTAAAACGTAATATGGTGATGAGTTACAAATTTCGTGGCTGAGTTAGTAAATTAGTTTGCAATGTATAAATCAGAAGGCCAAGGAAAATTAATTGTTGATATTGACTTGACGCTTTCTTTAACATTTTTAGTTGGCGTTGTAAAGAAGATGAATCAGTTAATTAAAGGCTATGTCAATTTCCCGGTGCTTAGTTAGTAAATTAGAAGTTTGCGCGCGTGGCCAAATAAAAATTCTGTGGCCTTGTTTATTATTTCTCATATTTATTAATTAAATTATTAGCATTATTTTTAAAAGCCGGATTTATACCATTACAGGGGCCAAGTCATGCCACGGGAGTCAAGCCGAACACTATGGAAATGTCTTCAAGTGAACGCAGCTGGAAGACCTGAGCACCGTCCGCTCTGCGAGCGAAGATACGGCCTCTCCTTGTCCAGGAGTAGCGCCACTGTAGTCTGCGGCACTGTTCTCGCACCTGGTGGAAGAGTTGGCGATTCGAGCGGGTTAAGCGCTCGTTGATGAATACTCTTCCTCCACTCTCCGCCGTCACCGTGCGGCGCACGCGCGCGGCCTGCAGCAGCTGGTCCCGGAGCTGGCGGCGCGCCAGCCGCACCACGACGCGGCGCGCGCGCCCGCCCTCGGCCGGGGGCGCGCCCACGCGCTCGGCAAACACGATGTCTCGCTCCTCCAGAGTAATCCCCAGGCGGCTTGCGAGTACCGCCACGCCGTGAACGACGTTCTCTCCTTTTGCCTCCGGCAGGTGACCGATTTCCAGATCCGAGAGCAGAGCCTCCTGGTCCCTGTCATTTAGCTGGTGCCTAAGTTCTGACACAGTGCGCTCCAACTCCGCGACCATCACCGCCGATCCACCGCTCGAGCTCGGGTCCGCCCGGAGAGATCCAACCGTTTCGAGCCTGCGCTCGACATCGTCTATGCGTGCTGTGACAGTCTCACGATTATGACTTGCCTGTTGCTCGGCAGCCCTCACCCGCTCCTCCAGACTCCTGATATATTCCTCGCAGCGCGCCATTCTGCCTGTCAGCTGCAGCATGTTGTCGTTGAGCATGGCGATCTGAGCTCGAGTAGTCTTTTGTTCCTCCCGCATCTCCTCCCTTAAGGCTCGGATCTCGTTGATAATTCGCAGAGTAGCTTCGTCGTTAGGAGGGATGGTTGGTGCATGCCCAGCGATCACGCCCGCCAGTCGCGTTGTCTCGGCCGCCGGAATTGTTGCATCTTCCTCCCGTATGTGGCTCATATCCAGAGACATGACGGACTCGTCCATACATTCTATCGGGTCTCTGGTGACAGTGGTGCGGCGCATTGTTATATTTTCATGCCCCAGTGCATCCGCCGAAGCCTTGACTGGTGTCTCTGAATTGTCCCCCATTCGACGTTTATTGCATATGCACTCTGGACAAATCCATTTGCTTTTGTGTTCCAAAGTCATGGTGTTGAAGAATCGACATTCAGGGACATTACCGCAGTCAATGTCCCAGTATTGAGAACACTGTCTGCAACGCAAGTATCGTCGGTCTGTTATGTTCCGCCGGCAGCCCGCGCAAACAGGCAATTCTCCAACTAGTGGCGCCCTCTCGCGGCCGATGGTCATATTATGCGACATTTTCCAACAAATAACTTGCTCAAAAAATTAAAGGGTAAATAGTGGGAGAATTATAATAAATTGAAAAACAATAAATAAAAAGCAATATCTAATCCCAGAATTGCGGGGTTTGAACCGGCGTCGCCTAGGAAAAGTGGTGAGCGGACCGCCGTAATAACCACCGGACCAGCTGGCTCTTGAGCTCTACGGTGAATTTGATGAGCGCTTATTACTTGTAATAGTTAGCTTTATCAGTGTGGTGGGTGATAGAGAATTTATTTACATTCACTGACACTAGCCACTGTACTTGTACCGTCGATCACTGCTATTTATTGTTATTTTATGGCACGAATTATATATATTTTTCAGGATTTTATGGATTGAACGATGCACGTAATTGTAAGCTACACAATAATTGCACTCTCCTCTTCTTCCGATAGTTTTTTACACTGGTTTAAAATAAAAATGCGAAGAGCAACAAGAACACGTCTTTCCTTATTGGCGCAAGTCTCGTATATATCGTCGTATGCCACATTGATTTTATTTTATTATTATAATGAATCTCTTTTGCTATAGTAGGTGGCATACGACCACGGCGATACAGCATAATCATTTCAGCACAGACAGTTTTCTGGTTTTGTACTTTTTAGATCGTGTTTTTTTGGTAGTCGGGCTTTAGTTTTTAAACTTTATTTTTATTTAACATATTTTTAGTTGTGTAAATTTAATTACATATTTTACATATTTGAAATGTGCTAAAAAAGCTCTTTCATATGATACCCCACACGGTACCGTCAAACAAATTTTTTTTAGTTCCTCACTCTAAGTCCCCTAGAGGGCGCTGTTATAAATTTAACGTGACGTTATGTAACTTATAACCAGAAGACAACCAAGACGTTTCTAATGACACCTCATTTGTTCAATTATGATAACTAGTTTAGAATTTACGTGATAACAGATGAACATATGTATGTTCATCTGTTTTCACGTAAATTCTATGTATATGTATGCATGTATGTACATACATACATACATACGTAGCCTGTCAAAATCATAACCCTCCTTTTGCATTGCCGTAGTCGGGTAAAAAGAAGATTGAAATTAAAGTTAATAATAAAAAAGCATGCAATGTATTGTGAAAGTGATGGTTACCTTTAAGAGATTGTGCGTCATGTACTACCTTTTTACCCGACTACGGCAAAGCAAAAGGAGGGTTATGATTTTGACAGGCTATGTATGTATGTATGTATGTATGTATGTATGTATGTATGTATGTATGTATGTATGTATGTATGTATGTTCATCTGTTTCCACGGAACTTCTTAACTACTTATCAGAATTCGACAAATGACATATCATTATAAGCGTCTTGATCGTCCGCTGGTTATAGGCTATATGAAGTTTCACAAAATCTAATGTGGCGCCCTCTAGCGGACAAAACATACAGAGTAAAAAAATAAAGTTATGATAAATATGCCGTGTTTGGTATCATTTGAAAGCGCTTGACTTGTACATTTTGAATATATATATATATATATATATATATATATTACTAGCACTTGGACACCAAAATAGTACAAATAAAATAAAAGTAAAAAAACTAAAACCCAACTACGACAAAAAACGTCGCTGAAAAAGTATAAAACAAGCCTTCGTTGTCAATTTATGCAATATTCACTATGTAGAGATAAAATTTCATGTTTGGAAAGGCGTAGTCACACGTTAAATATACTACCCTTTGACAACGTGTGACTGCGGATTTCCAAACATGAAATTTTATCTCTACATAGTGAATATTGCATAAATTGACAACGAAGGCTTGTTTTATACTTTTTCAGCGACGTTTTTTGTCGTAGTTGGGTTTTAGTTTTTTTACTTTTATTTTATTTTATGTGATAGGTGGCACACAAGCTGTTGCCGCCACCCATGTACACCCGCGACACCAGTGGAGTCACAAGTGCGCTACCAGCCTTTTAATGGAATGGACCTCCGGTACCCTCACTCACGCAGCGAAACATAGCACAGTGCAGCTTCACGCCGGTTTTTTGTGAGGCCGTGGTATGACTCCGCTCTTGCTGGCCCATTTACGCCGAAGCGTGGCTCTCCCACGGAGATATGTAGGTATTGACTGCCTCGGTGGCGCAGTGGTTAGTGGGTCGCTCTTTAAAGCGACGGCTGCGCAAGAGGTCCCGGGTTCGATCCCCGGGTCGGGCCAAACATTTGTACCTCAGTTTTCGGTAAGAAATTCTAAGTGGCAGCCCGGAGTCTCGAAGTTGGCGGTCTTTTCAAGGCGTTAGTCCTGCACCCAATCCCTCTCTGGTCGTGTCACAGTAGTGTCTCATCGGAATATGAGGGTAAGGGAATAGAGATTGCACTTGTGTTTGCGCACACACTTGAGCACTATAATATATCCTGCGTACGTGGCTGATCGTTGAGATTGGCCGCCGTAGCCGTAATTGATTTGAGGATATTATGTAGGTATTAGTAATTTCAAGAAGTTTTTGATGTAACAATTGTTGGTGATCTAAATAAATAAATAAAGGTGCTTTTTATACTACATCGTTTTTGTGTGTACAAGTGTGCGGCTCGTATTTCGGGCTCCGAAGCAATAGCTTTGGACGCAACCGGGAATTACACGCTAAGCTGAGTAGGGGTCTCGGCTATCCCTGACATCGTAGGGTCAGCTGAGACTAGGCGCTGATGATAACTTTTTTCCAACTTCAGTTCCAAAGACTTAGTTTTTTACTTACAAGTGAACTTTATACGAGTTAAAGTGGTTTAAAAGTCAGAATTCTTATTGAAATGAACATTTAAATGGAAACTTACTTAGACTGAAATGGAAATTTAAGACGCTCATTGCAAGAACTCTTTAAGTGGCTCATTCCGAAGCTTTTTAGCAACTTTAAATTGAAACACAATACTTTTTTATACTTTGGGCAATTTGAAAGATTTCCTTGCTTGATAAAATATGAACATAGACAGGTCATTTTATGCGAAATATTATAAAAAACATTACACTTTTTATTATTTGAAAAATGAGCACTTCGAGAGCGTGAAATAGCGCTGTTTTTCACTAAGTGAGTGAGGGTATCGGACGCTTAATCCAAGGGAAAGGCATTAAGACTGGCAACGCACTTGGGGTTCTATGGGCGCGTGGCACTCACTTGTCATCAGCAGATTCGTCTGCCAAGTAATAAATACAACTGAGAGTGGTAATCTTAAACAGTACATATCGACGATGTTACATCACACATCATCGTCCCATCTTGAATCATCATCATCGAATCTTGTTAGATATGTCTAACAAGATTTTTCGAGAAAATTACTTCCCTATGTCATTGGTGTTAAGATTTATTATTAATGTTAGTTAGTTAATACATCCTATCTAACAAACTATTGTTAGATAGGATGTATTGGCACATCATCGTCGATATGTAAATAACGTGGAACTTATTTTAGTAATCGTGTAGCTTAACTTTTAACCAGTTACTTTAACACTCTTTATACACCAAAACATTTCTACTTTACAGACGCAAAACTAAAACAGGCGTCTTCGCCTCGTTGGGATTTAAAACCAAGCGATTAAAGATAAAAAATAAGCGAGTTTATATCGTAAAGAGAAACAAAACATGACATGTTTATGCTATTATAACCAAGTGTATTTCTTATGAGCTTTCTGCTTCGCGGCTCTTTTGTTTTATTTTTCATTTACGGGCGGCAAGTAAAGGTGCGAAGCCTGGAAATAGGTATGGTGGTTTTAGGCTTACTCCTTTTAACTTTCTCAGGCCTAGGCAGCAGACATAATAGAAAATCAATTGTTTTGGCTTTAAAAAGGGCTTTGGGGCTACCGGCCTTAAAGTCATCATCTT
This sequence comes from Marasmia exigua, assembly GCA_019059595.1. Classification (NCBI taxonomy): domain Eukaryota; kingdom Metazoa; phylum Arthropoda; class Insecta; order Lepidoptera; family Crambidae; genus Marasmia; species Marasmia exigua. Next base: position 20,159,523 of record CM032473.1, read on the forward strand.
TCTGTCCTTTTGCCAGACTATCTGGGGTCGGCACAGTATGTCTTCCGTTTCCATACGTCCCTGTCATTCGTCATCGAATCATCCACCCCTTTTTCAATAATGTCATTCTTCACACAATCCATTCATCTCTTTTACGGTCGTCCTCTGTTCCTCCACCCACTTACATTTATACTTATCACTCTTTTCGTTACATGTTCTTCCCCTCTTCTCATTACATGACCATACCATACATAAGACGATTTGCCTTCAATTTATCTGTGATGGGGGCTACTTTCTCTAGTAAATTTATTCCATATCTTGTCCATTCAACGCCCCGTTGGTCTAATGGTTTAAGTACCGGGCCGTGATCTGGGTTTTGCATTTTTCGAACATAGTTCGGGTTTGTTATCACCAATCCGCATTTGGCAAGCGCGGTGATTAAGCCTAATCCCATCATAGTAGCGATGACTTGATTTCTATGATGGAGGCCTTAGCCCTGCAATGGGATAGTTTATACGCTGATACTTGACTTTTGTCCATTCTCATCACACCACACATACATTTTAACTTTATCATCTCAGTCGCACGCAATCGTCCTTTATCTTAACGGCCCAGCATTCGGATCCATACAGAGCAACAGGTCTAATGACGGGTACGTAAATTGTTGCCGTGACCTGTCGCCATTTCATCCATGCTGAGCTTCATCGATGCTGAGCTTCATCGATGCTAAACGTCACCCTGTACGAGAGACCCGAGGTACCGAAAGTTGGAACAAACCGGTAAGGTCATTCCGGCAAAGGTTACGGGCATCGGAGTAGAGAGACCGCCGAAGTCACAGAACAGATACTCCGTTTTGGTTCTGCTGAATTTCAGGCCAACGTTCTCTAGTTTTTGCCGCTATTTCTCTCATTCAGTTCTGGACCTCAAGTGATTCACGATTTCATCGGCAAACAGCATACACCAGGGTGCCTCTTTTCTTCTCCTTTGTTCCCACTTGTACTACCAAGTAGTTCTACGGTACATCAACGCACCCATTATCATCAGAAAGAGATAAAGGCTAAGAGCCGACCACTTTTATCCATCTTTTTTCCCTCTTCGGTCGTGTCACGATGCTGTCCCATCGGAATATGAGGGTAAGGGAATAAAGAGTGCACTTGTGTTTGCTCACACATATGTGGCTGATCGTTGAGATCGGCTGAATTAGCCAAAATTAGTTGGAGGATTATTATTGTTATAGGGAGTATGATATAGGATTTAAACATTTATATCTGTTTAACAACTTCTACCGCTCATTCTACTGAAAAAAAATGTGTTAAAGGTTAATGGAAAATCTCAAAAAATATTTAAATTTTTCATGCAGTCGGTTGAGAAGTCAACAATTTTTAATAAAACATTATTCAGAATGTTTTGTAGAAGTGAAATGTCCCGACTTACAAATACATCGTGTAAATTTGTTAATCAAAAAATAGAAGAGAACAATAAAAAAGTTGTTAGCCCACCAACAAAACTTGTATTTGAATAAACTGCGATCATCGGTCGCCTTTGTCAAAAGGAAAGTCGGAACCAGTGGGGCGTGAAAGTGACCTGCGCTATGCAAATTGAGCGAAAATCACAGGGTTACGTTACCCACAGTAACACTGGCAACAGTAAAGCGATAATGTTTTTTTAGGTACAAATAGTAGGTTCTCGGTAAGAAATTCTTAGTGTCAACCCCTAGTCTGGAAGTTAGCGGTCTTGTACCCCAGTGCCTCGGAATGCACGTTAATACCTCTTCGGTCGTGTCACGCTGGTCCCATCGGAATATGAGGGTAAGGGAATAAAGAGTGCACTTGTGTTTGTGCACACACTTGAGCAGTATAATATATCCTGTGTACGCGTCTGATCGTTGAAATTGGCTGCCTTAGCCGTAATCGGTTGGACAATATAATATATTATTATAAATGTTTTTTATGTGATAGGTGGAAGCCGAGTAGACAGATTAACTGATGGTAAGCAATTGCGCCCTTTAATACCCGCATTATACACAGAAGTGCGTTGCCAACCTTTAAGCCCTCTTTCCTGATTTGGGGAATAGTACCCACACTCACACAGCAAAATATAGCGCAGTCTGCTTCACGACGGTTTTCTGTAACTGTGCTATCACTTCGGTCTAGCCGACCCATTAATTCCGAAGCGTGGCTCTTCCACGGTTACACCTAATGGTGCATATGCCTCATACATAATGAAGGAATTCCCAGCTTATATACGGCGTCATCAGCTTAGAAGCCCTCACTATTATGTAATATGCCTAGGTAATTGTTATTGTTAAAAAGTTTGGTTAGATTGGAATAAAACATGAAATATTCCACGTAATATGAGACTGAGATGTAATGTGTACCTACATTATGTATTTAAATGAGCAATGAATGCTTTTGATTAGAGTTTGGTGTCCTTTTCTGGTTCTTGTAATACCTACCTACAGTTTGTTTTAAAATAATTTATGAATAAATCATCATCATAATAATTGAGCCAATAGACGTCTACTGCTGGATATAGGCCTCCTATGTTCTCCACACATATTGGTCCTGCGCCGCCCGCATCCAATGGATTCTCGCAACGTTCACCAGATCGTCGGTCCACTTTGTGGAGGGCCTACCACGGCTGCGACTTCCTGTACGTGGTCTCCACTCGAGGACATTTGCGTCCCAACGCAAAAAAAATAAATACATATAATTTTTTCATAACATCACATACACTGATCTGACTCAGAGATAGGTAGCTCAAGCACCTGTCCAATTACTACTACCAATTATAACTGATCAAAAACACGTATAAAAGTAAGATAATTTTAGTGATAAAAAAACACTTTACTGACAATTTTATTACCTATGCTTTAGGTGACGACGAATGTAAATAAAGGTTTTCCGTCTTTGAAACGACTACCTAACAATTTCGTTTTCACTTGCCCTTTTCTTTTTTGCTTTCACGTTTGAACCACATTCTAGATAGATAGATACTCTTTATTTCACAACATACAAAACTTAAAAGCTATTCTAGAATTATTTGCGTCGAATTACTTACTATTCTGGTTCAGATATCCAAAATGGGCCGAGTCAACCAACCTATAAACTCACGAATGAGTTTCTTACTGGTTCGTTTCAGTAGAAATCGACATTTCGAATATGTAGTGGATTACTTACTTTTTTTATGCTAGAGGCGACAAAAGAGCAAGCGAGTCACGGGATGGTAATCATCGCCGCCCATGAACATCTGCGAAATGCTTATTAATTTGACATTCATAAATGTTCTGTAATATTTCTATTTGTACAATTTCGTCCGGCGTAGTACCAATTGCGACCAATCGTTCGTAACTTGTTTGCGTACACTGTTTCGAATTTCGGAATTCAACGAACCATCAGTAAATGAGCCAATAGCGGTGAATCGCAGAACATAAACGTAGGCTTCCCCCAAAGAGCGGCAACAAAACTCGTCCTAAGCAATCTACATGTAGGTAACTCTCACAAAATTATTATTAGTATTTCGTGCAGGATTCGTGCAAAATGCGGAATTCATCCAAAGTGGTCGCTTCGGAGTCCGGGGTACGATTAGGCGATGATTGATCCAGGATATAGAGAGACTGAGTATTACAATGAAACGATTGCTGTTTGACCTTTAAAACTCTTAGATTGTAGAACCAGACCAATCAGATCATGGTTACACATCTAGATATCAAAATGTACACCTTTCTTCACGGTGTATCTGGATACTTCACCGCTAATCTAGTTGCAGAAAGCTATTTGCAGATTTAAAAAAACCAATACATGCTTGAATTCTAACCTACGACTATCTGTTAATAAGATGCACGTTCTTATCCACTATGCGGTATCTAGCTTACTTGTACTGAATCTGGTTAAAAAAAATAGAAATAGTAGAGAGACAAAAGCCCCAGCTTTTTGTTGCCACAGGGCTCAGAAGCTTCACAAAGATTCTTTTCGGATTCCTCTAAAAACTACATGAATATGCAGCCCTGATTCCGCTTAACTCATTACTACGTCCTTTGTCTTGAATGCTCGGCATTAAAGAGAATTGATGCAAATGCACTCTCCCATTCACTTTAACGGCTTTGTTTGAGCTGCTGCGGCTTCTAATTATCTTTCTTTATACTGTATAAAGTTTTGAGTTGCTCTCACTTAGGACACTAAAAAGCATAATATTATCTTCATTTATACGAGTATGTTTTGGTTCATTTGGCCTGTACTTGAATGACCTGTACAGTAGCTTCGGTGGATGAGTGCATTTACGCGGAAGGACCACGTGTGAAACTTACGCATGTGTGGCAGCCTCCATGACTGTGAAATAGCTGACAAACTGCACGAGAGTCACCTACGTTGGTATGGCCATGCCCTGCAAAAACGAGATAACTACGTGGAAAACAAATGTCTGGCCATCCCACCACCGCCGGATCCTAACTGAAACTGTAGGCCCAAAAAGCTGTGGCTTGACATCGTAAGGGATGAGATGCGTACCATTAACTGATCAATATCGATACCTAAGACCGTGCGAAGTGGAGGAGTCGAAGCAAGAAAGCGGACCTCAGGATCCGAAGCCACAGCTTAGGATGCAACCGAGAAAAATTGCTAAGATGATGGTGATGATTCTGGTTCATTCGGTCATTGGTTACGTATTTGTACAAATAGAGAGCTAGTCCTGTCTTGGTCGATCATTGCGACGGTTGCCGACGTATGGTCGCAGTCCACTGCTGGACATAGGCCTCTCCAAATCTTCGCTGCTCCCATCAATCTTTAGCTACTCGCTCCCAACTCCTGTAAGCCATCATACGCACATCGTCACTCTAACTTCGGCGCGAGGACGTTCTTCACTTCGATTATGACGCGCTCTCTACTCCAAAACTCGTATAAAACTATAACATTTATTCTCACATACGTAATTCTGCTGTGTAATATAAATCATATTCACGTGAATACCGTAGGAGAATTGGATTATGTTCGTCCTATACTATAAAATGTGTACTTACTACTCTTTATAGCTATTTTTATTGAAGAATAAAAATTGACTAAACAACACGTCGGGCGCCAACTTAGTTATTTTGGCACCCAACGCGTTGGTGAAATGATAGCATAATAAGTGCGCGTAATACATAAAAACTCTTTCTTTATGTACAAATGGATCATATACCGCCGCCCATGGACACCCGCAATACTAATGTCCTCCAAACCGATATTTCGGTCATGGCGGCCAATCTCAGCGGTCAGCCATCGACGCAGGACATATTATATTGCACATGTATTTGCGCAAACACAAGTGCACTCTCTTTTCCCTTACCCTCTTATTTCGATGGGACACTATTGCGACACGATCGAAGAGGGATTAGGCGCAGGACCAAAGGCTTACGTGTTTTCCGAGGCACGGGGTACAAGACAACTTCCAGACTCCGGGCTAACACTGAGAATTTCTTGACAGAAAAACTCAGGTACAAATTTTGGCCCGACCCGGGGATCGAACCCGGGACCCCAAGCGCAACCGTTGGTTTAAAGCGCGACCCACTAACCTTGCGCCACCGAGGCAGTCAAATGCAACCGCTGCGCTGCCAACCTATAAACCCTCTTCACCTCGTAATCAGCCTTTGTTAACCTCACAATACAACGTAAGAGCTGCTTTTCGCCGGTTTCCTACGAGGCCGTGGTATCACTCCGGTTGAACCGGCCTTTTCATATTGAAGCATGATTCTCTTACTGTCACTTTTTAGAAGATGATACAGATAAAGTGACGACCTTATGACACTGGGTTCAGGTGCCACATCCAAGCATTGTATGTCCAAAATTCGATTGTCGGTCGGGTAAACATTCTGAAACATCTACCTTATTTCTGGTCTGGGTTTGTCGGGAGTTGCTCTCGGCTATTGTCATGTAGTATATAGTACTAGTGGCTCGCCTTCACTTTGTTTTGGGACATTAGTTCCACTTTATACCAATAGGTGGCACTAGGTGTTTTCGTATTACCTATAAACGCCATCATCTCCGCATTCCCCTTCGGACCCCCCCCCCCCCCGTCCCCCGTCCCTGCTCCCGATCAAGACTCCGAATCCTGCCCGCCCAGTAGGAAACGGAAGACGGTTAGAAATGGCTACACGGGTTGAGAGACCGACTGAGGGAGATGTACAAAATACATAAACAGTAATTGTTTAAAAAAAATTAACAGCACCAAAAAAAAACAACCAATATAATAATAGAACGCTGTGTACATCTCTATCATCACGGTGACTATCACTTTCTCCCCTCCCAGACAGACTAGTGCGACAGGGCCGCTGGCAATCCCCAACCGGGGTCGAAGACCGCCCCAACCGCACAGTGTCGGAAGATCTCCTCTCCCAAAGGAGCAAGAACACTGCGCCATGAAAGGCGCGAGATGCAGCCCGGGTAGGTAGGAAATACGCATAAACCATCTACAAAATTATAATTTTTATTTCAAAATTATTTCCTCCATCGTTTTCAGCTCACCTGATGCTAAGTTATATCCACCGCCCATCTTAACCTGCAACATTATTATATGATTTTTAAAGTTAGCTTAACCTGTTTCAACATTATTGAACCATAATGATTCTTTATGAGTTGCTTTACTGTTAAATGTAAAATCGGCTGCAATACATTCTATACACCTTATTACTTTGACATCTTTTATACGGATATTTATCTGTGACAAGTTACTAAAACGTATACATCTGTGTGCAGCCGACTGTGTTACAGGCAATGTTAGCACAGGATCGCTTAATATCTGTGAGGATCCTTGAAATCACACGTTCTAAATCTAGACAACCCCTCCATATTGCGGCGCACCACCTCTCTGCAAGCGTGCGCAAACCGCAGGGCACCAGTCATAGTACAAGAGCAGGAGCCCCAGTCTCGTGCTTGTTATGTACCTATATCACAAACACAATCAATATTATTTTTTGTAAGTTCAAATATATCGCTGTTATTATAAAAAGAGAAATAATTATGCATTGTATCGCTCTATAGATTATCCGTGTGGTCCCCAACAGAGTAGAATAGGCCACCCTCACTCTTACCGAGGTGTCGTAAAAGGCGACCAAGGTAAAGCTGCTGGCATGATCATCAGCACCCAGAGAAGGAAAACTCTGCATTTATATCAAAACCCTCGCCAACCCGTCTGCCAAGCGTGGTAAGTATGGCAATTACCCCTAATGTGATTGAGGGAGGCCGGTGCCCCAGCAGTGGGGACTTAAATGGGCTGATGATGATGACGATGATAGATATTGCAGCACCCTTACAGGGTGTTATGTGATTAGTGTTCTGTTACCGAGTATACTAATTGTAATTAGAATGTGATTGGTAAAATAATTAAATATCCCAAAAACATATGGTGTTCATGCAATATCCGCCATTATTTTTATACTGATAATCCTGACAATCGAGCTCCTGGCTCTTTGATGCCCTGGATACGGTTGGACCGTAATCCAGGATTCGGGAAGAGTAGTAATGGTTTATATTGGATAGGTTTCCTCACGATGGATTTTCCCTTTCCATGCAAAGCGCAACTAAAAGTTACGCTATGAGAAATATTTCCGTCTCCTGTTCTATACATGAGGCAAGCGGAGTGGTGTCGTAAACCTGTGCCATTCCACTGTCGCTTTATTAGAGACACTAAAAGTGACAGTTAGTGCAAGGCGCGAAAGGGAACTAAAAGTTTAGCGTTATGTTGCTCCCTTTTAATATTTTTTGGGAGTGTAAACATTGTTGTCTCGATTTAGAAAGTGCTTTTATCGTTAAGTAATCAACTCCAACGGAAAATGTAAACATAATGATTTTCAATGTAAGGAATTAAAGTGTACGTGCTAGCGAAGTCAAGGGAAGCTACTTTACTGACATTACCGTGCCGCCACGCTTGGCACGATTTGGCTGCTCGACCGGAGAGATTGTTATCTTTCTGGTAGGTCGTGGTCGGCCTTCGCAGAAGGGCAAGGAAGGGGAAGAGACGCTGAACAGATGCGCGTCTCCCCCCTCTCCAAGGAGAGGCCGGTTGCATAGGCCTCCTTCTCAGCTTGGTAGGGACGGCTTGGCGCTTCCCGCTGTCCCTTTCCCTCCCCCCAACCCATCTGGGGGAGTTAGTGTAGGGCCCGCGATGTAAGAGGGCCACCGTCTGGGAAGGAACGTGCAGTTAAAGTTCATTAACTAGTACACATGGACTCGCCCATGAAGGGTTCCGTAGCAGCAAGTAATATATTACTCAATATTTAAAAAATAAGGTGACTAAATGGAAGGTAAATAGCGGTTTACGGTTTATAACGTATTAAAAAAGAACTACTCACTATATTTAGTTCAAATCAATTTTCGTTGTTAGATTTCATGATTATGTACATCATGTATTTTTTTTAGTTTTATAATTCATTTATTATAGAAGTTAGAGGGGGGGACACAATTTACCACTTTGGGAGCTTCTCTTGCGCAAAGTATTGTGTTTAGAAAAAAAATAAGTTAAGAACCTCACCATTATTTTTAAATACCTATCCACAGATACCCCACACGTATAGGTTTGATGAAAAAAAATTTTTTGAGTTTCAGTTTCAAGTATGGAGACCCCCCCCAATTTTTTTATTTTTTCCAATTTTTGTGTAAAAATCGTAATGCGATTAACAAAATACATATATTTACCAAGTTTCTTTAGTATAGTATAGTTCTTATAGTTTCGGAGAAAAGTGACTAACATACGGACGGACGGACAGACGGACAGACATGACAAACCTATTAGTGTTCCATTTTTTGTCATTGGCTACGGAACCCTAAAAAAGGCCGTGGTCGGCCTGACAGAAAACCGGTGTGAAGCAACGTCTGTGCTGAGTTTCGCTGCGTAAGTGAGGGACCCTCCGTAACCCTCCAGTTTGGGTCTCCACCCAAACTGGGAAAAGGGGGGTTTACAGATTGGCAGAGGATATGTGACTGTACTGGTATTGTAGGTGGTAGGTATTGTTTATGGGCGACAGCAATGGCCACCATCAAGAAATCAAAAATATCTTTATTCAATTTAAGTGCATACACAACATTTATGAATGTCAAATATTATGTAATCTACAGTAACTGATTTGGAATGCCAATTTCTACCGAGAAAAATCAGCAAGTGACTCATTAGTTACCCGTTTCAAATAATATGTTAATTACAATTTTCATTTTTAATATTTCTTCTTATGTAAATCAGGTTATCGTCATTTAGTAAATAAATATAATGAATCATGATTACTTACCTAAAATTTGGTTAGGTTCCTTTAGCACTTTAAATTAATATATTGAAGTTAAATAAGTTGATGTAGGAAAATTAACAAGGGGACTCAGGTGCATCTACCTCTTCGAGTGGCCCTGCTGGTAATCAGTTCTGTCCTGATTCCAACTTAGGTTGGTATTAGGCAGAAACGGTTACCGCGGAGTACGGTTTTTCCTGGGCAATGACGGGTAGTAATTCATTCGTGGATTGCTACCTGTTAGCTGAAGGATGCACACCCGACGGACCGGCCCTGGCGTGCGACCGCACTGAAGCGCACTTCGCTACAGGGCCTACATTGCCGCGCCGAGGGTCTGAGGACCGGCGTCTTCGCGTCGTTCCCTGACGGTGCACTAGGGCCCGTGAAAGCGGGTTAAACCATTGCACTGCGGGGTTGCAGGCGCCATTTTTGTCTTCGGACCTGGGGATGCAGTGGCCGCATGGCCCACGTTTGGGGACCTGCGAAGGAGTTATTTGCGTCGCGGATTTCCCCGGCTCCGCAGCCAGCGGAATCGGTTTCTGCGACGCGTTATGATGTTGAAAGCCTGCGGGTTTGTCCCTAACTCGCACTGCCCTGCAACCAGCAGTGTATGTGCGGGGAGGGGTGCCCGCAGGCGGTGGTGCTTGCACTGCATCGAGCAGCGTGGATGCTACCCGGGAGGTTGAGTGGGAAAGAGGACGAGCTGGCGAGCCTCTTCGCCCTGACCGAGCGACGGATGAAGCTTCCGTGGCAGTCCTCACACCGGTCTGAGTGTTTCCTGGGCGGGGATGGAATTGCCCCAGTGTTTTTATTGGGTAAGCCTCCGGACGGTCTCTGATTAGCAGAGGCCTAGCCCGGAGGAGAGCCCCTCTCAGCGTGCATAAGGTGCATTTTCACTGGGTCATAAAAAAAAAGGAGGATCAACAAAAAGGCTGACTTAATTTTCATTCAAATATCCAATCAACGATTCATTCTACACCTTTACATACATCTTGTTGCTTAAAACTGATTGCATTTCTCTCTCAATTATCAAGCCAACACTGTCGCCACTACATTTTGAACCTTAGCCACTGACAATATGCAACATTCAATCAATGGAATGATAGACCTGCAGTTGCATAGTTTAAGCTTTGATCCCGTCATGGAATCCAATCGATGGTCAACTTGAATTGAATGTGGGCCTTTATGGGATTGAGAGATACGTTTGAATATAAGATGTCTAAGGGCCGATTAGACCGATCTTTTTCCAATACTTAGGCTGCGCGTCCACCAGAGATGAGCGAGGATATGTTGCGAGGAATGTGCTTTCGACAGTCAATAGAATCGCTTCATTTATCTAGCGTCTCTTAGTGAAGCGATCCTATTGGCTCTTAACAAACAGTTACCTCGGAACACATTCTCGCTCATCTCTGGTAGGAAAACGTAGCCTAAATCTTTAACACAACAAATTAACACAAAAATAAATTAACAAATTTAACACTCGACACTCGCTCGATTGGCCGCCATAGCCGTAATCGGTTGGATGATATTATGCGCGAGATCCAATGATGTGCATCCCATAAATCAATATGCAAGAAACTAGTCAAAGTGCTGTCAAAGTTTAGCATTATTTGTGCACAGGTGTTCGAAACCATAGTTCCCCGAAACAAATAATTCCATCGGCCCGCTTTAATTAGCAAGTGTTGGTGGACTCGTGAATATAAAGTGTTTTCAAGACTAATTTTCGCGAAATTCGCGGGGAAACTTTGCTTTAGTCTTTATTGAACAGTACGATTAAGGCCTGTACAGTCTGAATACAGGGTAAAGGATTTATACACCGTGCTTTTTTATGTGATAGGTGGCAGACGAGCACACGGATCGCCTGATGGTAAATGATTGCCGCTGCCCATAGACACTCGCGACACCAATAGAGTCACAAGTGCGCTGCTAATCCTTAAACCTTTTTACCGTGGGAGAGCCAAGTTTCGGCATGAATGGGCCGGTTCGACCAGAGTGAGGCCGTGGTCCTCACAAAAAACCGGCGTGAAGCAGCACTGTGCTGTGTTTCGCTGCGTTAGTGAGGGTACTGGAGGCCCAATACAGGGGGAAGGGGTTAAAAGTTTTTAGGTTGGCAGCGCACTTGTGACTCCACTGGTGTTGCGGGTGCCCATGGGCGGCGGGAATCGCTTACTATCAGGTGATCCGTCTACTCGTCTGCCACATTTGTCTGAAAAAAACCCTTTCCCCCGGATTGGGCCTCCTTTTTAACCATCTTGCTCCCTCTAGGGCATTAATGAAAATAATTATTTTGCCCCAAGGAACAGGAAAAAAATCTCCTTTCCATACAAAAGTGATCAGCTGGTTGTTGCAATTTGTATCAGAAAGCGAATTTGGGTCTAGAGTATGCCCTATGTTCCTTTTTGCCATACATATTTGTTTTCATGATGCCGTAAATAAGGGAGCAAGATGCTTAAAAAAAGTAAAGTATCAGCCTATATACTGTCCCACTGCAAGGCAAAGGCCTCTATCATAGAAACCAAGTCATCGCTACTATGATGGGATTAGGCTTAATCACCACGCTTGCCAAATGCAGATTGGTGATCACAATCCTGAGCTATGTTCGAAATATTCGAAACATACCTTTGCTCGACCCGGGAATTGAACCCCGAAATCACGGCCTGGTACTATCTATTTTAACGCAAATTATGATGTCGACGGTAGCTTACAACCACTTTATCACAAAAACGATCTTTAGTTATTACCGTACTAAAGCTCATGCTACCCCATCCATAGCTTAGTTTCGGAACTTTTATTTGATCTCATTTTGAACCCCTTATTACAAAATGCAATCAAAGAAAAGTTCCCTGAGACATTGTTTTCAACTTTCGTAGTCTCCAACGTCACTAACATTAGCATTAGCCACACATCAAAGTACACAAAATTATATTCATTTGATTCTCACCTTAATGAGATAAACACGTTTGGTTCAATATCAGTTGAAGAATTTTAACAGATTTTAGTTACCTGGTGTGGCTGTCTATCCGTTTTAGGCGCGCGTAGTAAAAGACTTCTAAGGAGGGTAGACTGATATGATTGCCAGTAACAGGAGATTCTACATAATACGATCCCGCTCAGCCCATTCTATCACCAGACGACAAGGCGCGGTGAAGGGTTTCATTCATATGTAGTTGAACTACCCCTTATCCGCACGAAACGATTCACTTCCACATTTAGGTATATTTCGGACGGCTAAGGAATGGAACTCCTTGCCGAGGTCTGCCTTTCCTGACCACTATATTCTGGACATCTTTAAGGCAAAAGTGAACAGGCATCTTTTAGACAAATACGTATCATCCTAGACCACATCCTCGCTTTGCATCGGGTGCGATTGTGGTCAAGCGTTATACTCGAAATTGGAATTCAAGACCAAAAAAACTACGACAGATACGTCACTATCAAATCTATCAATGTCACTTATGTCATTGTCAAATCAAGTTTTCAGGTTTGGTCAACCTTTTTGGTATATGCTTCTTTTCTTAGTATAGGCTGGCACAATTCATGATGACGATTTTCTCAAAAAATAGAAACTTAATTACAAACTATATTTTCAACTCAACCAACATTGACAAAATTTTATTGTAAATTCTTAAACAAATTGAATCACCCATGAACACCCACGAAAGTGTGGCATAGTATTAAGACAGTATGGAAAAGTTTTTACTTAATTCTATTTTTATTTTTGATGTTTTGACATAGTTGGTAGTCAACAGTCGAAGTCAGTCGAAAGTCTCATTTACCTACTCAATAAAACAGGTGCGTTAAGCGTTTTATCGACCTATGGATTCTGCCGAGACTACTTGACGAAATCGCAGGTTTTAAGACTCTCATAGGTCCTAGCAAGTTGTTCACGTAACAACTAATTAATTACATAATACCAGTGTTTAAAACGATGTAATTCAAAGATTCTTAATATAAATTATCACTGCGGCACCTCACTGCACGAAACAACAATATGTAAGTTCAAATGTTGTGCCAAATAGTATTAACACCTGAAGGGACACAAGCGTATTTCCAACTTTTCTACCAAACATTATGGATGATCAAGTTTTTATTAAAGCGTCTTGTATTTATGGAAAAATAAGTCGATAAACATAGATTAACTAGTTCTTTAAATTATAGAATCAAAATTACCAATAAATAAATTATGTCAGCGCATTTTGTAGAAAATAGGTATATACTATTGTACGATCATTTTATAGCAGTAGCAACATTGTAGTAGCTTTTTTGGTCTTGAATTCCAGTTTCGGGTATAGTCTATTATCAGAAACTTAAAAATATGGTACATGGTAGAAATCTCGTTAAATAAATATTCTAAGAGGTCAAGAGTTCGGCATATGCGCCGCTATACTGGTATTAATGGTTTGCCAGGAGATGGGTTATATACAATTAAAGTGGGAAACCGGAATAAATATTTTGAATACGTTAAATAATTAAAATTTATGACTGTGACAGATCATTAAGCAGTTCAGTGAGTAAAATAATGCATTAATATCGTATTTTAAATGTTAACAATTTGGTTAAACCTATAGGACTTAATACTGGAAGGTTGTTATCTACATAATGTATGTATATAACGGCGGTTGGTCCGAGCACTCGTTATCAGACGGGTTGTGCAAGATGGCAATATTGAAATTAGAGTTCACAAATCACAAAGCGAAGTCACTTCGCAAGTCCCAAGCGTCTGTTCAACAAACTATCAATATTCAATGCGAAGGTACACAAGGAAACGCGGCAGGTTCGACATAGTGATGATTGTTCTACATTAGTCTACATTTGTTCACTGCGCGATCCCACAGTCCGTTCTGGTATCGCCACCATCGAATCCTATCACAAAACCCCAACATTTACTAAGAAAACACACTCCAAATCCATCCAACGGTTACCGCGTGTCTCCAGTTCAAACGTCAAACTGACAGCTCGCTAAATCGAAAAAATCTGCTAATGGAAACAACCAAAAAGTATCACATCATCGCTATATCGACTCTTGACGTTTCCAAACATGATAGAGGGCGCCACTGTGCTGACGCTCCGACATATATATAAAACTAGCGGCCGCCCGCGACTCCGTCCGCGTGGAAAAGTAACTTTTTACCCCCCTTTCAACCCCTTACAACCCCCCTTTCGCAATAAAAAGTAACCTATGTCCTTTCTCAGGGTCTAGATTATCTGTATACCAAATTTCATTTAAATCCGTTGAGTAGTTATGGCGTGAAAGAGTAGCAGACAGACAGACAGACAGACAGACAGAGTTACTTTCGCATTTATAATATTAGTATGGATTTTACTTTAAATATTATGAATACAAAATTGTACGTACAAATGTACATGTCACGATAAAATCGAATTTTATAATAAAAGAAACAAATATTTCAGGCAATAAAATTGTCATGTGTATGTAACTTATTACATTTACCAGATCGTTCACTCAGTAAACGAGTTTTCAAGTGGAGGCCGTGTCCTGGTGAATGACAATGGTAGCTCAGTAGTTTAGAACACGGCTTCCGGGGGTCGTGGCAGGGTCAGATTTTCACTTAGTACTTTTTCCTTGGTATGGAAAAAAAATGTTCAGCGGTTTTTGTTAGACTTAGCTCATAAAAAGCAGATGTAGCTTAAAAAATAAATCAAGCAGGTGGTTCAGCGTTGTTTCGGTAGATGTCACTGTGCATTTCTACATCGGGCTAGTAAAGCGTGTTTCCGAAGCTATTTGTTTAAGGTGACAGGTAGGGCACACTAGCGACGCCAACCGATTTTAATTTTTAGCTACTAAACCGGATCTATTTTATACAATTTTGGGGTTACAACCTCTTAACAAAAACTTATACTATTTAGTAAATAACCATGCGCAAATGTTGGGTCTTTTTATGTACACTAATAATTGATTCACGCAAAAAGTGGCCGAAATTATTTAAAATTGATCCGGTTTAATAGCTAAAAATTAAAATTGATTGGCGTCACCTTAAGCTCAAGCCGCTTGCCCACAATAGCAATCTTTTAGGCAACTCAACTCGCTCAAGGGCTGCATCCACTCTTGTTGGTTTTATCGCAGACCTGCTTGGCCATTTTTTTCCACTTCGCCGTTCTGATTCGTCAAACTATATCAAAGACTTCGAAGAAGTGTAAGTTACTAAGGAAAAAATAGTTCCAAAATTTTCCTTAACCAATTGAGTTTCTTATAAGCAAGTGAGACTCCAAGGTAAAATTAATTGTATCAAACACTTAAAAATACTTTTCGTTTAACGTTTTTTGCCTCCGTTTCGATATATTTCCAAGAAACTTCGAGACAGGCCACTTCCAAGAAGCTACATGTATCTACTGACTCCTCTAAGCCAACAATAAGGTCCCATCTGCGAGTTGGCAGACGCGAGCGTTGTCCAAACAAAATCAACGTCGGCCGTGTGTACCCCGCCTTAGCCTTTGATTTGCTCAGAGTCGTATTTAAGAATACAAGGCGAAATTGAATCTGAAACTTAGAAAGGGTTTGAAAAGATCTTTGCAGGTTTCAGCTATGAGTATATTTTGTTTATACCTACTAATTTTAGATAATGAGCAAGGCATTTTGTTTTTCGAATCAAACTAATCCAATAATCAACACATTTGTTCTATGCAATAGGTGGCAAACGAACAGATAGATCACCCGATGGTAAGCGATGGCCGCTGCCCATGAGCACCCGCGACACCAGTAGAGTTACAAGTGCACCACCAACATTTAAGCACCCCTTTTCCCGCCACGCCCCTTTCACGCGGTTTTCTATGAGGCCGTGGTATCTCTCCGGTTGAGCCGGCCCATTCATGCCGAAGCGTGGCTGTCTACGTTAATAACATTAATTCTCACAACATCTCATACGTTGACCTGATTTTGTACTAAGTAGCTTAAGCACTTGTGTTACAGATATCAGACAACAGAAGAAGACAAATATATACTTAAATACATATATTACACCCAGACACTGAACAAACACAAGTGTTCATCGCACGAATATTTGTCCAGGGTGGGGATCGAACCCACGACCTTTGGCGTAAGAGGCAGGGTCACTACTAATTGCGCCATCCGGTCAGTCAACATTCTGGTAAGTGTTTTGTCTCATTAAAATATTTATTTCTTTGTTTGTTAACAAACACTTTGATTACAAAGGGTACATTTTGGGGCCAAAGAATTAAACAGAAAAGATTAATTTACTCCTTTTCTTTATAATACATGTTCTGTAAAGTAGACTGACTTAGTAATTATATTTTCTCCTTTTTTTTAATTTGGTTTACTTTTCTGTAGATATAAAATAATTTGATGCTTTGTATCCACCTTCGGACAGTTAAATAAATAAATAAATTCATACAACATACATTGACCTGTTTCCGTACTAAGTAGCTTAAACACTTATGTTACGGATGTCAGACAACAGAGAAATTTCATAATAACATTTAACCGTGTAAGGGCAACGCTGCGGCATGAATGGACTGGCTCGATTGGAGATCTCGGCCTGCAGATACCACGGCCTCACAGAAAACCGTCGTGAAACAGTACTGTGCTGTGTTTCGGGGTAGGTATGACCATGCCTGGCGGCGCGGCAATCGCTTACCCGCCTGATGGTATCAGGAGTGGGTATGTGTTGATTGGATCCTTTCTAACCCCCGACGCAAAAACCGAACGAACAAATGAACCGATTTTGATTTTGTTTTCTTTTTTGAAAGATGAATAATGAGGGAGTGTTCTTAGCTATGTTGGATAAAAATCGATCCAAGATGGCCGCCGTCACAATGATTTGGATTTTATGTTTTAACACAACTCCCACAATATGGGTATCATATAAAAGAGCTTAAAAAGCAGAATATATTAATTGTGAAAAATTTCAAATCCAAGATGGCCGCCGTCAGAAAATGACGAATAACCTATTTGTTGTTCCAACTGTCTCAATATAGGTATCAAATGAAAGAGCTTTAGTTGTGTCGGGGGTTTTGTAAATTTTCAATTTCATTTTGTTTATAATTCCAGGAAATTTCAGTGCGTTTAAAAATAAATACTTTTTAAATATTTACATCATCTTCAAATAATGTTTTGTTACACAAAATTTATATCCCATATAAAGGAAAGACAATATACAAAAACATAAATTTACAGACAGTCATTCCATGTGTGCTCGCAATACCGTAACAAACGTAAAATTATTCAACACCTCTCTCAAAAATTGTACTCACACTCACCTGGAATTATGAATTAACATAGTAATGAGCATTTGGAGAGAGGAACACCATCACAAGCTGCCATTCTCGTTGTGAAAATTGGACCTTAAAAGCCCGAGTTAGTATACAGGGTTATCTTGAATACAGTGTGTATACATATTTTATATGCAATCAGTATGGTTAAATAAACAGAACAGGTTTTACGCATATATTTTTTTCTTGCATTGTTTTAGTTTATACCATTTTTTTTCGCAATTTTTCACTCCACGTTGTAATTTTTTTTATGTGATGTTGGCAGACGGGCAGACGAGCAGACGGATCACCTGATGGTAAGCGATTGCCGACCTCCATGGACACCCGCGACACCAGTGTAGTCAGAAGTGCGCTGCCAATCTTTGGACGCCCCTTTTCCCCTGATTTGGCCTCCGGTACCCTCAATCCCGCAGAAAACACAGTACAGTGTTGCTTCACGCCGGTTTTCTGTGAGGCCGTGGTATCTCTCCGGTTTAGCCAGCCCATTCATGCCGGAGCGTGGCTGTCCTACGGTTGTAATCGATTGCCGCACCCGATGGGTGTCCAACACCAGTGGAGTCACAAGTGCATTGCTAACCTTTAAACCCTCTTTCCCCCCGGATATACCTACAAGCCCGAATATATGTAGGGAGAAATGCTGTCAAAGTGACCACAACAACCGCTGCGATCTGTGGTTGCTACGCTTTCGAGGTAAAGTCTTTTGAGATTTTCGTGTGAAACAAAATAAAACAAAATATACGGGTATATATACCCTCTGCTTGTCCACCCCGGGTGGACAGTTAAACAATTGTTAAAAAATTGGCGCTGTCCACCCCCTCTTTCAACCAAGAAGGTCTATTGGCTGAAATGATGATGATGATGATGGGTTAGCTACCTATAAAATATATGTCATCAAAAACATATACCATGTGAAATTAAAGCAACGTTCAATATTAATATACTCTTTGCCTTACATATTAATATGTGGGCTTAATCTACGCCTTCTGCCGAATATAAAATATGTGGACTTCATCGCCAAAAGAAGAGAGATCTAAATAGGTGCTAAGTTGGAAATGTCAAGTGAGATTAATTGAAAAATTGTGTACCTAGTTTGTCTGTCTGTCGAAGTCAGCCAAAGTCATAGTCACTCAATAAAAAGCGGCGCTTTAGCGTCTTATCTACTTACGGATTCTGCAAGTAATGATACTCTATTAATCAAGTCTACAACAACTCACTTCATATACAGTAGCAGTTTTAAATCAATAAAATTAAATTTGTTTCCTTTTGTTACGTTTCGTAGATCCGTACGTCTTTATTAGAATGACAGACGTCACTTAACCTTTATTTCAATGGTGTTTTATCATTTAAGCAAGTTTTATTCCATAGACCTAAGGGTATTTTTTTCATAATATGACTCTACCCGACGATTTTTTGCCATTCTCAATTAACTTATTGAGAATAAGTGGATCAGTCGAACTCAGTCAAAGTCACCGTCATTCAATTAAACGCTGGTGTTTTGCGCTTTATTGGCTTACGAATTCTGCCGATACCACTCCCAACACAATCGCTTCTAAGACTCTATTCGGTACAAGCAAGTTGCCACGTGACAACTCACTTGAGACACAAAAGCAGTGTTAACAACGAAACAATTCAACGATTCTTATTATTAGGATCACTTCGCGGCACTGCACTACACAAATAATGACCAAATTTACACTACAACTTGTAAACGTAAAACAACTTAAGTACCATTTAAAACCACTGCGCTCCGAACTAGTTCCATAGGACCTAGTCCATGTTTCAAAACAAAGCGACCATTGGAAATTCCCACTTCGGATGCAGCACTCGTATCTCAACCCTCTAACGCTCGAGTCAAAAAATAATTGACAACACACGCAACGTTGTTAACTTTGAAGAGGTCATTATGCCGGGGAGATGCAGAATAGTGTTGTGCCCTGGGTATAAACCACTCAATTTATAACGCTCAATGCGCGGAACCATTCAATAGCTAAAACCCTCACTCTTACCGAGGTGTCGTAAAAGGCGACTAAGGTAAAGCTGCTGGCATGATCATCAGCACCCAGAGAAGGAAAACTCTGCTTTATATCAAAACCCTCGCCAACCGGTCTGCCAAGCGTGGTGAGTATGGCAATTACCCCTCATGTGATTGAGGGAGGCCCGATGCCCCAGCAGTGGGGACTTAAATGGGCTGACGATGATGACGATGAATGCGCGGAAGAAAAATAATAAGTAAATAAATAAAAAAAATAAACGAAAAAAATATTTATTATGTAACACAAATTACAGGTTAATTACATATGCCTAATCTATGAAGATCGCCGCATCAGCATGACCCCAATCAACATTGCACACGGCACTCGGCAACAGCCGATGCACCGTCAGCACAACGTAATGCCCATTGACGTCAACCGCGTTTTCATCGGATATTGCCAATAATTTTTATGCATATTGTATTCACACTTCGAATCGGTATCATAGTTTCCTTTAGCAATAAGTTATCTTTGTAACTTTACTTTATTAATTAAATTAATTGAAATAAATTTGATTTTTTTTAGATCCTCCGGCTGTAGCCTACGTAATTGGTTTAATCTTGTTAACAATAACCAATTAAATAATAATAAATACCATTTTTTGCTCCGAACTAGCTAAACAGAACAACACAGCGACCACTGAAAATTCAAAGTTCGGGATGCAGCAACTCGTATCGCAACCCTCAAATGCTCGAGTCAAAAAGTAATTGACAACACACGCAACATTGTTAACTTTGTAGAGGTCATTATGCCGGGGAGATGCAGAATAGTGTTGTGCTCTGAGTAATATCACTGCTCGATTAATCAACCCTCCATGTGTCGGACTGCGAGAGGAGCAGACGTATCACCTGATGGTAAGTAATTACCGTCGCCCATGGACAACTGCTACGTCAAAGGAGTCACAAGTACACTGCCTACTTTTTTAAAAATGAATACGCTCTTTTCTAGTAGGTTTGCAGGTTTGAAGTGGTGGATGAATTAAAATACTTTTATTACACATAAATGACCTAAAACATAATTCATAAGAACTAAAGACTAGGTAGTACAGATAGGTAATAGGAGTGATGTAGAACAAAGCGGACTTGACGCTACGAGCGATCTCATCCAGGCAACATTTAGGTAAAGGATACTTGATAAAAGGATGCTTGATGAAGTTTTCTAGCAGAGACTAAATTGTATACCTATTTGTGCATTCAAGTTTTAAATAAATTAATTTGACACGAGTGAAAAACTAAATCTTTTTTTTTGTTATGTGTGTCTCTTTGTTTTACCTTCTTCTTTAAAGAGGAAAAGATTAGCAGCACACTTGTTATCACTAGCGGCAGCAGTCGCTTACCATCAGGTGATCAGTTTGCTCAATTGTCCGCCATAATGTGAAAAAAAAACATCAGGTGATCAGTCTGCACATCTGTTATTTAACAAAAAAAAACAAAAAATGTTAAAATACTCTAGCTAGAGTGAACTGGAATCAACAGATTTTTTCATTCAAATATAATTTCATAGTCTGAGTGAGTTAATTGAGACTCGACACTAGAATGGGGTAACCACGAAGGGTTAACCCATGGGACGGTTCGTCGGTAGCGAAATATTTATGTTCGTGCATGTACGTTTTAATAAACCCAAAACGACCCGGGGATGTTCAAATTCATTCATAAGTAAGAACCGAGTATAGGAGATTGACGGTTTGTTTTTGTACTGTATTATATTTTTCGCAATTTTATGGTTTTAATTTGGTGGGCTAAGCGTTAAAAACGCACAAAATTTTCGAGCGATGGTAGCTTGATAATAAACAATAAGCTCGACAATAATTAATTAATTATTGCACAACATCACATACATTGATCTAACTCCGAGATGAGTAGCTCAAGCACCTGTGTTACGGATATCAGAATCAACAGTGGGATTACAAATATATACATATAATACTTTTCTTTTGTAAATACATACTTATAATACATAAGAAACACCCAGACCAATACAAACAAACATGTTCATGCACACAAATGTTTTTATTTTGCGGGGATCGAACCCGCAACCCTAGGACCAAAGGCAGCGTTCACTACCACTGTTCCAAACGTGTCGTCAAAATAAAACATAAGAATGCGCCTTCCACACGGGGGGTCGCTCTAGATTTTTCAAATCAATGTGCTCAGCTCATTTCTACTATTAGCCGCCTTATTAATAGCCTTATCTGCCGAGGCCTGTTTTTCCTGACTTCTATAATGTACCTATCTGGGTGCACGGCAGTGCCCCGGCAAGTCGAGCGCGAAGCAAACACTGCCG
Source organism: Marasmia exigua (assembly GCA_019059595.1). NCBI lineage: Eukaryota > Metazoa > Arthropoda > Insecta > Lepidoptera > Crambidae > Marasmia > Marasmia exigua. Next base: position 20,181,309 of record CM032473.1, read on the forward strand.
TACCATCCTTTGTCATCGACAGCCCATTTAAGTCCCCACTGATGGGGCAGGGGCCTCCCTCAATCACGTGAGGGGTAATTGCCATACTCACCACGATTGGCAGACGGGTTGGCAAGGGTTTTGATATAAATTCAGAGGTTTCCTTCTCTGGGTGCTGATGATCATGCCAGCAGCTTTACCTTAGTCGCCTTTTACGACACCTCGCTAAGAGTGAGGGTGGCCTACTCTACTCTGCCGGGGACCACACGGCAAACACACGGCCGTATTATCCTTTACTGGAACCATTTCGCCGCATTTTTAGGCTCCTATTTTAGAACCTCCGGAAGAGACTAGAACGCAGAAATTTTCGTCATTCGTTAAGCTATAATGACCTACTTTTAATCCTAAATTTCGACTCTGTATGACATTTAGTTGCGAAGTTAGGCAAAAGCAAAGGTTTGCATTTTCGACAGACACTCACTCACTTCATCAAAATAGAACTTGTACTTCCCATAGTCTGAGAGTGCTGAAATTTGGTGCGCAGAGTTAGGGTTTAATGGCCACATAAAAGGAAAACTATAAAAACTAGGATAATCGAACATCTGAAGTACCTACCTGGCTTAAATAACTTGGTAATCCCATAGAAATATGTGAGATTACCTATTTACATTTGCTGTTCTCCTTACTATTCTTTGATAAAATTTTCTATAGTTTTTACAAACAGAAGTGAAATCCCACCAAAAACATGTTGTAAAAAACTAGCCAAGTCTCGATGGAGCTGATTATTTATCTCTAAAAAGTAATGAAATCTAGACAAATTCGTGCCAACTCTAAGGTAATAATACTGCGACTTCTTTATTGTTTAAAGTTAATATTGTGTGACTTGGCCGTTAAAGGGTACAAAACGAGGTGCGCCATGACACCAATGCACATAACTCGACCTCTAACCACTAATCTAACACAAAATAGACGTACAGACAGATTTTCATCAAGCAATGATTCGAAGTCCGTCACTACTGCAAATATATTTTACTAGTGGCCCGCCCTCGCTTCGCTTCGGTAATTTATTTATCGAGTCCGACTTGCACTTGGCCGGTTTTTTCAAGGGTTTTGGGTACGACTCCAATTGATGATATGACTATAGGTATGATTTGCACTGCATCTACTTTCCACTGTATTTTTATTTCTATTGCTAAATGTGATGCAGCATCAAATTATTTAAATATTTTTCTGAAAGCTACAAAATATTCACCCATTTTTTTTTGTCTAAAGCGTGACGTGTCAAATTCGCTATTCACAAAATTTTATGTTAATATCACAACATGTTATACAAATTCTGTTTATTAAATATGAAAATATGGAATAAAACCGTTTTTATATTGACAATACTTTTATTATTCACAGAAAACATTGTTATCGTATTGATCCAAACAATTACGAGATTCACTGAATTTCACAAAATTACACGGAGGTAACTTCACAATAAGTAAAATGTGTTTCATGCTCCAAATTTCAATTAGTTTATCCACTTTGGTATCGACAAAAAATAGATACCTACCAAAATAAATAAATTTATACAAAATCCTATACATTACAGACAAAGTATGTTATGGATATCAGACAGCACAGGAAACACAAATACTATACTTTTTTATGTGATAGGTAGCTGACAAGCAGACGGATCGCCTGATGGTAAGCGATTGCCGCCACTAACAGACACCCGCACTACCGGAGTCACAAGTGCGCTGCCAACTTTTAAGCCCCCCTTTCCCCGGATTTGGATTCCGGTACGTACGGTATATTGTTTTCGTATAATAACTTAGACTAAGATCTGTAAATGTTGTGCAATAAAGTGTATCTATCTATCTAAAGTAATTATTTATCAAAGTAATGTTTTTCCTGTGTGAATACAATCCGCGACCTTTTTGCCTTACAAGTGTAAGGGTCACTAGCAAATGAGCCATAGATAAATATGGTTCTTATCATTACATCAACATTTTGAAAAACCTCAATTTTGAAAATCTATTCATATAACACCCCGTTTGTTGTTTCGTCGGTATTAAAAAAATGCTAACAGCAAGTGGCAATAGCCAGGGCACATCGCGAAGAGAACTGTTGGTCTTTGAAACGGATAGTTCTTCGAGTGGAAGCTGCATACAGGAAGTCGCAGCCGTGGCAGGCCCCCACAAGGTGGACCGAGGACCTGGTGAAGGCCACAGTAATACTTTGGATGCGGCAAGCACAGGATCAATCTTTGTGGAGAACATTATGATGATAATAAAAATAATTATAAACATCGTCATGATCAGGTGGCATCGGTGATCCACCAACAACTAGCCGTAAACTACCAATTCATACAGAAAAAAACCGCTTATTACAAATAAAGACTACACATTGTCTTAGAAAATTGGCAATGTTTAATAAAATATACTAACAGATCGCACCGTTCATTTCAACAGACCTGATGTAACAGTCCATAATAAACTACAAAATATTGTATATTTCATTGATGTAGTCGTGCTAAACACCTACAACATACAGACAAATGAGAAACTAAACAAATACACACATTTAGCAATAGAAATAAAAATACAGTGGAAAGTAGATGCAGTGCAAATCATACCTATAGTCATATCAATTGGAGTCGTACCCAAAACCCTTGAAAAAACCGGCCAAGTGCAAGTCGGACTCGATAAATAAATTACCGAAGCGAAGCGAGGGCGGGCCACTAGTAAAATATATTTGCAGTAGTGACGGACTTCGAATCATTGATTGATGAAAATCTGTCTGTACGTCAATTTGTGTTAGATTAGTGGTTAGAGGTCGAGTTATGTGCATTGATGTCATAGCGCACCTCGTTTTGTACCCTTTAACGGCCAAGTCACACAATATTAACTATAAACAATAAAGAAGTCGCAGTATTATTACCATAGCCTTGGCACGAATTTGTCTAGATTTTATTACTTTTTAGAGATAAATAATCAGCTCCATCGAGACTTGGCTAGTTTTTTTACAGAATGTTTTTGGTGGAATTTCACTTTTGTTTGTAGAAACTATAGAAAATCTTATTAAAGAATAGTAAGGAGAACAGCAAATGCAACTAGTTAATCTCACATATTTCTATGGGATCACCAAGTCATTTAAGCAGTTGGTTTAAGCCAGGTAGGTCTCCAGATGTTCGGTTATCCTAGTTTTTATAGTTTTTCTTCTATGTGGCCATTAAACCCTAACTCTGCGCGCCAAATTTCAGCACTCTCAGATTATGGGAAGTACAAGTTCTATTTTGATGAAGTGAGTGAGTGTCTGTCGAAAATGCAAACCTTTGCTTTTTTTCTAACTTCGCAACTAAATGTCATACAGACTCGAAATTTAGGATTAAAAGTAGGTCATTATAGCTTAACGAATGACAAAAATTTCTGCGTTCTAGTCTTTTCCGGAGGTTCTAAAATAGGAGCCTAAAAATACGGCGAAATGGTTCCAGTAAAAGATAATACGGCCGTGTGTTTGGTCCCCGGCAGAGTAGAATAGGCCACCCTCACTCTTACCGAGGTGTCGTAAAAGCGACTAAGGTAAAGCTGCTGGCATGATCATCAGCACCCAGAGAAGGAAACCTCTGAATTTATATCAAAACCCTCGCCAACCCGTCTGCCAATCGTGGTGAGTATGGCAATTACCCCTCATGTGATTAAGGGAGGCCCGTGCCCCAGCAGTGGGGACTTAAATGGGCTGTCGATGACAAAGGATGGTACGGCAGTGTTTGCTTCGCACTCGACTTGCCGAGGCACTGCCGTGCCCCCAGATAGGTACATTATAAAAGTCAGGAAAAACAGGCCTCGGCAGATAAGGCTATTAATTAGGCGGCTAATAGTAGAAATGAGCTGAGCACATTGATTTGAAAAATCTAGAGCGACCCCCCGTGTGGAAGGCGCATTCTTATGTTTTATTTTGACGACACGTTTGGAACAGTGGTGAACGCTGCCTTTGGTCCAAGGGTTGCGGGTTCGATCCCCGCACAATAAAAACATTTGTGTGCATGAACATGTTTGTTTGTATTGGTCTGGGTGTTTCCTATGTATTATAAGTATGTATTTACAAAAGAAAAGTATTATATGTATATATTTTTAATCTCACTGTTGATTCTGATATCCGTAACACAGGTGCTTGAGCTACCTATCTCGGAGTTAGATCAATGTATATGATGTTGTGAAATATTTATTTATTTATTGTCGAGTTTATTGTTTATTATCAAGCTACCATCGCTCGAAAATTTTGTGCGTTTTTTAATAAGTTGTGATATTGACATAACATTTTGTGAATAGCGAATTTGACACGTCACGCTTTAGACAAAAAAAAAGAATGGGTGAATATTTTGTAGCTTTCAGAAAAATATTTAAATAATTTGATGCTGCATCAAATTATTTCAATATTTTTACTAAGTCCAGAGCCATTGCTTTTTCTTCAAGAAAGACACGTTTGATAAAAAACGACGGTCAGCTACGCTAGGGGTGACTTTACATGTCAATAACCACACTCAGATGGATGCGAAAGACCGTTCTAAGGATATATGATAATAAAAAAATAATTATTATATCCAATTTCGGCTAAGGCGGCCAATCTCAACGATCAGCCTCTTATGCAGGATTATAGTGCTCAAGTGCGTGCGCAAACAAAAGTGCACTCTTCATTATTTTTTTTGACTGACCGGATGGCGCAATTGGTAGTGACACTGCCTCTTACGCTATAGGTCGTGGGTTCGATCCCCACCCTGGACAAACATTCGTGCGATGAACACTTGTATTTGTACAGTGTCTGGGTGTAATATATGTATTTAAGTATATATTTGTGTTCCTCTGTTGCCTGATATCTGTAACACAAGTGCTTAAGCTACTTAGTACGGAATCAGGTCAACGTATGAGATGTTGTGAGAATTATTATTATTATTACTCCCTTGCCCTCATAATCCGATGGAACACTAGTGTGATACTACCGAAGAGGGATCGGGCGCAGGACCAACGGCTTAACGTGATTTCCGAAGCACGGGGGTACAAGGCCTCCAACTTCCAGCTGACACTGATAAATTCTCAGTGTCAGCTCGGAGTCTGGAAATTGGCGGTTACCTGAGTTTTTCTGTGAAGAATTTCTCAGTGAGAATTTCTTCACAGAAAAACTCAGGTACACATTTTTGGTCCGACCCGGGGATCGAACCCGGGACCCTAAGCGCAGCCGTCACTTTAAAGTGCGACGCACAGCCCACTGCGCCAACGAGAAAGGCAAAAGAGATATATTGGGAAAGCGGATCCCGGGTCCCAAGGGCCGGCTTGGGATGCAACCGGTATTTGACACTATGATGATCGCCTCTCACCGCTATACAAAATAGCGAATGCTATTGAAGTCACGACTCTATATCGGAATCTGCGAATTTCAAATGCCTGTGTCAATTTTTTCAAATTCAAATAATTATTTATTTTCATAGGCACACATCACTTACAAATCGTCATATATTTGAGTATTTTAAAACTATTTATAAGTAGGTACTTCGTATAATTTACATGTTATGTTATAATGTATCAATATGTATAGCAGTCCGCTCGTGACCACGGCTGCTGTAACGTAGCCGAAACGTCGAGCCAAATATGTGAGTAAACAATGTTGTTTCACATAATAAATATCGTGTTAATCCCCGTATTGATACATTATAGTTATAATGCAACGCGAAAATCTAAAAACCTACACGTTATGTTGTTTATATTCAGCAGGACTTGTCCCCCTGAATTATTACATATTACTATGGCATCAACGGCCTGTTGGTCTAATGGTTTAAGTAGCGGGCCGTGATCTTGGGGTCATGGGTTCGATTCGGTCCGGGTCGAGCAGAGGTATGATCCGAACATAGCTCGGGTTTGCGATCACCAATCCGCATTTGGCAAGTGTGGTGATTAAGCCAAATCCTATCATAGTGGCGTTGACTTGATTTCTAAGATAGAGGCCTTAGGCCTGCAGTGGGACAGTAAGTAGGCTGATACTACTATTATGGCATAAGGCCAATAGTCTTGGTTTCATTCAATTTCAAAAATCTACATCTTCATACATTTTCAGTGAATTTTAATTAACAAAAATAAAGCAACACTGGTAAAAGTTAAAACACTCTTTTGTAGTATGTGATGATGATTATTTAACAGTATTCTAAAAAAATCAGCTAATAGTAGTTTATGTGACTGTCACATAATTTGGGTTATTAAACCTACGCGAGATTTTAGAAAGCGAGCTTTAGCGAGATTTTAAAAAACGAGCCATAACGAGTTTTCAAAAACGACTTGTAAGGAGTTTTTTGATAGTATACGCGATTGTTCTAATACCTACTGACGTGCAGTGCCATATTACTTACTACTTTATCTTTATTCATATTTTAATCAACAAAATTATAAATCATAGTGTGCAAAAAAAAAACATTATGCAACACCCTAACTTTTTTATTTTCTTTAAAGCTATACTTTAGATTTCTTAATTTGAAGATTATGACATGAATATAAAAGTTGTTATCTATACAACCTACTGAATATTATAAATCCTAAAATAACGTAAAATTTCAGCTCTATTAACCGTTTCAATTCAACTTGTACACTGGCTAAAGACGCTTAGCTACCTGGATACAGAAATTGTGTTAAAGAAATAAAATCACATAGACGAATATCACACACTCACACACATACGCACACTCACACGCATACGCACACACATACGAGCGCGCGCACGCACACACACGCACACGCACACACCACACACACACACACACACACACACACACACACACACACACACACGCACAGAGAGAGAGAGCGAATATACTATTTTTATTAAATAATAATAATTACATTAAAGTATTTGTTAATCTTCCCTTACATTAGCACTGTCGGATTGGGCGGCGACTGCCTAATACATGTATATATTTACTTAAAAGGTATGTCGCCTCAAACTATGTGAACGATGAGGTTTGTTAACAAATAAAGTTTTTTTTTTTTTTGATTTTTTTTTTTATTTAATACAAACAAGCTTGATCTTTCCAGTTCATTAAAATTCCGACATTAAACTGCACTAAAATAAAAATGTTCCCAGAAAAATGTTGTACAATATTAACTCAGACAGATACTATAATAATTATAGCATGATCTTTAAAATGTTGTAAATTAAAATATTTCCTGTGTCTGTGTCATAAATTTCAAAATTGATGACACGCGTTGACTAAAATAAACGTCTATTAATATATACTCTTTAATTTTTTCTCGTTAGCTATGAAAAATAAATTACTATCTTTGATGAACCACTTCAAAGGTTCAACGAGCTTTTACTATGTTTGTGATCTCACTGCCGCACTCAGAGACGTCAAATTAACTTTAATTGGTACTTAAGAAAAAATATTGACACTTATTTCAATACACATAAAGACTTTCCATACTTAAGTATGTCAACATTTAGCTTAATTGACGTCTCTGAGTGCGGCAGTCAATCAAATAAATTTGTATTCTATTTTTTTTAAATTCTCATCTCGTCGTATCTTTCCCAGTTGGGGGTACATCTGAGGTTGTTCGTGGTCGAACTAAAAAGAAAATACAGTTTCAATTTTACGGATTTAGGGAGTAAGTTAAACAAATAGAGGAAATCAAACCAACTGGATCATAGTTACACGTTTCAGAAACTATCCGAAACGTGCAGATTTTTTCACGATGTTTTCCCTCACCGCTGAGTGATTTGACGACCCGTTTGGATCAGTGGTAGTGAATGCTGCCTCTGGTGCAAGGGTTGCTGGTTTGATCCCCGCACAGAACAAACATTTGTGTGCATGAACATGTCTGTTTGTATTGGTCTGGGTGTTTTCTATGCATTATAAGTATCTATGTATTTTCAAAACAAAATTAATTCATGTAGGTATATATTTGTAATTTCGCTGTTGGTTCTGACATCCGTAACACAGGTGCTTGAACTACCTTTCTGAGAGTCAAATCAATGTATGTGATGTAGTGAAATATTTATTTATTTATTGAAATTGAAAAATATCAGCGGTGTAAGCTCGGATTTGAGCCTACAACCTCCAAACGGGAGGTTTTATTATATATGAATATATATTTAATTCTCACAACATATCATACGATGACCTGATTCCGTACTAAGTAGCTTAAGCACTTGTGTTACAGATATCAGACAACAGAGGAACACAAATATATACTTAACGAAGAAGTTACAAATAAATAAATAATAATAATAAATGCTTTATTGACAAAAAAGTTGTACAATTAATGTGCGATTCCCCTTTATTCCAAAATAGGCGGAGCCTGTAGTATGGAATGCAGTGTCCTCTCCAATTTAGAACTTTACAATATTTATTTATAAAATTAATTAAATTTATTTTAACAAGCCAAAAAATTATTTATCTATCTATCTAAGAAGGCGCATCTTCTTGTCCACAGATCTACCTACTATCGCACGTTGATAAGAATATACGTCTATAAATAAAACACAAGTAGATACACTTTAAAATTATTACGTCAGTTATGAGGACAACTAGGATCTTCGAATCAACAAAAGCGTAACATTAACGGGTTAAAATAGAAGTTACGTCTGATTGTTCCCACCAGAGTTCAGCTAAGACGAGTGGGTGATTCAAAAACAGAAAAATAGTCCCGATAGTAGAGGGTTGTGGGGTTACACGGCTCGCCTGCGCGGCGCCGTCCCCCCACCCCATCGCCTTCCCCGCGCCAGTACTACCGAGTCGCTGGCGTCGGGGTGTCGTTTGCACCCGTCGGTTGAAATGCAAAATAACAAAGTGCGATTTTAGTGTGGATGTGTCTGTGGGTGACAGTGAGTGTTGTGTGCTAAGAGCTACTCGTAGGCTCGTTTGGACAGGATTCGTCACAACTCACAGACATGAACCAGTAAGTACAGATTTTGTAAATGAATAAATATCCCATACTTGTCTATGTATTTATAGGTTTTTTACTAAAAAGAAAACTCAAAACCACCAATATTCAATTTCATCTTAAAAATACTCGATCTTTAATCACTTGACATTGGCAGAACCGTGTTCATGACGCGCTACAAGGTATTTCGAGAATAATTTTATTTTAGGCGGCACATTCGGAAGTAAAGCGGTAGTTGAGCGTATGAGTTTCTTTTTTTTAATGAAAAAGGGGGTAGAAAAGCAGTTGTATCACCTGATGGTAAGTGATTATTGCCGCCCATAGACACCTGCTAAGGAGCCATAAGGAGATTATTTTTATATGATAGATGGCAGACGACTATGTGCGTATTTCTACCATTACCACCTGCTCGGCGGTTAGGGAAAACATCGTGAAGAAACCTGCACGTTTCGGAAAAAGTTTCTGAAACGTGTAACCATGATTCAGTTGTTCTGGTTCCCCTGTTAAAGGGTTGCGAATGTCAGACGGCTGTCGCTTCATTGTAATTGCCAGACCCCCCCAATCCTGAAACACCAGTGGAGTCACAAGTGCGCTGGCAACCTTTAAACTCCCCTTTCCCGCGGATTGGGCTACCGGTACCCTCACGCAGCGAAACACAGCACAATGCTGTTTTCTGCGAGGCCGGAGAATACTACCTCCGGTCAAGCCACCCTACTCATGCCAAAGCGTGGCTCTCTGATAAAATTAGAGAAAAACACTGTTGAAGATTGAAATGTTTACTTGTCAACAAGATGAAAGGAAGGAAGAAGTGACAATAGAAAAGTAAAAGTCTAGATACAAAATAGTAAATGGAATATCAATTAAACTAATAGAAATATAGCCAGTACCTATTTAACATAGAGGCTACATTACAACACCAGCCCTTAATTGAGATTCCATAGTTGACTAGATAACCTAACTATGTCAAGTGCACAACCCTAAACCGACAGTACATTTGGAATGCGCAACCCTACCTAACGGCTTTGTCAGCATATCGGCACACATGTCACTAGTTGGTACATATTCAATTAAAATAGTGCCTTCAGCGACTTTTTCCCTTATGAAGTGAAAACGGGTATCGATATGCTTAGTCCTGTTGTGATGAATAGGATTAAGTACAATCTTATGTGCACTCTGACTGTCATTGTGCACGGTAACCGGAGTCAGAGAGGTGCCACTTACCTCCTGAATCAACCTCTGTAAGAAGGTGGCTTCCTTAGCCGCTGAAGTTAGGGCCATATACTCTGCTTCCGTTGATGACAATGCAACGGTGGGCTGTTTTTTCGATTCCCAGCTAATTGCTCCACCGGATAAGCTGAAATAGAAACCCGTATAGGACTTTCTGTCAGTGGGATCATTTGCCCAATCACTGTCTGCATACCCAGTCAGACTGAAATCTGGAACCCTCTTGTAAGTTATGCAGTAATCTACTGTTCCTTTCAGGTACTGCAACACCCTTTTTGCAGCCAACCAGTGTTGTTTATCAAACTTTGCAAGAAATTGGCTAAGATAGCTAGTTGCATAGGCAATGTCAGGGCGAGTATTCACAGATATAAACATTAAACTACCAATGAGTGATTGATATGGATACGGATGCAAACCACCGCTCTTATTTGGTTCCAACTTCACCTTTTGTAAGGGAGTAGGGGCAGATTTACAGTCTGCCATATTAAACTTCTTAAGAACATTTAAAATGAACGTTTTTTGATTAATTTTTACACAGTTCTTTGTTTGGGAAACATTTAAACCAAGATAATAGTTTAAAAGTCCCAAATCCTTAATACCAAAATATTTTTGCAAATCACATTTGACAGCGTCTGCCAATTTGTCATCTTTATGACAAACAATTATGTCGTCAACATAAACTGCCAGTATGACAAGTTCCTTTCCAAATAGTTTGGTATAAATACATGGTTCTGAAGGAGCCCGTTTAAAACCTAACGCAGAAAGGGTTTCATTTAGCTTTGTGTTCCAAGCACGAGGCGCTTGTTTCAGCCCGTACAAAGCTTTCTTGAGTAGGCAAACTTTATTCTGTTGGCTTGGTTTCTCAAAACCTTGCGGTTGTACCATATATACATCCTCCTCCAATTCTCCGTTTAGGAACGCTGTGTCCACGTCTAAATGTCGCATCTTGAGGCCTAATTTTGCTGCAAGTGCAAACATCATACGTAACGAAGAATTGCGAATTACTGGCGCAAAGGTTTCTGTATAATCCACACCAGCGGTTTGGCTATAGCCTTTGGCTACTAGCCGGGCTTTATATTTCGCAACTGCACCTTCTGCATCCTTCTTTACCTTATATACCCACTTGCATGGTATTATCTTTTGACCATCAGGTTTATCAACCAAAATCCATGTTTTATTATTAATGAGGGATCTATATTCATCTCTCATAGCACCCATCCATTTGTCTCTATCTTCTGATTGAATAGCTTGATTGAAGGTTTCAGGCTCATCAAAACTATAGCTTGCTGACACAAAACCTTTATCTTTCGCTAATCGATTCCTTAAGGGATACCTTCCTTGGAAAGTAGGTTCATCAGTAGAAACCTGTTCTTCGAGAATATCCTCCTCATCGTGGGGAATTTCTTCATCAGAAATAGGGTCTTCTGGATCAGGATCGATTTGTGCAACTTCTACGTTCACCTTAGTAGAAGTGCCAGAGCTACCAGCAATGGGATTTTGAACTTCCGCTTCATTCCTGTTTGAGAATACCATCACTGCAGGGGGATCAACAGAAAACTGGCCTGCAGGATTATCACCTTTCAAATCAGAGAAAGCATCTTCGAAGAACACAACATCCCTAGCTTTTAAGAGTCTTCTCGGATAGCTCGCATCTCGGAAGTAATAATTACCTGGATCTTCCGAATATCCAACAAAAGTGTACTGTTTAGCCTTCACATCCAACTTTTTCCTTTGACAATCTGGAATGTGTACTAGTGCTCTACAGCCAAACACTCGTAAGTGACTCAAATCGGGTTTTGAGCCGAACCATATCTCATAAGGAGTAAGGCGATCTAGAGCTCTATGCGGGGATCGATTCTTCAGGTACGTTGCCACTTCTATAGCATCCTGCCAATAGGCTTTGCTAAGAAAACCACCAGCTAACATACACCGCGCTTTTTCCACAATCGTTCTATTTGAACGCTCCGATACTCCATTTTGTTGCGGACTGTGTGGAACTGTGGTTTGATGCACAATACCATTAGAACGTAAATAACTAGAGAACTGTTCATTAACATACTCTGTTCCGCAGTCTGTTCTTAATGCCTTAATTTTAGCTCCTGTTTGGCGCTCGACTAAAGACTGAAAAGCGATAAATTTTGCTTTTACTTCCGTCTTAGAAGCCAAGAAATAAACAAAAGTAAGTCGAGAAAAGTCATCAATGAAGAATAACGCATATTTCTTACCTTGAAATGAATTTTCCGACATAGGTCCACAAATATCGCTGTGGATCAATTCCAATAACGAATTTGTACTCTTAGGCTTATCCACACTTACCGTGAAGGGTTTTCTTGCTTGTTTCCCTTCAACACATGGTATACATGGCTCCTTATCCACTGCTGAGTAATCCATTCCAACTGCACGTCCATTCCTTAGGAGATTCATGTCAAACCTGCAAAGATGACCTAACCGCTTGTGCCACAGCTGAAATTGAGACGGACGGTTAGTGCGTACATCAACAGCCTGAACTTGAGAATCTGCAGAATGACAGTCAGAATTCACATCAAGAGCTACATTTTTGTTAATATTAACATCTAATGTATAAAGCCCGCCATGTACTGAACCGTGTAAAACAGGATTACCTTTATAAGAGAAATAATCTCTATCAAAAAAATTACAGCCAGTATTATCAAAAAGTACACATAAACCTTTATCGACTGCTTTCTTAACCGAAATTAAATTAGTGTTCAATTTAGGTACAAGTACAACTTCACTAATCTTGTCGATACTACTATTAGTACTGATTGAAACTGTTCCGATTCCCACGGAATCAATCGCTTCTCCGCTAGCGACGGTCACCTTGCCAGAATGCAGCGGTTTGAGTTCTGTCAGCCAATCAGACCTTGAAGTCATATGAGAAGTAGCTCCAGAGTCGATGTACCACGTATCTTTATTACCATTTACTCCCAAGGCAGTTATTGATGTTGAATCATGCTTATTCTTCAACTTATTGGGGCAATTGTATTTAGTATGACCTCGTACGTGACAATCAAAACATACAACCTCCTTCTTCTTCTTCGTCTTGGTACTATGTTGAATAATTTGACCTTTCTTCGAACGCAACGCAGACTCACAATCATAAGGCTTGGTTTTCGACATCTCATTCAATAGTTTTGCCTTTACCATGACCGTGGTAACCTCAACATTACAATTTTCTAAAGCCATGACCAAGGGATCGAAGTTATGCGTTAGACCTCCCAATAGTATCGCAGCCAAAGAAGAATCCTCGATTTTCTTACCAATATCAGCGAGATCTTGAGCGGTACTTATAACGGCATTTATATACTCTTCGATAGTATTAAACTCTTCAAGACAATATCGGTAAAGCTTACGTTCTAAAGCTAACCTTCTGCCCATGCCCTTATCTTCATAGGCGTTTTGCAACGACGTCCAAGCGGCCTTAGCACTCTCCGCACTCCTCACATGAGTGATGGCTCCTCCATCTAAAGTCATGCAGATTTTGGCTAGTGCTAATTCATCCTTACGCTTTCTCGTTGACTCTGGGGTTTCATCCCCATCAGGATAACCCACAACAGCTTCCCACAGCTGCTCATGCAGTAAGTAAAATCGCATCTTAAACTTCCATGCACTGTAGCCTTCCCGTCCGGAAAGCATACGGATCGCTCCCATTCCCATTGCATTGCTGCTTGTGCCTGGGGACACTCTATCCCCGCTACCTTGCATTTTGCACAATGACGTAGCACAATTTTTTTTTCGAGATTCGACGAACTATATTTTCGTGAAAATCATAGTACAACAACACAGCTAATATTATACTTATCAGCTAGCTCGCTTGTAAAGCTTCGTGCTGATAACGTGATAAATTAGAGAAAAACACTGTTGAAGATTGAAATGTTTACTTGTCAACAAGATGAAAGGAAGGAAGAAGTGACAATAGAAAAGTAAAAGTCTAGATACAAAATAGTAAATGGAATATCAATTAAACTAATAGAAATATAGCCAGTACCTATTTAACATAGAGGCTACATTACAACACTCTCCCACGATCAAAAGGAGGTAATTAGAGAAAAGCTATTTTCATGCTCCTAGAAGTGTGGAGGTAGTTTACTTTACTTATATAATAACTTTACAATGTTTATAATAACTACGATGTGTATGGTGGCTTAGTGGATATGAACGTGGGTCTTTTTAACAAGAGGTCGTGGGTTCGAATAATAGCACCTCTGAGTTTTCAAATCTATGTGCACATTTCTACCATTACGGGTGTCCATTGGCGTCAATAATCGCTTACCATCATGTGATGTGTATTCTCATTTTGCCTTCTCTTTCTCTAACATTTAAATATATTAACTTGGCGGTGAAGGAAGTGCCGCAAAGTGATCCTAATAATAAGAATCGTTGGATTGTATCGTTTTAACACTGCTATTGTGTGTCGAGTGAGTTGTCTCGTGACAACCTAATAGAGTCTTAAACCCGCGATTGCTTTTACAGTGATATGCGCTGAATCCGTAGGTCGATAAAACATGGTGGTGGTAAAACACCGGCGTTTTACTGAGTGACTGTGACTTTGACTGACTTCGACTGTTGACTACCTACTTATTCTCAATAAGTTACTTGACATTGGCGAATTATCTTCGGGTAGAGCCATTATAAAAAAAATAAAATGCCGGTGTTTAGTGTTTTACTACCTAAGAACTTGGCCGAAACCACTCGCAAAAACACTAGTATTTAAGTTCAAACAAGTTGTCTACGTGACAACTCACTCTATACAATGATGCAATGCAAAGACTTGCATCTTGTGAATATGAAAATTAATTCAATGATTACTATAATATCACTTTGCGGCACTTCACTTGCTCAAAAATACACCAAAGTACACAAAAAAAAACTAATAAATACTATCCCTTCTTAGATAAAAAAATACAGTCAACATAAATTTTCTACCTAATTTAATTACTTTTGACATGGGTTACGAATTTTAAAATATGTAATATATTTCCAAATTAGTCATTAGTAATCTTTATTGTCTCATGTAAACCTTACACGTTCTAGGTTTTAAATATTAATGTATATAGTAAATTCCCTGTTAAAAGGAAACAGCTACTTAATTAAAACACACACACTCGACTCGTTTGAATCGAGTTTAAAGATTAAATATTCAAATGAGGATCTACATCAAAGATTCAGTGAATCAGTAAAAGTATTTATTTTGGATCCGTACATTTTATTGGAGGATGCTCGTAATCAATTGGTCTGAGCGTCGGATTAATTAATCTATAAGAACCGAGCTCAAGATTCTAGGGAGTCTCAGCATCACATGCTTACGGAGGAGCTGCGACTTCTTTGGTCACATCGCCAGTAAGAGAGATGATAGCCTGGAGAAGATATTTCTGGCGGGAAAGGTAAGCGGAAGAAGGCCTAGAGGCAGAATTGCATGCGCTGGTCCGATCAAATCGGCTCAACCTTAAACACCACAGTCTGTGATGCGATCCACGCGGCCGAGGATAGAGTGAGCTGGCGGAAGATAGTCCGGGAAAAAAATATTCAACGAGACCACGACCCTCAACACTGAGGACAAACGACGCAAGAAGGGAAAGGAGGGATATTTTACTGAACCAACTTACTTAACGTATTCAAGAACTTATTTTGAACATATTCAAGAAAAGAGTGAATAGGCTGTTACTAGATGCGCTCCCACGGTCACGGATATCAATCAACAGAGGAATTAACAACACATTACACCTATACACTGAACAAACAAATCGTTCTAAAGAATATTAGTGTTCATCACACGAATGTTTGTTCAGGGTGGGGACCAAAACCACCACCTTGACAATTAGCTGGTCATATCTGTCAAAGAACTGACAACGTTGTGGTAAAAGAATCCTCAAGTGGAGACCAGGGCTCAGAAAGCGTAGCACTCTAAAGCTAAATGGAGTAAAGATCGGCGAAAGAAAAACAAACACATTTGCTAGTCAATTGAATGTTTGTCTATACTATAACTAACCCATGACCTTTGAGGTATATGACAGGGTGACTACAAAATGTTCCATCAGGCGAGTCTAGAGTTTTAATTAACCATGTTTGTATAAAAATCTCGTCTGTAAAATCATTAGTATTTATAGCTAGTATATATTTATTTAATATAATGTATGTATGTATATACCATACTCGTATTTAAACAATGTCTTTTTATTTCTCTTTTTCTGACTTGCACTGCCTTACCCCTTTTCTTAATACGCTATACTTTTCCTCTACCCTGAGGTTGTCTGGAAGAGATCGCTATTAGCAATAAGACCGCTTACATTGTTTTAGTATAATAACTTAGACTAAGATCTGTAAATTTTGTGCAATAAAGTGTATCTATCTATCTATCACTAGCTTTATACTTGAGACTTCTTCCTGTATGATTCGTGGTCCCGCTGCATTGTTCCCCTGGAAGGACCACGAGTAATTCGCAATCGCTCGTGGTTCTATCTAACCAAACAAAAGCTCGGCTCCAGTCTGTGGACTAAACTTATTTGTAAAAAAAAAATTGTGAGTCGAGGGAAACCATGAGGCATTGCGAGTTACTCGTGTTTCAATGCAGGGGGACCACTAAACTGAGGTGCAAATTTTCCCGGGATACCAAGCGCAGCCACTGCTTTCGAATGAATAAACGAATGAGACATTTATTGACACAACAAATACAAATATATAACAAATATCACACGAAGGAAAATATGGGAATAATAATATGAATAATAAATATAATTACGTGCTGTGCCAAATAGGCGCCCGCTGAGCATAAGTGCCGTGTGGTCCCGGCAGAGTAGAATAGGCCACCCTCACTCTTACCGAGGTGTCGTAAAAGGCGACTAAGGTAAAGCTGCTGGCATGATCATCAGCACCCAGAGAAGGAAAACTCTGCATTCATATCAAGCATGGTGTGTATGGCAATTACCCCTCATATGATTGAGGGAGGCCCGTGCCCCAGCAGTGGGGACTTAAATGGGCTGATGATGATGATGATGATGAGCATAAGTCGTGCCGGGTCATTGCTGATACGTCACGACGCTGGTATTCTGCGGGTGACCCTGTAGCATATTATGTATCTGCTCAAGATAAATAGGAGTGTAGAAGAGAAAATAGGAAAGAAGAAATAAAAATATAGATGTTGCAGAACAGACACACAGCATGCACTGGAATTATACACGTATAGGTACAGAGAACAAAAATAAAGTTTATAAACTAAATCCCGACTACCAAAAAGATACGCTCTAAAAAGTACGAAACAAGAAAATTGTCTGTGCTGAAATTATTAGGCCGTATTGCCGTGGTCGTATGCCACATTGGTTTTATTTTAATATTATAATGAATCTGTTTTGCTACAGTTGGTGGCATACGACAACGGCAATACGGCCTAATAATTTCAGCAGAGACAATTTTCTTGTTTCGTACTTTTTAGAGCGTGCTTTTTTGGTAGACGGGTTTTAGTTTATAAACTTTATTTTTATTTAACATATTGTTAGTTATGTAAATAAAATTAAAAATTAGAAAAGTGCTAGAAAAGCTCTTTCATTTGATACACCATACGGTGCCGTCTAGCAAACATTTTTTTTAGTTCCTTACTCTTAAGTCCCCTAGAGGGTGCTGTAGTCAATTTGACGTGACGTCATGTCGCCTATAACCAAAAGACTTATTTTTTTTGTAATTTCTGCTATTGCGTTTAAACAAAAGACAATCAAGACGCTTTTAAAAACTCATTTGTCCAAATATGATAACTAGTTTAGAAGTTACGAGAGAACAGATGAACAACCTTCATACTTTTTGCTTCGCCGTAGTCGGGTAAAAATTAATTAAAAAAGGATTGACATGAAGAAAACTTTACTCACCTACAAGCAACTATGTCAGTACTGTCGGTGGACAGTCAAAATAATAATATACTTAATTTAAAAAAATATAGAGGATTATTTGCCAGACAGAGACGGACGTACGTGTTTTCAATTTCCCTGTCAGCCCTTTCATTCTTGTTCCCATTTCCTCTCTATTGTCGTACGTTTTGTGTCAGTAGTTTCCAATATGTTTGCTCTAAGCCGCGTGGTGTCCCATTCATTGTGTAAATAGTTACTACATCCTGTGTACTAGGTGGACCGTAACCGTGGGAGAGCCACGCTTCGGTATGAATGGGCCGGCTCGATAGGAGTGATACCACGGCCTCACAGAAAATCGGCGTGAAGCAGCACTATGCTGTGTTTTGCTGCATGAAGTCAGGGTACCGGAGGCCCAATCTGGGGGAAAGGGGAGGATTTAAAGGGTGGCAGCGCAATTGTGACTCCACTGGTGTCGCGGGTGTCCTTGAACGGCGGTAATCGCTTACCATCAGGTGATCCGTTTGCTCGTCTGCCACCCATCAAATAAAAAAAAAGGTACTTATCATCATATTCTACTATTAGTGGATGCTCTCAGATCATCATCATCATCAGCCCATTTAAGTCCCCACGGTCCCCATGGGGTACGGGCCTCCCTCAAACACATGAGGGGTAATTGCCATACTCACCACCCTTGGCAGACGGGTTGGCGAGGGTTTTGATATAAATGCAGAGTCTCAGCTACGCATGCATGCATTCTATGCATGCTCTCAGATACGCTCGTGTTAAATCCAAACCATATACATATGTATATACCCGAGGTACAAACAGCTGTACAGCAAAAAAAAAGTATCACTCGAATCCTCTGGAATTTCCAGAATAATCACAGGCAAAAAGATAAGTAAAAATTCAAAATATAACATTTATTATTCAACGAATTTTTGATATTCGTCGAATTTTTAACTCTACTCTCTTAACTATTATTATTATGTATGTCATTCGTTCTATAACTACAGGCAATTATGTCCTGGTCTTTAAGAAGGCGTACGTAGGGCTGAAACAACACGAAGAGGCCCGTTCATCATCATCATCGTCAGCCCATTTAAGTCCCCACTGCTGGGGCACGGGCCTCCCTCAATCACATGAGGGGTAATTGCAATACTCACCACGCTGGGCAGACGGGTTGGCGAGGATTTTGATATAAATGCAGAGTTTTCCATCTCTGGGTGCTGATGATCATGCCAGCAGCTTTACCTTAGTCGCCTTTTACGACACCTCGGTAAGAGTGAGGGTGGCCTACTCTGCCGGGGACCACACGGCGTTCAATTGACAGTTTTACTATATAATGTGATGTGACACTAGCCGGCGACTATCCCTGTATACACTATAGAAGTGTAGCCATGGACAGTCCCCGGTTGGCATACTATTATTATGAAAAGTTGGAATTTTCAAAAGGATGGTTGATAGAGGGCGGTTAAAGGGATAAATGTTACGACATTCATAAATATGACATTCATAATGTTCTGTATGGACTAAAATTGAATAAAGAAATTTTTGATTTTTTTTGTTATCCTTCTGAATTCCAAAATAGAAAAACGTGTGTTTTTACTTCAAGTTTCAGCATCTGTAATGTTTTTTTGCTACTTGAGCTAATGTAATTTTCTGGCTCGTATATGCTGCGATGTACAACACACTATTGGCCCTTCACAAAGATGTTGGAGATGGGCCAAAACCATGAAGGCTAATCCATATATCCCATTGGGTAGCCATTTTGAATTCGTAGCGTTCGGTAAGATGCGTTTTGGCAATTTGAGAGCAAAATTAGCTGAAGAATTAGTACAGAAACCTGATAATTAAATGTTAATACCTTTTTTCGTATACTTATTAGTGCAAGAGACTGTAATAACTATGACTGCGTTTTGAACTCTGAATATATTTTCCACATTTCTCCGAAATTCGGAAAAAAGTTCTGAACTTGAAAACTACAAAATATCCTAGAACATACATGAACATGATGATTCCGGATGGAATAAATGGCTCTATCCATGGACTTCCGTTTGACATTTTACATAAAACAACCTTTTTATCAAAATTGTACATCTCTCCTTAAAGATATCAAATACCTCAAGCACCCAAAACATTAACGTCCCGATATAACTTTCTCTCACAAAATGACCGTGTCCTAATTTCCATAAGATATTAAAGGGGAATATCGCCGTGAAACTAGTGATGTGCCAACTTATTAACTCGAGTTAAATTATTAATAAGTTCTATGTGGGTAATCAAGTGTGATATCTATCTACTGTGATATTGTGAGATTATAGTATCTACATTGAAGTTGGCTCAGCCGGCTTCAATGTAGACGGATGTAATGTCGACGGCTGAGCCGTCGTAATTTCGATTTCGACAAATTACGACTTTCTATTTTTAAAGATAATTCTTCATGATTTTTTTTTGGTCAATAGGATAATTCTTGACCACAATCTAGGATGATACGCGTTTGCCTAAAAGATGGCTCTTCACACGTGCCTTAAACAGGTCCAGATTGATAAGGAAAGACAGACCTCAGCAGGGAGTTCCATTCCTTAGCCGTCCGCTGATACCGGATAGTAGGAGTCAGATGAAATGGACTCCTTTTCGCCGTTAATATGTTATGTATATGTTGGCTGTAACTGCCTGTATATGTCTATCGTGTCATTTTAAAATTGACCTACATATTATACCAATAGATATAACAATATTCTATAGAATATTGTTATATAATAAATCATAATATTTGGACAAACCACGGACCTAGCGCAATTCGGGGCTAATCTGAATAAGAATAAGAGCCAATTTGGGTGACGAATAAAAGAGTTTTTTTCCAAGTTCTCTAGCCTATAAGTATGCTCAAATAAAAATCTCGTCATCGCGGTATACAACTTTTAGCCGACGTTCCTTTGACTAGCGCCATCTGTTGGCGGCCTGATTGAACTACCGCGTTCTTTACATTAAAGCAAGGCGCCATATTTACTTACATATTTACAATGGTTTATACAATATTTTTATGATAAGCATGAATAACGTGAATTTTCAATCGAGTCATGTTTTTCACGAATGCCCATGCCTCTAAGCAACCACTACGGAATCCATTTTATCTTAAGTCTTTCATTGAGCTAAACAGAAAACAGTCATAACGACGTTTAATTTCAAATCGGTTTTTGATTTTATACTTCGTCTCTTTTATAGATAAGAACGGGCAAGAATTGATTCTAAGAAATCAGATCAAACTTTGAAGTTTTGTTCTGATTTCTAAGAACACCGAATATACAAGACTTGGGACATGAAGGGAAAGTACCTTAAATCCTTAAGTTAGCATTTTTTACATAATTAAATATCACTATATTTCTCAAAAAATCGGCTTATTTTTTTTGTAGATTGTGCTTGTATTGCACGGGAATCAAAACGGAAAAAAAGAATTGAAAATGAATTTGGTTTTTTCTTACTTCGCCAATCGATACAGTCTTTACAAACAATATTTATATTCTGGAAAACCCTAGGTAATAACAGGTAGTAGAAACACGCACATAGATTTTAAAATCCACACGTGCATTTTCTGATTCGAAGATGCGATCTCGCACGTTCATATCCACGGAACTACCATTTTTAATGTGATAGGTGGCAGACGAGCAGACCGATCACCTGATGGACCATGGATATCTGCGACACCAGTGGAGTCACAAATACGCTGCCCGCCTTTAAACCCCCGTTTTCCCTGGATTGGCCCTTGGGCCCCTTACTCACGCAGCGAAACACACCACAGTGCTGCTTTTCTGTGAGGCCGTGGTATCACTCCAGTCGAGCCGGCCCATTTATGCCGAGGCGTGGCTCTCCTACCATTGCTAATACGCTACGAGTTTATTACACGTCGAGTTCTATATAGACTAAGTTCTCGACTTGTAATAAAACTGTTTTATTCAATTTTTCCTTTATTAAAAATGGTTTATTTTTATTAAGCGTTGGTTTAATTAAAGTTGGGCGTGATACTTCTGCCAATATTTATTAAATCATGAAAAGATAATTTAGTTCTTTTTACATTTTCCTGTTTTTACAAGGCGGACCGACGATCTGGTGAAGATCGCGGGAATCCATTTGATGCGGGCGGCACAGGACCGATCTGTGTGGAGAACATTGGGGGAGGCCTATGTCCAGCAGTGGACGTCTATTGGCTGAAATGATGATGATGTATTTACAAGCGCTACTTCTTAATGTTCTTAACAGTAGAACGCATTTTATATAAAATATTTCGATTATTTTATAACTCAAAAATTTGGAACATTTTCAGTCAATTTGAATGAAGACAAAATCTAGTGACAGTGAACTAGAAAATGATTTTCAATTAGTAGGTAGGGTTTTAAATATTAATTATTAGAGTGATAGTAATCTAATTTTATCTGAGTGTCTAATGTCAAGGTGGCAATAATATTAAACGGACGAAAAATTATACACATTCTATTTTAAGAAAACCTTTTTCATGTTTTTGAATTTGTAGAATGATTTTTTTTTGTTGGTGAGTTTTTAAGCGTGGAAATGTTTTACAAAATAAAGTACCTCAAATCGTTTTTTTCCTTTTCTAAGATTTTTCTTGTTAAATAATGATGATGAATTAACGAGTAACAAACAAAAATAATCCGTATTTACACAACAGAATAATGCAAGACGGTGTCATGGAGAAATTGCATCAGTGATATGTATACATCAATATTAGTGAACTTTATTTCACTAATATTAATTTTATTAGGTTTTCCAGATAAGTTCCAGTTAGGTCCTAACCTAAATTAGAAAACTGTTAAATGTAGTCTTTTCTTTTAAAAAAGTAATTATGTTTCGATCTCTGCGATTTCGCGGATGATCAAGGGCTTGCTCGTTTGTCCGTCTCTAGCAAAAAAAAAGTAAAGAAATATGTCCCCTAAAATAAAACGGGGTATGTAACATTTGTTATTTATTTTGTTTAAAATTTTATTATCACTAATGTTTATACATATACGCAATCCTAATGCCAAAAGGCATTCTTTATCAGTCAAACTTTAGATCATACAGAAAACGTAAAATATGAATTTAAGGTAGTTCTCCTACAGGGCCATGATTATGTTTTTTCTACCCTCATAATAATTGTATCACATCGTATCGTATTTATTTATTCACCCAAGGTTTCACATAAAGTTGTTGATAAAAATACTAATGAAAGTATACTGAGAACGTGATGTTGAAGAACGCCTTTGAAGAAAAAGTTACTCTGGTTTTGTTCCTCAGCAACAAATAACAAGTCGAAAATATAACAAAGCTTGGGGTCACAATTTATTCTTCCTAACACGAAAAGGTTGTAACAATATACGTGCGTGGGTCGGACATGGTATTGATGTCAACGCAGCGACCTGTGTTAGGAAAGTCGGCGTTTCAGTTAACGACTGGCCATTTCAGAAGTAAAATATATGTTATTTATATTTAACACTGCCTCTAATTGAGGTGAAGGGTGAGTTGAGTGAAACGACAGCTGACACATAGTAAATCTTGTGAAGATTTGCGAACCTTGGGGGACTGGGGGCAATTCTTGTACACTCGACATAAAAGTTGATTTTAGAGATTTTAAACATTCATTAATAAAATTCTCTAATGCGACTATAATGTTCAGTGCACGAGAATTAACCCTCTGTGTCTTTATTTTTGAGCTCTCGACATAAAAGTCGAACTAGAGATTTCAAACTCGGACAATTAAACTTTTTTTTTCGACCTACTCGTATTCACTTTAATGCACTCCATAAGTTACAAAAGGTGGTTAAAAACATACATAGTAGGTATAAGTACATTATGCACCCTCTCGGGACTTCAATGTCTAGTGATCGAGAATGACCCCTGAGAGCCTCTCGATCACTCGACATTGAAGTCGAATCATAGATTTCATACATTTGTCTATAGAAATCGATTATTTTATTCGACTTCCATGCTGTTATCCTCCATCTGTGTTAAATTTAATCTACGGTAAATAAAGATGTACTGCCTACAACAATATTAGCGATTAAAAAGAGCTGACACGTTTCTTGTTTGATCTTCCCATCAGTATCAACTTTCTAAATCAGTGGTCAAATCGTATTCGGTTTATTTTTTGGTACTTAGTTTATTTTATGTTTTAGCCTTTAATTTGTAAAAATATGTCAAATATGACTGCCGCGGTGGCGCAGTGGTTAGAGGGTCGCACTTTAAAGCGACGGCTGCGCAAGAGGTCCCGGGTTCGATCCCCGGGTTGGGCCAAAAATTTGTACCTTAGTTTTCGGTAGAAATTCTTAGTGGCAGCCCGGAGTCTGGAAGTTGGCGGTCTTGTACCCCCGTGCCTCGGAAAGCACGTTAAGTGGTTGATCCTGCGCCCGATCCCTCTCCGGTCGTGTCACATTAGTGTCCTATCGGATTATGAGGAAAAGGGAATAGAGAGTGCACTTGTATTTGCGCACACACTTGAGCAGTATAATATATCCTGCGTACATGGCTGATCGTTGAGATTTGCCGCCGTAGCAGTAATCGGTTGGAGGATATTATATGTCAAATATACCTAGGTACCAAAACTTAACCGATTTTTTGCTCCATACAAAGTATGACATTAAATATTGATTTAATTTAAATTTTTGGGTAAATTGACAGACACCTTCTTGAGGTTAATTAAAATAGTTGATGAGAAGGTATAAGGTTCAGGTTACGTAAATAAAACGTTTAACTTTTTAATTTCTGAAACTTTGAAGTGAGTTTGTATAAGAAACACGGTAAGTATAGACGGAGGGTAGCTGCCCACAAACTTTGTAAGAACATGTAATATGAGAACATTTTAACGGAAGTGAGCTCAAACTTATTTTATACAGCTATATCTAAAGAATAAATTCAAAAACTTTCATAGCCGTAGCTTAATTAAATTACTTTTTGTTGAGACAGTCGAAATTAATTATGATCTATAAACCTTTTCTGAAGTTTTATTAAATCCTTACAATTTTTAATCAAATTATAAAAGTATTCGTTGAGACGTCAAGACTGGTCTATTTCAGCAATTTCCACAGTGGTACATACAAACTATTTTTGTATTACAAAAAGGGCCATCCGCGCTATATAAATACAGCCTTAGATCACGTGACTCACTTAGGGTTATATTTAAAGCAATAAATATTTTAACCGTGGCTTCCAATTTATCCTCGACTGCATTATGTATGTACATAAGAACTTGCACACTTTTCCAAAAAAGTTGGATAGTCATTGTCTTAACACAAGAAATACCCGTCCTCAGACTTCATAAAATCGGTAATTCATTGGCTTAAGTATTAAGATATTTAATAAGCTACCACAAAATGTCATTAACCTATCACTGGATAAGTTTAAGTCTCATATCAAAACCTGCCTAATGAAGAAAGGTTAGTATAGTGTACAAGACTATTTAAATGATAAGGATTCTTGGTCATGTTAATTGATTAATCTTTTGAGTTGTCATTCATAGTACTCTATTAACTTTCATAATTGTATTTTTTTTTCTCTTCCCAATTGAAACTCTTTAACATCATCAATATTTGAAAAGAGTAACTACTGAGTTTCTTGCTGGTGTCTTCTCAGTAGAAATCGACATTCCGAATTAGCGATAGATATTATGTACCTATTTTGACATTCATAAGTGTTTTGTGTGGACCTAAATTGAATAAAGATATTTTGATGAAAAGGTTCTATTGGTGATTTAAGAGAATTGTCATATTTTATTTGCCGGATTGTGAGAATTATTCTTTGATTTATTTTTTTAAATTGGTCATATAAGTACCTTTGAGTGGAGGCTATATACTTAAAGATAAGTACTTATATTTATTTATGGTACGGACCAACAAAAAGTGCATATACAATCATTTTCTTACCTTTTTGTAAAAGATAAGTAGAAAGTGATTTCGGAAACAAAAGTTGAAGATTCTATAAACAGTTATTTCTTATACGGATCATAATTTCAGCAAATAAACGTCCACTGCTGGACATAGGCCTCCCCCAATGATCTCCACACATATTGGTCCTGTGCCGCCCGCCCGCATCTACGAGATTCCGACCTTCACTAGATCGTCGGTCTACCTTGCGTGGGGCCTGCCACGGCTTCGACTCCTATAGGCGGCCTCCACTCGAGGACCTTTCTGCCCCATCGGCCGCCTGATCTCCTCGCAAAGTGCCCTGCCCATTGCCACTTGAGGTATGCAATTCTTTGGGCTATGTCTTTGACCTTGGTTCTTCTGCGGATCTCATGATTTCTGATACGATCATCTCTTGCCTAAACGATTTTCAGATTGTAGTGGTCCGGAAAAAAGACTTTGGCAAGAAGTTCCATTCCTTAGCCGTCTGCATTATGAATGTGGAAGTGCATCTAATACTACCTATTTATGAGACTTATGAGCCTTTTAACGGTGCAGTGGCAAACATGTTGCCAATTTAAATCTTGCCAAAGATGATAGGACATGAATGGCCTGTAACCTTAGTAAAGTAACAGCCTATAGACTGTCCCACTGCAGGGAAAAGGCCTCCATCATAGAAATCAAGTTATCGCAACTATGATGGTATTAGGCTTAATCACCATGCTTAGTACGCAAAATAACCTTGAAAAATCGAAAATCCTTCTCTACTATTAAATGTCCTTTACCCGAAGGTTGTCTGGTAGAAATTGTTTTCGGCGATAAGACCGAATTGTACGCAAAATTTCTGTAATGCCTAGTACTTAAGTTATGTATTTTGTGCAATAAAGTATATATATATATATATATATATATATATATATATATATATATATATATATATATATATATATATATATATATATATATATATATATATCTATCTAAATCCCTTTTTTATTTTAAATGTCTTTATAATTATTATTATTAGGTATTGTCTCAATGTCAATCGACCCTTAAAAACACTAGAACTATAATTTTATTCTGCATTTGGCTGTCATAAATATGCATCATCAAAATCATTTACCCTGTCAGGGGAATTTAATAAAATTGTAAATGAGAACTTCGAAATTAACGTCGTAATTTATCGTTCCTGTTTCAAAGGTTGCTGGGTTTTTGCAGTTCTGCAGCCTGTAGTTTTAATTTGCAAGCATCCAGTCTTTGTTTGCACGGCAAACATTTGAAGTAGAATTAGTATAATTGTACTTATTTAGCACATGTTGCACAATGATAAGTTTAATTTAGCTCTGGATCTAGATTTATTTTAAAAATAAATTAAATGTTCATAGTCTGAAAGTAATATTAGTAAAGTAATTTGACATTCAACCTTTTTTTTTAAATAGGCCTAATGATAAGCAAGAGAAGAGCCCAAGTTGCAATTACAACGGAAGCGATGTCAAGGCATCACCTCCGTTGGCACCGCCATACTGGCCCGCGAGATGAATTTTCACGCTTCGTTTGAAGGAATCCATATTACAGAATTAGCAAGTTCTTAAGGACATAATTGCAATACGATAAATAGAATATATTGGTATATATAGGTATAAGAGAGTCGATATGATGTGAAATGCAATGAAATCAAATGTTTGGCTATTCTCAAAAAATGTCAAAGAAAGACTCATTTTCCAAACCAAAACAATTAAATAAACGCATTAAATTTAATGTATGTAACTACGTATACCTACGAATATACATTCAAACAGCGATGTTAGTCCCTCTAAAAGCACTCAGTCGCCAAAACCTCCCAGGATTTCACCTAATCCCGCTAAAATTCCAGGAAATACTGTTTGAATACTCATTCAGAATTAATTATTGCAACACACCATCAAACCGTTTTTCGTTAAACAAACAGTTCCCAGAAACTTGAGCAAACACGAGGTGCAAAAATAAGAAGGATTAGCAAGTAAAATCACGACAAGGACTGCAGTAAAACCACAATAAAATGTATTCCGGCGAGGCAACTTTGTATCGCGGCAGCGAGATAAAAAGTTTTGCATAAATAATTCACGGATAAATGTTGCTTTTTATAAAGTCTGCACACGATCTTACGAGAAAAGGGAGGAAAGACTTAACATGATATGCTAAGTAGAGTTAATTTTACTACAGAACACTATACCCCCTCAATTTTACCAGACAATTAAGACAGACCAACTTGTTTAGCATCTTTACTATTACTCTTTAAGTGAAAAGACGTTATTATATTTACTTGAAACAAAAAATCTCAGCATATATAATTATATTTCTTTTCGAACAAAGGCGATTGAAGCCTGCAATTCCCTGACTAAATTGGTGTAGTTAAGTCATCATCATCATTTCAGCCAATAGACGTCCACTGCTGGACTTAGACCTCCCCCAATGTGACAGACCGGATGGCACAATGGGTAGTGACCCTGCCTCTTACGCCAAAGGTCGTGGGTTAGATCCCCACCCTGGACAAACATTCGTGCGATAAACACTTGTGTTTGTTCAGTGTCTGGGTGTAATATATGTATTTAAGTATATATTTGTGTTCCTTTGTTGTCTGATATCTGTAACACAAGTGCTTAAGCTACTTAGTACGGAATCAGGTCAACGTATGAATGTGAGAATTAAAAATTAGAGTTCAAAATTAGAGAGTTAGAGTTCAAAATGTTCTCCTCACAGATCGCTCCTGTGCCGCTCGCATCCAATGGATTCCCAAAACCTTCTCCAGATCGTCGGTCCACCTTGTGGGGCCCTGCCACGCCTGAGCTTCCTGTACGTGGCCTCCACTCGAATACCTTTCCGCCCCAACGGCATCTGTCCTCCTCGCTATGTGCCCTGCCCATTGCCATTTTAGTATATTTCCGGGAATTTGGACCTACAAACTCCGGGTTTAAGCGAGAACGCTCTAGAACGAACGACCAATCTGAATCATTTATTCAAGGAAGTTAAGGATATTGGTAAACATAAACTTGGGTGTCTTAAACTCTCTCAAATTAACTGTTCATGGTAATCGAACCAGTAATCGAATTAAGAGAATAAACACATTTAATTTTTCTTTCAGCTCGACATTTCCTTCTAAGCGTCTCATTCCCGGTTGCGTCCAAAGCTCTCGCTTTGGGCCTGGGGTACGCTAAGACCATAATTCAGGATTAGGCAGTCTGGTAATTACAGTGAAGCAACTGCCGTCTGACCTTCGCAACCCGTTACAGGGGAACCAGATCAACAGAATCATGTTTTTACGATTCAGAATCTATCCGGAATGTTCAAGATTCCTTACGATGTATTCCCTCGCCGCCGACTTAGTGGTAGAAATTCGCACAGAGATTTGAAAAATCCAGAGGTGCATATTCGGATTCGAACCCGATCCCACCGTACGGAAGGTGCGTTCTGTACTACTGAGCTACCATCGCTCTATCTCTATTCCACTTTTGACATTTGTGACAACGAATCCGGAAAATCGGTCAAAAAGTTCCGTTTATTTTGTTTTTCCTAATTGGTAAAAATAAAAAAAATATTATGCGTATCTTTTTACACTGTGACAGAACTGAACAGAGCCTTGAAAGGGAACGGCCGAGGGAGAAGACGTGAGGGAATGCGACAAAAAATCCCTCAGTGTGCTTACATAGGCTTAGTCGGGCCTGTTATGTCCCCAAGAGTTGGAAGGGTGTATTTTCGAAGGACTTGCGTAACATAGGTTTAGTTATATCGCTGTTGTGAGAATTGAACGAGAAATACTTAGAAGTGGCCTGTCCCGGGTTCTCCTAACCCGGTTGCGCCGCTATTTGTTTTATAATAATTGTGATATAGTATAATGATAATACATACACATAATTATAATAATACTATCTATGCCCCTGGTTTTACCCGCGTGGTGACAGAATTATACAATATATCTTTATGAACGGTAGTCTACGTGTTATTCTGGTAAGGAAACAATATTAGGGTGCAGTTTCATTAAAACTTATTCAGTAGTTTTTCCGTGAAAATACTATTACAAACATACAAAGATGCAAGGTGCAAAGGTAGCGAGTGGATCCCCGCACAGTAGGAAACAAGAAGAACCTCAAAAACATTTGTGTGCATGAACATGTCTATTTGTCTTTGTATTTCTATGTATTATAAGTATTTATTACACAAGAAAGAAGTATTATATGTATAAAGGCGATTGGCGAGGTGGGTACCGCTTTAACACCTAAACGTTTCAAGATCGAACCTGCGCCATTTATTGGTCATAATTTATTATCTTTTTTCCAAGTCTATGTGTTTTATAGCAGTTGGGAATTACAAGAAAAATGTTTTGCGATTTTTACGTAACCGTTGTATCAAAACACAAATATGCGCAAAAAAGGCTGTTCAACGGCAACTAAGCCTGTTCCTCACAGGACAGGCTTAGCCTAGTGTGAGGACCAGCTTTATGTAATAATTGTAAAAATGTATATTGCTAATAAAGTTTTCAAGTTTTTCAAGTTTTCAAAACGAAACGTTAAAAAATACAAGTCAAAATGATACTGTCAAGCACGCTTGCGACTAGTGTTGCCGGATAATCAATTATCAAAAAATCTATTGTGTCCACCCTAAATAACTATCGGTAGTATTGATAATATCCATGAAATCGATAGTATCGATACTTCTGGGTTATTATAATCGATTACTAACAAATAATATATTACAATTGCTTAGATTGGACAATACTTTCGATAAAATCAATTAGATCGATACTGGAATCAAGCCAATACTATCGATGGTGGTGATTATTGTAACAATCGATTAATCTGTCATTGTTATTATAAATATAGTATAATCGTCATTTATATTATCTTCATAGACATTTACTGTAGGATGATAGGACACCACAACTTATCATATATGGTAATTGACTACGCATTTTAATCGATTATTCGATTAACCTGGATAGACATACTGTTATCTCTGAATATTATCTCACATTTCACTTTTGAGGTTATGTTAGTTATGAACTTATTATTCCCAACTTCTACGTTTATCTCATGATTACATTATTTATTACACTAAATTTAAGCATTGAAATCCACATATTTACATCTAGAAACGATAAACCTAAATGCGGTACTCAAAATACATGGGCACCTGCCAATCGCCTTTGTAATTCTGCTGTTGGTTATGATATTCGCAACACAGGTGCTTGAGCAACCTGTCTCGGAGTCAAATCAATGTATGTATGTAATGTAGGTGGTGTTAAATATTTATATTTATTTAATTAATATTTTAAGCCTTTTTATTGTAAGCCTTTTTGTAACCCAGGATAAATTCGTTACGCCCGTTCCGTTTACACACGGATGAGCTATGGGGGCAGCCGAGAGAGTCGTGCCGTCCCCACCGAGGCATAGGAGGAGGTCCGTGCAATGCCGGTGATGGGGTTACAGCCCCACGCACCAGCGGACCTGCTAATCGCAGGGGAAGGAGACGCAAGGATTGGCGTCGTTTCCTCCCTCTACGTGCCTTGCGGATCGCGGGGGTGAGAGGATCTGCCTCTCGCTCGCGCTCCGCCGCCTCCTTGGCCGCCATCACGTGCTCGCAATTATGCGGCAAAGGCCTTCCAGGCGTCCTCAATCGCTAATATAGCTCTCGCAATATAAGAGAGTGAGAGATCCTGGCCGACCTATGCCACCAATGCGTGACGAGCCTGTGCCCACGGCGCATGCACCGACAAGGTGTGGCTTATTGTAAGCCTGAACAACTGAACTGAGCATGTTTGTATGAAAATAATATCCTGACTGAACTTAATTGCTTGCCACTGCATTAGTTTTTCTATTAGTTTTTTTAGCACGTCTATTTAGACGTGTTTAAAACGAATGTGCTAAAAACAAATGAGTAAATACTCATTTGTAGGTCGAAGCCCTATCAAATGGTCACACCAAATACGTTCGACGCTGGATACCTACGCTGTATGATGCCGTCCACATTGCAAAAGATAGACATAGATGGAGTTCTGTATTGGATGAATAAAGAGCAAATTGAAAGCCCACGGGAGGAATCATGACCCTCAGTAATGAGGAAAATGATAGAGGAGGAGGATTTATCCATTCAGATTTAGCTGTCATAAGCTTAAGCAGCATCATCAACGAATTCGTTTGTTATTTTTTTAATAAAATCATACGTCATCTCATACATAGACCATTCCGTGGACTTGTGTTAGAGAAGGAAAACTCTGCATTTATATCAAAACCCTCGCCAACCCGTCTGCCAAGTGGTGAGTATGGCAATTATCCCTCATGTGATTGAGGGAGGCCCGTGCCCCAACAGTGGGGACTTAAATGGGCCGATGATGATGATGATGTGTTACGGGTGTCAGACAATAGAGGAAGTCCGAATATATATTTAAACACATATAGTACACCTAGACACTGAACAAACACAAGTATTCATCACACGAATGTTTTCCAGGGTGGGGCAGAATTACTACCAAATGGGCCATCCTGATGGCCAGATGGCTCTATTGATAGTGACCCTGTCTGGTAACACTCTAAGAGAAAAATTCTCTTCGTGTACTTACACGGGCTTAGCCGTACCCGCTATGCGTTCAAGCAAGAGTGAGTTGGGGTGAATTTTCGAAGGGATTGGGTAAGGTTTAGTTACGTAAGTACATCGCGCGTTCTGATGTGTAACTCTGCGGTGAAAAGCGGCCGGATCAAAGGCTTAATTTGTGGAAATAAATTCATATTTCAAAGGATTTTTATGTTTTTTCCTGATATTACTTTTTTGAGTTATGATTCTTCGTTTTTACGTTTATTTAATAGAGTAAGTTAATAATTAGTTTACTTACAAAAACTAAAAAGAAAATGTATTATCGTTTACAATGATGCATGTTTTTTATAATGTACTTATAAATAGTTTTAATTATTTAAATGTCTGACTATTTGTAAGTGCAAATAAAGTTTTTTATTTGTTTTAATTTGATTTTGATGCTCTGAAATATTTATTTATTTATTATTAATTACATTATAGAAATGGGATTCAGCGGTTAGCGGAATATTTATACGTGAATAAGGAAAAACCATCAATCTACAGAAGAATAGTAATACATCATATCCCATCAAAAATTGCAGCTTCTCATTCATTTATTCTGTCCGGGTAAATCAAAAGAGTGCTGTCTATGCAATAATCGACTCATGCATAATTTATCCACCGCGGTTAAGGGGGGCTATACCTGCGAATGCGTGTGTACTATTTGTGCTGGGTTTGAATTGAATAGTATAAACGTCTGCCTTAAGGCGATACCGCAACGATACTAGCGGTGTTTATTAGTACCTACTTAATTAGGTATGTGGAAGTAGGTACATACAAATATTATTTTGGTCCTGTAAACACAATATTATCAAAGTATTTACTAAAATTTGCAAAAAAAACTAACTACACCATAAGGGTAACCAAACTAAAAAAAACTACACCTGATTTTGCTTTCGACACTTAAAAGAAATGTGGGACATGGAATGATAAGGCCGAATCGCATGAATAAATATTTATTTCCCAAAAGAGAAAAAACCAAACTTATCGTCTAAGCGCCATTACAGAAGAAAGAAACAAGTGCCTGCCAGAAATATGAAGATCGGCGTCTCTTTCTACCTCTTTCACACCTACAGTCACACACACCTCACCTCTCTCGCTCACTCTTACTTTCAACTCATTCATTCTATCATCTCCTTCATTCATCTTCAGTTCGTTCTTAATCATTCGCTGCGTTCATTCAATAATTGTTAAACAATATTTCATTAGGCTGCGTTCGTCAACATTTTACTCCTACAGAAATTGTTAACTCCCATACTAATCCTGGGATTTCAGAATAAAAAACAGACTGAACCTAATCGAAAGCATCAATGTGTATCAGGATAACAAAAGGCAAATATATCAACTCCACACAATTCAGCTGTACACGAATAGCTTAGCAAAATTATTCCAGTAATAATACGAAATCGGGCTCACTCAAAAAGTGACTGCTTTCACAATATCAATGAATGAATATTACGTTGTTACGCATATACTTAGTACAGACTTTATCAAAAGATAAACTTAAAAAGGGAATGAGACAGTGGCAACCCTGTCTCATATTGTCACCAAAGCTATTCAATGACTGCCTCGGTGGTGCTATGGTTGGTGGATCGCACTTTAAAGCGTGTGGTCTCCGGCAGAGTAGAATAGGCCACCCTCACTCTTACCGAGGTGTCGTAAAAGGCGACTAAGGTTAAGTTGCTGGCATGATCATCAGCACCCAGAGAAGGAAAACTCTGCATTTATATCTAAACCCTCGCCAACCCGTCTGCCAAGCGTGGTGAGTATGGCAATTACCCCTCATGTGACTGAGGGAGGCCCGTGCCCTAGCAGTGGCGACGGTTGCGCCTGGGGTCCCGGGTTTGATCCCCGGGTCAAAATTTTTCTGTTAAGAAATTCTCAGTGTTAGCTCGGAGTCTGGAAGTTGGCGCTCTTGTACCCCTATGTCTATAAGCCGTTGGTCCTGCGCCTAATTTCTTTTCGGTCGTATCACACTAGTGTCCCATCGAAATAAGAGGGTACGGGAATAGAGAGTGCACTTGTGTCTGCGCAAATACTTGTGCACTATAATATGTGCTGCGTCGATGGCTGATCGCTGAAATTGGCCGCCATGACCGAAATATCGGTTTGGAGGACATTATTCAACGTGTACTCAGAGTTTATACTCGTAATGGCTGAAACATTGGAGGACCTGGATTGTGATGTCAAGATAAACTGATATTTAATAAATAATCATACATATGCAGATGATACCGTGCTCAAATCATAATCTGAGCAAGAGCTTAAGAAAATAGTCGACAGAGTGAATGCATGTAATGAAGAAGCCGGTCTAAGGTAGAATGTTTCCAATACAAAGACAATGGCTGTGTCCAATAGAGCATACCCTAGCATATTTATTTCTGTCATCTGGAAAGCACAGAAATACAAGTACTTTGGTATGTGGTTAAATGAGTCTTGGGCTCTCGATGTATGCAGCCGGCGTTTTGTACCATCTAAAGCAGTATAATGCAAACTCAAAAATTAAAAACTACCCTTAAGTAACTTAAATGACGCACTCTCAGAGGCTGGTCTACAGAGCCTAAACCACAGACATGACATGTTGTGGCAAACCTCTCGAGCTTCTACCAAGTACATTTTGAATAATTAGCGGAGGTTCTGCATAATCTGACCTCCAAATTCAGTTTTCTTTTCAAAACGCTCTTTGACTCGTATTAAGTAATCTGAGATTGTACACTGTGGAGAAGAAGAGTCCACAGTCAGCTGTAAAAATATGTATTCAATTCAATACCTTGTCACAATAATATACTATTCGTGTAACCAAGTAGAAGTCACATACTTAGCTATTATGACAAGGTTTTAAGTTGACATCTTTTTGCAGGCGGCCGTGCTCAAACTTTCGGCTAAGAATAAGTAACTTTGGGCCCGTCCCAGAACAAACTTGACTTCGCACTTCGATCGCTGGCTGTCAAAGTAAGTGGCATTACAATATCGACTTACCCTGGGAGAGCCTCGCTTCTTTTTTATGCTAGACAAACTAATCGTTTTTGCGAAGCAAGTACGATCTGGACCCCAATTCTCGTGCTCGTGACATTTATTATCATACGACGTATATCATACTGTCACTGGTAATCATAATTTGTATAAGAATGAATATTGTAATTACCATATTATTTGAAAAGAGTAACTACTGAGTTTCTTGCTGATTCTTCTCGGTAGAAATTGACATTCCGAATCAGCGGTAGATTACATAATATTTGACATTCATAAATGTTCTGTATGGACTTAAATTGAATAAAGACATTTTTGATTTTGATTTTTGATTTTGATCACTAAAACATAGTTTTTTAGTATGGTTTTCAGGTGATATCCGCCATGTTTTCAAAATATCATGAGCACGAGAATTAGGCTCCTGATCAAACGTGGGCGACAAAATGTTGTAATTTTATAGCAATCT
Organism: Marasmia exigua; assembly: GCA_019059595.1. Lineage (NCBI taxonomy): Eukaryota > Metazoa > Arthropoda > Insecta > Lepidoptera > Crambidae > Marasmia > Marasmia exigua. The sequence goes on from CM032473.1 coordinate 20,217,205, forward strand.
TATGCGATTTATTCTTAAGTAAATAACACACTTAAAAATTTCATCTCGTGTTCAGGCGGGACTCGAACCCACACCTTCCACAATCCGGGTGAATGTACTACCAATTATACCACTGAACGCGTTACTTAGTCGACGAAATTTGTAAGTGCTTGATTCGACATGAGCTGTCGATAGTCTCATCAATATTGTAGGTATATTTACAATATCCAGTGGAAATATTATTACAAATATTTGACCACCAGTTAAGATGAGACTGCTAAATCAATAGTTGATATTTTATAGCAATCTTATGCGATTTATTCTGAAGTAAATAACACACTTAAAACTTAAACTTAACTTTTAACTCAGTGGTATAATTGGTAGTACATTCACCCGGATTGTGGAAGGTGTGGGTTCGAGTCCCGCCTGAACACGAGATGAAATTTTTAAGTGTGTTATTTACTTAAGAATAAATCGCATAAGATTGCTATAAAATATCAACTATTGATTTAGCAGTCTCATCTTAACTGGTGGTCAAATATTTGTAATAATATTTCCACTGGATATTGTAAATATACCTACAATATTGATGAGACTATCGACAGCTCATGTCGAATCAAGCACTTACAAATTTCGTCGACTAAGTAACGCGTTCAGTGGTATAATTGGTAGTACATTCACCCGGATTGTGGAAGGTGTGGGTTCGAGTCCCGCCTGAACACGAGATGAAATTTTTAAGTGTGTTATTTACTTAAAAATTTTGTAACTTTAAAATAAATAAATAAGCTCTGGAGGGGGCGATGATAGCTCAGTGGCTCAGAACGCGGCTCCAAAATGGGGAACCGGGTTCGAATGGAAATCTCGATTTTTCAAATCTATGTGCGTATTTCTACCATTAGCTCGGCAGTAAGGGAACACATCGTGAGGAAACCTACACTTTTCGGATAGTTTCTGAAACGTGTAACCATTATTCAGTTGGTCTGGTTTCCCCTGTTCAAAAGGGTTGCAAAGGTTAGACGGCATTCTCTTCATTGTAATTACCAGAATCCCCAAATCAAAAATCATGGTACAAGTGTACCCCAGGGTCCTATGCGACAGGTTTGATGGGAGTAATAGTTCTAGAGGGCATACAGAAAACAACACAGATTTACAGAAATACTTTTTTGAAGCGCTTCGGCAGATTTCGAGGTCCTTTTTAAATTAAAATAAAACACTTCATTTCATATGTATACTTGTTTGAGGTCAGAGCATGACATTATTCGAAACATTATCTTTAGTCGGTCCTCGCAATCAGTGATTTCGCTGAAATCTTTTTTGCTTTTCATTGGTTAATCCAATTTCACTAATTGCTTCATTTATATCTCTCCCATTAAGCTGTGGGGCATGTGTTTCTCATAAATTCTTTTGCCAATGTTGTTACTTTCAGTCTTAATTTGCTTTTTTGTTTATGATAATTTAGGTCTTTCCACGCAACCCGTCACCTCGCCAACCCATCTGCCAAGCGTGGTGGGCTATTACCCGTCATGTGATTGAGGGAGGCCCGTGCCCCAGCAGTGGGGACTTAAATGGGCTGAAGATGATAATGATGAATTACACGTAATGTGTGTTATGTAATTTATTCATTTGAAACTTTATTGCACAAAACGATACAATAGCCACACTTAATGCGAAGAGGCATTTTCTACCAATCAACCGTTGGGTCATGCAGAAAGGACAATGGTGCGGAAAAACGAGAACTTATGTAATTATTCTAATTTACAAAAAAAAATGTTGAAAGACGCCCTGTTGGTCAAGTGGTTTAAGTACCGGGCTGTGATGTCGGGGTATTGGATCCGACTCCCGGGTCGAGCAAAAAGTATGTTTCGAATAGCGCAGAGCCAAATTAACCCGGCACTACACCGAAGATATCCCGGACGTCAGCCTATACGAGATTAGCATAGCTCTCAAACAGCTTAAAAACGGTAAGGCACCGGGTGATGATGGAGTCACAGCGGAGCTTCTGAAAGCAGGTGGACGACCTGTCCTGAAAGCCCTTCAGAGGCTTTTCAACTCCATCATCATTGAGGGAAAGACACCCAAAGCGTGGCACTCTGGCGTGGTAAGGCTTTTCTTCAAAAAGAATGATAAATCCCAATTGAAGAATTACAGGCCTATCACGCTGCTGAGCCACATATATAAGCTGTTTTCGAGAGTTATGACGAATCGTCTCGCACGCAGGTTCGACGACTTCCAGCCTCCCGAACAAGCCGGATTTCGAAAAGGCTTTAGCACTATAGACCACATACATACGCTGCGGCAGGTTATACAGAAGACCGAAGAGTATAACCTGCCATTATGCTTAGCGTTTGTGGACTATGAGAAAGCCTTCGACTCTGTCGAGACCTGGGCCGTGCTACAGTCTCTTCAAAGGTGCCGAATAGACTACCGATACATACAAGTGTTGCAGTCATTGTACGGAAACGCCACAATGTTAGTCCGTCTTCAGGACCAGGAATCAAAACCCATTCCTCTCCAGCGAGGTGTGAGACAGGGTGACGTTATATCGCCGAAACTGTTCACCACTCTGTTGGAGGACGTGTTTAAACTTCTGGACTGGAATGGACTTGGCATCAATATAAATGGTGAGTACATGACGCACCTTCGGTTCGCTGATGATATCGTAGTCATGGCTGAGACCTTGGAAGACCTAGGCACAATGCTTAACGACCTCAGTAGAGTCTCCCAACAAGTGGGTCAGAAAATGAACATGGACAAGACGAAAATCATGTCGAATTCCCATGTCGTACCCACTCTTGTGAAGGTTGGAAGCTCTGCACTGGAAGTTGTAGACGAGTACATCTACCTCGGACAAAAAGTCCAGCTTGTTAAGTCCAACTTCCAGAAAGAGGTCGATCGACGAATCCAACTCGGCTGGGCAGCGTTCGGGAAGCTACGCAGCATATTTTCGGCCCACCTACCGCAGTGTCTCAAGACGAAAGTCTTCAATGCGTGTGTGTTGCCAGTGATGACATACGGAACCGAAACGTGGCCGCTTACAATGTGCCGATTAAGGAGGCTCAAAGTCACCCAGAGAGCAATGGAAATGCCTCAAGCTATGCTCGGAGTCTCTCTGCGTGATCGTATCAGAAATGATGAGATCCGCAGGAGAACTAAGGTTACAGACATAGCCCAAAGGATTGCATGCCTCAAGTGGCAATGGGCAGGGCACATAGCGAGGAGAACAGACGGCCGTTGGGGCAGAAAGGTCCTGGAGTGGAGGCCACGCACAGGAAGTCGCAGCCGTGGCAGGCCCACCACAAGGTGGACCGACGATCTGGTGAAGATCGCGGGAATCCATTGGATGCGGGCGGCACAGGACCGATCTGTGTGGAGAACATTGGGGGAGGCCTATGTCCAGCAGTGGACGTCTATTGGCTGAAATGATGATGATGATGACTAAGATAAAGTTATTGCAGCTAGCCAGACTACAGCGTTGGAATACTAATTCTAAATGTTGGTTCATGATCCCAATAGTGATTTTTCTAATCGCACAAAAGAACACAATGGGAGCGTTATCCCAAATCTTTTATATTTCTTACGAATGCCCAAAACAATAAAAAATCTCGGGAAACGACCTAACAGAAGTTTTCGAGAAAACCCCTTTTCCTTAAACAATCTCACACAATGACCCCAAACAAACAAAGTAAACACAGAGCCAAGTCGTTAACAAAAAACATTACAATTTGCAGCAACTCTTTTGTTTTCTTCGCAATGCAATAAATTAGCCTTATATTGCCGCCTCTTCCAAACTTTCTCCTTCAAAATTCAATTAAGTTATAAACAAAATAACAAATGATTTGTTTTATAAATAAATTGCATTGTTGCCGTCCAAACTCTTTAGTTCAAAAATTTGGAATGTTGCCATTTAATGGTATGAAAATTAATTGTGAAGTATAATTTTATCGTCGAGTTTTATGGGGTAGTTTAAATGTGAGTCGTTAACGAGAATCGCTCGAATGTAAACCGAATAAAAATAAAGTGTTGTTTGTGATTAGTGCTTGTGTTAAATTGCTTTTGTCACGCGAATTGTGTGAGGTTTGAGTGAAACAATTTACCTAACAATTGTTTCAACGAGTCGTGTAATTACAAAAACCAATTCCGATCAGAATATGAAAAGAGATCTCCGAAATATACCTTACCGAAACTGGCTGAAGACATCATCTGTATCTAATCTTTAACAACCTTCATATTGCCATAATCTTTGAAATGATAACTAAAGGTAAACATGTTTTGACAGCCTTTGTATTATACCATTTTCATCGTCTTCGGCTTGCTCTTTAGTTTTGAAGGTTGGCCACCAGTTTCTTGAACTTCTCTTTATCTTTTGTACAGATATTATGGACATACCACCGGACAGGAATCCACCCGTACACTGTGCAAGTTCCACCAGCTCGTACTAAGCGTTTCGCTTCCTCTTTCTTGGTACGAACTGCTAAGTAATGGAACAACTTGCCGGCTTCTGTATTCCCAGAGAGCTACAATTTGGGTGTCTTTAAGTCTAGAGTGAATAGGCTTCTTCTGGGTAAGCACGCTACATTTAAGACCTTATTGTCACTTTCCATCCGGTGAAATGAGGTAAGTGCAAACCCATTTAATATATAAAAAAATATATATAAAGTACATATAAATAAAGCGATCAAATCTTGAAGTTTTATCATTTTTTATTCAATCAATTAGAAGATGGCCGCTGGATCATAAATACGAGCTATTTGGGGCGGAAATGACGAACGACAAGTCCGCCCACAATTTTTTTTATAAATCCAGATTTAATTTTTCTCTTACTTATTTTTAGACATCATTCATATTTGTTTATTTATATATTTTTTATAATACGAGAAATCCACGAGCGCTCTGATTGGGTCTTTACCCAAGTAAGATAAAGGTTGGTTTTCATCTTTAGTTTATAATAATAAGAATGAATTCAATGACCTTGGGTTTGTTTCATATGGGTGATGAACACTTGTATTTGGTCGTGGCTCGGGTGTTATTACATCTAATTTGTATTATCTTATCCTACACTTATTACATAATTGCTAGAGCTACTTTAAGACTGACCGGATGGCGCGATTGGTAGTGACCCTGCCTCTTACGCCAAAGGTCGTGGGTACGATTCCCGCCCTGGACAAACATTCGTGCGATGAACACTTGTGTTTGTTCAGTGTCTGGGTGTAATATATGTATTTAAGTATATATTTGTGTTCCTCTGTTGTCTGATATCTGTAACACAACTCCTTTCTTAAGAGCCGGCAACGCATATGTGATACCTCAGGTGTTGCAGACGTTCATGGGCGGCGGTGATCACTTTCCATCAGGTGTGCCGTCTGCTCGTTTGTCCGCTATAATGTAAAAAAAAAACACAAGTGCTTACGCTACTTAGTACGGAATCAGGTCAATGTATGAGATGTTGTGCGAATTATTATGATTATTATTTATATAGAATCAGTTTTTGTACGCATTGTTGTTTTCTATTGCATTGCATAGTAACTATTTAAGCATGAATAAACACAGAAACTTGTACTCTTATTACCCAATGTAGTTCAGCGATAAATCATTCGTTTGTTAATAGCTCCTGAAATACTCTCGATAAAAGGGTTATTTCTGCCAGTATCGAGAGAAAATTAATGATATCGCAACAATGAAACACCTTTATAAGAGGTGTGTTGTTTGATAGATTTTCAAAACAATCCCTGAAAAGCGCTAGTTTAGAGCTAAACACTCGACAAAACCTCTAAAGTTAATATAAAAGCGATAAATCGTAATTTTGTGTTCTTTTTTATAACCGCGACTGTATATCTATACGTAGTGATGGTAATAGGACTGGAGAGCAGGATCAGACGCATATGTATCCAAATCACAGAAACACACACGCTCAGAGGCTAATCTAGACCTCTCTGTCTGTCTGTCTCTGTCAACCTTCAACATCCCATTCGGTAGACTTATTCATTCAGTTACTATCGCTCTACAATGGACAACATTTCATATTTTTAACATGTCCATATTGTTTTTTTATATGAAAATAGACATAAAATGAACAGACCCATATTTTTTCTTTTTTCAAAATTTGTCCATTTTCATGCACAAAATAATTATTGAAATTCTTTATATTCTAAATAGACGTAAGCGCCAAATGACGTCATCGGACGGCTAAATACAGCAATATTCCTATGCTTATCATTGTTTTAATAAAAAAAAGGTACTACTGTCAAAGGTAAATAATACTAGTGTCAACATTGTCAACGTCATTCATTCATTCAACGTTGACAAGTTGTCTTTTTTTTGACAGTTGCATGTCATGGGTTTGGCATTTCGTAAATTTAAAACTATAATGTGCTAAGCATAGAAATATTTTACATTCTGCCGTCCGATGACGTCATCTTACGTTTTTTAGTGTTTAATTCTTTTCTCAGTAAATAAGCAATATAAAAAATAAATAAATACATATTCGAGAAGCGGAAAAGTAAATAAAGAATTGGTATTTTTTGTTTCAGAGCTTAGCAATGTTGAAATGTTGTCCATTAAATTTGTTTTAGCAGACAAATATGAAGACGGCTCACCTGATGGTAAGTGATTACCGCCGCCCATGGACATCTACAACAAATGACGGATTGCAGGCGTTGCCGGCCCTTAAGGAAGGAATAAGCTCTTTCCTTCAAGATCACTAAGTCGCATATGTTCAGAAACACCTTCGTTTAATTAAATTTGTATTTGTGTTTAACCCAAAAGGCCATATTCCTCGTGACTATTTGCTTAGTACCGTGCACCGGCCCAAACGCATGTTAAAAAAATACAGGTTGTTTTTTTGCCTGGCACGGTTTATAAAATATCCCCACTATGTTCTTTACCCTTTACTGTAAAGGTTGTGCAGGTTTCATTTAAATGTGGGAGAGCCACACTTTAGCATGAATGAGTTGGCTCACAGAAAATTAGCTAAGCTGAGAATGAGGGTACCGTAGGCCCAATCCTGTAGGAAAGGGGATAGGTTGACAGCTCACTTGTAACTCGCCTGGTGTTGTGGGTTTCTATGGGCGGCGACAATCGCTTACTATCAAGTGATCCGCTTGTCTGCCACCTACCACATGATGAAAATCAACAGCTGGTCTCCACCCAATGCTGACCAAGGCCACTCTCATGATAGCATGACAGTGGAAAAGATATAGGGCAAGGCTTTCCTAGTAAGTTAGTAGATAACTCATTCTATCAAAGGCGATACCGCAACGTTACGAGCTCTGTCAAGTGATTTATATTGATTGTACCAAATAGGAGATTTTTTTTAAAAAGGAGCCATTACCTTAAAACCCGTCTCAGAATTAAATGAGATTTTTTACTGTCACTGTTCTGATCTGACTTTACCAATATTTTTTGTTTAGTACCTATGTAATCGTCATCGTCATCGTCAGCCCATTTAAGTCCCCACTGCTGGGGCACGGGCCTCCCTCACTCCTGTCAGAGTTTTCCTTCTCTGGGTGCTGATGATCATGCCAGCAGCTTCACCTTAGTCGCCTTTTACGACACCTCGGTAAGAGTGAGAGTGGCCTATTCTACTCTACCGGGGACCACACGCCCTATGTAATATCATGACAAAGTACTGTGACTTTGTCGGTCTCTCCATTCCGATAAGGGAGACAGGGCACAAAAGTAACGGCGGTCGAAAGTAACAAATGCTTTCTTGATTTATCGTAATCTGAATATTTGCCTTAAATATTTTATATTAAACTGATTGTGCATCGCGTGTTTTTGTGTAGCACGTTTCGATTTAAGGTGTCGAATCACAATGATACTTTCGACCTGCATACGTGGTCGGAAGTAACAAGTTACGTTTTTTTTAAGTTTCTGTTATTCAAATAAAACTTACAATAATGTAATCATTGAGTTGCTAGAGTAAACAACATGAACTGATTTTTTACATAGTTATATTAATTGAATGGCAACAGTAACATCAAGGTAAAAGAACAAAGTGTTACTTTTGTACCCGGTCTCCCGTAACAATAACTAGATGGATGTGTGGCGTGGCAGAATGGCCAAAGATAAGGAATGAGTTTATTAGAGGAAGTATGAAAGTGCCCCCATCATTGATAAATTGAAGGCAAATCATCTTTCCTGGTATGGCCATGTAATGAGAAGAGGGGAAAAACATATAACCAAAACAGTAATGAGTATAAATGTAAGTGGGTGGAGAAATAGAGGACGACCGGAAAAGATATGGATAGATTGTGTGAAGAATGACATGATGGGAAAAGGGGATGGATTTGATGATGAATACTCTTTTTAATCGCCAAACTTTCATACGTTGTGTCTTCATCATACCAAGCCATACAGTTTAATTGTAACACAAAATAAAATAATGGAAATGATAAAATAAATATTATAAGATGAACCGAAGCAGACCAGTCCCCAAAGATGGCACCTGTTCACAAATATGACGAATGTGTAAGCCATCATTTCACTCAACCAAATTAGAGGGAATGTAATGACCCGCCACATAGCGCCACCGCCTCAGAGACATTTGAGTGAGAATGACAAGGACGTATGGAAAAGGAAGACATACTAGGAGAATGATGTATTTTTATCATCAAAAATATTGATTAGAGATTAGTTTAGAACAATGACCAACAACGACAATGTGACGGCTTACAATGTGCCGATTAAGGAGGCTCAAAGTCACCCAGAGAGCAATGGAGAGGGCTATGCTCGGAGTCTCCCTGCGTGATCGTATCAGAAATGATGAGATCCGCAGGAGAACTAAAGTCACAGACATAGCCCAAAGGATTGCATGCCTCAAGTGGCAATGGGCAGGGCACATAGCGAGAAGAACAGACGGCCGTTGGGGCTGGAAAGGTCCTCGAGTGGAGGCCACGTACAGGAAGTCGCATCCGTGGGGGGTCACCACAAGGTGGACCGACGATATGGTGAAGATCGCGGGAATCCATTGGATGCGGGCGGGACAGGACCGATCTGTGTGGAGAACATTGGTGGAGGACTATTGAGGGAGCAGTGGACGTCTATTGGCTGAAATAATAATAATAATTCTCACAACATCTCATAGGTTGACCTGATTCCGTACTAAGTAGCTTAAGCACTTGTGTTACAGATATCAGACAACAGAGGACCACAAATATATACATACATACATATATTACACCCAGACACTGACTAAACACTAGTGTTCATCGCACGAATGTTTGTTCAGGGTGGGGATCAAACCCACGACCTTTGGCGTAAGAGGCAGAGGTCACTATGGAAAAGGAAATGATGATGATGATGAATGACCAACAAATATATCTTGAAATTCTCGGACGAGTTTAAAATGTATAAGAATCAAAGACATAAGAGAGCACAAAAATCTAGGATAAAGCAATCATCCCCAAGTGCCTACTTCAAGTGAAAATAAATATTATCAGTCAAAGAAAACTTTTATTTCAGTCAAAATTGAATTTGCTATGTTAGTTATCAAATTACGGCTGGATGGGTCAGATAGGGTTTTTATCGTGAATCCAACTTGTATTAGGGTTCCGTAACTAAAGGGTAAAAACGGGACCCTATCGCTAAAAATTCACTGTTCGTATGCCTGTCACCAGGCTGTCTCCCAAACCGCGATTGCTACCGGTTTCAATTTTCAAAATGTATGTAGGTTGGTATTTATTTCATGAAATACCTAAAAAAAAATTGGCCAATTTTTCCAGGTATCAATTAATGGTAGCAGGAGTTATTTGATGAGGATCAATGGCTGGACCAGCCTCTTTTATGTTGTTAATGTTTTACTGTTTTTGATATAACTATTATTGTTTTGTTTGACGACCCGTTTTGAACAGTGGTAGTGAACGCTGCCTCTGGTACAAGAGTTGCGGGTTCGATACCCGCACAGTACAAACATTTGTGTGCGTGAACATATCTGTTTGTATTGGTCTGGGTGTTATCTATGTATTTTAAGTATGTATTTACAAAAGAAAGGTATTATACGCATATATTTGTAATTCCACTGTTGATTCTGATATCCGTAACACAGGTGCTTGAGCTACCTATCTCAGAGTCAGATCAATGTGTGACGTTGTGAAATATTTATTTATTTATTTATTTTATTTATTGTCTTATTGTCCTCGCTGAGACCCCCACCTGATAGAGGAAAATATATAGTTTTGCCGTTACCAGTGCTTTACTGGCATCCTCTTACCAGCTTGATAATATACAGTTCCATCGCATCCACAAAATCCATAAAAGGATTTGTTGACGCGTAAACGCTCTAGGGTGGGATCGGCGATCCTCGGACAACATCGCACCAACTAACGCGCAGTAGGGGTACGCGGGGGAGGCCCGGCGCCTGCGCGTCTGCCACCACCAGACACTCCGCGATCCGACAGCCTAGGCAATAGACGCGTCTCCCCTTTTATCCAACAATAAACCTTATATAAATCTACAGTTCACCTTTTATTTCAAGTCCTTTAGTTAGAACCCTAGCAGGGTTGTAACGGAAGCAGTCCCATAATTGAAATAGAATAAAATAGAATATTATTTATTTTCTCATCACAAGTGAGGTGAAAATAGAATAAGCATAATATAAATGTGCATAAGCATGTCTGTTTGTATTGGTTTAGGTGTTTTCTATGTATCATAAGTATGTATTTACAAAAGAAAAGTATTATATGTATATATTTGTAATACCACTGTTGATTCTGATATCCGTATCACAGGTGCTTGAGCTACCTATCTCGGAGTCAGATCAATATATATGATGTTGTGAAATATTTATTAAAAAATATATCGACCACTGACGGATTCGAACCACGACTACTGGAGCTACCATCGCTTGAAAAAAAACAACAGATTGCACTTTACCCATCTTGTGTGAGACTGGTGCCTAATATGGGTAACTGAACTGAAATTCTTAGACTCCCTAAGTCTTGAATCATTGTCTAAGCGAACCTCGGGCTCCAAATCAGCTTTCGATGCAACTGGAAATAACACGCTAGAATGAGAAAGAGAATTACTCCCATTCACATTACAACGCCAAACCTCGATCAAAATGCACAAAAACGCTTTATTTTAAACGAACGCCAAGCCAGCCGAATACTAATGCCGTTCTAAGCAAATACTCTATAAAACGCTACACACGCAAAAAAATCTGATACAAGACACACGTAGCGGGCGAATGGTAGGGATGTTACGCTCACCATGACAAAAAAAAATCGATTACTATCCGAATTCAGCAAAAGAAGAATACCACACTCTTATTTTGCCTTTAAGTGTTTTTTTTAAGTAGAAAGTGATCACCGTCGCCTATGAACACCTGAAAGATGTATCAGTCAATATTAATAATATCCTCCAATCGATTACGGCTACGGCGGTCAATCTCAACGATCAGCCACGTACGGAGGATATTTTTTTTTGCTCAAGAGTGTGCGCAAACACAAGTGCGCTCTCTATTCCCTTACCCTCATATTCCGATGGGACACCAGGGTGACACGACCGGAGAGGGATTGATTTAATGTAAATATTAATATACTTATATTAAACTAGCTTGACTGACTGAAGCCGACTGCCTCGGTGGCGCAATGGTTAGTGGGTCGCACTTTAAAGCGACGGTTGCGCTTGGGGTTCCAAACAAACTAATCGTATTTGTGAAGCGACCCTCTAACCACTGCGCCACCGAGGCAGTCAAACTTTAAAGCGACGGCTGCGCAAGAGGTCCCGAGTTCGATCCCCGGGTCGGGCCAAAATTTGTACCTGAGTTTTTCATGTTAAGAAATTCTCAGTGTTAGCCCGGAGTCTGGAAGTTGGCGGTCTTGTACCCCCGTGCCTCGGAAAGCACGTTAAGCCGTTGGTCCTGCGCCTAATCCTTCTTCAGTCGTGTCACACTAGTGTCCCATTAAAATAATAGAGAGAGTGCACTTGTGTCTGCGCAAATACTTGTGCACTATAATATGTCCTGCGTCCACTGCTGATCGCTGAGAATGGCCGCCATGACCGAAATATCGGTTTGGAGGACATTATTTAGATTCACCTTACTGTCATAGTATCATTCATCACAATGAAAGAAATACTTTATCGCCTGCCGCGAGTCTTTGCGTACAGTATTCGTTCTCTGGGCTAATATTAAGGCTATATATTTTTAAACAATTACATACAACAATTTAAATTTAGGTTACTTTTTACTAAATTTTAGAATGAACTTCTGACTGTCTTGTCGTTTCAAATTGTTATAACCCATCAGGATTCATATATACTATTATCTGATATGATATAAATAAGTAAGTATAAGCCTATATACTGTCCCACTGCAGGGCAAAGGCCTCCATCATAGAAATCAAGTTATCGTTACTATGATGGGATTAGGCTTAACCACCACAGCATGCCAAATGCGCATTGGTGATCACAAACCCGAGAAATTCGAAACATTATTTTTGCTCGACCCGGGAATCGAACACAGGACCCCGAGATCACGGCCCGGTACTTAAACCAATAGAACAACAGGGCGTTACCTCATATAATGAACAATAAATACATCGAGTAATTATTGAACAATCGATTATTTTTTCACATCCCTAAGAGCGTACCTGAAGTAATGCTGATACAGCATGTTACCCTGCGGGGAATTCTAGCTTTGTCTTCGAGAGAACTCGAGACCCAACGACCGCCCTTTTCAAACGTAAAACGCGGTAGCCATTACAAAATACGTATCAAAGACGAAGATCCTTCATGAAACAATGGACTAAAAAAGGTTTAAGTATTTCTTTTTACATTGAAACCACTTCACAACGAACTTATTAGCAAAAAGAAACAATAGATAGATAGATAGATATATTTTATTGCACAAAATACATAACTTAAGTACTAGGCATTACAGAAATTTTGTGTACAATTTCGGCGGCCTTATCGCTGGAAGCGATTTCTACTAGACAACCTTCGGGTAAAGGACATTTAATAGTAAAGAAGGGGTAGGTGGTGCAATATTCAATAAGGAAAAAAAAATGATAAACTGTAAATATTAAAATATAACTTATAACCCTAATACATAAATAAAATACAATATTATAAACTAATAAATAAGTTATGCTCAAATAAAATGAGACAATATTGTAATGTAAAAGGGAATTGGATTTTCATTTAAAGGGCTCAATTAGTTTTCCGCCCGAAGGAATCTTGTTCTCGACATTTTCCCAAATTACCTATGACATGATGACTATTACAAACCAATATGGCATATTTGTCTCCCAAGTTATACTGTGTTGTCTATTGTACTGTTTTGTTTGTTTTAGGTGGTGTTCTGTCTGTATTTAAACTTATTATTTTTTTAAAAATAATAATAACAAACTCAATTAAGGAGACTCATCAACACCAACTCGCATCACCCAACACCATCATTCACTTGACATTGGCAAGTTGCGGCAAGACGCAGAGCCATTATTAAAAAAAAATGGCATATTTGGTAGCCACGCTTACAAAAGCGCTCTCACGGCTGCTGCCACTCTGGAGGGACCGGACTAAAGACTTATGTCATAGGTGGCAGACGAGCAGAGGTTCATCTGATGGTAAGCAATTGCCACCGCCTATGGACACCCGCGACACCAGTGGAGTTACATGTGCGCTAACAACGTTTAAACCCTCTTTTCCCCCGGATTGGGCCTGTACCCTCACTCACGCAGCGAAACACGGCACAGTGTTACTTCACGCCGGTTTTCTGTGAGGCCTAGGTATCACTCCAGTCGAGCCGGCCCATGCTGAAGTGTGGCTCTCCCATGATCGATTTACGTAACATTTTGCTTTTGTGTACATATTTTATTAATATCAACTTTATACCGTTACTCGTTTCTAAGAGAAGCGATCTAAACAAACAGACTGATAACATTTATTTTCTTCTGGTACGGAACTTTGAAAAGAGAATCCAATCGGGCGCAACCGCGGCCGGAAGCTTGTACATAAATAAAAGAGAGATACGGGCCAGCAATGTGGCTTGTATGCGATTTTCTATGGAAAATCGATGGCCGACCCGATCGTATTGGCAGTGCATCCCTATTGTACGTGTCTCGAATTTTGAAAGAATGGAACAATAGAAACTAGCTACCTTCTACAGCCTAATCGTTGGGGCAGACGTGTTTTGGCGTGCGCCCTCACTAGGGGCGTTTAAGAATACTGCCAAGGTGTTCCCGGCCTGTCGAAAGAGGCGACTAAACGGGCTTTCAGAGTACGTGAGCGTACCTACTGTTGGGGAGTGGCTTGCTCAGCATACGACTCCGCGGGGAACGACGTTACCGGGTGTCCTGGTAGGTTGTAAGCGTTGAAGGACTGTATTGCGCCAGGTAGGGTCAAGCGGCGAGAGCGATTAGCGGTACGGTCTAGTCCCGGAGATGGACACCCCAGGGGTTTTAGTTAGGGTTTGAGACCCACACATCACCTTGTTCCCTACATGTAGCGAGGTAACGGCCATGACAGTTTTCACTGGGAAAAAAAGACGTTGTTTTGAAGTTAGGTAAGCTGAAGACGCCCTACCACTCAAAGATTGACTCAGAACGCACACACCCATGCGCATATAAAGGGGACGTGCAGTAACTATAGGTGGTACCACTTTCTTTTGACTCAAGGTCAAAGTCTTACGGAGTTCAAATGGATGGCACCAGTTGGCACCATCGTTTATGTGGACTGACAGCACTTTGTATTGACTACTACTACGCTGGCTTCAGCGACCCAAAGTGGATCTTCGCCTCCGACAAGAGAATTCACCATTCTGTTTTGTTCTCAGCCACCTGCCGCCAATCCGCGAAACCAAACGCGATGATGGTACGTGTAGGCTAAGAAAAACGCCAAAATTGAAGAGCTCGTGGCCGAACCCAACATAATGGGCGAGACAAAATCAGCTAGATTACGCTGGCGCGGCCACGTTGAGAGAATGGAGTCGGATCGAGCTGTGAAGAGAGCCTGGTCGATCATCGGGAAGCGCCCGGTAGGGCGCCCTAGATAACCAGATCGAGAAAGATCTCGATCACCTTTGTATTGACTACTAAGTTCAAATTAATGGCACTAGTTGGCATCACCGTCGTGTTTTACGTTCTCAATAGGTAGTGATCTCGATGTGGCTCGGCGTAAGACAAAGGCATACTATACAGAAGATGTGCGGAACTCAATACGTTATACTGACTAGCGCGTAGTTCAAGGAACTCTTCAATGGCAATGCCAACTACAGCCGACATTTTGTGTCCTTTTGTGCTTAGGAAGACAAAACGACTATGGAGTATAATCCTAAAAGAATCTATGAGTATGTCTCTTTCAGATAATTCCAGGTCGAATTTGTCCGACGGCGGCAAACGGTGATCCGTCTGCTCATCTGTCAACTTTTTTTTAGACCAAATAGCCTCCACTGCTCCCTTGCCAGCGTTTGCCAGTTACTGGAGTATTGGTCCAAGTCGTCAGGCCATCTCTTTTTCTGCCTGCCGCTCGGACGACGGCCATCTACAGACTACCATTTCTTGACAACATCCATATCTCCGGGTGCATTTCACAACATGACCAGCCCAGTTCCATTTAAACTTCGTAGTTTTTTCACCTACGTCCATAATGTCGGCTTGTGAGCGGATTATGGCATTTTGCACTCTATCCATGAGTTTGATACTTAAGATGCTCCGCTCCATAGCTCTTTGGGCAATCTTGAGCTTGGACTTCAGAGGGCCTATGCTCGAGGACTCGACATTGAAGTCGAGATAGAAATTTGTATGGACGAATGTATGAAGTCTCTGAATTCGACTTCAATGTCTAGTGCACGAGAATTGCCCCTCTGGCTCTCAGTTAGTGACCATGTCTGAGCACCATAGATCATTAGATTAGATTCACACTGATGAATAGGTTAAAATCAAAAGCGTCTGCCAACTATTATATTAAAAAAACTGAATGAATTTTTTGGATTGCATCAGCCAAATACGTTACGAACTACCCTCGAGCGAATCAAATGATTATTTCACCCAGAATTTTCCCGATATATTCGATATCATTGGCTCTCCATCGGATTGCATTGTAGTAGTCGTCCATACTGTGGTTTTATTATGTCTGATTTATCGGATCTACTCCGTTCATCTGTGTTCCAAATTGCTTTCATCCTTCACACGAATTCTTCATAATGGGCCTTTCGAGACCTCGTTATTTTCCACAGAAAAATTATGTTAATGTCAGAAAATATTGTACTATCACATATCACGCACGTGAATATTTTTTCTTTTACTTTGATCCTACTTTATTTGAGTTTATTACTCACAACGTTTGTAAATATTGAATAGGTATTTTATGAAAGACGGTCATATCGCATTTTTGCACTCGCATGAAATAATGTAATAATTTAATAGAATAGCTAGATTCAAGAAACAAATACAATTAACAGGTATTCAAGGGCAGATCCCATACAAAAAACACGATGCTTTGCCATTTTTTCCTCGACATCAACAAATTAATGGTAACAAGTAGGCACTTAAAATTCACAAAATAATTAATTGTATACTTATTTTAATAAAAACAATGGCACGGAACCTTCCCTATTGCGACTCTGACTTTCTTAATATAGTTTTTTTTTAATATAGTTTAAATCTGACTCTGAGTCAGTTGTATATCAAACATCACTAACAATTAGAAACTTTTATCACACTTTGTTAAAAAATGTTAGATAACTTGTTCTCTCATAATTATTATACATGTTAGCCCGCGGCGTTGCTCGCGTAGTATTCGTTTTCGCTTATCCCTCAGGAACCATACATATTTCGAGACAAAAGCCTCCTATCAATCCAATTTTTAGTCAAATTGGTTCTTCTCTTCTTTCGTTTATAAATAATATCCTCCAACCGATTACGGCTACGGCGGCCAATCTCAACGATCAGCCAGGTACGCAGGATATATTATAGTGCTCAAGTGTGTGCGCAAACACAAGTGCACTCTCCATTTCCTAACACTCGTATTCCGATGGGACACCAGAGTGACACGACCGGAGAGGGATTGGGCGCAGGACAAACGGCTTAACGTGCTTTCCGAGGCACGGGGGTACAAGACCGCCAACTTCCAGACTCCGGGCTGACACTTGAGTATTTCTTACTGAAAACTTAGGTACAAATTTTATAAATATGAAGATATGGAAGCGCCGTAAAACAAAAACTAATTTCCAACATCAGAAAAAGTACAGACATATATAAATCTACCTAAACCTTTAAAGCTAAACAACGGACGTCGTCGTGGCTTAAAGGAGTTATACTTTGTACGAAGTCAAATCCTTCTGCTACATAAGACCAAACTTCGTCCCGGGCGGATCCAGAATTTTAGATCGCTTCCCATCTTGAGGAGGTTGTTGTGAACTCGTTGAAATTCGATTAGCACAATACCTCAACAGCTATTGCCTTGGATGTTTAATCTACCCAATCTTAGTAGTATAATGCTGTTTGGAGTATGGATCACTTCAAACTCGATTTAGAATTTGAAATTTCTGAGCCCTCAACCAACTTATATTACCTATTATAATTTATCATAAAGTTGGTTTCAATAGAGCGATGGCAGCTCAAAGCGCCTTCCATACTTCTGTATGAACTCCCGTGTGTAGGTTCGAACCATGCATATTTCTATCCGACTACGGCAAAGCAAAAAGGAGGGTTATGATTTTGACTCGTATGTATTTGTTGTTCATCTGTTCCCTCATAACTTATAAACTAGTTATCATATATAGAAGCGTCTTGATTGTCTTCTGGTTATAGGCTACACGACGTCACGTTAAATTGACTCCAGCGCCCTCTAGGGGACTTAGAGTTAGGAACTAAATGAAAGCTTTGAGCTTTTTTAGCACATTCCTAATAATGTAATTTTATTTACATAACTAAAAATTTGTTACCTAAAAATAAAGTTTAAAAACTAAAACCCGACTACCAAAAAACACGCTCTAAATGTATTAAACAAGAAAACTGTCTCTGCTGAAATTATTATGCCGTATTGCCGTGGTCGTATGCCACCTACTGTAGCAAAACAGATTCATTATAATAATAAAATAAAATCAATGTGACGTACGACCACGGCAATACGGCATAATCATTTCAGCAGAGACAGTTTTCTTGTTAAATCACTGCCTCGGTGGCGCAGTGGTTAGTGGGTTGCACTTAAAGCGACGGCTGCGCTTGGGGTCACGGGTTCGATCCCCGGGTGGGCCAAAATTTGTACCCCGCGACGCGTACTTCAACGTCCGCGCCGCATGCGACGGGAGCGATGGAGTACGCGTCGCGGGCGACTGGCCCTGCGTTAGAGGAAGGTAGTTGCAGATACCTGCGACGGGCTATTTGTCCGCGACGGAGCACGATGCGGATGCTCACGAAGGATGCACACACGGCATAACGCAGATAATAAGATGGAAATTAGTTTGAGTAAAAAGTCCATTTCATATTTTTTATTATGAATAACTTTCAAAATTTTTATTTAAATCAAATGTGTTTGACATTAAGAATTCAAATCTATACTATTCATAAAGGGGTAAGTCGTAAAACAGCGGTAACGTTTATAAGTAAGCATTAAACACAAAACGCTTGCGCGATGTAATCGACACGTAGCGCCATCTATTGGTATAAATTGGAACTAATGTCCTAAAACGAAGTGAGGGCGGGGCAACAATAGAAGATAAAATGCTATCTTTACTTTTTACCGTAGGTTGAGCCACGCTACGGCATGTATGGGCCGGCTCGACCGGAGTGATACCACGGCCTCACAGAAAACCGGCGTGAAGTAGCAATGTGCTGTGTTTCGCTGCGTGAGTGAGGGTGCTGGAAGCCCATTCTAGGGAAAGGGGGTTTAAAAGTTGGCAGCGCACTTGGGACACCAATGGTGTCACGGCTGTCAATGGATGGCGGCAGTCGCTTACCATCAGGTGATTCGTCTGCTCGTCTGCCATCAATCAATAAAAAAAAATAAAAATAACCTACATAACGCTACGCGATAATCTATAAACCTTAGATTTGTGTACCTACTATCAACTACGAAATAAGTAATTCTATATTCTTAGCTGAAATTCAAGTTAGCAATGATATTGAAAAGCAAGTATTTGAATAAACATTGATACAAGAAATCAGAAAAATGTTTTTCTGACTTATAACATCAATATGCTGATATTTTAGAAGCAAAATATTAGTCACGGGGACATCAAATTTGCAAAAGAAAGTCATCCAATTACAAAAGGAGAAATTGGGGTACCCATTGACTATTTTCCTTTCCGCCTTAAAGCATGTTTCTCTTCCATTTCCTTTTATTTTATCAACATTACTAATACCGCCTTAGATCTTTCTCCCGACATTTCCTTAACACCCTACTCCGGATTATGCTATAAAAGTATCAAACCCTCCTAAGTGACCCGAGCCGTAGTCTTTTCGTATCTGTTGAATATCTTTTTTATCACATCAAAAGCAGATCAATCTTATTTCACTGGTTTATACATTTTTATGTTCAATTACCGCTGGCAGAGAGATTTGTAACGATTTATACACCTCACAAAAGAACCCTGTTAGAGAAGGGAAATATCAAATATCTTCATTATGGAACTCTCGAATGATTTTGGAGTCTGCAATATAATTCAGTCTTGGTTTGTGTGTGTGTGTTTATAATTAAAGGTTCTGTTGCTACCTCAGATGTATCTTTTGAATTTCCTTTGGTTTTGTCTGCGTTTGTATTTTGATTTCAAGCAAATGTTTCAAAGGTGGAAAGGTAAATATTATTCGTGTTTGTGACTTTGTAATTATTATTGAGACATTTGATGTTTTGCAGAATAGGGGGAGTTTTTATTTCAAACAAGGACTTTTCCCTTTCTGTTCTGGAAAGAGAAATAACATGGAATTGGTTCCAAGCAAAAAAAATTGAAGCACTATATTATGAATTAAAGGAAAAAAATATTGCAGACTTAAATCTTATTTAATTGTTGATCAGAATCTTTTGGTTTTATAATAAAATATAATGTTTTGGCCTGTTTTGGACTTCGTAATAGTAACAGATTTAGTTCAGATAGGTTACAGCACATTAAGTATTGACATTTAAAATGCATAGATAAATAAGCTACAGAATTTAAAAAATGAATTAAACTAGAGACAATATAAAATACTATAACACAAAAACAAACAAAAAAGATATCTAATCGACATTTGGAGATAAGTACCTATGTTGCGATGTCCTACATTGATGGCCCTCATTAACTTTCTAATCAATTTATCTTTGAACAAAGAAAATAGTGCCACGTAGCCATTTAGACTGGCAGACATTTAGGACTTAGTATTTAAACTAATTACACTCACATTATTGGATTTTATATAGAAGTTGAAGAATAAAGATCATTTTGTAGCAAATACTTTAAATGATTTGATTAGAACCGTACGCATTGAACCGTAGTTTCAATTCAATTTGTAATGTGTTTTCCAAAGACGAGACGTTTCTGCTTGACCGCATTTATTGTACCCAAACTTAATATTTCATACCAATTTCACCCACCAAAAGGTCAATGCACAAAAGGTACAAATATCACATCCTTTGATAACAGCTCCCCGAGCGGAACTAACGTATCTTGGACTTGGGCTTGAAATCACAAACGACGCAAGTCGAGTTAAATTGGGAGAGCAATCGCCAGGCCTACCCTAGAGACACCCATAACAAAGATGGCCTCCCTAGACGTAGTACGGGAGGCTGTGATAAGTTTTGATGTCGGCAACATTCAAGAAATTCAAGCGATTTAGATTTTTTTTACTAACCTTGAGCACAATTCACCTGATGGAAGTAACAAGTAACGATGAGCTCTAGCATGTAACGCGTTTGCCTAGAAGGTTCCTGTTCACTCTTTCCTTAAAGATGTCCAGATTGTGGTAATTTCTTTTAACGTCATTATTTAATTGGCAAACAAGGAATACACACATTATTTTACTTGTTGCCGCGGCTTTAAAATAGAAAAAAGCAAAAAAAAAAATTGCAACACAATGTGATTTATAACAAAATCTAAGTAAAAAATAGTTCAAGCCTAAGTAGCTTGTATAACAAATATTCAGAAAACAAGAATCACAATTATAATACTTATAAACACACTACACCTAGACACAGAACAAACAGAAGTATACATCACACGAATGCTTATGCAGAAACAAATGTAGTCTAATAACGATAGATAAAGGTACGTGGAATTTGACCGAATCACATACAAACTGTCGGTGTTACTTATATTCAAGAACATACTGTTCATACTACACCAATCTTAACTTTCAGGGCAATTCAAATTTGAGTTTATGGCACCAGTTGGCAGCACCGTCGATGTGCACGTTTCCTATATTTTCTGTAACTACTGTTTTATGTCAATAACATAGATATTTTATATACTGATGTTACTACGTTAAACACGTGTTTGTTTTAATGGAGGAGAACCATAGGGGAGAACATGATGCAGAGGGTCCTCACCCTCAGCACTGAGGAATACGATGCAAGGAGGACGAGGAGGTTACTACGTTACATTTCATATCAGCGTGAATGATTGTAAATTTACTATTTGCTTTTCTGTATGTATTTGCTATAAAAACACTATGATGTTTTTATAGTAGCAGCCAAAGCAATATTTTATGGAGAAAAAGAATATTTAAACCTTAAGACTTCATCCACCATTCAATTCATAAGTCCACCACCAACTCTTGTACTATGCCCCTTGACGACTAAAGGGATTGGTACACAATTAACGTATTTTCGAGATACAGTTACCGTTTGCTTTGCGGGGTTGGGTACAGTCTGGGGTGCGGTTTAAAGAAACCAGGATAACTTACTTTAGAGGCAACGAATTTCGTTATCACGGGTCTTTGAGTAGCTTGGTCCACAGTGTAACCACCACTGGCTCGACGACGTTTGGATTTTACCCCTGTATTTACATTTGAATAGTGGTAGCTCTAAGAAATTATAATGTGTACCTTCTTAACGGGTGTCCATCGGATCACTTGCCACCGCCCGGTGGCAATCGTTTACCATCAAGTGATCCGAGCTCAGAGAACGTGTAGCTTGTGTAAGTGAGAAAGTACATTGTATGGTAAGTATGCGGTAGCCGACTGCAGTATGGCACAGGTTCGGCTGCATTCCGCGGGAGGCACTGAGTGTCCATTGTCCATACCATATTTCACGAAGCGTGAAGAAGCATTTTGCGGGCCAGCGGCAGTGCCTACGGAAGTGACATGCCATCGCGTCCATTGTAACTGCAACGTAGGTTTTCCTTTTACCTATTATCAGGCTAAAGCGAGCCGATATACTGTTCTAATATTAAAAAAGAAATCCGTATGCAGTATCTACTCATTATTATACTGCTCTGTTGGTAACTGTCGGCGAACGTCGTCAGCAGCGAGTTTGCGACATTGTCGTCCGCTGCGAGTTTGGGACATTGTCGTCAGCAGCGAGTTTTCGACGTTGTCGTCAACTGCGAGTTTGCGACGTTGTCGTCAGCTGCGAGTTTGCGACGTTGTCGTCAGCTGCGAGTTTGCGACGTTGTCTTCAGCTGCGAGTTTGCTTACATTGTCGCTAGCTGCGAGTTTGCGAAATTGTCATCAGCTGCGAGTTTGCGACACTGTCGTCAGCTGCGAGTTTGCGACATTGTCGTCAGCTGTGAGTCTGCGACATTGTCATCAAGTCAGCGTCAGATCAAGTAACCCCCCTGCAGTGGAAAAATAGCACTTGTGCCCCAGACATTAGGACGGTCCAAAGATCAAAAAGGGTAACTCGACGTGACGCCGTGTGTACATTATGTAATCTACGTTGGTTCGAGTCCAGGTGGGAGGAAGGTGGGTCATCGACCCGTAATATTTAAGGTTGTACCTTTGTCCCAGATCCACCGTGAACCAAGTCAGTGTCTTGCATCATAAAAGATTTTTTATGAAAAAGTAAGGTAATTAACCTACTAGCTTGGCTCACTGTTTCGATAATAATACCGCACAACTACCAGTTATTCGACAATCCTGTCAAACTTGTCCTTTGTTGACAGACACTAGGAGTTTATAGTTAGTTGTGATCAAAGATCGACTTTAGACAGCCGAGACTTCAAAAGCAGGCCGATCCGTAATCTAGGGCATTTGTACTTTAGATTTTGTGCTGAGACAATAAATTATGAGACTAGAAGATTCCACAGTCGCCGCTAATATTGCGCTTAGTATTTCTTATTACATTTGATCATCGTGACTTTAAATCCCCAAAAAACTTCTCAAAGGCATACTAACGAAAACAAAAATTTTTCCCTAAGGAACATAGATCAAATCTCAAAAAAAGGGCTCATTCCTTCATTCCTTAAGAGTCTGCAATGCATATGTGATACCTCAGGTGTTGCAGATGTCTATGGGCAGCGGTGATCACTCACCATCAGGTGTGCCGTCTGCTCGTTTGTCCGCTATAATATAAAAAAAACACTTCTCCATTCCAAAGTGATCAGCTGATTGGTGCAATTTGTACTAAGGGAAGGCGAATATTTTTTTATAATTAGACTTTATCCTGATATAACGCCCTGATGGTCTAGTGGGTTAAGTACCGGGCCGTGATCTCGGGGTCCTGGGTTCGATTCCCCGGTCGAGCGAAAAGTAGTAGAAAAGTAAGTTTGTGATCACCAATCCGCATTTGGCAAGCGTGGTGATTAAGCCTAATCCCATCCCAGGCCCTGCAGTGGGACAGTTTATAGGCTGATACTTTATTATACTTTTTAGACTTTATGTTCGTTTTGTAAAAATGTTTGTCTTCAAGGTATGATGCCCTTATAAATTTTCCTCCAATAAGGCTGTGATACAAAACATTGTAAGGATACGTTTCGTATTGTTTCTGAAACTTAAAACCATGATTCAGTCGGTCTGGAAATTCCAAGCTAAGATGAAGAGTAAATAATTTAATGTTTAACGATGTGACGATGAATATTTTTTTGATTTAAGTTATATAAATACTTCTTATCCTAATATAATTTTATATTTGAGATCCGTTAAGTCCGTCCGTCCGTAAGATCCGTCAGTAACTCAAAATAAGTGGTCATTATCATTTTTGCTTAACCCAAATTTCGATTAGGGTTTCAGTAAAAAGTTTTCACAAACTAAATGTGTCATAAAAATTTAGGCCAGAAGTCGGTTTATAAAGACATTTTTCTCACAAAAAAATGTGAGTAAACACTTCTCTATCCCTTCTTCGGTAAATACCATTAGGTTCAAAGCGTCGTCTAAAGGTTCAGACACTTAACAAACAATAGTTCTTTTAAAAATGATTGGTTCCCGTTACATTTTTAAGTGCCAGCTAAAATCACATCAAGTTTTGTGCTCTAAATTTTAAGAAACATTGTCATGTAGATTTCTAAGGCACTGGATGTGTACGTCTAGAAATTGATCACCAATTAGAACAATTTAAAAGATTATATTTGCCCAATTTTTATAGCTAAATGCTAATCCAAATATGCTAAAATCATGCATGAATATATTGGAGGTTATGTGTCAATTGTTGCCGTATCTACATGAATAATGGTATTTGTAGACTGTATTTTAAAAAGGTATTCATGGTGTTTAATTATTTATTATTCCAGATCATCGTTGAGAATTAAGCAATACGTTGATTAAAATGTTATCCAAGCAGTGTACTTAATGGGCGAGGTTCAACCCATTCTCTTATAATGGATAGCATAGCTTCATTGCTCAATATGTGGCTCCCAATCGCATTGCAGCGATCCATTGCTATTCCACAATTTTTTTTTTATATGAGAGGTGGCAGACGAGCAGACGGATCACCTGATGGTAAGCAATTCCGCCGCCCATGGACACCCGCAACACCAGTGGATGATTACTGAAAAGCCTCATGTTGTCTATGCTAACACGCTAACGATCGTCAAGAAGGCAAGTCCAGTTGTCAGGTATTAGCCAGGCACAGTGTCGAGTATTCAAGCAAATGTTCAGCCAGGAAGAAATCGGAGTCGGAGTCAGGTATTCGAGCACATGTCGTAAAAACGAAATCTAGAAAAACCAAAAGAACATTCACTTACGACAATCGAAAAACGAACGACATCAAGTGACAAGACTGAGATTGCATACTCTAATCAATGATGTAATCTATTATGTTATTAAGGGATTCGGCAGGCAGGGCTTAAACAAGCCGCATGGGCTGATGCAGTTCAAAGGTTTCAAATTAGTGTCTAGTAGTTAGTTAGTGTACGAATTTGGTCTTTATTTGTGCAGTGAAGTGCCGCGAAGTGATTCTAATAATAATATTTGTTGGATTGTATCGTTTTCAACACTGCTATTGTGTGTCGAGGGCGTTGTCTCACGCACGAAAGTCTTAAAACCTGCGATTGCCTTTAGAGTGATATCCGCTGAATCCGAAGGTCGATAAAACGTTAAACACCGGTGTTTTATTGAGTGACTGTGACTTTGACTGACTTGGACTGTTGACTACTTACTCATTCTTAATAAGTAACTTGACATTGGCGAATTATCTTCGGGTAGAGCCATAATAAAAAAAAATGTTATTGAGTGCGTTTTTGAAGACGGTAAAAAATTTAAAAATAGTGCAAAAACGTTTATAAAGTGTTTTTGATACTGAAAAATATATAATTATGGAATTAACTTAAGTTGGCCAAAGCCAGTTCCGTTGTTATTTACAGAGGTTAATTAACTAAAATATACATTTTTTCTGTTATATAATTTATCCATGCAGAATCAGGCCCAAAACCGATTGTCTCCTTTTTCAAGTTAATATGACCGCGCCTTAGGACCGCGCTAAAAAGATAAGAATTATATATTATGTTCAGAAACTAATGCACTGATTTCAAAAAATGGTTCATTATTAGTAATGACTAATGCATTCACGTTCATTTATTTGGTAAATGAAACAAAGTTATAAATATTTTTTTAAAGAGGCTCAGTATATTGGCTCTCTTCAGCCTGATGGTAAGCAAGAGAAGAGCCCAAATTGCAATTACAACGAAAGCGATGTCAAGGCTTCACCCCGTTGGCACCGCCATACTGGCTCGTGAGATGGTTCTTCACGATTAGTTTGAAGGAATCCATATTGTAGGAAGGAAGAAATACATGCGCCGGTAACGACATCCATTTCTTGATGGTGCGGCAGATATAGAAATAGGAAATAATACAACACACAGTTAACGTAAAATAAAACATAGGAAGATTAGATGTTGCAACATCTATACTATTTATAAAGAGGTAAATCATACAGACAGTGGCAAAGCTTATAGCTAATCTGAAAACACGAAACGCTTTTGCGTTGTAATCGACACCTAGCGCCATCTATTGGTATCAAGTGGAACTGATCTCCCAAACGAAGTGCATGCACAGCACAAAAACCAAATTCATAAGTACCATTGTATAAAAATTAATAGGTTTTACTTTAATAAATATAAATATGAAAAGTGTGTAGTTAATAAGGTAAAATTAAAAAATGCAATATAGGTATTAAATTAAATGGGGTAGAGGAATAAAATGTATTATTTATTTTATCATAAGTAAAAATGCTACAGTAACCTTAATTAGCTTGTCGTATTTATTAGAAAAAAAATCACAAAATGTTTAACTAATAAATATCCACTGGTTAAAATAACGGAGCCAGTGTAAGTAAAACGAGTAATGTACATAAAATCACACTGTCATCGTGTGCGTCGTTTTTTCTCCGCATTCATCCACAGTCCCTTCGCACTGAGATGGAAAGAGCAGAATTTCTACGAATGACAAATGAGACTTTAGATATAATCTACAATTAAGATAAAAGGAATGGAAAATGAGAACAAACTTTAGATATTTTTCATAAAATTCGCGAACGATAACAAATTACGTTTCTAAAGAGGAGTTTTGACTTCCCTATCTTTTAATGGCGTTCAATTAAAGGCTGTACGCATAGCAACTGAGATTTTAAAAAGTCAATGACTCCATGTTGCTGGGGCAAAGTGCTGAGGGGTGCACAAACGTTAAAGGAATTCGACAGTCATTTCACTTTTTCTTTTTATTTAGTGTGGGAAAAAAAGTTCAGTAGTTTTCGTTATATGGGGCTTGTAAGAAGCAGATGTACCTTTGACCTTTAAAAAGCAATCAAGCAGATAAATGGTTCGGCGTTACCTCGGTAGATGTCACTATGCATTTTTACATCGCGCTAGTAAATTGTGTTTCTGAAACTATGACCTCAAGCCGCCTGCCCAAATTAGCAATATTTAAAAGAAATACGGGATATAATAAACCAGACCATCATAATCATCATCAACAGCCCCACTGCTGGGGCACGGGCCTCCCTCAATCACATGAGGGGTAGTTGTCATACTCACCACGCTTGGCAGATATCCAAAAGGAATTGAGGAATTTTGTTATATTTGTTAATAAAATGATTTCTGATAATTTTATTTAATCGTCTTCCTGACTAATTCTCGAAGGCGGCTGTTCTACATAGCCGTTGAGTATTGGTCGGTTTGCTCTAGATGGCGCTAGCACTGGTTAGCCGACTGATGCCTCTATCTTAGTATATATAAGTTACTCTATGGAATTCGTAACGTAATTGTAGCGTGGTGCCCACGCCATACTTGGTCGTGGTTCTTGGTCAAATTCGAGCCTGCACTTCTGGATTTTCCAAACCTACATGCATATTTCTACCATAAGCTCGGCGTTGAGGGAAACATCATGAGTAAATCTGAACATCTCAGAGAGTTTCTCACAATGGTGGAAACTTACTTACAATATTTGAGATATTGATTCTGAACGTGTAAGCT
Organism: Marasmia exigua; assembly: GCA_019059595.1. Lineage (NCBI taxonomy): Eukaryota > Metazoa > Arthropoda > Insecta > Lepidoptera > Crambidae > Marasmia > Marasmia exigua. Next base: position 20,244,935 of record CM032473.1, read on the forward strand.
TGATCCAGTTGGTTTGGTTCCGAGGGTTGGTAGGTTCTAAAGGTTGCGAAGATTAGCCAGCAGTACCAGACTTCCCGAATCCTGGATCATGTTCCAAGCGTACCCCGAAGCGACAGCTTTAAATTGAGGAATAGGCTCAAGAATTGATACATTTATAAAATATTCAGATGACACATTTCCAAAAGGGTGGTGTTGCACTGTTTTGTTAAACTATGCTTTTTACTCATACCTAACTTGGCTATGTTGTTTAGTTTTCCCCCTGTGAACAAAGTGGGCCAAGTTTTAAATTCGTTCTCAAATATTCAACTTCCGTCGTCCGATTTAAGAATTCAATACTTGCCAGTATTAGGTGCTTGTTCTTGCAAGTTTTTCTGACTGAAAGTTTTAGAATACAATAAATATTTATATGGCATTCTTTTGGTGGAACTTTTAAAATTGATCGTTTTTTCAAAAATACATACGCACATAACCTTTCCTTTTCATGATTTGACCGCGGGAAAGTCACTCTTCGGCATGAATGGGCCGGCTCGGCAGGAGAGATACCACGTCCTCACAGAAAACCGGCGTGAAGCAGCACTGTGCTGATTCGGGAGTGAGGGTACCGAAGGCTCAATTCGGAGGAAAAGGGGGTTTAAAGGTTAGCAGCCCACTTTTGAGTCCACTGGTGTCGCGGGTGGCCATGGGCGGAGGCAATCGCTTCAAGTAAGATATTACTTAATGTTAAAACAATTGAGTTTACTAAATCGAAGGTAAATTGCGATTTACGGTTTATAAAGTATTAAAAAAAATACTTACTAGATCTAGTTGAAACTAATTTTTGTTATTAGTTTTCATAGTAATGTATATCATATATTTTTTGTTTTATAATAATTTTATCAAAAAAAGTTAGGGAGGAGGAGGAAGACATACACATTTTACCACTATGGGAGCGTCTCTGGCCCAAAGTATTAGATAAGTCTAGACAAAAAAAAATAATTAGAAACCTCAACATTATTTTAAATACCTATTCATAGATACCTCCCACGTATGGGTTTGCAAAAAATATATATATTTTCAGTTCTAAGTATGGGGACCCCTGTTTTTTTCTTATTTTTGTGTAAAATCGTAATACGGTTATCAAAATACATCTATTTTATTTTATTTTATTTTTATTTATTAAAGACAACAAACAATTACACACATGTAACACTATAAGTGATGTATACTAGATAACAATACTTAGTGTTCTCTATCTATTTCTTAGTGTATCTATTTTACAAGTTTCAATAGTATAGTTGTTATGATTTTGGAAAAAGTGGCTGTGACAAACGGACAGACGGACAAACAGACAGACACGACGAATCTATAAGGATTCCGTTTTTTGCCATTTGGCTACGGAACCCTAAAAAAATAAGATAGGTACGTTGCTCAGAGCAATGTAACGTGGAAACCCAAATTGTTTTTGTTCCGAGAGAATATGACACTGTGCTTTATGAATTGCCAAAAGTTTCAAATTAATAGCTCAACAGAGCACAATTTTGTGTATAATTATTTAAAAAATCACGTTGCCAGCATCCAGCAAAATCAGACTTTAAGTATCTATAAATTAGGTGCATTCTGCCATGTTTTCGTACTGTTCCTTATTTATACATTGTTTTGAATGTTGGACTAGTGATTTAAGTACCGGGCCGTGATCTTCCATTTTCTGGGTTTGATTCCCGGATCGCGCAAAAAGTATGTGTCGAAGATTTGGAAGTCAGTTTGGGTTTGTGATCATCACCAATCCGCATGAGTGACGATTAAGCCTAATCCTATCGTAGTTGCTCTGACAACAGTGGGACACTATATAGGCTGATACTTTAGTTTTTCCCGTGGGCGAGCCACGCTTCGGCATTAATGGGCCTTACAGAAAACCGGCGTGAAACTAAGGGTATCCCAAAGAGGAATGAAAGAAGCTATATGAACCTGAAAGTAAAGGACCAAGTAAAAAATGAAATAATAAGAAAAATTACAAAAGCAAGAGACGCTATAAACCATGTACTCGGTATACTCGTATCAAAAGGGGAATTAAAGATTTCTGCCACCTATCACATAAAAAAAAAAACTTTTTCATTGTTTTATACATTAAACACTTTTCAGTGAGCAAATCGCCGCACTATCCAGAGTATTGAGGTCGCACAACAGCGTTTGACCTCTTTGTAGCTCAGGGAAAGTAGGCTGTTGAGGCAGTTTGAACTACGAGGACAAAAGATGCAATAAAATTGTGAAAGAGAACAACAGATTTGAATAACCGTCTCCTCTCAAATCTCAGTGAAGAGAAGTGTTATAAGTTCTGTTTGAGTGTCTATCTAATTATAGGTGGATACTAAATCGATAAACCCGTTGTGATATAATAGTTTTGTTTATAATTGTGGCTAGTAGATTCCTTTTTTTATGCTAGAAGCGGACAAACGACCAAGCGAGTCGCCTGATGGATAGTAATCAACGCCGCCCATGAACATCCGCGAAATCAGAGAGATCGCTAATGTGTTGCCGGCCTTTTTAAAAAGGAGTACGCTCTTCTCTTGAAGGTCCCTAGGTCGTAGCCGTCAGGAAAAACTCCCGTAGGCAAACTAAACACAGAGCTGAAGTACGTGATCCACCGTGACACCACCCATCGAGATGATGGGGATGGAATGACAATCGCTTGCGTGTGGTTCGATATAAGAATTCGGCTGAAGGGAGTAGATCAGTTCCTCAGAGCACTCCCCATGATAGATGCGGTCCCTAAGTCGTAGCCGTCGGGAAATACTCCTGCAGCCAAACCGTTCCATAGAAGATTGGCCGCTATAGCCGAAATATTGCATAACAAAAAATTATTTTGCCTTAGTTTGAGGATTAATTGACGTTATTTGCTTAATTTATTTAATTTGCATTCAAGCAAACAGAACGGTATCTACCTATAAATCTTGTATTTTGACATTCATGTGTTCTGTATAATAAATAAGGCCGTGTGGTGCCCGGCAGAGTAGAATAGGCCACCCTCACTCTTACCGAGGTGTCGTAAAAGGCGACTAAGGTAAAGCTGCTGGCATGATCATCAGCACCCAGAGAAGGAAAACTCTGCATTTATATCCAAACCCTTGCCAACCCGTCTGCCAAGCGTGGTGAGTATGGCAATTACCCCTCATGTGATTGAGGGAGGCCCGTGCCCCAGCAGTGGGGGCTTAAATGGGCTGACGATGATCGATCTTAGCAGATGTTTTAAATAGCGATCCGTGTAAGCGCAAAGCATTTACGTTCGTGGCTGTACAAATTTTCTGTATTTACCGAATTTGAAAAAAAAACATGACAAACCCATTTTTAGCAAACACCGATAAGGTGTATAAATTACAAACCACGTGAAAAGCTGTCACAATCACCGATTTTATCTGTACTGTTAACCGCCGATGATTGTATCGGGTCGTTGTATGTCGGTACTAAATCGTCTCAAATTGCAAAATTCACAATAGGTCAATATTATTTGGTTAAAAAGCCAATTTGAAACACGCTTTTATGATGATCTGTTATCTGTTACTTACTTATTACTCCGGGCTGAGCGACCCAAATAGAGTCTTGCTACCACACTCAGTGTCGTTGATTAACTTAGTTGGCTACTTAGGAAAAAATATTGACACTTATTTAGATACGCATCAAGACTACCGATACTAAAGTTAATGAACATTTGCTTAAGTGACGTCTCTGAGTGCGGCCGTTGGCCTCCGAAACAAGAGCTTCGCTTGATCCTGCATTACTTCTTGCAAGTTAATGAACTGGAGTTCGCGCAGATCAGTCTCGAGGAATATTTATTTATTTATTTATTTATTTAGACCAACCAACATCTGTTTACAATAATACTTATATAATAATACATACAAGTGATATTTTTAAACTAATTGCAACAGATACTTAAAGGCTAGTTCCGCATGCAATTTGTAAAGTTTAGCACATAACATATTATTCAAAACTAAAATTAACTACTTTATGCATAACATTACTTTGACTACTTATCCTATTCTATTTTGACCGGGCCGATGCAGAAGATCGGTAACAGTCTTATAAAACATCCCTTTTGAGTCAAAGTTTAAGTCTATGGAATGACTCAACCGGTTTACCACCTTACACAGTCTCGATACTGGAGAGTTGTTGAATTTGTTATCTGTTAGATGTAAAAAAATTTACTATAAATTAAGTTGTCGAGGTCCAGTTTTTTATATCATATTGGTAGACGTCATCATCAGTTAATTGTAAATACCAGATTCCCCAAGAATCATGGTCAAAGCGTACCCTGGGCACCAGAGCGACAGCTTTGGACGCAACTGGGAATTTACGCTAAGACTAGCCATACGGATCAACTAATGGCAAGCGATTTCCGTCGCCCATGGACCCGCAATACCATTGGAGTCACAAGTGCACAGCCCACCTCTAAACACCCCTTTCCTCCAGATTGAATTGAGTATCCTTACTCACTCCGCGTAACACAGTGCAAGCACTGCTTCAGATCGGTTTTCGGTAATTCCGTTTTATCACTCCAGTAGGCCAGCCCATCCATGCTGAATCGTGGCTCTCCCACGGCACAATTATTTATTAGATTCTCTTATTCTGTTAAGCTCACTCGCTCGGTGAAACACAGTGAAGGCGCTCCTTCAGGACCCCAATTCTCGTGCTCGTGACATTTATTTTCATACGACATATATCACTAAAACATAGATTTTTTGTATGGTTTTCAGGTGATAGCCGCCATGTTTTCAAAATGTCACGAGCACGAGAATTGGGCTCCAGGCCGGTTTTCTATGAGGCCGTTTTATCACTCCAGAAGACCAGCCCATCCATGCTGAATCGTGGCTCTCCCACGGCACAATTACTTATTTGATTATCTTATTCAAGATCTAACTGTGTAGCACTAATTAGCTACAGAAACGGAGCTGATTAGGAAAACGTTACAATGACAAATTTTGCTGTTCCAAATACGCTTTAATTATACTTTTTAAGCCAGACAGAATTCTGGCGAAAATAATCCCACTACCTAATATCGTTTTCGTTATAAATTAATAAAAAGGGGATGTATTGCGCCTCTCGACAGATATAATTGGTTGCAACACGGAAAAGCTCTAAAGCTCCGAATTCAGAGGAGATACGTTTTAGTGAAAATAATGAAAGTTATTTACTATAAGCTTTTTATGGCCGTTATCGTTTTTTTTTGTTCGTGCATGCTACCATAGCAGGGTCCTTCAGAAGGAATAGAGTAAGCCGTTCCTTAGGAGCCTGGGGTACGCGACCATAAACCAAGGTTTAGAATCCTAAATAGTTTTTTAGATTTTCGCGTTGCATTATCACTATAATGTATCAAGACAAGCTTCGCTGCCAAATCATCTAGTGGCGAATTAATATCAAAAAATGTGAGGGTGTCCGAAGATTCACAGCCCGGCCCCAGCAGACGAGGCCGTGCTCCGCCAGTCCGCTCGTGACCACGGCTGCTGTAACGTAGCCGAAACGTCGAGCCAAATATGTGAGTACACAATCTTGTTTCACATAATAAATATCGTGTTAATTCCCGTCTTGATACATTTTAGAATCCTAGTCTGGTCGTTTACCCCTCGCAACCCTTTTGACAAAATCTACTATACTATTTATAAAGAGGTAAATCCTACAGACAGTGACAACGCTAATTGTACGATGCTCGATATAATCGACTCCTAACACCATCTATTTGTATAAAGTAGAACTAATGTCCCGAAACGAAGTGAGGGCGGGCCACTAGTCATATTTTAAATCCCGGCTTTCTTGTAATACACCTTATATATTTAAACCTTTTAGTTGAACCATCTTCTTTGTTTTACGAAATGTTGTAGGTAACATTTACATTATAACCTGCCTCAGATAATAAGATTTCTGTGACTTACTTGTAATCATGTGTAGAGTTCCACGAAGTTAAATTATGTATTAGCAACTCTATATAGCTGTAACAGGGTGCTATTTCGCCCAACTGTATATCACATTACATACTTGTAATATCGAAAGGAGAATTTCCCGTACCCTTATAAACAAAGCCTTCAACGGCACCCTCATATTGAGATTACGACGACATTGTCTTTAAGCCGTCGGACCGAAGGGGCCCTTAATCATAATTGGCCAAATATCTCCGAATGGGTAGGTACCTATCTAATGCTCCTAACCTTAGAAGCTACTCATACGTCATCATGCTATACTTTATCACAGAGCCAAAAATTTTAACAGTTCTTAAATATGCGAAGCATTTTTATGTAATAGTGACAGACGAGGAGATGGATCACCTGATTGTAATTGCCGGCATTGTTACCACGTAAGACCAGTGGAGTATTGCTGCCGGATAATCAATTATTAATCGATTATGCAAATCGGGCCCTAATAGTTTTGTAAACGAAACACGTTTTACAAGCAACTGTTTTAAGTGACAATAAAAGAATAGAAAAATACAAATATCAAAAACCATAAATAATATAATGAGGTTAGTTGCTGGTCGCCAACATGGCCCCCCACGGTGTGAGCACCTAAGCAGGTGACGCAGGACACCCCCTTTCGCAGCCGCATCCACCTCTTAATTATTTATCTTCGTTCCGACGAAAAAAGCTTCATTCCTCTTCGGACTTTGGGGCCCCGTCCATATCGCAGCAAACGTCGCTCAGCACAGTATCAGCAGAATTGGGTGGCTTGTATCAAAGGTCGAAGATTCGCTAGTTGACGACACAGGGCGAGGCTAGCGCTGTGGCGCCATTAAATGGAGCTTCACCACGTAAAATAAGCGCCGTCAGCCATAAAATAAGCGATCTTCGAAAGAAAGCCGCCTAAGCTCCCAGCCCCTTCCAAAGGGCGGGTGCATGCAACAAGCTAATCCGAATTATAGCATGTGCGTCAAAAAATAGAGCAAGTAAATAGAACGTAGACACTGTAGGATGGGACGGGTCTCTGGCTTCAGAGGGAGGACAGCTGGACAGACGATCTTCAATGAAGTGCAGGGACGCGTTGTGACCTGAGACTCGAAATGGGGCGTCCCGCGTACACGCATCAGTCAAACTGTAAATGAGAATTTAAATTCATATCGACTTATAACCAAACCGCAAAAAATAAACAGTAAAAGGTCGCAAATTATATTTGGTTTATAATGGACCGAAAATAGGCCTGAAGGGCATGAACTGAGGCTCAAGATAGAGACAAAACCACCAGCCGAATATCGGCGAAAGAATTTAGAGAATAGGTGGCGCCGTAGAATTTGGAAAAAGAAGGAAACAAATTAATCCTCCAACAACGAAAGTGAAACTAATGAAACAGTGAAAAATGATTGTAGCGTCTAGCGCCCATCGTAGCGCCGTTTGCAACTTTTTAGTTAATGAGTAAATTATAAAATAACTAAAAAGTCATGTTTAAAAATGCAAACATTGCTACGCAACTAAATGTCAAACGCGTCGCTGTCATGAAAGTCGGCCATCGAAAAGAGGGCCTTCTCCCATGATAGTATGAAAATGGCAAAATGCGAATAAAAATGACATGAGCTAAGCTACATATGCGTACAAAAAACTAAGCTACTATGAGCGTATGAAAGCCTAAGCTACAATGAATGAGCGTAAGAAGGGCTAATCTACAATGAGCGTATGAAATGAGTATGTGTCGTGCGAAACTAATGAGAAACTAAAAGCTACAAATGAGCGTGTGAAGCACGTTTTGGGCAAGATGAAATTCGAAAGCAACAGAAAATAGCCAAGTAACAAATAAGCCCAAAACACGCTTATAAAAGAGTGGGTGACGAATCTACCCTACCCCGGCAGCGTCGATGGCGCGGATGTCAGGAGGGATTGACGCTTCTGCATCAGCGTGATTTGACACCCAAGAGCGAATGTTGGAACCGGCAGCTTGGTGCAGCTTATCATGAAAAAGACCAGCTGTCTTTACCACACCATCGAAGCTGCCGTAAGAACCGTCCAGTGGCGTAAGCGTTCCACCAGCGAAGCTGGCGGAACATATAGCCGTTTCAGCTGCGGCAGGGCACGACGCTAGCACGCTGTTGGCTGTGGCCGAGCATGGCGCAAGCGCGCGGCTGACGGGCGCCGCGTCTGATGTGTCCGAGCGCAGCGCTAGCCCGCTGATGCTAGGCGTCGCGTCGGATGTGTCCGAACGCGGCGCAAGCGCGCTGCTGACAGGCGTCGCGTCGGATGTGTCCGAGCGCGGCGCAAGCGCGCTGCTGCTGGGCGTCGCGTCGAATGTGTCCGAGCGCGGCGCTAGCGCGCCGATGCTAGGCGTCGCGTCGGATGTGTCCGAACGCGGCGCAAGCGCGCTGCTGGTGGGCGTCGCGTCGGATGTGTCCGAGCGCGGCGCAAGCGCGCTGCTGGTGGGCGTCGCGTCGGATGTGTCCGAGCGCGGCGCTAGCGCGCCGTTGGTAGGCGTCGCGTCGGATGTGTCCGAACGCGGCGCTAGCGCGCTGATAGTAGGCGTCGCGTCGGATGTGTCCGCACGCGGCGCTAGCACGCTGCTGGCGGGCGTCGCGTCGGATGTGTCTTTGATTTTTTAGACCTGCCAAGTTTCGCGTTCTCCTCAATAGCAGCTAGTTTGGCCTCTAATTCCATGTCGATGATTGCTCGCTTGCGTTCGAACTCGATATCTGCTAGGCGGCGTTCTTGCTCGAAACGTTTGCGCTCGGCGATTGCGCGTTCGCGCTTGATTAAGGCGTCTGCAATTAGCAAAGCGCGCTTCGCAAGACGCCGAACATGCTTGGCTTCGGCAGAAAGAGGCTCAGGGTCTGCACTGGTAGAGCACGGCATGAAACTTGACGGAGACAAATTATTGACGGATGGTCGTTGTAGTGGTGGTGTTACGACTGGTAAGACGCAGAACGGGGCCGACGCTGTGGCGCCATAGATTGTGGCACCGTCCTTATAAGAAGCGTCCCTATGTAGTACCATCGCAAGAAGGGTATGGGCATGTGCTGTCTCGTAATGGCAATAGAGATTCGCTAGTTGTAGGTGGCGGGCGAAGCTAGCGCTGTGGCGCCGTTGAATAATAAAAAGGAGCTCCGCCCCGAAAAAAAAGCACTTTCAACTAAAAATAAAAAATATGGAACGATACCTTACCGAAGGAGACGAGGGACATGCTTTACCACTTACCACCAAATCCAATTTTCTTCTGACACCATGTAAACGAAACACGTTTTACAAGCAACTGTTTTAATTGACAATAAAAGAATAGAAAAATACAAATATCAAAAACCATAAATAATATAAGGAGGTTAGTTGCTGGTCGCCAACAAGTTTAATAATCAATTTTACCTTCGACAGTATCGATTTTACATTTTTGGTCGATATAATTTGTGTGTAGGAACAGGTCTGTTCGTTTTGGTCTGGGTATTTTCTATGTATTGTACTTAGAATGTAAATACAAAGTTATGTATTTACAAAAAAATGTGTCATCATCATCATTTCAGTCAAGTAAACATACACTGCTAGACATAGACCTCTACCAATGATCTCCACACAGATCAGTCCTGTGCCGCCCGCATCCAAGGAATTCCCGCGACCTTCAACAGATCGTAGGTCCACCTTGTGGGGGGCCTGCCACGGCTTCGACCGCCTATACGCGGCCCCCACTTGAGGGCCTTTCTGCCCCCTCTGCCTTTACAACAAAAAATGTGTATAATTTGTAATTCCACTGTTGATTCTGATATGCGTAACACAGGTGCATGAGCTACTTACCTATCTCGGAGTCAGGTCAATGTTGTTATGTTGTGAAAATATTTATTTATTATTCGAGTATCATACTTTATTACATATTCACTTTTAGACATTACGTATTTCTTTTATTATCTCTAGGCGAATATTATTTTACAAACGAAAATAAAATCTTGAAAGTCGACGGATTGATAAATTAGATTTGACGGCTCCGCGTTACATAATTTATTTCCTTTGAGATTCGCTTAATGAGCACAAATGATCTTTCTAAGGTCTAATAAAGGAACAATTTAATAAATGTTCATTAAATATATCTGCACGGCTGCGATGGAATAATTCATTATTGCAAAGTCGGCATCAAAATGATATAAGCGTTCCAGCTATCAAAAATATCTGAGCATTTGACGTGATAGTGACAGACGAGCAGAATGATCACCTGATTGTGATTGTCGGCATTTTAACCACGTAACCGTATTGTAACCAACGTACAATCGATTATTAATCGATTATGCAAATGTCCTAAATAATGTAATAATCGATTTTACTATCCATAATATGGATCAAATCGATTTTCATTTTTGGTCGATATAATCGTTTAAATTGACAATGCTATCGATTAAAAGATATTGGATTTGATATGATTGGATCGAATGTATCGATTATAATGAAGTAATCGATTATTTCTAGATAAAGGTAATCGTCATTCAAACAGAAGATGTTTAAGAAGGCATAATATGTAACTGTATGCTATATATATGTATGTCAGTCTAAGCCAAGGTAGATTTTCATTTAATTGTTCAAGAATAAATGATAAAATGATAGTACACCCTGAGGTTTTTGTCAAATGCTTACATATTTTTGGTTGGTTTCAACTGTAAGATCATTTTGACTGTACAAAAAATCACGTCCATTTTTTTTCAAATAGGATGTAAAGTTTTAAAATTTCAAAAGCTTAACTCCACTAGGTACTGGTCTTCCTTTTGGTTTTTAAACCGCCAATTAGAAAAAATAAAACGAAGCTTCAAGTCATTGCCAAGATCATTATCATAAATATTTATTGCTTCATTTGGTATACATGCTGTTCTCAAATGAACACTACCAATAAAACAGATGAGCACTATCGATCATAATTATTATTTTATACCCCAAGAATAAGAAATAACTCATTTTATTAGTATTACGAACACGTTTGATACTTCTTATAGTAGAAAAGTTATCTATTAAGATATAGCCTGATTGGACAGAATGAGGAAAAACTTAATTACCTCAACACTTCGCCGACACTAATCTAACATAAAAACAAGTTCACTAAAATACAAGTTTGATCACATATTCATTCTGGCCTGCGCATTTACTTCAGGTTTTTACACTAAGATCGTAATAATGATGACTGTACCTCAGGGTATCGATCCCCCCCCCCCCCCCCCCCCCCCCCCCTTCCCAGCCTTATTGAGGGAGGAAGTGACGGGCCCCCAGTGAAGTGCACCCATTTCGCCTAGGGAAGGATGTGAAGTAAAGGTACTGTTACACACGCTTACTTTCATGCCCAAAGGCATGCTACTTTTGAGCAAGTACTAATTAGCAGCATGTGTGGCCAGAGACGTGCTACTAATAAATATGCACATAGTTCGAACGCCGGTCGATTGGAGAGTGTGGCGGAGTGCTTTAGCTCGTGTAGGTAAACAGGTTATTTTTAAACAAGGCTGGCTAATAGCATGCATTCTGATAGCAAATGTGGAAAGTTCATTCAGCATGTTCTTATTCGCCATGCTTTTTAAGCATGCTACAAATTAGCATGTGTAACATCATCAGCCTATCGCATCCACTGCTGGACGTAGGCCTCTCCAATTGTTCGCCACCGTGATCTATAAATGGCTTCTCGCATCCAGCTCTTGCCAGCCATCCTGCGCAGATCGTCCCCTCAGCATGTGTAACAGTAGCTTTTTTTTAGTGATAAGTGGCATCTGCCACTCCGTCTGCTCATCTGAGCAGACGGATCGCCTGATGGTAAGCGATTGCCCCCGCTTGGATACCCGCGCCACCAAGTCACAAGTGCGCTGCGAACCTTCCAACCCCTTCCCCCGGATTGGACCTCCGGTACTTCAGGTTCTTCAAACCTTTCCAGAGTGGGGAGCGTCTCGGCAGAGGGTTAGTCGGTATGCCTTTGGCCGGCTTCTCGTTAAGATATTCTCCTTATGCATACCCGCAGGAGGGAGAAAAAAAAGGGTATCAACGCTTATTGCGCAACCGTACCTGTAAAAGTTTCAAGATATTCCGCTGTGCGATTCGAACGTGAGGCATCACGCTGCCTCGGCGTGGTCTGCAAGAGAAGTACAAGCGCTCACGGAATACTAATTGGCGTCATCTGTGACTTTTGTTTTAATATTTCACGAAAAATGCGAGGAAACCAGCCACACGTGGGGATTTAAGAGATGCGTGAAAGTGCGGTGGTAGAGATTAACTTTGTCTATCAATTTGATTTTTCATATACACCATTATTTTTTTGTTGTTTACATCCCAAAAACCACATAATAGGTATATGCATATAAAGATAAATAAAGACTATTTAGCATGTTAGATCAACAAAGTGAGCGAAAAAAATATTTAAAATTTAAATTACTCCAGCGAAAAAAAACAATCAGCTGTTCCGAACAAATTTGATTGAATTTCCACCCGGCGATAATGTATGATAACAGCAGATTTTTTTTGCTTATTTTGTTGATCTAACATGCTAAATGGACTTTATTCACGATACCTATGATGAGGTTTTCGGGATGTTAATGATAAAAAATAATGGTGTTGGCATATTTCACGATAGTTAATCCAAATTTATTAGATATTAGAGGGTCTAATTTAAACTAGACGTCACAATCGAATCGGAGATTCCCTCCCTTTCAAACGCTTTGGTATCTTTATTGGGAAGCGACAGATATTTCTCGTTCGTTACGGCTTCTAATTAAACCATCTGATTTCACATGGATTCAGAAATTCCACGACATCAGACATCAGAGACAACAGCACTTTACTTATAATCAGTGTCAGAGAAACTATTTGAAACGTGCAGGTTTTCCCTCAATGCCGAGCCAAGATAGCTATTTCATTCTTTTTTTAATAAATTGAGACATCATCACATACATTGTCACTGTCCCAAACTAAGGATTTCTCTTGCACTATGGAAACCAGGAACAACAAAGGTGCCACAAACACCCAGACCCTATTCAAATATCTGTATCATCAACCAACATTTGTGTTAGTGCGGGAATCGATCCCGCGACTCTTGCGTCTTGACCGGCGCACAAACCACAGTGCTAAACAGGTTGTTGTTTAATAACTATGGATGACTTGCGGCTAATCACAGCGTTAATAAATATGAGTATAGTTTACCGACAGCCAATTACAAGTTTTCACGTTTAGAGCTTGTTTATTAGATATGCACATACATTTAAAAATTCCAGAAATATTTTCTTGTATTCGAACCTGTGGCAATGGGCAGGGCACATAGCGAGGAGAACAGACGGCCGTTGGGGCGGAAAGGTCCTCGAGTGGAGGCCACGTACAGGAAGTCGCAGCCGTGGCAGGCCTCCTACAAGATGGACCGACGATCTGGTGAAGATCGTCGGTCCACCTTGTAGGAGGTCCTTTAATTTGAGACCTACCCAAGGTTGAATATCGTGAAGCAAACTTTTAAGAACTAGCATTTTAACGTGTCAAAGTCATAATATTTACCATCGACCACTTTACTTTTCTAGGGGCAACCGTGCAAAAACGTCTACTTGAGCGAGGGCATACAATCATTATCGATGTTTTCCGGATAATTGTTACAAAGTTACTGTTTGTGAAAATGTAACAATACACTATTTTCTTGACTGACACCGACACGAGTGACACAACATTATGTTTGTTATTAGAAAACCGTAATGATAGCTTTTTGCGAAGAGGTTATCGTTTCAAGGGTCGATTAGATAAGACATTTTATGTCTTAACTAGACATTCAACATTATTGCACTGAAGTTTCGGCCTTATTGCATTATGAATGTTCTAACGACATTTAACGGAAATGGGTCCCAAATAAAAGTTCATGACTGTACCATTGCTTGAAACAATGGAGTAAAACTTGTTCTTTTAAGTCCACGGAGTCGCATCTCAAGACCGATTACAAAGGGTGGGATCCTCTCGGCGCATTAATTGCGTTTGTCCAATCGGACAGAGATACGAATCGGAATTCGATTCGGAGCGTTCGCAGTGCTACCCAGCCGGAGGCAAAAGCATTTTTTTTCGTGATTTCGTGTTTTGTTTTCTACTAGTATAGCCCCCATTTCGTTTCGGAACATTTGTTCCTCCTCAAACCAATAGATGGCGCTAGGTGTCGATTACTTTGCTCAAGCGTTTTGTGTTTTCGGATTATATATAAGCGTTGCTGCTGTTTGTAGGATTAACCTTTTTATAAATAGTATACTGTCCACAGTAGGAAAGGAAAAATTATGAGGAACACCTAGAAAATAATGACATTTTCGGAAAACAATAATGGAAGTAAAGTAGACGGAAGGAGAGGAAAAGAAGAAGAAATTACGTTCAACTACACTTACTGTTATGAAATCTGGTTCTCGAATAGCCTGATGGTAAGCTATTGCCGCCGCTCATAGACACCCGCGACACCAGTGGAGTCACAAGTGCGCTGCCAACCTTTAAACCCCCCTTTCCCCCGGATTATAGCTCCAGTGCGCTCACTCAATACATTATATGGGGTGTAAAGAGAAATCATAATTTCCAGATTTTTTAGAAATCGCTCTTCGGCGCGGTCGCACCAGGGCCGGTCTGTCGGGTGTGCATCCTTCGGCGAACAGGTAGCAATCCACGAATGACTTACTACCCGTTATTGCCAAGGAAAAACCGTGCCCCGCGGTAACTGTTTCGGCCTCATACCAACCGAAGTTGTAATCAGGACAGAACTGATTACCAGCAGGGCCACTCGTGGATTTAGATGCACCTGAGTTCCCATATTATTCTCGACCTGGTCTATCCAGCGAAATCTATGGCGCCCGCTCTCTTCACAGCTCGATCCGACTCCATTATCTTCTTTCTTGACCAAACGCGACGATGGTACATGGAGGGTAAAGAAAACGAGATTGAAGAGCTCGTGCACAAGAGTGCAACATAATAGGCGATAGTCAGCTAGACTACGCTGGCTCGGCCACGTTGAGAGAATGTGAAATATTTATTTTAAAAAAAATAGGTGCTAGTCGTGAGAGGAATGGAGACTGACTCCACGGATAAGAGTGACGCCCTTATATAAGATAGGAAAAAAAGTGTTTTGTATTGAATGGAGGTGGCATTAAATGACATCCTATAATTTCCTTTCATATAAAACAGAATCAAATGACATTTAGATCGTGGTATCGATCCCTACCCTGAACAAACCAATATTCGTGTAATGAACACTTAGGTTGATCAGTTTCTGGGTGCAATATAGGTATGTATAAATATTATATTTGTATTTCGTTTGATGTCTGATATACGTAACACAAGTACTTAAGCTACTTAGTACGGAATCAGGTCAATGAATGAGATGTTGTATGAGCAAGGCAAAGCATATAATATAGTATTAGCCTAACGCTGACGGTAGCTTCAGCATTCTGAAAAGCTTTTTATCTTTGAAAGTTTTTCAAACATCATGCTATTATGCTCTAAGTCAACTTTATGACACGGACAACAAATTCAAAAAAAGCCAGTGAAACGGATTTATCTATACACAACTTTACTTAGAAGTTTCATATTTTTTTCACATCTAGACAGCAAAAAGGTTTGCAGACTTAAATATTTAATATTAATTTCTGTAAGCTACTGAGAAAAAGGAATTTGACAGTGGAGTATAAGGATAGTCTTTCTCAGGATAAATAAGGAAATATGCGTGGTAACAAATAAATAAAATATATTTCGCAGTGTGTACAACCAGCACTGTCATGGAATATCTCAGCTTCCCTTCGAAATTAGAAATTTAATTGACGTAAGAAACCCATGGATAAAAATATATTTTCCTCTCATCTTAGTTTAATTCTCGGTTGCGTCCTAAGCTGTCGCTCTAGAACCCCGGGTACGCTTGGACTTCTACTACTTCGGGATTTGGGGAGTCTGGTAATTACAATCTAGCGACTGCCGTTTGACCTTCGCAACCATTTATAGGGGAACCAGACCAACCGAATCATCGTGACACGTTTCAAAAACTATCCAAAACATGTAGGTTTCCTCACGATGTTTTCTCTCGCCATTGAGTTAATGGTATATATAAGATTCATTACAGTAAATCAAACTCTGCTGTATTTGAGGTTGAATTTACGTACTCAACTGCACAAAGCTTCGTTGTTATTTTGCTGAAACTATAGAGTAACACACAGAATATCCGGCTTACAGAAAACACTGCGCCATCTGGTGCGCAATTTGAGAGGCGTATAACAGAACGTACCACGAGAGAGTGGAGCGTAACGACATTAACAACCCTTGCTTTCGTATTGACCGATCATTTTTCCGTACCAACGGCTCTGTGCGCGCGGGCGATGTAATTTTATTTATAATTAAAAAAGCCGCAGCCAGGATACACTTGCGAGCAGAGAATTTGGATCATGATTGGATTTTCCGATGGAACGTGGCGACAATGTTCAGCCTCAGATTAAAGTAGTTTACATGCCTAACCATTCTTAAATTAGTAATTACCAGTAGATCAACAATATAAGCAAAAAAATAATTTACTGTTTGTATATGTAACGTAGCTATGTTATTTTTATCGTTTATACTGACGATCTGCCTTACTTAACCTAATAAGTGTTATTTGGTATTAAAATGACTAAAATAATACCATGTATAATTACACCAAACCAAGTTGTCATATGGAAACGTAAATGAAGCAAGTCACAAGAGGCGCGGGCGCTTTAGTATCCGCACGCGGTGTGGCATTGGTCGGCGGGTGGGATACAAGGTGACACCTAACGGACAAGTTCTTTACATTTCTCATGATCCGACCTGCACCTGGCTCGCTTTTTCATTTTGATTCGTGTACATAAATGTGTCCCATTTTTTTGGTCGCCAGTATACTAATAAACCAATTTTCCTGTATAAGTATGAACCTTAATCCATCGACATAAGCGCATATTTTGAATGGTTCCCTGACACGGAAGCGTTGGTACCCTCTGACCCTTTTGCTAATCACTTTTATTTGTCCATTGACAATTCATGGAACCTGTTATGTTCTGGGGAATTGTATAAACATGATTTGCTGGAATTGGAGGGAAACATTGCAATGTTTTTGCCAAAACTAATTTTCAACTTGAAAAGTGCCCATAAAATATTCGAGGTCTAGATCAGAGATGTCGCGGCAACGTATCGCTGGCCTTTTAGAATGGAGTGCAATCGTCTCTTAAAGGTTCCTAATTGGTAGCTCTCGGGATTTACCGCAGATTCTGCAGCACTTACTTCTGCGGCCAAACTGTTTCACTAAAGTGAGGTAATCAGTGAATTTTCCGTCGTTTATATTCCTCCTCTTCTCAGCGTGTAATTCCTAGTTGCGTCCAAATTGTCGCTTTGAAGCCCATGGTACGCTTGGACGATTATCCAGGATTAGGAAAGTCTGGTTATAACAATAAAGTGACTGCTGAATGACATTCACGTGCCTTAGACAGGGAAACCAGACCTATTGGATTAAGGTTACCTACACGTTCAGAATCATTGTCTGGAATATTGTAGGTAGTGTACCGAAACGAACAGGTTTCTTCATGTTTTCCTTCACCGCCGAGCTAATGGTAAAAACATGCACATAGATTTCAAAAATCCAGGGCTGCATGCTCGGGTTTTAACCACTGCGTATGAAAGGCACGTTATCATCTACTGAGTTCATCATCGTCAGCCCATTTTAGTCCCCACTGCTGGGGCACGGGCCTCCCTCAATCACATGAGGGGTAATTGCCATACTCACCACGCTTGTTAATAGATAGATAGATAGATAGATACACTTTATTGCACAAAATTTACAGATCTTAGCCTAAGTTATTATACTAAAACAATGTAGGCGGTCTTATCGCTAATAGCGATCTCTTCCAGACAACCTCAGGGTAGAGGAAAAGTATAGCGAATTAAGAAAAGGGGTAAGGCAGTGCAAGTTTATTTATTAAATGTAGGTAAAATGTAAATTTGTAAAATTTATTTATCTACTGAGTTACTATCACTGTTTATGATTTTTAGCACATAAAGTTTCAGATAACAAAAAAATTAAGACACAAGCTAAAGATGCTTAAAATTGTATTCAATAAGTAGGACCAGTAATTTCAAATTGGTTTAACTACAGCCTTTTATTTCCAACGGTTCGGGTAGAACGTCATAATTCGTCGAATTATTCAAGGTCCACTGACTCCCGACAGTTCGCCATTCTCTCTTAAATCCCTATAAAATGTGGCCTTTGCTCATTCGGAGGATTTCCACCGAGATCTGAAGGGAAAATGTATACGACAAGTTGGATTTGTTTTCAAGATTGTCCTTACAAACGGACCTTTTCGCGATATTTTATCTAACCTCCTTATTCTTTTTGTTTCAGATAATGCTTCCCGACTGTTTCTAGCTTCAATGTTTGAAAAGAAAGGTAAAGTAACGGTTATCATATGTACAGAAAAAGTGAGTCTAATTTTAAATTTAATAAAAGGGTAAAAAATACCCTTGAGAAATTGCATCAGTATTTATTAACCTCTAAGCACAGAATTCACAGAACTTTTCAAACGAAGAAAATGACAATTTAACCGTGCTTTGACAATACTAATCCAAACTATCATTAAAAATAGTTTGAAGAGGAGAAAATTTACTTAATGTCCTTTTAGGTATTTAATAAGTCCAAGCGGTGAGGAATAAAAGAAGTAATTACACGTTCCGACTTAATTTAATCGTAAAGCAAACTTAAGCCTAATAGACTCAAAACTCAGTTTGCCACGGTCACGTTCACGGGCAGAAGTAACACCAAATCGACACTTAAAAAGTATTTTATTTAATCTAGCTCAAATCTAACTGCTCTTTGGAAATAAAATTTCCGCTTTCCCCATTTCCACTAATTCGAGCTTTAAAAGTTGTGCGGTAATTTATTGTTCCACGTGACCCTGGTTCAGTTCCTACATAAATTGTAAGACATAGCTTTTCTCCTTTAATGATTATATAATATTAAAACTTATTAAATCACAAAACATTATTTTCTAAAATGTGCACTTTCTCACACAAGAAACAATTGAAGCTTACCTATATCTTCATAACACTAAGTATAGTAAATATGTCTATAAAAACACTTGGTATACTCTGGTATTATATTCTTCTGTCTAAATGGAGTTAACATTCCCCAATGTTAACTCCATTTAGACAGAAGAATATTATTATATTGTTCTACTTCAGGTCGAAGGCTTCCCTACCCGCCTTCCAACGTTTTCAGTCAAGAACCACAATAATCATCATCATCATATCAGCCAACATCCACCTACTGCTGCTGAGTATATGCCTCTTCTTTATCACGCCACTCCTTTTGGTCCCCTGCAATCCTCACCCATTGTTTTCCTGCTACCTTAACAATATCATCGGAGAAACTGCCACGTGGTCTACCCACAGGACGTCGCCCCATTCTTGGCTGCTTTTCAGTATGAGGACTAATCCTCCAATCCGTACGCTTTTGGTGGAAATAGGCACATTTTCACTTTAGTTTCCATACGCGCGTGCCAACGTCTATGTATTAACCTAGTGTTCCTTTGGATTTGGACTACGACAGTCAAATCTTTCAGATAGGCGTCAAACTCGTCTCACCATCGATTTATCAGTTTTTCGCATGGTCTCTTCGTCGTTCCTATACCATAAATCTGTTCGGAAATAAATGTTTTAAAATTTCCGTTCCACATGAAAACAAAAAGGTCTTGTTATACTGTGATAATACTATTACAGTTTCAAAACACCTTTTGACCCTTGTCAAGTGTGACGCGTGATTTTAATCCGGGGAATTAAAATCAAGCACAAACGGAAGGGATTTAACCGTTGAAGACTTTCCTAAACCATGCTCTATCATATTGTCATTTCTGTCTCATCATCCCGCCGAAGAATATCTTTTTTTATTATATGATAGGTGGCAGACGAGCAGATGGATCACTTGATGGTTAGCATATGTCCGCCCCCACCCATGGACATCCGCGACACCAGTGGAGTCACAAGTGCTCTGCCAACCTTTAAATGAATTTAATGATTGACATCAAAATTGAGCGACGGTGAAATTGACAGGGAAGTTAAGCATCGAATCAACTCAGCATGGATGAAACGGCGACAGGTCACGGCAACAACATGCGATCCACGGATGCCTCTAAAACTGAAGTGCAAAATTTACAAATCCGTCATTAGACCTGTTGCCCTGTATGGATCAGAATGCTGCGCCGTTAAGAAGACGGATGAAAGACGATTGCATGCGACAGAGATGAGAATGTTAAAATGGATGTGTGTAGTAACCAGAATGGACAAGATAAGGAATGAGTATATTAGAGGAAGTATGAAAGTGGCCCCCATCATTGATAAATTGAAGGCAAATCGTCTTTCCTGGTATGGCCATGTAATGAGAAGAGGGGAGGAACATGTTACCAAAAAAGTGATGAGTTTAAATGTAAGTGGGTGAAGGAACAGAGGACGGCCGAAAAAAAGATGGATGGATTGCTTGAAGAATCACATGATGGAAAAAGAGGTGGATGATTCGATGACGAATGACAGGGACGTATGGAAAAGGAAAACACACTGCGCCGACACCAGATAACCTGCGAAAAGGGCAGGAGGATGATGATGATTGACATCAAAAATATGTAGGTAGACCAAATATACAGTGAGTATATATTTTGAGAGATTCTGACGTGAATTACGGCAAAGTAATATTTGAGGGCTGCCACGGTTAGTGACATACGCGAGTAAGCCGTTGGAGTGACGTCTCACCGTCCATGTATGCCCACCCAAGTCTCCCAGACATGAGACCCCACTGGGTGTGGATACATCCTTTTTTCATTGAGTAGAAACATCATAAATCGTTTTAGTATGGTAATTTTAATTGCTGTTTTCATCAAAGAAACGGGTTTTTCGTCTCCCCTAGTGACAAGGAAAACGTTAAAATATAAAACAAGACCCATCTCAAGTTGATGGAAAGGAATGTCCTTCCTTGTCTTGAAAAATACTATCAGAGACGCTAATTACAAAGGGTGTGGTCGGCGAAATGAAAAAGCGAAATTTTATTTTACAATTTAATGTCCTTCAAACCGATGTTTCGACGCAACACACATTATAGTGCACAAGTGTTTGCGCAGACTAGTGCTAGTGCACTCTCATTCCCTCACCCTCATATTTCAATGGAACACCAGCGCGACACGACCGAAGAGGGATCGGGTGAAGAACCAACGGCTTAACGTCTATTCCGAGGTACAGTCAAAAAACGAAAAGGTTCTTCAGTTTTCATATTGATTTATTTCATATGCTATGAGCACGTATTACCTTTTTTCGTAAATTTGTCAGAGAAATACTTGTGTAAATTATGCTTAACTGTTAGATCAGAAAGTTTAGATTTGCTTGTAGCAACATTGATTCCTTTTGATGTAAAGCAAATTTAAAAAAGGTTGGTTTAGATTTAGAAAACATCTTTTTAATACGGTATGCTGGTATAACTGATTCTTGCCGTGCAAGCGAAAATTTATATTAAGGTGACGAACCTTTTTATTCTCTGTACCGAACAAGATTGAGGTTTTATAATGTTACTTGTGGCCTGCCCTCACTTCGTTTCGGAACTTCATTTTTCACAGTGACTTGAAGTGTCAATTTGTTTTTTCTTTTTATTAGAAAATGAGTTCAAGGCCGGAGCATAGGCTTTTTTAAATTATACTTACTTCGAACCCCTATTTTACACTTAGGGAGTGTATTTATAAAAATCCTCTGTCAGAGATCTCCTATGCTATAACTCCTGTGCAAAATTTCAAGTTTCTTACCCTTATCCCCTTTTACAAAAAAGATTTAAGAAAAATTCCGGAACTAAATTTGTTCCAACTCCTTTTACCATGGCGTTTTGGAACGGGATATCTTGAGCTTTAATACGGTAATAAATTAAGATCTAGTTTTGTAATAAGAGAGTTATAGTTTAGGCCCTGCGTTGACAGATTAGTTAGTCAGTCAGCTTTTGCCACAGACGATTTTTTTTTCATGTAGTAGGTGGCAGACGAGCAGACGGATCACCTGATGGTAAGCAATTGCCGCCGCCCATGGACACCCGCGACACCAGTGGATTCGTAAGTGCGCTGCCAACCTTTAAACCGTCTTTTTCCCCGGATTGGGCCTCCGGTACCCTCACTCACGTGGTGAAACATAGCACAGTACCTCATGCCGGTTTTCTGTGAGGCCGTGGTATCACTTTGGTCGAGCCGGCCCATATATACCAAAGCGTAGCTCTCTAACGTGCGCCCTAACCAGACTGAGCCTTTTCATAGTAAGCCATACTTGGAAAACGACGCGAAGCTATTAGTACTGGGGTGACGCGCCGGGCGACGTTCTTTCTCTACCGCACCCGTATAGAGATGCTTTAAAACTGCGTCAGGGCCGGTTTGGATCTCTTTCACACACTGTGACTTTTTTTGCAAAAATGGTACATTCACACATGGCCTTTGCTTGTTAAGATTTATATTCATAAAATTAAAAGATTATCTAGGCACACAGCCACATATTTGGTTACCACATGCTGATATATTTGCTCAATGGGCGATGCCAGAAATTCAAAGCGATTTTTTTTTCAAAAATATCTGCTAATTGAAGAAAGTAAGATAAGTAACTTATTTTTGCTTAATTATAATGTTTGTTAAAGTCTAAACGGAAGTAACGCAAATTATTTGTTTATTATTATTTTTATTTTTTTTATTTTTTTTATAGAAAGGTCAATCAGGATGACCTCACTCCGCCTGATGGTAAGCGGCCGTGAAATCCAAATATGAGGTTGACAAGCACAAAAGAACTAACAAAGCACCCATTGTGTCTGCCATCCTCACCCTGATGGCCTGCTGAGATGCCGTTTCACGCCCCGCTTAAAAGACCCCGGATTGTATGAAGGAGGAAACACATGAGCTGGGAGGGCATTCCATGGCCTGATGGCTCGTGGCAAGAACGAGGAGCCAAACCTCTTGGTGCGCGCTGCCATTGTCTGGATGGTATGCGGATTTCAAATATTTATTTTTACACTTACAAATCACACTTATATGATTTTTTACCTTATACTGGAGACCTTGGTATGTCGATTTTTGTAAGTGCTTTTTGTCTCGCCGTGGGCAGAACTGTTTACACAGTTTTTTAACTTAACACTAATAATTAATAAAAGATAAAGATAAACTCAGTTTGTTTTTTAATTATTTTTGACTTGTTCCCGTCGAATCCTCTGGTAAGCTATTTAGATGATATGGTAGTCTTTTTTTCAACGTTCTATTGCCAAAGTAGTTATATACTTTGGGTACATGAAAGTTGCCAGCGAACATCGAACGAGTACCTATACTATGCTTATCCAAAGTTAGATTACGCTCCCGAGAGTTGATATCATTTGTAGCTAATAAATATCTATGTCTTTAACTAACCGCGAGTGTCTGAGCTAACGTGGAGATAGGCAGGACATCTGGCAAGGCGTAAAGATGATATAAGTGGACTGTAAAGCTTAGCGAATCGCAGCCAAGAATGGCATGACGTCCTGTGGGTAGACCACCTGCCCGATGGTCCGACGATATTGTGACGGCACTGGGGAAACAATAGATAAGGCTGGTAAAAGACCGAAGGGAATAGCGTGATAAAGAAGAGGCCTATACTCAGCAGTGAGTGGATGCGGGCTGATATGATGCTGATGAACCTGGAGTATCTTATAAATTTTAAATAATGTTGTGTAATCACCTTTCATCATCATCATCATCAGCCCATTTAAGTCCCCACTGCTGGGGCACGGGCCTCCCTCAATCACATGAGGGGTAATTTCCATACTCACCGCGCTTGGCAGACGGGTTGGCGAGGGTTTTGATATAAATGCAGAGTTTTCCTTCTCTGGGTGCTGATGATCATCCCAGCAGCTTTACCTTAGTCGCCTTTTACGACACCTCGGTAAGAGTGAGGGTGGCCTATTCTACTCTGCCGGGGACCACACGGCACAATCACCTTTATATTTAGTTTATTTGTTTTGTTAGTTACCTACTAGCAATTTTAGAAATCGAATCTGAAGTGCCATATTGCTATTCAGAACGTAATTCCAAGTGATTCTACTATTGCTGCTGACTGACATTGTACTTTAAAGGATTGTCAGAAAATGAGGCTTGAACTCTAAATGATTACAACATATAATTTCGTTATAATAACCTTAATTTTGCAGGTGTATAAAACCAGTTAAATATAGTATATGTACCATGGCAATAAGCTTTTGTTACCCTCATACAAATAGAATACGTAATTCCCTAAAACTTGTTTACTATACGTGAACCAGATCAAAACGTTTCATGTAATTTGAAAGCTTTGAATTGAATATACATACAATTCTATTGAAAGCCCACGAATAAACATATACATTGTATACTGTAAAGGTATTTCTAAAGAACGGTTCGGCTAACAACCCCCTCAGCTAACATTACATTCTGAATAAATCATCGTCTTATACAGAATTAGCCTTCCTTTAATGCATGAGGTTTTTCATCAAACGAAAGTAACCGAATCCTACGTTTGTATGAAATCTGGAGTTTTAGAAATCTTTGAAAAGGGAAACGGATAAGGGCTTGGTACATGCAAAGCGATGTAAAGTACGATTCAAGAGAGAATCAGTCATGTTAGGAATTATGAAACGACTGATGTTACCGTAATGGCCTAAATGCTTATATTAATAACGTCTAGATGGATATATTACTGCCGCACTCAGAGACGTCAAATTAACTTTTGTTGAGGATGGAATATGAGGCGCCTACCTAGCGTCCGTGACAGCGGCACTACAATAAGGATGAGGGGACTCACTATGAAGACGGCAGCATTAAAACGCACTGTTGAGCGTAACTTTTATATTGACAAGACCACCATTTCTTTTCACCATCAGAATCACACTGTCATACAAATTGTAAAAATATGAATATCAAAAGAAAAAAACTGTAAATTCAAATATCAATAAAGTCCTTATAAAACCATAAATCATAAAAAAGAGATCTGTCGCCAACAAATTCAATGGTTACTTAAGAAATGTTATATGTTATGTAATGTATGTTGCTATGTGTGTGCGAATTTTCAATAATATTCCAACTGAATTTAAATCGTTAAACAAATTCATATTCAAAAAGAAACTACCCAAATGGCTGACTGAAAGAAATTTCTATAGTATTAAAGAATTCTTTAACAAGTGATATTGACATTTAATAATATAAATATTGACATTTAATTTTTGGCATCATGTAATACAATTTTTAGTTTTCATTCTTCATTCTATTTTGTTATTAATTTATAATATTTGAATGCTATGTAACTAGCAAGACACGATATCTAATAATGTAATTTCCACCATGTATATAAACCGTGTTTTATGCAAATAAATATCTTGAATCTTGAAAAAATATTGACTCCTATTTTAATACGTATAACGACTCTCTATAATAATGTTAATGAGTGCGGCAGATAGTCTTCATTCACGTCGTCTAAAGTGAAGCAAGAAACAGAAAAATCTGAGCATGACTTTACTTTGCCGACACGCACACAAACAAAGCATTTATGTCGTACTTAGGAGCGAACGGCTGCCATTTTGGCGTAGTTTTAAGCGCCTTACATAATAAAGCTCGCACACGGTTTCTAGGTGGTATAATTAATCCAAAATATATTAGAATGCAATAAACCACTCCGCTTTGCAATGATTTGCCAAATGGACTTTTCTATTAAAATCAATTATAGAAGTAAAAGATAGAATAATTTGTAAATTAGTTATGCAATGAACGAAAAAACATTCAACTGAAATTTTAAACCAGACTACTTTTGGAATTTTCTGATAGCTACTACTAATCTAAATCTATACAAGCGAAAGCTGACTGACTGATCTATCAACTCAGGGCATATAAATTACAAGGGTTAGAAACTTGGAACAGAAAATTTTCACAGGGGGAGCGTTTTATAGCGTAGGGGAGCACTAAGACCCCCAGCACGACTGAGGGAGGCTGTGTCGGGCCTGCAGTGTAAGTGGGCTCTTCGCCTGGGGAACGACGTGAAGTAAGGTTCTTCAACCCGTACTCATGTCCCCTCCAACTCTGGCGACGAGGGAGCGTCGCGCTGGGGTTTGGTCGGTATGACTCTGGCCGTCTTCTCGTTAGAAGATAAGCACCCGCCAGAGGAGAGCCCGACATAACCCTTCTGCCCCCTAGCAGGGGGGCATGCATAAGGAAGCATTTCCCAGCGTAAAAAAAAGGGCGCACTAAGTAAGAATTTCTGTAAGTCTACCCACTCAGGGCCGAGTGCACCAACTTTAATTATACTTTAACCGTGCTTGCTATTGGTGCTTGCATGGTTAAAGCGAGATTACAGTTTGAAAAGTTGGTGGACTCGGCCCTAAGGGGGCAAAATGGGGTTTCAAAGTTAATAATATGCAAAATAAGTTATGTATGGGCCTCGACGCCACATTTTAAAAAGAAGAAAAAAATTGTTTTGTCACTTTATATGACTGTGTTAAATGAAGTCCAGAAACAAAGTGAGAGCGAGCTAACTAGTAAACTAATAAAATAGCTTCTCTCTCGCTCTGCTTTTAGTGTCATTCGGACCCAAAACATCAACATTTTCTAAAGCAAAGATATTTCTTAATGAGGAATTTTTGGGTCCGCTATCCAGCGGACAATTTTGGGAAGCGGAAAATTAGGCTAAAGTCCTATATTTTTGGGCCTCGCTAAGGGGCTTTAGTGACACCCTCTGGAAGGTTTTACTTTGATGAATGTTATGAATGCTTGTTTTGTCCACTTGCGCTAAAATTAGGTTTTTATTTTTGACTAGCTGCGCCTCGCCATTTCAACCGCGTGGTGATGGAATTATAAATGTTACAATAAGTACATATCGGCATAATTATAATATGTATTAATATGTAAATAAGTACCGTCGTGAGCCGTGTGGTCCCCGGCAGAGTAGAATAGGCCACCCTCACTCTTACCGAGGTGTCGTAAAAGGCGACTAAGGTAAAGCTTCTGACATGATCATCAGCACCCAGAGAAGGAAAACTCTGCATTTATATCAAAACCCTCGCCAACCCGTCTGCCAAGCGTAGTGTGTATGGCAATTACCCCTCACGTGATTGAGGGAGGCCCGTACCCCAGCAGTGGAGACTTAAATGGACTGATGATGATGATGAAGTACTGTCACGCTGCTATGGCACAAAGAAACTCTGATATAGGTTTATTACAAGGAAATCTGCTACAAATATTTACAGCAAAAATAGACACTCGCAAGAGTTATACCGCGACTGCTCCGAGAGTGACTGATATTCGATAAGAGCCCTCCGGAGGTCGGTCTAGTTGTACCCTCTATTCTGAACGAGTTAAACTTTAAGACTGAACCAGTATCAGCTCTGTTGGCAATCACATTAACAACCGTCACTCTCCAAAAATAGAAAACTTTTCTTTTAAATGATTGGCCATAGTGTTAATCCGTCCAGCAACGAAGGAGTTCGCCATCGTTACATTACTTAAGTCTTAAATTATTTCAATGTATGACTATAGTTCCGAGGCTTGTAATATGCAAATAAATAATATTTTGACCTTCTTCCTAACATTCAAAGTTAAGGCAACCTTTTGACCTCTATTCGTGTTGTAATGTCCAAAATAAAAAAAATATATTTATTTAAAATAAGGTGGTCTTTTATCACTTTCCCTGTTGCTATGATTCTCCAGTAATGTGTATCTCTGGCAATAGTATGAATGACATTGTAAACTGAAACTGCCCAAACCATTAGATACAGTATTCCCAGAGAGCTACAATTTGGGTGTCTTTAAGTCGAGAGTGAATAGGCTTCTTCTGGGTAAGCACGCTACACCTTAAACCTTATTGTCACTTTCCATCAGGTGAGATGGGGTCAAGTGCAAACCTATTAAATATATATAAAAAAGTACTACTTTTTCATAAAATTTTCCGGAATCGGTCTCGAGATTGCCACCACCATTCTTTGCTATGTGACCAAAATATTCCAAAGATATTTGTTCGAAAATGCATAGAAAATTATTGCTGGAAAGCAGCATTGAATTTCGCAATATGAACTTGCTAGTTCGGGATTTTGCTCAGATCTATAAAAAACTCATTACTAGAAAAAAAATATAATTATTGAAATGTTTAAGTGGGTACAAAGAAAAAAAAAGCACAAAGAGATTTTCTTTAGATGTCTTATTTACATCATTCTTCATCCTATTCGGTACACTTGGCAGAGTGGTCGTGATCGCAGTTGTGAAATCCATCATTAGTAAGATTGATTAAAGAAGGCGCTAGTAAACGAAACAGACACCGTCGACGTAATTTTTGTACTTTATCTTTGTAAGTTCCGAATAATTGGTGCCACAATATGAGCCGGGAGAATGGGCTGTGGTTACTTTGAGCGGGATGAAAAATGTAACGAAATACATTATATTTTTTAATTTTGTTGCTTTCTGCGGGTATTTTAGAAAACCTTTGTCGAGAATAAGCGGCACTTAAAATAACGGTTGTTTTTTAACCTTTTGCAACTCATCGTGATTCAAATAAGGGCTTTGGGAGGATGCTTTTCATAATGATAATAAAAAAGCTTTATTGTCAAATTACTCTTAGTACTAAGTTAAATCAATTGAGTTGGATTGGGCATCCGGCGCCTTCACTCACCCGATGAAAAACAGCGCAGGAGTTCATGCCGGTTTTCTATGAGACCGTGGTTTCAGTCAGGTCGAGCAGTTTTTTTATGATAGGTGGCAGACGAGCAGACGGATCACCTGATGGTAAGCGATTGACGCCGCCCGTGGACGCCAACCTTAAACCCCCCTTTCCCAGGATTATTCCTCCGGTGCCCTCACTCACGCAGCGAAACAGCACAGTGCTGCTTCTCGCTGGTTTTCTATGAGGCCGTGTTTTCACTCAGCTCGAGCTGTATTTTTATGCCGAAGCGTGCTCTCCCACGGTTGCTTTAAAATAAGGTGTTCTTTTTCCTGCTACACCGCTTTATTTTTTCACGGTCTTTGAGATCCATAGTAGTTTCAGCATCAAACCAAGCCCTTGTGGTTCCACCCTTTCATCGTAGGTGGCTCTTATTAATTTGGTAGACATTTAGCCATACAAAACAAGGCAGAGACAATACTCGACCTTTTGGGGCCTTTGTTTCCGACCTGTACCCTGAATAAACAGATAACGTATGATAACGTTTTTATAAATTACTAGTGCCCGCCCTTACTTCGTTTCGGGACAGTACTTACTACGCTGGCTCAGCGACCCGAAGTGGATCTTGGCCTCCGATATGAGATTTCGCCATTCTGGCCTGTTTTCGGCCACCTGTCGCCAGTTTGGCCGTTGTAAGTGGGCAAGATCTTTTTCGACCTGGTTTATCTTGCGATACCTTGGCGATGCTTGCCAGTTGGTCTACCCAGATATGCTCTCTTCGCAGTTCGATCCGACTCCATTCTCATCACGTGGCCGTGTCAGCGCAGTCTCGCTGACTTCGCTCGCCTGTGCGTTTTTTCGTAGCGGGAGATGGGCCACGAAATGAGCGGAGAGAGATAAGAGGAACTGGGTCGTGAATTCGAATCTGAGCATGCATCAGTAGATTTTTAAATAAATTGCAAATTTATATTTAACTCAAGCGTTGAGGTAAAAGTTTTGTATAGTTTCAGGAACGTGTAACCTATGATTCTGTTGTGATGTGGTTCCCCAATATAAAGGCTTGCCAAAGATCATACGGCAGTATTTTCAATTACCAATAATTCTGGATCATGGTCCAAGCGACTCCATGGCGACAGCTTTGAACGTTACTAGAAATAACATGCTGAGGTGATGTTCATTTTTATGTGATATTTTTTATGTGGCAGACGAGCAGACCGATCAACTATTAATAAGCGATATCCCTAGACAAAAAAAAAAATTAAGTTAAAATGAAACAACACACAAGCCAACACTTATCCCAATCATCTCACAGATTACATAAGGCTTTGCTATCTAAGCCCTTGTGAGACGCCTGTCACGAATATGCCCTTATTGTAATCGTCTCCAATTTACGCAAGTACACTGGATTGCGGGCTGATATCATCTGACAGCTTGATCCGTTTGCTGTTGTAATGGAGAAATGTGGATTACAATACAGAGATTGTATTTCACTTGTGTCACATAAGGGTGAACAAATATGAGTGCGGCAGCCGCGGGCGGCTATTGTGGGACACGAAGGTGCTGTCCAAAAGTTGTAGAGCCTCGATCTGGATTGTACAGCCACAGTCCAAAAGGCCACTCGTTAATATCAGATTTATATTTATAATGTTTTCGTTTAGCGTTACATGCAAAAACCATCATAGCGGGTAGGACATTGTTTGGATCACAGATCACTATAATATATGTAATTGTTGGTGATCAGCAACAATTATAATAAATTATATATATATTCGAACTCTTTTCTAATGCCTTTATATTTTTTACTTGTTCTTCTTTTTTACATGTCAATAAAAACAGTTGCTCTTTAAACGTGTATCTTTTATATGGTGTCAGAAGTGGGATGTGGCGACAAAAGGGGGTGTCCTGGGCCGCCCGGTTAGAAAGCTGGCGTTGCTGATCACCTCCTAAGTCTACCTGGTGTTCACACCGTGGGGGGCCATGTTGGTGATCAGCAACAATTATGAATAAATTGTATACATATTCGAACTCTTTTCTAATGCCTTTATATTTTTTAATTGTTCTTCTTTTTTACATGTCAATAAAAAAACAATTGCTTCTTTAAACGTGTTTCTTTTAGTAATGATAAATGATAAAATTATTATTTGCTTAAACGGTCTTATGATAAATAATACAATGTGCTCGTGTTTTTCTACTTTAAAATAGCATGCAAATTTGGATATTATCAAACAAAATTTCTTCAATCTAAATTGGATTTTGTATTTGATTCTAGCAAGTTTGGATCGCGTCTATCAGCTGTCACTTTTTCTTTCTTTATGTTGGAACCAAGTAAGTATGATTGCAACCAACTCTTCAATCATATTCGTATTCGTGTACCATATCGCTCACAGACGCGTGAGGCCCGACATCGCTACTTGTTCGCACAATTACCTTGTAAAACGAACGCAGGTGAGCGTGCACCATTACATAAAATAACTAAACAGTTTAACCTCTATTTCTCAGACATATATATTCGCTACCTCACCTGGCTCGTTCAAGAGAAATCTTGTTCAAATCATTAAGACTCTTTTATATTGAAGTATGAATGTATGATTTTACTTCGAATAATTCGTAAATATGTTTAATTTATGTAAGTATGACTGTCCTCTCTCTTGTGTGTATCATTTATTACTTTTATTACTGCCCCCCATTTCATAACTTCAATGTGTGGACAACGTGGTTGATTACACTTTTAAATAAGCTGTGTTCTTTGTGATACTATTAAGTAATACTTAGTGTAATTGCTTGTTGTTCCAAATAATTAAAAAAAAACCCTAAATCATGGAACTACAAAGTCAGCGGAATGTGCCGTTTTCGAAAAAAACGTAACAAAGTGTGAAAGAGAGACGCAGATGCTATGCGGGTGCGGTAGAGAAAGAACGTCGCCTAGAGTGGCAATTCTCGAGCAGTCGACATTAAAGTCGATTTTTTTTTATGATATAGGTGGCAGACGAGCAGACGGATCACCTGATGGTAAGCGATTACCGCCGCCCATGCAACACCAGTGGTGTCACAAGTGCGCTGCTTACCTCTTAACTCCCCTTCCCCTGGATTGGACCTCCGGTACCCTCACTCACGCAGCGAAACACAGCGCAATTACACAGCGCAAAGCGAATTAAGAGATTTCACACATTCGTCCATAAAAATGTTTAACTCGACTTCAAAGTCGACTGCACGAGAATAGGCCCTCGTCACCCCCCGGTAATATCGGCTTAGTGCAGTTTTTCAAATATGGTTTTTCTATAAAAAGGCACAGTTTGTTTGGAGTGCATGTCTATGCACTAAATATACCTACGCGAGTAACTTGACGGGTATATATAATACATTGTGATTCGTTTTCATAACTTACCTAATCATATCAATTACAGGAGAACATAAAATATTAGACTAAAGTCACTATTATCTGGTTTAATATATAACCTAATACCTAATATTTAAACCTAAAACGTCTGTAGATTATAAATTACATTCTAAAATGATTAGGTACCTAATGTCTGGAATATCGTAAGTACTTAGTAATGGACACGCGTGACTCGAAAGACATTTAAAAGCTGACATGTTCATCATCAGCCCATTTAAGTCCCCACTGCTAGGGCACGGGCCTCCCTCAATCACATGAGGGGTAATTGCCATACTCACCACGCTTGGCAGACGGGTTGGCGAGGGTTTTGATATAATTGCAGAGTTTTCCTTCTCTGGGAGCTGTTGATCATGCCAGCAGCTTTACCTTAGTCGCCTTTTACGACACCTCGGTAAGAGTGAGGGTGGCCTATTCTACTCTGCCGGGGACCACACGGCGACATGTTATCAGGTCAATACTCAGGTTCCAGAAAAGCGAATGAAATCGATCTCGGTTTTCAATATTTTTTTATTATTTTGTACTATCGTCATCTCAGTTGTTTTTCTTGGTTGCATCCAATGCTATCGCTTTATAATATTACGATTAGACCATGATCCAGTATTTAAGGAGTCTAATTACTACAATAATGCGACTGCAATCAGACCTTCACAACCCTTTAACAGAGGAACTAGGCCAGCTCAATCATGGTTACAAGTTACAGAATCTATCCGAAATGTGTAGGTTCCAACACGATTTTCCTCGTGATGAATGCGGTATGGTTATGACGCGAGACTTGAACAAACCGTTAAGAGTAGCAAAATTTGGCTTGTCCCATCACTAATCGTGCATAGGCTGCCTCAATTTGCCTACATAAATAGTCCACGCCAAGACAAAAGCTGACATGTTATCAGGTCAATACTCAGGTTCCAGAAAAGCGTATAAAATCGATCTCGGTTCTCAATATTTTTTTAATATTTTGTACTATCGTCATCTCAGTTGTTTTTCTCGGTTTTATCCAATGCTATCGCTTTATAACATTACGATTAGACCATGATCCAGTATTTAAGGAGTCTAATTACTACAATAAGAGAGAGAGCCTAATTAATACAAGTTAGAGAATCTATCCGAAATGTGTAGGTTCCATCACGATCTTCCTCGTGATGAATGCGGTATGGTTATGACGCGAGACTTGAACAAACCGTTAAGAGTGGCAACATTTGGCTTGTCCCATCACTAATCGTGCATAGGCATCCTCAATTTGCCTACATAAATAGTCCACGCCAAGAAAGAAGTGTAGCCGTGTGGTCCCCGGCAGAGTAGAATAGGCCACCCTCACTCTTACCGAGGTATCGTAAAAGGCGACTAAGGTAAAGCTGCTGGCATGATCATCAGCACCCAGAGAAGGAAAACTCTGCATTTATATCTAAACCCTCGCCAACCCGTCTGCCAAGCGTGGTGAGTATGGCAATTACACCTCATGTAATTGAGGGAGGCCCATGCCCCAGCAGTGGGGACTTAAATGGGCTGACGATGAAAGAAAGACGTCCCGCGGCAAAACATGGAACTAAAATTTTAGAATCCTTGTGTGTATTGACATAAAACTCAAATTTGAATATTAATGGCGACTGAAGCGCGCTTGTCACGATACTTCTTTGGTGGACTCTGTACCAAATCTGTATTACATAATGTGGAAGTGAAGCATAAGCCTGTCAACAATCAACAGTGCCTCAAGGAATCGTCAAGTCTCCTTAATTAGAATTTCAAAGCAGAAAGCAATAAATTAATCCGTATTATCCTTCTTGGCCCTTTGCACTTCGGAACGCAAGTATCTAGCCTTAATGTTTACATTTAAATTCCTCTTTGTAACATGCGAATAAGGTGCATTTTAGCTTAATTCCAACCCATTGTGAGATCATGTTCATTATGTGGATTACACGCACAGAATGGGTTTCTTGACGGTTTTATTGTAGAAGTTCCCTGTACCTTGAGTATTCCACGCATTAGTCAACAATTTAACTAATGTGTAATGTTTGTCAGGAAACACTATAATCATTATTCATCATTTAAACTGCTTACGTGTGTGGTGAACTAACACAAACTTGTTTACTAGCCTTTGCTCGCGGCTTCGTTCATCATTCATTATAATTTCAGCCAATAGACGTCCCCTGCTGGACTTAGGCCTCGGCCAATGTTCTTCACACATATCGGTCCTCTGCCGCCCGTATCTAATGGATTCCCGCAAACTTCACCAGATCGTCGGTCCATCGTGTTGGGGGCCTGCCACGGCTGCGACTTCCTGAACGTGGCTTCCACTCAAGGGCCTGGCCCAACGGCCATCTGTTCTCCTCTTTATGTGCCCTGCCCATTGCCACTTGAGACATGCAATCCTTAGGGATATGTCTGCGACCTTAGTTTTCCTGCGGATCTCATCATTTCTGATACGATCACGCAAAGAGACTCCCAGCATAGCCCTCTCCATTGCTCTCTGGGTGACTTTGAGCCTCTTTAATCGGCATTGTAATAGGCCACGTGTCGGTTCCGTATGTCATCAGTGGCAACACACAACCATTCAAGACTTTCGTCTTGAGACACTGCGGTAGATGGGCCGAAAATTTGCTGCGTAGCTTCCCAAACGCTGCCTAGCCGAGTTGGAGTCGTCTATCGACCTTCTCCTGGAAGTTGGATTTACCAAGGCTTCGTTCACATTGGGTAAAAATTGGGCAAAAAGCAGGCTATGCAACTCATAATCATCTTAGCGTTTTGTCCCGGTTGCGTCCTTAGCTGTCGCTCCGGTGCTCGGGGTCCGCTTTCCTGCTTCTACTCCTCCACTTCTCACGATCTTGTGCATCCAATGTTGTTAATTTATTGCCACGCATATCATCCCTTATGACGTCAGGCCACACCTTTTTAAGTCTACCCCTTCTGCCGGTGTGGTGATGGTATGGTGATGGTAGCATGGCCAGACATTTGTTTCCCACGTAGCTGTCTGGTTTTCGCAGGATATGCAGCAGGCTATGTAACTCTCCCTACATAAAAACGTCACGACGGACGATAAAAGACGGACAAACAAACAGACAGACACAAACTTTGTAATTTCAAAGAATATTTCGACAATCGCGCTGCTTTGATGACTTTGTAAAAGAACAATTAGGGTTCCGAAAGTAGAAAGAGAGAAAATAAATTTATTGACCAACACAAACACACACGACATAGTAACAGAGACAAGAAAAATGCGTATGTACTCTTATTTAAGGGCCTTTTCACGGTTCAGTGGCACCACCAAAACAGATTTTTAGTGATTGTAATAAAATCAAGCCAATAAAGGAAAAATTTATCAATCAAGGTTTTTAATATAAAAAAGGATGTGAATTTTTAAGCTCATAAAATATTTTGTAATTCTTCTGTTTTTTTTTATATGATAGGTGGCAGACGAGCAGACGGATCACCGGATGGTAAGCGACTGCCGCCTCCCATGGACACCCGCGGCACCTGTGGGGTCACAAGTGCGCTTCCAACCGTGAAACCCCCTTTCCCCCGGATTGGACCTCCGGTACCCTCATTCAGGCAGCGAAACACCGCACAGTGCAGCTTCAGGCCGTTTTCTGTGAGGCCGTGGTATCACTCCGGTCGAGCCGACCCAAATAAATGATATTCGTATCCGTAACACAATAATACAAAGATACTGGCTTTGTACTAAATTATCTCAATGTATGATATGTTTTATAAAATTAATTTATTAAAATGGGGGGAAATTTATTTTATTAATGGAACAAAAACACAAGAAGAATAACTAAGACAATAACTAAGAAATAAAATTAATAAAATAATAATAATAATAATTTATTGAATTTAATACTACTTACGTTTTACTTAGAACTTTTGTGTCCACTGAAAGCCTCTCAATATTTTTGCAAGGTTAAAGTTTTAATGACAATATATATTTGACTAAGCTCGAGATTTTACAAAATATATATATTTTTTATTTTTTATTTTAAATCTCAATCAAAAATATAACGTCTAGCCGGTTTTATAGTCATTTAAAGATTCATGGGCAAGTCCATTATTAAGAAATAATTATACGATTGAATAACCCACACAATGTGCACCGACTATTATAATAGAACCATTGAAATAAACGAAACCTTTGATATAGCTACCATACAAAATTCAAATTAGATGCATACAAAATACTTGCAGGTGGCGTCACATGCCAGTCGCCATTTGTATGGAGCGTTTTGAGTTTGCCCAAAATAATGTGATTTTAAAGTTGTGACCACACGGCAGAGTAGAATAGGCCACCCTCACTCTTACCGAGGTGTCGTAAAAGGCGACTAACTGGCATGATCATCAGCACCCAGAGAAGGAAAACTCTGCATTTATATCAAAACCCTCGCCAACCCGTCTGCCAAGCGTGGTGAGTATGGCAATTACCTCTCATGTGATTGAGATCAAATCTCAATCAATCAGCCCATTTAAGTCCCCACTGCTGGGGCCCCTGCCTCAGCATGGGCTGATGAAATAAATGGGTAATGAGTAAAATAAAATGAGTAAAATAATAAATGGGCTGATGATGATGATGATGAAAGTTATGATATTTTATCGGGTATTTCTATAACTGAGAGGTCTTTTGATTACAAAAAAGTTGTACTAAAAGTAC
The DNA here is from genome assembly GCA_019059595.1 of Marasmia exigua. Lineage (NCBI taxonomy): Eukaryota > Metazoa > Arthropoda > Insecta > Lepidoptera > Crambidae > Marasmia > Marasmia exigua. The sequence continues at coordinate 20,281,533 of CM032473.1, forward strand.
CTAAGTCTTAATTAGGAAGTTCAAACCTTCGTGACCTTGTCAGTCTTTTGTTCTCGTACTGGGAGAGATACAGATTAATAGCAAAAAACATACTTTGAAGTACCGAAGCAGATTTGATTCATATCGTGATTTTTTTAATACCTAAAGAACATCTGGCATCATACTAATGAAAACAAACATATACCTATCCACAAAGAACATAGAGTCTAATCTTTAAAGAAAAATCGTTTTCCTTTGAGATTCCCTGATCACTTTGTTTTGAGAGTCGACCCTTTGTTCTTGGTGGAAATATTTTTGTCATCATTTGTTAGTACAGTTAGGGGTCAAAATTACTTATTTGTTTAAACAACGTCGGCGGCAAACCAGCGTGCGGCTCGCCTGATGGTAAGCGATTACCGCAGCCTATGGACGTTTGCAACTCCAGTGGACCAGCACGCGCTGCCGATCCCTTAGAAACCTTAACACTCCTCTCACGAAGCTCATTCCACAGCCGGAGCGTTCGCGGAGGGAAATTCCTCTGGAACCGTGTGAGGGTGGACGCTCTGACGACGGCGGGCGGTGCGGTGGTAAAATGCGGCTGTCGGCATTAAGTCGACTAGTTCCTCGGAGCTCAAACCATTGTACAAGCGGTTGAATACACATAGGGAGGCAAAATCTCTCCTAAAACTTAAGGGTTCAATACCGCATGTGAATTTGGGATCGTCGACTATGCGCACTGCGCGTCTTTGAACCGAGTCAAAGGGTTCAAGCTGGTACGCAGGTGCTCCTGCCCATAGATGGCAGCAGTACTCGTTTTGGGGACGAACTTGTGACTTATATAATAAAAGCCTTTGCTCAGGAGTGAAGTACCGCCTTGCTTTATTCAGCACACTGAGCTTTTTGGATGCCAGCTCGGCTATACCTTCCAAGTGACTTCGAAACTAACTGTCGCTGGAAATGTCGATACCAAGGATCCCAATCCTCTTTGAGATAGTGAGAGTTGTATCTTAGAACTTGGGAGTGACAGAGAATGGGATTTTTCTAGCGGTGAATGCGCAGACTTGATTGTTTGGCTTTATGGTTTAAGTCTTTACTTTAGTTAATATTTTTATAGCAATCTTTTATTTTTAAGCAATTTATTCTTTAGTAAATAAAACACTTAAAAATTTCACCTCATGTTCAGGTGGGACTCAAACCCACATCTTCCACAATCCGGGTGGCTGGTCTACCAATTAGACCACTGAACGTGTTACTAAGCCGACGATTTTTTTAAGAGATTAGCTTTGTTACGCGTAAAGAACAGCCACGCGGTTTTTCAAAGATGAATAAGAATAAGAATTCATTTATTTGCTTTTGAGTAGGGTATACAGAAGATGACAAAGATATATTATATAGACCGCCCATTCCACCGTCAATAACAGCATGCAAATACAATTATTATAATTTACGACTAAGACATAGTATGCGCCTGATTTTATAATTTCTGATATAATAGTATTGTTTGATTTTTGTTATTTAGAAACTCTTGGAGAGAATAAAACCCTTGCATTACAACCCAGGTGCGCAGTGCATTCTTAAATTTATTAAAAGTTGGCATATCTTTTATATACAGAGGAATATTGTTGTATATATTCACGCACATGCAGAAACAATTTTTTTTCATGCGTGTACTTTTTGGGACAAAGTCAATAACCAGCCTATTACCATTCTGAGTATTCCGGGGGTAAACGTCTTTGGTCAATTTAAAGCAGATGTGGGTTCGAATCGCGCCTAAACACGAGATGAAATGTTTAAGTTTGTTATTTACAGAATTAGTTTGTCTTAAGCATACTGTCAAACTCTATACACCTGCAATCTGTGGATTGGCTATATGCAGCAGACTATCAACGCTCTCCGAATCAAATATAATATTGCATTCAAGGTGCTGGTGGGGCTCCAGCACTATGTTGCAACGCAATGCGCAATTCAATTAAACATTATCGAATTCCAAATGTTGTTTATTTCAATAGTTTGAATAGGTATACTTAAAAAAGCATTTGTAATAATGATAATAAAAATAGATTCTTAAGTAAATAACACACTTAAAAATGTCTATAAAAATATCAACTAAAAATAAATTGATACAAAAGTCATGTGAATGTGGACCTGTGAACATTTACATCCCTTCAACCACGTGTTCTACCAACCATTCTGAACAACATTTTGTTCTATGACTTATCGAAATTCGTCGACAATTTTTTCGACTCTCCATACAAAATCACCAAGTTACGTGACCGACTTTGTATGAAAAGTTGAAATTTTTTTATGCGAATTTCTAAGTCTTAGAACAAATGTTGTTCAGAATTGAACGTGGTTGGAAGGATGTAAATGTTCACAGATACACGCTGTATAGTGCTTATATTTGATATTTTGCCTAAAATAGGATACCCTGTGTTTCGGGCTAGGCAGGCTAAATTGGTCCTAGAAACAACTTCATTGATATAAACAATAAATACCAATTTCATATTACTCTACGCTAATAATATTTTAGAAATAGTTATTTTAGAACAAAATGACTTAACCTACATTTGCAGCAAAAAATAAACATTACATTTAAATAGCGGAATTACTAACAAAAATAACGGCATAATGCCCTTTAGAAGTTTCTCTGATATTCCAAAAGTCACGATGTATAAATACTTATTCAAACTTGCTTGTAATCTTGTCCCCGTTTAAAAAAGAACGCGTTTATATTCATTTACATTTTCTCTTATAAAAAGGGTTCATAAGGGGGATGCGTCATTATGCGTGAATCCTTAAGAAAATCCCTCGCATGTCGTTCCATCATGTCTGTCCTTCGGGACGACAGGGGTCCGCCCAAGAAACCTCGTCGGCATTTCAAAAAGAAAAACCTTTAACTGAATTGATTAAAAGTTAATACTAGAGTTCTACCGAGCGAGAGCGATGGTATAGCTTAGTGGACTGCCTCGGTGGCGCAGTGGTTAGTGGGTCGCACTTTAAAGCGACGGCTACGCAAGAGGTCCAGGTTTCGATCCCCGGGTGGCCAAAAAATTTGTACCTAAGTTTTCTGTAAGAAATTCTTAGAGTCTGGAAATTGGCGGTCTTGTACCCCCGTGCCTCGGAAAGCACGTTAAGCCGTTGGTCCTGTGCCCAATCCCTCTCCGGTCGTGTCAAAACAGTAGTGTCTAAACGGAATATGAGGGTAAGGGAATAGATAGTGCACTTGTGTTTGCGCACACACTTGAGCACTATAATATATCCTGCGTACGTGACTGATGGTTGAGATTGGCCGCCGTAGACGTAATCGGAGGATATTATAGCTTAGTGATTCAGAACGCGGGCTCCACAGTGACAGCTTTGGATCCAACCTTATACGCTAAGATAAGGGACCGGAGTTATACCGTGAAAGAGCCATATTACGGCATGTATGGGCCGGCTCGACCGGAGTACTACCACGGCCTCACAGAAAACCGGCGTGAAGCAGCACTGTGCTGTGTTTCACTGCTGAAGTGAAGGTACCGGAGGGTACGTCAGCATACTATGCCTATGCACACGCTGGCTATCGTACGGAATTAATTTATAGGGATGCAGCCCAGATGCCACTCAAGTCTTCATTTTCCAAAAGAGATGTCTTAGAATTTGAGTAAATATATCAGAAATGGAAAGCTGCAGACCCCATTTCACCACCCAAATTCTAACGTTAACCTCTATTTACATAGTGGAATTATGCAAATTTGTTAGAGAGCGTAAAACTATAAATTTACACTCAAGTTTTCTTTAAATATAAAGCTATGAAAAAGTTAACAATCTCCACCGTTTGTCGCTTGCGAATTGGGCACTCCTGTACACCGGTCTTCTTAAACAAAATTTCGAGTAAAAGACTCATCTCTCTGCGAATGTGGACTAGAAGAGGGTACCCCAGAACATATATTTTTTAACTGTCAGAAGTACCCCAGCTCATTGTATGACGTCCTTCCCTCAAAAATTTCCCGCCCTATTAACTTCCCCTATCTCCTCTCTCTTTCTTTCTCATCTTATATAAAATATTTATGTAGGTATATTCATATTTATAATATTAGACTATAGTATTATCCAATACTCAGAATCTCCCAACCAATACTGTGTTGTCTATGTGACGTGTACGTTTTGTTTGTTCTAGATAGTGTCCATGTCTGGTATATTTTGATTTTTTATATATATAATTTAAACTCAATCAATTAAAGAGTATCCAACTCTAAACACCGGACAATTTCGTCTTCAAACACGTGTCTCTTTAATCACTCGACATTGGCAAAGTTAAATCGAAATTCGATAGACGCCATAACACAAAAAAAATACACTCAAGTTGAGGACCTAATTGCAACCACACATAACCTTCGGCATAAAAATCGATTAGCGCTGCCTAACACTCAATTGCAAATAGTGAAAAATGGTGCATACGACATGTCTATTAAAGTGTACAACAAGATTCCACGTTATCTAAAAACTAAAGAGAATAATCCACTTTTTTATAAAAAATTAAAAGAGCATTTAGTACACAATTGTTTTTATAATTTACTGGCCTTTTTCGAGCTAAGAGAAAAATAATTTATGTTACCTAAATATGATGAAAGATGTAAATGACTCATCATCATCATTCATCATCAGCCCAATTAAGTCCCCACTGCTGGGGCAAGGGCCTTCCTCAATCACATGAGGGGTAATTTCCATACTCACCACCCTTGGCAGACGGGTTTGCGAGGGTATTGATATAAATGCAGAGTTTTCCTTCTCTGGGTGCTGATGATCATGCCAGCAGCTTTACCTTAAGTCGCCTTTTACGACACCTCGGTAAGAGTGAAGGGTGGCCTTATTCTACACTGCCGGGGACCACACGGCGTAAATTACTCAGTAATACTGTAATTTTTAATTGTAGTTTTATGTTTCGACATTTTTAGTCCATAATATTTAAAATAATTTAAGTTTTTTTTTTGTAGTTTTTATGTTTTGACATATTTAATTTTTAATTCATAATAATTAAAATAATTTAATTAAGTAATCTCTGCAGTGCCTATACGGGGCTCATGTTGCGAACCTGATTAATTTAAGATCTTATGTAACCACCACATGATGCAATAAAGAATATGACTATGATTACCAGAGGCTTAATCTGGGGGAAAGGGAATAGGTTGGCAAAGCACTTGAGACTCCACTAGAATAAGCAAACGAAGCAAATCGGGGAGACTTTTCCAACCGACCTACTTAAACTTGCTCTTACTAAGTTAGTCCTGTTACAATAAACTGAATTTTGAATCGCCGCCAAATGAAAATTGCATAGTCACGTCTATAACACTTGAATAGAAAAATTACATCCGCTACAATGAATTGGAATTACGTTCGGGCATTCCAAATTGCGTAATGGGTCGGATTAAATGATATCACAATCAAGTAAATACGCTCAGTTAGTTCAAATTATTGTATTTGGCACCGAGTTCAACAAAACCTAATTGGGAACTTAAAACAATAATCACCTCTTGTCTGGGATTTTAAACTCTAAGATCTGAACTGAACTCGTCAGTTTAGTCTGGCCTGGTTTACTCGTCTGGCTTGGAAGGCTACCTTCACTATTACTACATAATATAAAACAAAAAAAAAAATCCTTGAGTGGAGACCGTGACTCGGTAAGTGTAGTGTAGGACGCCCTGCGACAAGATGGGATGATGACATTCGAAGGCTGGCTGGTGTGGGCTGGATGAGAGTGGCCGAAAATCGGGAGCAGTGGCGTGCATTAGGGGAGACCTATGTCCAGCAGTGGACGAGTGTGGGTTGCTGATGATGATGATGATAAAACCAAGTTTCTTTCGCTGTCTGTGTGCTTAGATATTTTAAACTACGCAGCGGATTTTGTTGCGGTTTTTTGAATAGAGTCATTCAAGAGGAACCTGCACGTCTTGGACTTTTTCCGAAAAATCGTAGGTACATTCCAGTATTTGAGATCATGATTCTGAATATTTAACCCTGATCCTGTTGGTCTGGTTCCCCTGTATAAGGGTTGCGAAGGTCAGACGGCAGTCGCTTCATTATAATTACCAGATTTCTCGAATCCTGAATCATGGTACATGCGTACCCCGGGCTTCGAAGCGACAGCTTTTGGATGCAAGTGGCAGGATTCAAGAGGAAAATTATAAACATAATAATATATGGATAATATTGCATCTATCTGAAGCCAGGACAGGTCGCTAGTTGAAAGATAAATTAAGCATGTAATATAATACACATCCAACCGCCGTGTGTACACGAACTGAACTGCGTAAAACCTCTTCGTTATTTTCTTTATTTTCAGTTTAAAAACAACCAAATAAATAATATAGTTTCAACCCAGGTAAACAAATATAAATTCGATTGTTTAGTACGATTGGCGTGTAACCGACTTGTTAAGGTATAACTCGCAAGTTTTTACGGTTGAACAATTGAGTTGCGAGGCTCGGTTTTTTTGACAAGTATTGTTTTTACTAGGATTCCCAACCTTTGTAACTAATTTAATATTGGACCTAAGGGCTTATTGAGATGACCTGTTTTAGTCACACGTTTTACACGATTTGAAATTCATTGCTGGAAACGTTCTGCGCATTTTTTACAGAGCATACTACTGAATAGTAATGAACTACAAACGTTTAAAACGCGCTAATCAAACGCATCATCTGGATAAGCTAAAAGTCAGCAAAATACTTCAACGTTTTGTGTTCACGATTCTAAAATGTTTCATCTGACCTAAACATTGTTCACATTAATATCGTATTTTACAAATTAATGAACAGAATTCCGTACGATTGCGTGCCCTCTCTGTCTCAGCTGCGAGGGATGCCGCAAACAATCAGAAAGTTTCCATCGAGCGAATGAGTTCGTGTTCTTGTAATCGCCATATTCAGCCTGTGTGGTAGACCTGGCAAAGACATATCTTTCAAAAGAGTGGAATATTTGCATCTGGATCAGTGCAAAGATGCGGAACAGTGAAACGCTGCATTTGAATCATTTGGAACATGAACTTTCAAATAGATCCGTGATTAATTGTTACGAATGAATAATGGATCCCCTCCTGCATTTCCATATAATATAACTATCTCTTTTCCCCGCGTAATACATGGAAAGATGGGTAACTATTCACCCTGGACAGCGCACAGCTTACTTTTTAGCTCTGAGTTCGGATCATTCCGCTCATTCGGATCATTCGGCTCACTCGGATCATTCAGCTCATTCGGATCATTCCGCTCATTCGGATCATTCGGCTTCACTCGGATCATTCAGCTCATTCGGATCATTCCGCTCATTCGGATCATTCGGCTCACTCGGATCATTCAGCTCATTCGGATCATTCCGCTCATTCGGATCATTCGGCTCACTCGGATCATTCAGCTTATTCGGATCGTTCCGTTCATTCGGATCATTCGGCTCACTCGGATCATTCAGCTCATTCGGATCATTCCGCTTATTCGGATCATTCGGATCACTCGGATCATTCAGCTCATTTGGCTCACTCGGACTCGAGATCCACTTGAGTCGAATGAAACATTTGGAGCGAATATTAGAGATTCGAAACAGTGTATCATTGAGCTGAGTTGGATCACAGAGTCGTTTCAGTAAAGAGTAACACACGTCTTCTGTGTGTGAATACATCTGGGCCGCGTGTTAAGCCAACTTCTGACACGGCCTGACTTTTCATTTTGCATTTTTTTGGCTTGATAATGTTGAACGGCATCTGTTTGGACTAGGTTTCAAAATAGCTGACGTTGAACAGAGGGAAACAATAGTTTACACGTGCAAAACTTTACAGACGGCGTGCTGGTGTATGTATTATGTAACCACATAATAATAGGTACATAATTTAACTAGCGCCTGTAGGTGTGAATACTTTTTTTCCTTTTTGTATCAGGTGGATACAAAAAGTATTCACCTAAAAAGTCTATTCTGAAAGAGTTCCAAACAAATTGAGAAGGCATGCATTGACCACGACACATTTTAAAAAGACACTCAAAAGATAGAAACGATCTTGAATATTGCTTTTGACAAAAAAAAATAACCCATCCACGTTAACTTAAAATTTTAGTTAACAATCTTTATTTGGCCTGTTTTTAGATATCGCCATAGTTATTACACTGCTACGATTTGATATTTACAATGCTGCTAGCTGCTGCAGGATAAATACAAACTTCAATTTAAATAATATTGAAATATGCCCCGTCTGCTCTCCGATAAGCTATATAAGTACCTCAGTTCTGTGGAACAGTTTTCCTACGGGAGTATTTCCCGACGGCTACGACTTAGGGACCTTCAAGAGAAGAGCGTACTCCTTTTTAAAAACGCATTAGCATCTCTCTGATTTTGCGGATGTTCATGGGCGGGGATGATTGCTTTACATCAGGTGACCCAGGTTCCATCAGGTGGTTTGTCGCCTCTAGCATAAAAAAAATAGTGTTATACAACTCTTTTATACATCTAAAAGTGCTTCATGACTCTTTTTTTTATGTGATAGGTGGCAGACGTGCAGACGGATCACCTGATGGTAAGCGATTGCCGCCGCCCATTGACACCCGAGACACCAGTGGAGTCACAAGTGCGCTGCTAACCTTCAGACACCCTTTCCGCCGGATTGGGCCTCCGGTCTCCTTACTCGAGCAGCGACACACAGCACAATGCTGCTTCACGCCGGTTTTCTGTGAGGCCGTGGTATCACTCCAGTCGAGCCAGCCCATTCATGCCGAAGCGTGGCTCTCCCACGGTTGACCTTTTATGTTTATTTTTATAGAGAGGCCAATCAGGATGACCTCACTCTGGCTGATGGTAAGCGGCCGTGAAATCCAAATATGAGATTATTTTTATGTTATGTATATGTTATATGTAGATTAAATATGCTTTCCAAAAGTTTAAAGGCACTTGTCGGACGTTTTCCTAATTATCAAGTTCCTCGGATCACGTAGGTAACTTCCTATCTACGGTTATAAAGCAGCCAAATTTCATTCTGCCGTTTTATCACCTCTTGTGATGGACTTTTCAAGATGAGGTTTTTTATGACTTAAATTGGACGTGTTAAGAGCTCCGAAAGTGACGTTAAACGGGGGCACCGAGACTCACCAGATGCTTGAGGGGAAAATGTTTAAGCAACTCGCGGTTTTACTTACAAAAAGGTTGTTACGGGTTTCCGCAAATAGGTACAGCATTTACTTATAAAAGAAAAAGGCGTGGCTTGACGTCGCAAGGGATGAAATGCGCGCAAAGATCCTTGATGCTGAAGACAATGTTAAGTGGAAGGGACCTTTTAAAATTATATTTTTCGAAATAAATTTATAAATGTCTGCAATACTGAAACTCAAAACCAAACAATCAATATCATATCGTGCAATTTCACTTACGTGGACCGTGACCGTGACGTTAACTCTGGGAGAGCCACGCTTCGGCATGAATGTGCCGGCTCGACCGGAGCGATACCACTGCCTCACCAGAAACCGGCGTGAAACCATTTCACTGAAACGCCTGTGCTGTCTTTCGCTTAGTGTACCCTACTTGGACAATTCGGGGGAAAAGGGTTTAAAGTTGGCAGCGTACTTGTGACTCCACTGGTGTTGTGGATGTTCATGGGTGGCAGCAATCGCTTACCATTATCTGCTCGTCTGCACCCTGCACCAAATTATTAATTTATATAGACTACATAAACACACTCATACGTACAAAACTCGACTCGAAAGACGAATCGCTTGCGTGCTGTGTTTCGCTGCCTAAGTGAGGAGTGCCAGAGGCCCAATCTGGGGGAAAGGGGGTTATCAAGGTTGGTAGCGCACTCGTGACTCCACTGTTGTCGCGGGTGTCCATAGGGCGGTGGCAATCGCTTTCCATTAGGTGATCCGTCTGCTCGTCTTCCACCTATCACATAAAAAAACGTTTATTTCTGTTATAAACACCAGACCAAACAATCAAATATCCACGTGCAATATCTTGCACGTGCCAACAGCAATAGTTAATACATCGAATGCAGCGCGATCGGTACATATTGCAACATATTGGATTAACTGTGATTAACTTATAGCCTCGGAAATAGCGTTTAGTGCTGCTGACGTCACGTGATTAGTGTTTGCTGTTATGAGTTACTAATACCATAGCTAATACTACGTTAATGAAGGTGCCTGATTGAAATGCTGGAACTATTAAGCTTTTGTATTATTTGAATTATGAAACAACTCTTTTATGTTTTGCATGTCCTTGACAAACTTTTTCACAGTTTGGCAGAAAGCATGTTTTTAAAATTTCTGTAATATTTTTAAATAAATACATTTTAAAAAAAGCTATTTATTAATCCTTTGGGTGCCTCTTCAATCTTAAAGCCATGCCGCCAGTTTCTTAAAATTTTCTATATCTTTTGCGAGACCGTTATTCGTACTGTGGAATCAGCTGCCTGAGGAGATATTCCCTAGAGGCTACAATTTGGGGGTTTTCAAAGCTCGAGAGAATAGGTATCTTGTAGGTAATCGTGCTACATCTCAGACCATATTATCACTTACTATCAGGTGAAATATGGTCAAACGCTTACCTATCTACAGTAAAAAGAAACCTTAGAATTGTTCCACGTTGGTAATTTACTAATCAATTTTAAATTTAACGGTGAAAAAATATGAAGAGCTTTCAATCACTGATGCCATTGCAATACATCGTGCATTAAAAAAACAAAATACTGTCGAAAAATGACCTTTAAAGTCAGTAACCAAAAGCTCCAATCAAAAGCGCAGTTTTCTCGGAAGTCTGACGAGATTCATCGAGTATCGGGTCAGAGAGGCATGGAGAGGGCAATCAACACTCGGAATCATGATGCAATGTGCCGAACTGCAATTTTTGGACAAGTTTTAGTTGGCCTAGCAAAAAATAATCTAGACATGGGTGGGGCATTATTATGAAAATGTACATGGCGAGGAGACGAAACGCAGAAAGCAGATGATGCGACCATCACAGCGATGTATATTAATGAGATCTGAGAAAACGGAAGTCAACAGGGCATAAGATTGTAAAATAAGTAAATAAAAAGGATTATCATCGTCATCATCATTTCAGCCAATAGGCCTCCCCCAATGTTCTCCACACAGATCGGTCCTGTGCCGCCCGCATCCAATGGATTCCCGCGATCTTTACCAGATCATCGTCCACCTTGTGGGGGGCTTGCCACGGCTGCGACTTCCTGTACGTGGCCTCCATTCGAGGACCTTTCCGCCCCAACGGCCGTCTGTTCTCCTCGCTATGTGCCCTGCCCATTGCCACTTGAGGCATGCAATCCTTTGGGCTATCTATGTGACCTTAGTTCTCCTGCGGATCTCATCATTTCTGATACGATCACGCTGGGAGACTCCGAACTTAGCCCTCTCCATTGCTCTCTGGGTGACTTTGAGCCTCCTTAATCGGCACATTGTAAGCGGCCACGTTTCGGTTCCTTATGTCATCACTGGCAACACACACGCATTGAAGACTTTCGTCTGGAGACACTTGAGACAGTAAAAAGGATCCTTCTCCTAATTTTCTCATCCTAGCGTGTATGTCACAGTAGCATCCAAAGCTGTTGCTCTGGGGCCCGAGGTACGATTGGACCAATCAAAAGAGTCAAGGGTGACAATGTTAAAGCTTTAATGTTAACTAACTAACTAGGTTGGCGCAGCGACCCTTAGTGAGTCGTGGTCTCCGATAATAAGAGCCTCCATCTCGGTCGGTCTTGCGCCACTTCCTGCCAGTGATCCACCCAGAGTCCACGCAAATGTTTATCGACCTCATCTGTCCAGCGGTATCACGGACTGCCGACAGGCCTTCGCCCATTAGGAAGTCTCAAGTTCGCTCTCTTTACTGCACAATCTTCTCACATTCTCTCGAGGTATTAGAAACTTTGATGTTAGAGACTATTTTATTCCCGTTGCAGTAAAACCGTTGCTTTGGACGCAATTCGGAATGAAATACTCAGACGATGATACTTCATGAAAAGTAGAAGAAAGAAGTCTTAATTAAAACCAAACTTTCAGCAGTATCTAGTATAGATAAAAACGAGTAGAACTACTAACATTCAATTATGTAAGTACTTGTATCTACTTTTTCCTCTGAGGTTGTACTCTATGAGTTAAGCTGGTGCAATGTTACTGTTCTTTTTGTTGTTCAAGTTGCTCTTAACTCTCAACACAGAAATTGTATTTCCGCCAGAAACCAGTCCGTTCCTCGCTGAGCTAAAACTTGGCAAAATATCTTTAACCGAAAAATAGGTTAGCGTTGTATAGAACAAATTGCTGAAAACGTGATGTGTTATTGGAATAGCTTAGTTGCAATAGGGGAAAATATTTCACGATATTTGTTTGGGTGATTTAGAATTGCATAAGACATTTGAACTTATGAATAACTAGCTGCGCTCCGCGGTATTACCTGCATGGTATCTTTATAAATTGTAGTCAATGTTATTCTGATATACGTAAATTGTAGTATTGTAATTATCATCATCATCATATCAGCCCACATCTACTCACTGCTGAGTATAGGCCTCTTCTTTATCACGCCATTCCCTTCGGTCTCTTGCCAGCCTTATCCATTGTTTCCCCACTGCCGTCACAATATCGTCGGACCATCGTGCAGGTGGTGGCAGCATTTTAAAGTTACAACCTGTGCGGATAAAGAATGGGATCAGAAATGGCGGCGCATCTATTCATTTCTCGCTCGCACACTATTCGCACACTGATCCCATTCTTTATCCGCACAGGTAGTACATCAAAATCCGTTCAGTAATTTTCTCGCGAAAGAGCAACAAACATGTTGCATAGGTACATTCTCCCAAATTTTCGCATTTATAATATTAGTTCTTATATATTTTTCCGAACATTCCTTCACTGAACTGAACTTTTTTTTAAATATAATAGTGGCAGACGAGGTAGCAATCGCTTACCATCTGGTGATGAGTCTACTCGTTTGCCACCTATCATATTAAAAATAAACTCCGGAACGTAAAGTTTGTGAATATGGCTTCCAAGTAGACGAAAAAAAAGAAGTAGGTCTTACAATATGCTAATGTCATCATTGTGCATCATCGCCGTAGGGAGTGACGTCACATTAAGCCAATGAGTGTTTCCACGCAAACTTTGAAGTGACTATTTAATCATCATCATCATCATCATCAGCAACCCATACTCGTCCACTGCTGGACATAGGTCTCCCCTAATGCACGCCACTGCTCCCGATTTTCGGCCACTCTCATCCAGCCCACACCAGCCAGCCTTCGAATGTCATCATCCCATCTTGTCGCAGGGCGTCCTACACTACGCTTACCGATTAATCATTATTTGTGCATATTGTAACTTTTTGTTTTTTAATATCTTTAAGATAACCTAAAATGTATAAGATAGAATGTATAAAACTTAGATACAAAAATTACGTTACTTTCCTATTACAGCAATATAATATATATTAGCTAACAGATTCCTACTAAACGAGTGTTAAGCATGATTGAGTACAGACAGCCCAATCTACTGATTTGCAATTAGAAGCGAGTTACAAGCAAACATGGCCGCTATTAATTTGTAGGTAGTGTCTATTTCTAATATATTTTTTGTGTAATGCCTCCCTCGTAGCGGATGAGCTTTTTGAGACAAAATTGTCATAATATCTTCTTGAAAGTAACCATTTTTTTCGTAATTGCTAAAAATGGCCATTTTAAGCAATAATAAGAATAATTAAAATGATAAGGTTGGCAGCGCATTTGTGACTACACTGGTGTCGCGGCTAACCATCAGTTGATCCGCCTGCTCGTCTGCCATCTATCACGTAAAAAAAATAAGAAATATAGTTACTTGTACGAAGATGATATAAGTACATTTAACATAGTAATTAGAAAACCGGCGTAAAGCAGCAATATGCTGTATTTCACTGCGTGAGTGAGGCTACTGTAGGCCCAATCCGGGGAAAGGTGGGTTTAGAGGTCGATAGCGCATTTGTGACTCCACTGGTGTCGCGTATGTCTATGGGCGGCGGCAATGGCTTACCATCAGGTGATCCGTCTGCTCGTCTGCCACCTATGACATAAAAAAGTACACTGAAAAACCCTTCTACGTTTGCTCGTTTGCCTCCCTTTCTCATAAAAAAAAGCTTTAATACTCTCCTTTATGGATTCACGGTTGTACATTTTTATAAATGTCTCATAATCGACACAATTAAGGTGACGGGTAGGGCACACGGGGCAGAGTAGAACAGGCCACCCTCACTCTTACCGAGGTGTCGTAAAAGGCGACTAAGGTAAAGCTGCTGGCATGATCATCAGCACCCAGAGAAGGAAAACTCTGCATTTATATCAAAACCCTCGCCAACCCGTCTGCCAAACGTGGTGAGTATGGCAATTACCCCTCATGTGATTTAGGGAGGCCCGTGCCCCAGCAGTGGGGACTTAAATGGGCTGATGATGATGATGAGGGCACACAAGCGACGTCAATCGATTTTAATTTTTAGTTACTAAACCGGATCTATTTTAAACAATTTCGGGGTAAGAACCTCTCGACAAACACACTATTTATTATATAACTATGCACTTCTTAAGATCTCAATGTCGTACCGGTTCAATGAGAAGGTGGGTGGCAAAAAATGACGTGTACAGCCTTTATATTTTTTAACATAAATGTAATTTCAAATATTTCGCCACAATGTTTGTCGCTGCAGTTTCATTCGCCCTGGTGGGATTCGCTTAAAAAGACTTTTCGCTCCAGCGTACTGCACTAAAAGTTTTTAACCACGCCGACCTGTCTGTAACTACGTACGGGACACCCGCTTAAGGTAACGGGTAGGGCGCGTGCCCTACCCGTGTGATAGCTAAAAATTAAAATCAATTGGCGTGGCCAATTGATTTTAACTTTTAGCTACTAAGCCGGAACTATTTTAAACGATTTCGGGGTTACAACCTCTTGACAAACACAATATTTATTAAATAACCATCCACAAATATTGTATAAATCCCGCCCCGGATACGCCTTGCTTCCTAGAACCATCCATACCAAACGATGTCATTCTGCTTAACATTTCCGGGAGTTCCAGCCTCCCAGTCTTGTCTACTAGGTAACAAGACTGTAAGCCGCTTATCGAAGGGGTGTTCACGGATCATGGAGTCAGAGGGCATATCCATGACCATAATTTTCATTAGTTCATTGTAGAGGTTTCTCATGACCCTAGATTGCCATCTCGTCCTCCCTCTGATTTTCGCTCTCTTAATAGCCATCCTCGCTTCTATCTGCACGTGAATGTGCAGAGGTGGAATATTCAGGAGGGCATCCAGTGCTGCAGAGGGAGAGGACGAAAGAGCGCCAATGGCTATATGCACAAATATTGGGTCCGTTTTTGTAGGCAAAAAATTGATTCACGCCAAAAGTGGCCACTTTTGGTGTGAATCAATTTTTCACGTACGCGTTGGACCCAACATTTTTGCATGGTTATTTAATAAATATTATAAATGTTTACCAAGAGGTTGTAACCCCGAAATTGTTAAAAGTAGATATAGTTTAGTAGATAAAAATTAAAATCGATTGGCGTCGCTAGTGTGCCCTACCCGTCACCTTAAACACGCAGTTATCGATATCGCTTCCGAATGTATGAAGTCGTGAAATCACAAATTGCCAGTGACCCTTAATAAATGATCAGTTTAAATATCATTCGTAACAAATATAACCGTTCGTCTCAAACCTAAAACCATCACATATAGTTTTGAGCTTAGAGCACTAACTATTAAGTACCCTCACCTCGTAATGACTCAAACGTGATTGGAAATCTCAAGCCACAATAGACTCTCCAGTCTTCATTATAAGGTGTAAAGTGGCGTTCATCGGGTTGCAATTTGCCAACATGTAAGCGCTCTTGAGTACGCTCTGGTCGTTTTTATTTAACAACAAAAGAGCACGTGGGCTCTTTAGAAGCAATCAGGGAATAGGGTACAAAGGATAGGAAAGTGCTGGTCACTAAACGAACCCCGATTGGTTTGTTGTTAAAAAGATTGCGATAAAAAAAACTGTACAGAGCCCTCGAAGTCGTCAAATAATATCACATGATGGATTTGTTTTTAACCAGAAAACATCACGTACCTGATCTTGTGATAGGATATTAAAAACAACTTTCTAATCAATGTTTCCAGAGACGTCCTTTCAAGAGATAAGCTTGAACTAAAATCATTCATTTCAGGCCTCGGAACCCATAATAGTATTTTTTAGTAACAATTTTTCTGGGTCATTTCACTTAGTACTTTTTCCCTTAGTATGGGAAAAATAGTTTAACGGTTTTCGTTAGATGCAGCTTGTAAAAAGCAAGTAGAGCTTGTAAAAAGCAGTCAAGCCGGTGGTTCGGCGTTTTTTCGGTAGATGTCACCACATCGCGCCAGTAAAGCGTGTTTCCGAAACAATGAACTCAAGCCGCCTGCCCACATTAGTAATTAAATAAAAGTATGGGAACTAACCAGAGATCTAGAAAGTATTGGGAGTTTTGGTATATAGCAGATAAAATTATTTATGATATTTTATTTAGTCGTCTCCCTGACTGATTCTCGAGGGTGGCCCTACTACATAGCCGTTGAGTATTTATCGTTTTCCTCTAGATGGCGCTAGCACTGACTAGGCGACTGATGTCTCTATCTCAGTATGGATAAGTTACTCAATGATAGATATCATAGATTTCGGATCAAAAAACACACATGTAAACATTATTTAAAAGTAGTTTTTTAGATCTAGCCGCCCAGTCCGCTCGTGCTCGTCCACTGCTGCTGTAACGTAGCCGAAACGTCGAGCCAAATATGTGAGTACACAATGTTGTATCACATAAGAAAGATCGTGTTAATTCCCGTCTTGATATATTTTAATTATTTAATAGCTCAGGAGAGTTTATTATGAGCATTTGTGTAGCAATGAAATGGTAATGTTCGGTGCAGCAGTATTTCGAAATGTTAATGGCTCAGCGTGAAGTCTACTCAACGATCAAACCACTGATTCGCCATTACTAGAACTGAGGGATGCGCGTGACGGCATGAATATGCTCTACAAATGTAGCGATACGCCGAGGAATATTCTCAAACAGCCAAATGATACGGGCCAGTTCCTCCCAAAACGCAAAAGTTCAATTTGTAAAATGTTGACGCATGACATTTTAATATATAGCACTTACCAAGCCTCTTGCATCCCGAATTTGCTGCATCTTCCCTGCATCGTGGCATAGTTTCGGAAACATTTCTACAAATATCTAGGTCGCTGAATGCTGTAAAACTGCATTTTGTTCCTCTTGTTTCGTTCTTTTAAAGCTGGTATTTTCAAAGTTGTAAACATTTAAGGTTGTCTTTGTCTTGTTGTGAACAACACGTTAGCTCTCAGAGAAAGGTGCTGAGATTTATCAATTGAAAAATAAATACCATCGAGTATTTTTCTAACGTTTTGAAAATTATTCATTGCGAATAAATTATACTCCTAAGGTTAAAAGTCGAATGTTGATGCATCCTCATCATCTAGATCGTCAGTTATTTTCCTTTCCCTTGGATCTTCCTGAGGTACAGTTCTGTAGGAAAGTTTGGCTGTAGTGGTATTTTTTGACAATAAATATGACTTAAAGACCTTAAAGGGCTGAGTGTTCTCCGTTCTACAAGGCTATCAGTTTTTTCTGATCTCGTAGATGTTCAGTTGCTTATGGCAGCAATGATGAATTTCTGAATAGAAAATTAAAAAATGTAGAACTACCTAGTTATCGTTTACAAGGATTTTGGGGTGGCGTACTTTTAAAGTTCTTTGTTATTCTTGCCACTGCATTTTTTTTTATTGTGCCAGTATGAAGTCGGATGTTAGACATAATATCCTCCAACCGATCAGCCATGTACGCAGGTTATATTATAGTGCTCAAGTGTGTGCGCAAACACAAATGCACCCTCATATTCCAATGAGACATCAGCGTGACACGACCAGTTTGAGCGCAGGACCAACGGCTTTACGTGCTTTCCGAGGCACGGAAGTACATCACCGTCGGCATCCAGACTCAGGGCTGACACTGAGAATCTGTTAACAGAAAAACTCAGGTACAAATTTTGGTCCGACCCAGGGATCGAACCCGAGACCCCAAGCGCAGCCGTCGTTTAAAAGTGCGACCCACCACCCACTGCGCCAACGAGGCAGTCGAGTGTTAGACATAGAAAAACATGGTATCCACTGGCGAAATAGGGGTGCCACTTTCAAGCAAAACAGTGGAAACTACATTTTAAGCAGCCACAAAGCTTACGCCGTAGACTCGCCTTGCATACTAAATGCATCTTGATGTCTGGAGACAGGTGGCGTCTGGGCCATGCGCCAAGGCGAGATTAACAGCTTCATTTTACATCCTGGCAGAAGACCCTAGACGGCCTAATGTTATTTCTACGGGGGCGTGAAGATATTAATTTTTCCAAATGGCATATATTTATAGTTAAGTGTCTGGGTGTTATATAATATGTACTTAAGTATTATAATTGTAATTCCTCTATGTTGTCTGATATCCAAAACACAGGTGATTCAGCTGCTCGGTACGGAATGTCCATGAAATGTTATATGAATGCGTATTTCTAATATTTGCTCAGCGATCAGGGAAACATATTAAGGAAATCAGCACGATTTGGATAGTTTCGGAATCGAGATTTTTTTAAATTTATTTCAAAAAAAAAGTGTAACTTATACTACAATCATTCTGCCAAACTACTAAATGTAGTTTGTCGGCAGCAGTTCTCGCGTTACAATTAAGGTATTAAACAATTTTACTTACAAAGTTCTTATTCTATTTTATTATTAATTAATATCTATATATTTTTCTTTCATCCATATAAGAAACCAATGAATTTCTTCTACACTTACTCGTGTTAGACTCAGACACAAAACAAACACAGACTTTCATCATACCAGACCAACCCTGAGCAGGAAGCGGCCCCACGACCTTCAGCCCATGAGGCAGGTTCACAAAAAAAATAGCGCTATCGGCCGGCACTGATACTTAATGTTGATTCATTTATTTATTATAGTGCTCTGCTGTTGGTCTGGTTCCCCTGTCAAAAGGGTCAGTCAGACAGACGGCAGTCGCTTCATTGTAATTACCAGACTCCCTAAAACCTGTATCATGGTCTAAGCGTACCCCGGGTTCCATAACGAACCGCTAAGATGAGGGTATGATGCATTTTGATGTTGTTCGGGTTCGATCCCCGGGTCGGGCCAAAATTTGTACCTGAGTTTTTCTGTCAAGAAAATTCTCAGTGTCAGCCCGGAGTCTAGAAGTTGGCGGTCTTGTACCCCCGTGCCTGGGGCGGAAAGCACGTTAAACCGTTCTGCGCCCAATCCCTTTTTGGTTGTGTCACGCTGGTGTCCCATCGGATTATGAGAATAAGGTAATAGATAGTGCACTTGTATTTGAGCACTATAATATATCCTGCGTAAGTGGCTAAACGTTGAGATTGGCCGCCATAGCCGAAATCGTTTGGAGGATATTATTATATTAGCATTTGACGGGAGGTGGGAGCCTTGTTAACTCTATCTAATATTATTTGGAAAGACATGCTTATTATGATATATTTACAAACCTATGTCTGTACATTTTGCAGATATAATTGCGTTCACAAACTGACACAGATTTATAACCTCCAGTAATTTTTCTTTCGTCAAATATCTAACCTACTACCTTGTCACGAGACCTCACCCGCTAAGCCACGAGATAAACCACTCAATCCAAGCCCCGCTCAGACAGCAGCATTATTACGTTTGCTGAGCCACCAGCTCAGCTCTGTCAGGGAGAAAAATGTTTGCCGTCAAACTAGTGTTGCTTAACTATCGGTAATTATTTTTACTAGACGTGTGTAACTCTTTACGGAAACGGACTCAGTGATCCGCTTCAGATAGATGATACATTGATCCGAATCGCGAATGCTCGCTCCAAATGTATCATTCAGCTCATTCGGATCTCAAGATCGGTTTGTTCAATTGGTCACTTGCTCACTGACTCCACTGATATCATTGAGCGGAAGACTATAGATGATAACCGATAGCGAGAAAATGAGTGTCAGGTCGTCAGCAATACATGGAACGTGTCACGCGGGGAAAGAGATAGGTAGACATAGCATTGATTGAAATGACAGCCATTAGTGTCACAGAAAAATGATCTATAGGCCAATAGTAATTATAATCTGTGGTTTTTATGAAACTTGGTAAAATAATTTAAATAAGGGGTCATTCTAATGGAGTCGCCCACTGTTCTGAATCTATCTAAGAGTCGATGTTCTAAATGTTCCAAATGAAGCGTATCAGTAAAATTATTCTTTTCACTGTTCCAGATTCGAATGATTCAATCTTTAGAAAGATATTTTTTTGCCAGGTCTATTTTTTATTTGGTCTTTAGGGTAACGTTGACCTCAATTGCACCTGATGGAAAGTGACGATGACATTAATTTGAAATCTACTACCTTATCGATACTGATTGATGTGAGATTATTCAGAATCACGCAAAACTATTAATAGTATTGATAATTTGTTGGTAAAGTATCGTTCCTCGTTAACAAAAATCATATCGATAGATTCGATCGTTGACGACTATCGATATTTTAACAAATACGTTAATTGTTATTGCATAATAACAAATTATTAGTAATAAGATTATTGTTACTAACTATATGCCGCGATTTTTTGAATACCCGAGAATCTTCTCGAGTGCATTATACCAGTGAAAACCAACCAGGGAACATTTATTTATGTGTTTAAAACCGTACAAGTAACATAGGATCTACTCTGAAAAAATATAATAGTTTCATACAAAAGTGGTAAGCCGAATGACGCAATTTTCAATAGGAAGGCGATTCGTTTTTATCAATCGATTGATTATCGATAGTCAACATTCGATCGGCAACACTATGTCAACTTGAAAGTTGCACATATTGTCGAGTCGGCTGGACTGGCGCGAACTTTGTCTCGGGGCTGAATCATCGAGAAGGAATCTTCAATAGCAAATATTGCATGTGTGTTACACGTTTGTAGTTTTAAAAACTTTTGTGACATCGTATCTCGTTCCTTGAGTATCACAGAGAAAGTAACGGAATAAAAACTCGTCTATTCATGTTAACCTATTTATTGGGTAGATAAACACAACGTTTTGCTTATGGATGTCATATTCCTTTTTTAGTGTTTCATTAAAAATTATAGTATCGATTAGGGAAATAAAATAGCCAATCTTAATTTTTAGAATTTTTTCAAAGGTTAGGTACATTCTCGGACAAGACCAACTTTTAAGAAAAAAATATTAAGTTTCATTTGATTTGAAAAAATATTTTATTTCCTTTGAGTAAAATATTCTAACTCACGCATGCGGGGCACATGTCCGAGACAAAGCATAGGTACCAATTATTGGGGCAGAGTCGCCTACGTTGGCACGGTCATGTCCTGCGAAAACTGGGCAGATACGTGGGAGGGCGACATATGCCCGGCTCCAGCAGAAGGGGTAGACCTAAAAAGGTGTGGTTTGACATCGTAAGGAAAGTTATGCGTGCCAATAAATTGACCACAATGGATGCACAAGACCGAGCGAAATGGAGAAGTCGAAGCAGGAAAGCAGACCCCGGGCTCCGAAGCAATAGCTTGGGACGCAGCCGGGACAAAACGCTAAGAATGATGATGATGGAGTAAAATATTCAAAGATAGTTTCTCTCCAGAGGCTTACGTTTTACCTGCACTGTATAGATTTCAGAGGGGCTGAACGTTGATGGTGTATAATTTATTTATTTATTGTTATAAGGACACATTACAGATAACAGTTAAGTAAAAACAAAACATTAGAAGAAGTAGCTTAAAACTGAACTATTACCTAAATGCATGCATTCCTTACATGGGCAGGTAAGTTATTAACTTACAATAAAATAAAATAAAAAATAAAAATCGCGAACACATTAGTGCCCTAGGGCTTAGGGCTAAACTCTTGAAAGCATATTTATTGGGGTTAAAAATATCAATATGATAATTTTGAGATATATCGTTGTAAATGTATATCGTTGTAAATGTAAAATGACGACCCGTCCGGAACAGTGGTAGTGAACGCTGCCTTTGGTCCAAGGGTTGCGGGTTCGATCCCCGCACAGTACAAACATTTGTGTGCATGAACATGTCTGTTTGTATTGGTCTAGGTGTTTCTATATATCATACGTATGTATTTACAAAAGAAAAGTATTATATGTATATATTTGTAAAACCCACTGTTGGTTCTGATATCTGTAACACAGGTGCTTAAGCTACCTATCTCGGAGTCAGATCAATGTATGTGATGTTGTGAAATATTTATTATATATTATTATTATTTAAATGTAATTAAAATGATGTTTACGTTAACTTAATCAAGTAACCTTCCTTTCTTAACGTTGATATTCCTAGAAATCCTTCTGCATAATTTTTAGATACAAAGTTTTAAAACAAGGCAATTATGCAACGAAACGAAATATAAACCCAAACAAAAGGGAAAGTATAATCCCTATTGCCTTTTGCATACAAATAGCACTCACAAAAACTTCGAATGACGATTTATGTAAATTTGATTGTCACTTGCCGACACCAAAATTGTAATTAAGTTGAACGGCAAAAATCTTAAGTAACCAAATGCTCCGAGTCCCGACATGGTATGAATACAAAACAAAACGACAGAGTAGATGTTGAATAACCTAAAAAAAATTGTAAACAAACTTTCGTTGACACAAATTAATGAGGGATGAGTCGCGGTTTCATTTGCATTTCTTGTTTGTCGACCTGGAGATCGAAGTGCGTGTTATCAACATGCGTGGGTTCGATCCCCACCCTGGACAAACATTCGTGCGATGAACAGTTGTGTTTGTTCAGTGTCTGGGTGTAATATATGTATTTAAGTATATATTTGTGTTCCTCTGTTGTCTAATATCTGTAACACAAGTGCTTAAGCTACTTAGTACGGAATCAGGTCAACCTAAGAGATGCTGTGAGAATTATTATTATATTTAAAACTTCGCATCTTTCTACAACCTTAAAAAAAGGCGGGTAAAATTTCCTATCACGCGGACCTGCGCGTCGTCCGTCCGACGCGTTGTGGATCCAGACGATAAAAACTTCCTGGTTATCCTACATGTATTGAGTATGCTGGCTTTTTGTAGTAAATTTGGTTGGGATATTCAGTATTTCTAGGCTTTTCTTTATACTGTGTGGTATCAGTCAAGTTGAAGATATTACTATTGGGATTATGTGTACAGTGTCTGCATGTTTCTTTAATTGGATCGCCAGGTCGTGGTATTTGGTTATTTTTGCAGAGATAGTTGGTTGGAGGTTGTGACTATTAGGGATTGCTATGTCTATTAAATATATGGTTTTATTTACTTTGTCTTGAAGAGTGATATATCTTATTATTATTTTTATTATCAACAGGGTCTATACGTGGATTTGAATCTGATTGCTACCTTGCTTGAGGCGCCGAAGCGATTATAATCTAGGGTACAGTGAAAAATTCGTCGCCTATTGATTATTGTTTTACTTTAATCGATGCTAATGCATCGATACTTACTTACATTATACTTTAATAAGTATAATGTCTGCAGACTGCCTCGGTGGCGCAGTGGTTAGTGCGTCGCACTTCAAAGCGACGGCTGTGCAAGAAGTCCCGGGTTTGATCCCCGGGTCGGGCCAAAAATGTGTACCTAATTTTTCGGTAAAAAAATCTTAGTGGCAGCCTGGAGTCTTGAAGTTAGCGGTCTTATACCCTTGACAGATTAACGTGCTTTCCGAGGCCCGTAAAGCACGTTAAGCTGTCGGTCCAGCGCTCGATCCCTCTCCGGTCGTGTCACAGTAGTGTCCCGTCGGAAAATGAGGGCAAGAAAATAGATTCTCTATTCTCTTGTGTTTGCGCACACACTTGAGCACTATAATATATCCTGCGTACGTGGCTGATCGTTTTTATTGGTAGCCGTAGTAGGAATCTGTTGGAGGATGTAATAATTGCAGCTTGCATAGTTTTTTTGTTAGAAATGACATCATTTTTATGTCATTTATGTGCAAGCGATTTTTTGAACAACTATGGAACTCTACGATCCGCGAGGCCCGACACTTGGCTATTTACTTTTTGATTTTGTGTTAGTTTTCTAAAATAGGCTCACTATTCTTAAGTAAAAAACACTTAAAAAATTCATCCAGTGTCCCGCCTGAACACGAGATGAAATTTTTAAGTGTGTTATTTATTAAGAATAAATTGCAAAAGATTGCTATAAAAATATCAACTATTGATTTAGCATTCTCATCTGTAACTGGTGGTAAAATATTTGTAATAATATTTCCACTGGATATTGTAAATATACCTACAATATTGATGAGACTATCGACAGCTCATGTCAAATCAAGCACTTACAAATTTCGTCGGCTTATTAACGCGTTCAGTGGTCTAATTGGTAGAACATTGTGTGGGTTCGTGTCCCGCCTGAACACGAGATGAAATTTTTAAGTGTGTTATTTACTTAAGAATAAATTGCAAAAGATTGCTATAAAAAATATCAACTATATGCTCACTATATTTTTTAGCCTCTTCCAACCAATCCACTAAAAGTTCTTGAACGTTTCGGTCCTATTTTCTTCGTTCATTCGTTTTGTTTGTTCATTCATTACATGTTTACACATTACCAAACGATAGGGTATAGCTTTCTGGAATTGGCTGCACTCCAACGGACGCTTTAGTTACAAGTATAATCCTAGACTTATTTTTAAGCCTGAATTAAAAGCGTGTTTATTTAGTGTAAATGTTGTTGAACAAACTAAAGTCTGGGTAATTTCGTGAACTGTTAATATTTTCGTTCTGTGTCTAACAACCACATATACCATGGGCTATACTATGGGAGAGCCACGTTTCGGGTGGGCCGGTTCGACCGGAATGATAACACGGCCTCACAGAAAACTGGCGTGAAGCAGCAATGTACTTTTTTTCGCTGCGTGAGTAAGAGTACTGGAGGCCCAATTCAGGGAAAGGTGGTTTAAAGGTTGCCGCGCACTTGTGACTCTACTGGTGTCACGGGTGTCAATGGACGGCGGCAATCGCTTAGCATCAGGCGATTCGTCTGCTCGTATCCCGCCTTTCACATAAAAAAAGGCTTGTATATTTATGACAGACCGTTGGGCTATTCCTGGGTTGACCATTGTATTTTGAATCCATTTATTTACATTATAATCATTTTTCGTTGACTTACAGTTTACCGATAGGTACAACCTGTATATCAATTGTTGATTGTCAAAGCCTTTATAGAATAAGAATATATGAGGAGTACAAAGTTAAAAAGCAAGCGAGGAGATATTACTTAGTACAAATAAATATTTCACAACATCACATACATTGATCTGACTCCGAGATAGGTAGCTCGAGCACCTGTGTTAGGGATATCAGAAATAACAACTGAATTACAAATATTATACTTAGAATATTTTTCTTTTGTAAATACATACCTACTTATAATATAATAGAAAACTGGGTGTTTCCTATAAGTACCGATACAAACAGACAATCAGATCTGTTAAGCCTACTTGACACATACCATCTTTTTATAATTATTTTTACAAAGTGTTTTCAAAGTTATTGTTAATGACACATTGGCTGTTTATGCTCTTTAAAGTTATAAAGTTGTTACTTTAATTGTAAGAATTTACGATAGAAAACATTTGTAAGAGTTTTCAATAAAAAGATGATTAAAATTAGTCAAATTTAATAAATTATGACAAAAAGCATTATACTTTTTTCGGTTTATACCCGCTGTCCACCCTCTGCTTGTCCACCCCGGGTGGACAGTGAAACAATTGTTAAAAAAATTCCCGCTGTCCACCCGCTCTTTCAACCAAGAAGGGGTGGACAGCGGGAATTTTTTTAACAATTGTTTCACTTCCACCCGGGGTGGACAAGCAGAGGGTGGACAGCGGGAATAAACCCTTTTTTCGATTTCGCATCTTCTTTTTTCGATAAAACAGTCATAAGACAGGACTTTTACTAGTTTTATAAATGTTTCTACTAAAAAAAGGCAAATAAATATAAAAATTGTTGGCACCCATAAAAGGTGATTAAATGTGAAATAAAATAGTATCTTTAGTTTCTCTCTATCATCAATAATATGACTGAAAAATACAATTACATTTCCACAAAAACTTTAAAGTATAATTACATAATTCACGATTTTGTGCCTTGCAACGGTTTTTTACCGGGTGTGCGATATGTTCATACACACAAATGTCTATGCTGTGCGGGGATCGAACCCGCAACCCTTGCATCAGAGACAGCGTTCACGACCCATGATCTAAACGGGTCGCCCAAGCGTCGTTGTAATGTCACCTTTTACGTTATTATAATAGAGTTTCTTTTCATTAGATAGAATCGATTAGCAAATTTCGATTTATAAAAAGTATTTATTAACAACTATCGCCGTATTCCTTAGAAACCTAACATTGTATTACATAGTTTACTTTAAGCTTTAGTATTTATACTATGACACTATTGCAATATCGACCCCTCATACACAATGATACTCCACATACAGTGTGCCATGATTTAGTGCTTGTTAAACTAAACACGTTTATGGCGTTAAGTCCCCGGCGCCGGGTCTCAAATCAAACGCTTGTACATACGAGTATGTATAGAAATACATATGTATTGGCTGGGTGTTGTAAGTGGCAAGCTATTTTAGACCCATTGGTTACGCTGTAGAGAGGTTGGGCGTCAAATTGAAAGAGGGATCAATCCTTGGTGTATGGAATATAATAGGTAAGAGTTGACAGATCAAGTATCTCCTATCTATCCTTTGATGCAAATAAATGTTTTATCTATCTCTGTATTCAAGTTTTGTTATGAATTTAACAGATTAGGATTCTGTCGTGTGGCCATGTGGTCCCGGCAGAGTAGAATAGGCCACCCTCACTCTTACTGAGGTGTCGTAAAAGGCGACTAAGGTAACGCTGCTGGCATGATCATCAGCACCAAGAGAAGGAAAACTCAGCATTTATATCAAAACCCTCGCCAACCCGTCTGCCAAGCGTGGTGAGTATGGCAATTACCCCTCATGTGATTGAGGGAGGCCCGTGCCCCAGCAGTGGGGACTTAAATGGGCTGACGATTACGATGACGATAAGGATTCTGTCTGGTGCAATTGATGCCAACTAATGCGATTAAAATTGTTTGAAAATAGTATTTAAATAGGTCCTCACTTTATGGTGGGGATTAATCAAAGAAAAATATATACAAAATTTCAAGTTTCTAGCACTTTTAATTTAGGCCGAGCGTTGATGGATCAGTCAGTCAGTTTTAAGGACTAAGGCCAGGCGACAGTCGCTTCATTGTAATTACCACGTCCCAATATCCTAAATGTGGGAGGCCACGTACAGTCGCAGCCGTGGCAGGCCCCCTACAAGGTGGACCGACGATCTGGTGAAGTTTGCGGGAATCCATTGGATGCCGGCGGCGTAGGACCGATAAGTGTGGAGAACATTGTGGGAGGCCTATGTCCAGCTGAGTACATTTATTGACTGAAACTATGATGATGATGATGAATATCTTCAATCATGTCTTACGTCCGGGCTTCGATACGATAGCTTTGGACGCATCCGGGAATTACACGCTGAGATGAGGAATGGAGAGAGAGAGAGAGAGAGGAGCGTGAAAAGAATGCCATCGCATTCCATTTTTAGAAATACTCAATCAATCAATTTATTTATTCGTAAACATAGGTTTATATAGATGTCACATTACAGAATTACTGCCACTATGTTTAACCGAGACATGGTATACGAAAAATAGCATGCGTTACCAAATGTTCGAATAGTGAATAATAATTCAGAAAAAAAAAGTATACAAATGATAACCATTAGTTATGAATAAAAAACAATATAAAATGTAATAGGTATATATTGAAAAATAGCATTAGGAATATGCATACTCAATCAATGTCTTTGAAAATACGTTTCTAAATTTAGATTTATTTAACCGTTGTATATTTGTTGGCAATTTATTGAAAACACGTATACCTAACTACTTCAACTCCATACCTCGGGGCTTAACGTATGCGCCCACCATTACCGCCGGCCACAGCTCCTCAATCACCCGAATCGTCTGATATTAGGGATGTGAAACAGCTCGCCTGTAAGTATGCAATGCCTATCGTTGGCACGCTTATGCATGAATAGACCGGCTCGACCGGAGTGATACCACGGCCTCACAGAAAACCGGCGTGAAGCAGCACTGTGCTGTGTTTCGCTGCGTGAGTGAGGGTACTGAAGGGACAATCCAGGGGAAAGGGGGTACAAAGGTTGTCAGCTCACTTGTGACTCCACTAGTTTGGCGGATCAGGTGATCCGTCTGCTCGTCTGCCACATAAAAATGAGCGGTCATGGTCACGTTGAAGCGTCCTTGTTGGTGTTAGAGGCGGATACAGCTTTCCTCACGTATTCCCATCGTATTGCATTTGTAACTCTACTGGTGTCGCGATTGCCGCCGCCCATGGACACCCGGCGGCGGCAATCGCTTAGCAATCAGGTGATCCGTATGCTCGTCTGCCATCTATCACATAAAAAAAAAATATCAGTGTCATTAGGGTTATACTACCCGTTAAGACTCGCTGCAGATAGTAGAGTATTTCATTCATTATTATAATTAATGATAATTATAATGAATTAGGCAGTAAGTTCACAGGAAAGTAATTATTATACTCGTGGTGTCGGTGTCATATTTCATTCAAAATTAATGAATGAAATAATCCAATCTTCTACTGCGAGTCCTTGCGTTTACCATAATACCTATAAAAAAAAACTCACGCATAGAGTAACTTATATATACTGAGATAGAGGCATCAATCAGCTAGCTAGTGCTAGTGCCATCTAGAGGAAAACGACGGAATACTCATCGGCTATGTAATACCTCACCGGTACGGTACGGTCACCTTTGAGAATCAGTCATGGAGTCGATTAAATAAAATAAAATATCAGAAATGATTTTATTTTATTTGCTGTATAACAAAATTTCCAATACCTTTTAAATCTCTGGTTTATTTCACATACTTTTTTAAAATGGCTAATGTGGGCAGGCTTGAGGTCATTGTTTCAGAAACACGCTTTACTTAGCGCGATGTAAAAAAATCATAGTGACATCTATCGAATTAACCCCGAATCATCTGCTTGATTGATTTTTAGAGCTATTATTGCTTTTTACAAGCTCCACCTAACGGAAACCACTGTTAAAAACAATTTTTACCATACTAAGGAAAAACATACTAATTGAAATGTCCCTGGGCTTATGTTCACATCACTACCTGATCCTAAGTCCTAAATCAAACTCAGACCGTACCAAACGTGGACATATCGAGTGTTGTAAGTTACGGCCTTTTAGAGTACGATTAATTGATATTGAATGTGGATTTGGAAGTGCAGTCTGCAGGAAATGGATTTCAGTGAGGTTTGGGGTCAAACGGTGACCATTTTCAACGGTTTTATTTAACCTGACCGCAAATTCGAGGTGTTTGATAAATGGTAGCCGATATGTACCGTACACATGCATGTTAAATGGTGACACAGTAGGAAATCCTTGAAAACAATCAGAATAACAAAAGTTGATGAAGTCCCAGTCCTCAGACTTCTAAAATCGGTAATTCCTTTGTTGGCTTAAGTATTAAGATATTCAATAAGCTCCCACAAAATCTCAGTTACTTATCACTGGATAAGTTAAAGTCTCATATTAAAACCTGCCTAATGAAGAAATGTTACTATAGTGTACGAGGCTATTTAAATGATAAGGATTCTTGGTTATGTTAATCGATTAATCTTGTGAGTTGTTATTCATAGTACTCTGTTGACTTTGGAAATTGTATTATTTCTTTCTTCTAAATTGAAGCTTTGTAACATCATCAATATTTAAAAAGAGTAACTACTGAGTTTCTTTCTGGTGTCTTCTCAGTGGAAATTGTCATTAGTAGATGAAATATGTGCATCTATATTGATATTCATAAGTTTTCTGTATGGACCTAAATTGAATAAAGATTTTTTTTTTATATTTATCTTTATCTTTTGATCTAATATCATTCTACGATTGTCACTAGGTGATTGGTGACCTTCATACTTTTATATAATACAGGTTAGACAAGCAAATGGATAACAGAATGGTTTTTATCTGTAGATATATTTTTTTGTTTGTTTGTTATTTTGTAACTGATGTACTCGTATATAGTGTTGTGATGTCCAAAATAATAAAAATTGTCTTTCTTTCTTTTTTAAGCGATTACGACTGCTAATGGACACAAAACTATGGCAGCTTTATTCTTGCATACTTATGCCACCCTTGTTTTTATGGACTATAGGCCAAAGCTTGACCACAATCTCGCCTGATGGAAAGTGATGATGAGGTCTAGAATTTAACGCGTTTGCTTAGAAGATGCATTCACTGTTGCCACAACAATTGGCAATGTGAGTATTAGGCATCACGAGGCTATAAAAAGGATAAGAGACACTGATGTTAGACGTATCATCGTCATCATCATCAGCCCATTTAAGTCCCCACTGCTGGGGCACCGGCCTCCCTCCATCACATGGGGGGTAATTGCTATACTCACCACGCTTGGCAGACGGGTTGGCGAGGGTTTTGATATAAATGCAGAGTTTTCCTTCTCTGGGTGCTGATGATCATGCCAGCAGCTTTACCTTAGTCGCCTTTTACGACACCTCGCGTCGGTAAGAGTGAGGGTGGCCTATTCTACTCTGCCGGGGACCACACGGCGACGTTAGACGTTTAAAAAATGTTTTTCGGGATATAAAAGCTAAACTTTTTCATTAATTCACTCAATAAAAGAAAAACGTTTATTATTGTCGCAAGACTAAAAATAACGCAATAAAGTAATACAACAAATGACACCATTTTTCCTGGCCAGCAAAAGACGTAAAAAATGCCATAAGCCATTCAGGCTAATATTGTCAAGCCACTATTATTTACGCGACTAATTTGGCGAAGGTTCCGTACAAAACCCATCGCTATCTCAAATATTGCTCAAGTTGTGAAATATGCATGAAAACAAGAAAAGTTTTGCATCTAAAAATTGCCAAAATAAGATAAAGTGTATTAAGTTTTGAGACGTCTGGCTCGATATTAAGTTAACTCTGCACCCGCATACCTATTATAGTTATAGGAGCCAGACTGAAGCCGTTTTCTCATCAGGGAGTGGATGAGGATAGCAAGTGCCGTCGAGCTGTTTCACCTGATCAAGAAGGATATTTTAGACTGACGGCCAACCTTGGCAAGTCGGAGACGCACTTGAGCATGAAGTCGATTTGTGTTATTCTCTCTAACCAAGCAATGGGCGGTAAAATCAGCGGACGGCAGAGCTGCTTCTTTCATTCGACGTAGGGCCTGTGGACACCTCAAATTGTAGTTGATTGAAGTCTCACTCACCACTCTAGGCCTGTCTTTATTTAAATTGTAGATTCTAATTCACAAAACATGATATTAATTTCGTACCGATTTATTTGTAGGATAACTTGGAGCGATATCGCAAAAAACAGTGAAAGAACATGAATCAAAGATTAAAAAATGTTTTTTTTTTGTCATGCCAATATTGGAGACTAATGGATACTGTGCTAATGGACGGATTTAAATGAAACTTTTTTATTGTATACCTGAAGCAACATACCGGGTACCTACAAATTAATTTAAAGAAGAAATTGCGGTAAACCGATTTCCATGCAATCGGAACTGCGTATTGTGATAAGTATTATTCTATTGGCATATATTTTTGAAAGTTAACCAATATTTATTAAATTATACAGAATAAAAGAAAGACGAAGTAAATTTATAGCAAAATTATACCGTCGCTTTGGTCTTTGGATTTGAAGTTCTAAAATAACCGTCCATGGGAATAGTAAATTTTAAAAGTAAGCATCGTCATAAACAAGATTAACTGGCTTAATTTCTACTTCAGCCACTGTTTATTTTCGATTATAAAGGGTACGCTTGGACCACTTCTTTTTTATGTGAAAGCTCACAGACGAGCAGTCAAATCAACTGATTGTAAGCGATTTTCCGAAGCCCATGAATACCTACAACATCAGTGAAGTGACTATTGCGTCGCCAACCTTTAAACATAACTTTTCTTTCGATTGGACTTCCGGTACCCTTACTCACTCGACGAAACACAGTACAGACGCTGCTTCACGCTGGTTTGTGAGGCCGTGATATCATTCCGGTCGTCGGAGTTTGGCTCTCCTAAGGTCCCACTTTAGGATTTAGAAGGTCATCAGACCTTAATTGATTGCTAAATCATAATCATAAATCATTTATTTGCACAAAACATTGTAAATAGTTATGTCATAAAAGTAGGTAGGTAGGTAGTAGGTAGGTAGGTAGGTAGTAGGTAGGTAGGTAGGTAGTAGGTAGGTTGGTAGTAGGTAGGTAAGTAGTAGGTAGGTAGGTAGCTAAATAGATATAGAGCCAAAGACTTGTAGCAGTCGGTGTCATATTTCATTCATAATGAATGAATGAGAACTCTACCGTCTGCCGCGAGTATTTGTGTTTGTATAGACGTTCTACGAGAATATTCAATTTTGCCTATCGTCTGAGCTGTGTGGATTTACTTGAAAGCTGCGGTCTAGACATGGTGTGTAAGGATTAGCTTTATTTGGCCGAACTAAACCGAGTTTTGGGGAAAATACAAGTATACGATGGAGAGGTGCGTCAGTTTCTAGGCTCACTGGCTCAATACAGGATTAAGTTGAATGAATTTTGTATGCATCTTGCAATGTTGGAGTAAGTAATGTTGGATTTAGAAGCCAAATTAATTTTAAAAATATATTTCACATGTTTTGCATTTTATTGTTAAATAAGTGCACGCCCTGTTGGTCTAGTGGTTTAAGTACCGGGCCGTGATCTCAGGGTCTTGGGTTCGATCCCGGGTCGAGCGAAAAGTATGTTTCGAATTTTTCGGACATAGCTCGGGTTTGTGATCACCAATCCGCATTTAATAAGCGTGGTGATTAAGCCTAATCCCATCATACTAGCGATAACTTGATTTCTATGATGGAGGCCTTTGCCCTGCAGTGGGACAGTTTACAGTCTGTTGTAAAAAAAGTGTACTTAAAAAACCTTTCATAAACCGGATGAATGTTTGGTGGCGACTTGAAACTAAAAGATAAAAAGTTTTACGATGGCTTCCTCTTGTTAATGGGTTGCAACCGAAAGTTTCCTCTTACACAATTTTGATTGCAATGGCTTCCCTTGATAATGATCTGTCTAGTTAAAGTGCAATGCATGTCTATAGTATTGATAGGTGCAGATAAGATACCTAGTGTTTAGTAAGTCGACATATTTGCTTAATACAAGTACATAGTATATAGTAGAATACAAATGTATACATATAATGCTTTTCTTTTGTAAATACATACTTATAGAAAACACCCAGACCAATACAAACATACATGTTCATGCACACAAATGTTTGTACTGTGCGGGGATCGAACCCGCAACCCTTGCTTCAGAAGCAGCGTTCACTGCCACTGATCCAAACGATTTATTGCATGTGCATAACTAAGAATATTTACATGTTGTATTCCATATCCAGATAGTTCCAATTCGTAGATAAAATGTTTAATATGACTAAAATCAAAGAAGTAAAAAGTCGATTTGATTAAAATAACCTCAACCCTTAAAAATATCGTTTAGGTTTAAAATGAGCGCCTCACTTTTGCTATCAAAATAGAACTGTCTGTATTGAAACGGACTATAGTATGTAATTAAGTAAGTAAATAGTTGATTGACCACAAGATGGGAATAGTTGCACACATCCTTCCTATTACTAACACATGACTCGCGTTATTGGTGCGCATTATATTCCTAAATGTACACAAAACATGAGAACATACATAGTCGAGGTCGTAATCGCCGTAGAAACTTTGTTCTACAACAAGATAAACTGCATTAGTTTGCCGCCTGGCGTCGTCCTGGCGCTGTATATCAAATTCGGTAACCGTTCCGATGTGTGAGTTTATTAATGGGCAGTTGTGGGCGTGGCGAAGTTTAGCTCTAGTTGCGGAATTGTGTAATCCGTGGGAAAGCCTGAATCATCACATGAATAGGCTCGGAATACTTATATAAAACCAGTCCAGTATGGCAGTGCCAACGGAGTGAGCCTAGACATCGCGTCCGTTGTAATTGCAACGAGGGCTCTGCTTTTGCGTTTTTGCTTACCATCAGGCTGAGGTGAGCCAATACATAGCTAACAGTGTCGCTATAAAAAAAAACAGAAGTTGAATAGCACCTACGCTGTGTTTCGTCGAGTGAGTGAGGGTATCGGAGGCTTGATCCCGGGGGAAGGGGTTTAAAGTTTAAAAGTTGGCTGCTCACGTTTTGTGCCACGGCTGCGACTGCCTTTCCGCCCCAACGGCCGTCTATTCTCCTCGCAATTTGCCATGCCCATTGCTACATGCAATCCTTTGGGCTATGTCTGTGACCTTAGTTCTCCTGCGGATCTCATCTTTTCGGATGCGATCACGCAAGCAGACTCCGAGCATAGCCCCTAGATCAAGGCAACTAGAGAGCTATTGCTCTCTGGGTGACTTTGAGCCTCCGGAAGCGGCACATTGTACTTACATTGTAACTTTCTATTGTATTCTTGATGCTTATTTTTATTTTTTTATGCGATAGGTGGCAGAAGAGCAGACGGGTCGCCGATGACTAAGCGATTGCTGCCGGGTATAGATACCCGCAACACCAGTAGAGTGACAAGTGCGCTGCCAACCTTTAAACCCCCCTTTCCTCCGGATTGGGCCTCCGGTACTCACGCAGCGAAACTCTGCACAGTGCTGCTTCACGCCGGTTTCCTGTAAGGCCGTGGTATCACTCCGGTCGGATATTCACGTTCGAAGAATATGGTGATTCTAAAGATAGTTTGAAATATATCTTCAACGATATTCCCTAGAATCTCCAGCTTTGTAGCGTAATCTGAAAGATATTACATTATGATTTTCAAATGCAGCAACGCGAAATAAGCGGGATTCGTCTGGAGAAACACATTATACTGGATGCTTATCTAAACATTTCAGAGCGGATGGTTCGAATCCGAGCATGTACTTCTGAATTTTTAAAATCTATGTTCGTTTTTCAACCATTAGCATTAGCTTGTTGGTGAGAAAAAACATAGGAAAAAAACCAGCAGGTTTTGAGTATTTTCTGAAAAATGTAGCCATGATTTAGTTGGGCTGGTCCCTGTTAAAGGGTAGCGAAGGTCAGACGGCAGTCGCTTCATAACCAAATTCTCTAAGCTCTGATTTATGGTCTATGGCTGGCATGGCTTACTCTGGGCTCCAAAGCGACAGCATTGGACACAAACGGGATTTACCCTCAAACATGAAGAGGAGAGCTTATCTTAATATTTTAAGTAGAGAATTCGTTGGATAATCTTTGAAATTGTCTGCCATAGCCAAAACATGGGTTAGGTTAGCTAGGCTTTTTCCGAAAACTGGTAAATCGACGACATGTTTGACGTTTATACATCGAACATCCTTATTCGTTACCTTGTTTCCCCAACTTTTGTTTGTTCCGTTACCACGAAAAATTTGCCAATACATTTTTTGTATAATGGAAGATTGCGATGGAAATCGATGTAAAAGATTTTTCTTCGTAGAAGAACGTCAAACAAAAGATTTCAAAGTTATCGTTGTTTGTATCAATATTCGAAGGAAACTGTTTCGAAGTCACTTAGGGAACCCAGTGGAAAGAAAAGTACGGCGAACCGGAGATCTTTTGAAACCCGAACATGTACTGCTAGATTTTAAAATGTATATGCGTATTTGTACTCCTAGCTGAACAGTGAAGGCATCGTGAGAAAACCAGCACATTTCGGATATTTCCTTAAACTAGAAAATTTTAATTATTGCTGGAGCTGAGAGCAAAAATCTTAATATCAAATCCAAATATGGAACAGCTGATTTTTAGGGTTGCGTAGCCAAATGGCAAAAAACGGAACCCTTATAGATTCGCTATGTCTGTCCGTCTGTCCGTCCGTCCGTATGTCACAGCCACTTTTCTCCGAAACTATAAGAACTATACTATTGAAACTTGGTAAATTAGATGATAAAGATGTATTGTGTTAACCGCATTACGATTTTTACACAAAAATTGTAAAATAAAAAATGGGGGGTCTCCATACTTGAAACTGAAACTCAATTTTTTTTTCTTCATCAAACCTGTACGTGTGGGGTATTTTTGCATAGGTCTTTAAAAATGATGTTGAGGTTTTTAACATATTTTTTTTCTAAACAAAAAACTTTCGCAAGAGACGCTCCCAAAGTGGTAAATTGTGTGTCCCCCCCCCCCCCCTCTAACTTCTATAATAAATGAATTATAAAACTAAAAAAATATATGATGTACATAATCATAAAAATTTACAACCAAAATTGGTTTGAACTAGATAATATAGTGAGTAGTTTTTTTTAATACGTTATAAACTGTAAACCGCAATTTACCTTCCATATATCTTACTTGCTGCTACGGAACCCTTCATGGGCGAGTATGACTCGCACTTGGCCGGTTTTTATTTTGCTTATATCGTAGTATCGCTATAGGGTCTTTATTCGTCTTTATTTTCTTTTACATATCTGAGCTTTGGAAAGTAATTAAAACGTATAAAAAATAACGAGTGTTCCATATGAACACTGTCACAGATCGACACAATTCAACCGCGCTGAGTCAGCTCTGAATTCAAACGATTCCACATTTCAGCCTTTAGACACTCTCTACCGTAAGCGCTGATCGCAAATATCGACTGCAATGACTCCGGAATGAGGTCATCTGGCTGTCTGATTTGCCTGACCTATTTCCGGATTGATGTCTCGTTGAAGTGTTATTCGGCTCCTAGAATATGCAAGTACATTGCTGTGATTTGACAACCGCTGATAATGTTTTGGGATTTCATATTTGGTTGTTAAAAGTTTAAATCAATAATTAACAATTTCTCTTCGATAAACAATGCCATTGTTAAACTAAATGTATATACACATGCAATATACATTTGACATTTATTGAGCGATGGTATTGGTTGTGGTCCGAATCCGAACACGCCACTCTGGATTTTTTAAATAAAATGAGCGCATTGCTTGGCGGAGGAAAAACATCTTGAAGAAACCTGCACGTTCCGAATAGTTTCTGAAACGTGTAACCATGATTCAGTTCCTCTGGTTTCCCTGTCAAGGGGTTGCGAAGGTCAGACGGTAGTCGTTTCATTGAAATCGCCAGACTCTCCAAATCCTAAATCATGGTATAAGCGTAACCTGGGCTATCGATACTATTGCTTCCAATCAATAGTATTGGTTAATTTTGAATATCAATAATGCTATCAATATTTTTACTATTATTATATTTATATACTAAATATTCATAGCACTATGAATATTTTTATTATTTTTCAAGGTCAACTATCGATATCGAAACTATCGTTAGTTGGGCAACACTACCTTGAGTTTGAGATGAACAAATCCGCTGCCTGGAAAGGTGGCGGAAACTTCGACACAAACAGCGGTAGTTCGTAGGAACTCATGAATCATTTGCGAACTTTACGGATATTCCGCCCGTGAGCTGGCGCGTTAATTTTTGTTTTTTCATCTATGTCTTTGATATTTTACAAATCAACTTGCTATGCTAAGCCATGTTGATCTAAATCAAAATCTATATTAATAAGTAGTGGCCCGCCATCACTTCGCTTCGGGGTTCGTTTTCCACATGATATAAAGTGTCATAACGATTTTTTTCTTCTTTTTGGAATATAGGCCAAAATTACCAGTGTAGTCACAAGTGCGCTGTCAACCTTTTAACCCCCCTTTCCCCCGGATTGGGCCTCCGGTACCCTCATTCACGCAGCGAAACAGCACAGTGCTGCTTCACACTGGGTTTCTACATGGCCGGTCAATTGCCAACAGATGGCGCTGTGTGTCGTTAACATCACGAAAATATTTCATCTTTTCGAGTTACGTGTAATCCTGGTCTGCTGTCTGATCTTACATGTAAAATGACTGCCTCGGTGGCGTAGTGGTTAGTGGGTCGCACTATAAAGCGACGGCTACGCAAGAGGTCCCAGGTTCGATCCCCGGGTCGGTCCAAAAACTTGTACCTAAGTTTTCGGTAAGAAATTCTTAGTGTCAGCCCGAAGTCTGGAAGTGGGCGGTCTTGTATCCCCGTGCCTCGGAAAGCACGTTAAGCCGTTGGTCCTGCGCCCAAACCCTCTCCGGTCGTGTTGCCCTGGTGTCCCATCGAAATATGAGGGCAAGGGAATAGAGAGTGCACTTGTGTTTGCGCACACACTTGATCACTATAAAATATCCTGCGTACGTGGCTGATCGTTGAGATTGGCCGCCGTAGCCGTAATCGGTTGGATGATATTATTAATCCTGGTCGTTGTCTTAAAAAAATACTTCTTAATTAATGGTAGTACTAGATAGTTTCAACACAGTAGAAACAAATACATGTACTGATGAATAACTGAGTAACCTACTAATTGTTACATTCTAACGTCCCGGATTGTCTCCAAAGGATGCCATTAGCCAACTGGTAAAAAAAGTCAAAGAACCTTTTTCATTTCTGCCAAAATCCACTTCCACGCGATTCTATCCAAGAATTGAATCCAGACTACAATGGTGGAATTTATAAAGGGTCTGTACAAACACACGCTGAGCCGCTCTGAATATGAAATCCGCAGACATGAGGCGAAGCAAAAACGCATTGTTTCCGGGCCTTTAAAACGTCCTTTGTTGGTTCTGGGTTTAGGGATGCGCAAGAAATAGTTCGGGTAGAGTATCTACACGGGTCTGAACTTTCGCGATGCATTGTTTGAACTAGTGGTCCGCCCTCATTTTGTTACATTAGTTCCACTTTGTACCAACAGATGGCGCTAGGTGTCGATTACATCGCGCAAACATTTTCTGTTTTCGGATTATCCCTAAGCGTTGCCGCTGACTATAGGATTTATCTATATAATAACATCACTTCCTATGAAAAAAACATCAACCAATTAGAAAGTCAAATACTTTCACTAAAGGAGTCCTTGGACAACATGACCAGTAGGTACTTATGTTCCAAGAAGGAGAATGACGAACACATTTTGGCTTTGAAGAATCTTATGAACACCTCGGAAGTAAGTATCAATAACAATAATAGCTTATGTAGTTTGTTGAACGGTTCGCGGCCGGAGTGTGAGTCATCATTGTCACAACCAAATTGTGATAACCTACGGCATTCGTTCAGCGCAACAAACTCCAACAGTTCCTTCGCCCTATCTAAACCTATTATTAAAAACGACGTAGTTATGTTTAGTGATGAGCTGGGTACAAATATGGGCCTGATATTGAGTCACTACTTGGGACAAGCAATTTCAAACAACTGTTATCCAAATGCATCCTTCTGTGATATTATAAAAAAAAACAACTTATACAAGTTTAAAGAAAATACCACCCTTATTATTATGTTTGCCAACAGGGGAAATGTAAATAAAAAAATATTAATTAAATGCTTTGACAGCTTGACTGCATTAAATGTAAATAAAATTGTGATGTTTACACTTCCTTATGGAAAAAATTTAACACAGTCAGAAAATGACTATAGATATAAATTAAATCTTAGTATGAATTTAATGACATGTAATAATAATAAATTCCATATTATTGACATAAATTCAAGTTTGACATGTAATTTAATTTGGACAAAAAATTGTATAAACGACAGATAGCATTGTCGCTATCATATTATATTAAATGTTCAGCCAAGAATTTGGCTACTCAATCTGCTTCTATTGAGCATAATACTGACATGTATAATCGGACTTCGGAAACAGTTCCGAATAATAATTTAAATTATCCCTTAAGACAATAGAGGATTACTCTAGCGAATTAGATTTAGTGACAAAAAGAAAGACCAACTTTTTAAACATTATTCACCAAAATATTCAGGGTCTTTCTAACAAAGAACTAGAATTGGAATTGTTTCTTAAAGAAATGAATATACATGTTCTATGTATAACAGAACACTAGTTACAACAGTGTGAATTATTGATTAGTATAGATAACTATAAAGTCATTAGTTCGTTCACAAGGGAGTCCGCTATTAGAGGTGGGTCACTTATTTTATTAAATAACTCATTAAAGGCAAAATGCCGTAAAGATGTTACGTCACTCTCTATTGAACGAACTATTGAATTATCTTGTGCAGAACTGGAGCGGTTTATTATTATTTGTGTGTATAGACCACCCTCAGGTAATTACAATTTATTTGAAACCACAATGGAAGACGTTCTGAAAAAAGTGTGTAATTGTAACAAGAAAGTAGTTGTATGTGGGGACTTTAACATTAATATTTTAGAAAGTTCACAAAACTCCATTCGGTTTTTAAACCTATTTAAATCTTTTAATTTAAACAATATTTTTATTGAACCCACTAGAGTAACTCCTACATCAGCTACTTGCATTGATAATATTTTTTGTGATTCTGAACCAATCACAAAATCTATAATAAACTTTATAAATTCCGACCACAGTGGGCAGGAAGTAGTCTTTGAACATCATGATGCCCCCTCTTCAT
Source organism: Marasmia exigua (assembly GCA_019059595.1). NCBI lineage: Eukaryota > Metazoa > Arthropoda > Insecta > Lepidoptera > Crambidae > Marasmia > Marasmia exigua. The sequence continues at coordinate 20,322,117 of CM032473.1, forward strand.
TGACATTTGTATACAGACCTATTACTGTAAATCGAATGGAAAATTTTAAAGAAAAAATTCAAGAAAAATTTTCCTTTTTACCACTTGATGATAATAATACTATTGACCAACTGTATGAACAAGTATTCAGTGCGATAAAATCTGTATCTGATACTATATTTACAAAGAAAACTTTTAAAGTAGACAATACTAAGATGAAATTTAATGACTGGGCTACAAAGGGAATTTATAGAAGTAGAACTAGATTATTTGAATTATACTCCATTAAAGCAACTTCTAGTAACACTAGAATGCTTGAATATGTAAAAAAATACTCTAAAATATTTAAGAAAGTATGTGCACTTGCTAAAGCAAATTATTTAAAAGAAAAAATAAGTAAATCTGGCAATAAAATTAAAGCTACTTGGGGTATAATTAATAAAGAGACTTGCAAAACAAAATCATATGATACCAAGATCTCTCTTAAAATAAATAATAAAAATCTTGACGCTGATGCTGAAATAGCGGACGCATTTGAATCTTTTTTCTCCAATATAGCAATCACTACTACTCAGTCATTAAATTCTTGTCCACATCTTGCTGAGTCCCTGCTGAAAGAATGTGTGGAGAAGTGTCAAGCTACTTTTTGCTTTAGTCATGTTACTGACCATATAATTATAAAAACATTTAAGGACCTCAAGTTAAAAAAAACTGAGGACCTATGGGGTATTTCAACAGAAATTTTAAAATCTATTATATCTACTATTGCCCCACATTTAGCTATTATATTTAACAAATGTGTAGATACGGGTCACTTTCCAAATTTAATGAAATTTAGTAAAATTGTACCACTGCATAAGTCAGGGGACAAAAATGACCCATCAAATTTTAGACCAATATCTATATTACCAGCAGTGAGTAAGATCTTTGAAAAAATAATATTCACTCAATTAGCAGCTCACTTCAAAATAAATAACTTATTTCATAATAACCAGTACGGATTCACTAAAGGGAAATCCACTACTGATGCAGGAGTGGCACTAATGAAACATGTCTTCAATGCGTGGGAAAATAAGCAAGATGCTGTTGGTGTTTTCTGCGATTTATCAAAAGCCTTTGATTGTGTTAACCATGAAACTTTAATAATGAAGCTACGGCATTATGGTGTCTCAGACAATGCACTTTCAATACTGCAATCATACCTTTCTTGTAGAATCCAAAAAGTGAGTGTTAATGGAATAAATTCTACTGGCGCCCCTCTACTCATGGGAGTGCCGCAGGGCTCCATATTGGGACCCCTACTTTTTTTAATTTACATTAATGACCTTCCTCACTTTACAAAAGACCTATGTGAGACTGTATTGTTTGCCGATGACACTTCTCTGATTTTTAGAGTTGATAGGCTTAAGCAAGTATTCGACGACGTGAACGATGCACTCTCACAAGTGGTATATTGGTTTACAACTAATAATTTACTACTTAATGCTAAAAAGACTAAATGTGTTAAATTCACAAGGCCAAATGTGAGGCAGGTTAATACAAATATAACCATAAATAATGAGCATCTTGCGCTCGTAAATTCAACAGTATTTCTAGGAATCACATTAGATTCTAAGTTGCAATGGGGTCCCCATATTGATGTCCTGGCAGGTAGACTTAGTTCTGCTGCATATGCAGTTAGAAAGATAAGACAACTAACTGATGTTGAAACGGCGAGGCTGGTTTATTTCAGCTACTTTCATAGCATCATGTCATATGGTCTATTACTATGGGGATCAGCTGCTGATATACAGACTATTTTCGTATTACAGAAGAGAGCCATCCGCGCCATTTATGGCCTTAGATCGCGCGACTCCCTTAGAGATTTGTTTAAAGAAATCGACATACTTACCGTGGCTTCTCAATACATCCTTGATTGCCTTATGTACGTACATAAGAATCTCCATCTGTTCTCGAAGAAGTCCGACTGTCACAGCCTTAACACCAGAAATAAGCACAGACTGGCCGTTCCAAATATCAGGCTCCATAAGGTTGGTAGTTCATTTATAGGATTGAGCATAAAAATGTTTAATAAGTTACCTCAGATTATTATTGACTTGCCCACACATAAGTTTAAATTGTATATAAAAAACTGTTTAATGAAGAAAGGCTATTATAAAATAGACGATTTCTTGAATGACAATAATTTAGGGTCATATTAGTAACACAAAAATTGTACTATATTTTAAGTTAATGGTGACATTTTGTAAAACATTTCTTTTTAAAAGAGTAACTGCTGAGTTTTTTGCTGGTGTCTTCTTGGCAGAAAACTACATTCCGAACCAGTGGTAAACATGTTGACATTCATAAGTGTTCTGTATGGACCTAAATTGAATAAACAATTTTCATTTCATTTCATTTCATTTCATCTACATATAAACAGTATAGATGTTCTTACATATTGAAACAAATGAAACAATATATTATATAAAAATCATTTTGATATTATAATTAGGGTAGGGTATACAGGGTGTATTTGTGAACATTTACATCCAGTTAACGACGTGTTCTAATAACCATTCTGAACAACATTTGTTCTACTACTTTTCGAAATTCATCGACTCCCCATACAAAATGACCAAGTCACTAAACCGACATTGTATGAAAGGTTCTATTATTTATTTGCGAATTTTCAAAAGTCATAGAAAAAAATGTTGCTCTAAATGGTTGGTAGAACACATGGTTTCATGGATGCAAATGTTCATATACATCCTGTATAAGGCAGGATCGCTATCGAATGCACCATAGGGCTGAACTATTAGTAACAACCTTAAGTCATTGTTCCTTAAAAGTAGATTTTTTTTTTATATGAGAGGTGGCAGACGAGCAGACGGATCACCTGATGGTAAGCAATTCCGCCGCCCATGGACACCCGCACCACCAGTGGAGTCACAAGTGCGCTGCTCCGGTAACCTCACTCACACGGCGAAACACAGCGCAGACGCTGCTTCACGCCGGTCTTCTGTGAGGCAGTGGTATCATTCCGTTCGAGCCGGCCCATTCATGCCTGAGCGTGGCTCTCCCATATTTAAAATCGAATTAACTTCAGTTGAGAACTTCGGTTGAGTATTCTCAACATTTTTTGAGAACGTGTCCTAATCCCACGAGGATTTCAATATATTTAGGAACGACATACCAAGCTCGAACCATTTACATAATTTATTCGATAAGAAAGATATTTCCGTGAAGTACATATATCCATTTTGATCCTACCTCTGATTCCGTATACGAATGTACCTAATAACTATCTAAGTAGCTAGCTACCCGTCGTGTAAAGGCCATATGTCGACGAAACCTGGCAAAATAAATATTATTGATAGTGGTGATTATGAGACATTAAATAAAAAGTACGTCTTAAAATAACTAATGAGAGAACGTCATTCCCCAGAACACATCTCCCTACATACTTAAAGGAAAGAAATATGTATATTTTTTGAGGCGCCTAACTATATTTTTACACACGTCAAGTAACCATTATCTCCATATTTGCTAAAAGTGGCCACTAAGATTACTTGTAGAAATTATTTCGTAATTTTCTCTCTACTGTTAATTATTAATCCTTCAAGTATTTCATTTTGTTTTAATATCTCTCATAATCACCACAATCAATAAATCTATGTATTAGCGAGCGAGGGAGTGGAGTAAAAATAGCAATAAAATATATTTACCTACCGTTCGCACCAAAATAAATCAATGACAATATAAAAACGTCAAATTGAGAAACAAAATAAAAACGAAAATAAAATAATTAACTCGGTTTGCCACAGTATGTGAACGGAAATGGAGTACGTGGAACTTTTCCAGTCTTTCGATTCGAGTCTCCGCCTTTCGAGTGTTGACTTTTCAACACTCGATAACTACTAATTGCGGATGAGGCGGTTATTTCAGATGTGACGTGTGAAGCATCTAAAAATCGTTTTTGGACCACTGAAATTGGAACATTCTGTATAAAGTATCAGCCTTTAAACTGTCTCACTGCAGGGCAAAGGCCTCCATCATAGAATTCAAGTCATCGCTTCTAGATCACCACGCTTGCCTAATGCGGATTGGTGATCACAAACCCGAGCTATGTTCGAAAAAAACTCGAAACATACTTTTTGCTCGACTTAAACCGTTAGACCAACAGGGCGTCTTCCTGTATAAACATCCGTCAAAATGATCCTACAACGTGTAAAAAAAAGAGCAATAATACTTAAAGGTGTGAAAATATTATACCGTGTAAAGACTTCACTGCCAAAATATGAGTAAGTATCATCAGAGCAAAAGAAAATCAGTTGTTCCATACTAAATAAAATATCCGCGCGTCAATTATAAATAAAAAAATAAATAAAATAAAATAATTTTATTTCGACCAACTAAGATCATAATTACAACAATTTACATTAATCACATTACATTACATTGATTTTTCAATAATGTATGGAACAGCTGTTTTTTTGTTTGTTTAGATGATGCTCATATTCTGGCAGTTAAATCTTAACTCGGTATATGTTCACACCATTAAGTATTATTGCTCATTTTTACACGTTGTATAAGGTAAATTTTAATCTTTTCGGCGGGACCCCAAAAATGTCCATCTCCAATAAAGAGTCACGTGACGACACGTGGGATACAGGGAGTAGGAGGGGAGGAGTGGGAGTTGGATAGCGGCGTATTTGTGAATACTTTATGCACGAGGAACCCGGTAATGGCGTTACATGGAACAGTTTCGTTTTGCAATGTTATAGGAAAGAGCTACTAGTATTGAAATGAAATGTTATGAAAGGTGGACTGTTTTTGAAAGCGAGCAGAGCATGTAAAAATAAATGAGTCAAAATATTCACGTTTTAATGATAATCCCTTTCTGACTATATTTATTTTGACGTGATTGAATCTTGTTAATATACAAAAAGTTCCATTTATCAAGTGCATCCCGGTCTCCATATTATATCACTTTTTAATGACAATGCCTTTCTGACTATATTTGCTTTGACGTGATTGAATCTTGTTCATATACGAAATGTTCCATTTATCAAGTGCATCCCGGTCTCCATATTATATCACTTTTTAATGACAATGCCTTTCTGACTATATTTGCTTTGACGTGATTGAATCTTGTTCATAAACGAAATGTTCCATTTATCAAGTGCATCCCGGTCTCCATATATATCACTTTTTAATGACAATCCCTTTCTGACTATATTGGCTTTGACGTGATTGAATCTTGTTCATATACGAAATGTTCCTTTTATCAAGTGCATCCCGGTCTCCATATTATATCACTTTTTAATGACAACCGCTTTTTGACTATATTTGCTTTTACGTGATTGAATCTTGTTCATAAACGAAATGTCCCATTTATGAAGTGCATCACAGTCTCCATATGCTTTGGACGCAACAAGAATAACGTACTCAGGATAATGAGCTTTTTAGGATACACCCTGCACCTACTCAAAGTGTAATGTTCTAAGCACCGACCAAAACCAGACTAAATCATGTCATGCTAAAAGCTTTGCTCTGTTCCATGGACTTAGAGGCGATTTGTCACGAGATCAGTTTATCAGCTTCGTTGAAACGTATATAATATGTGGATTGTCGTAATAACAATACGGCGTGTCGAGTATAGTGGACACGACCTCACAAAAAACCGGCGTTAAGTAGTACTGTGCTGTGTTTCGCTGCGTGAGTGAGGGTATCGGAGGCCCAATCCGGGGGAAAGGGGGTTGGCAGCGCACAAGTGACTCCATTGGTGATGTGGATGTCCATGGGCGGCGGCATGCGCTTACCATTAGGTGATCCGTCTGCTCGTCTGCCACCTATCACATAAAAAAAAAACAGATCGACACGAGTGAGTGTTTATATTTGGCACTTATTATGAGTGATCGGCACCGAATTAGCAAACTGAAGTGGCAGTGGGCTGGTCATACTAGCCGCAGAACTGACAGCCGTTGGAGCCGTAAAGTCCTTGAGTGGAGACCGCGACTCGGTAAGTGTAGTGTAGGACGCCCTGCGACAAGATGGGATGATGACATTCGAAGGCTGGCTGGTGTGGGCTGGATGAGAGTGGCCGAAAATCGGGATCAGTGGCGTGCATTAGGGGAGACCTATGTCCAGCAGTGGACGAGTGTGGGTTGCTGATGATGATGATGATGATGAGTGATTGGATTTCGGTGTGCAATTTTTGATGAAATTTTTACATGGACACAACAACGGCGCTTACAAATGGATCAAAATATCGATAAAAGTTGCATAAACTATTATGTATCGTTTAACTTACTTACTTAAGTACTTATTTGTTTTATTTTTTAATTTCTGATAAGAGGAAATATATTTTACACGTATAGAACATTTCCGAAATCTCGTGATTTTGCGAGCGTATCCATACTAATGTAATGTTAGAGGTCGGTAACCCCAAACTGCACTACCTATTCCGATCATTGCTTATTATACAGGATGGCCGAGCAGCAGGAATAACAATGGTAGTGGCATAAGGTGGACAGTGATAAGGAATGGATTGATACCTCATTTATCAAAATCGGCTGGGTAGTTTATGCAGCATCGGGAAACAGAAACATACATACATAGATTGCTAATATCATAACCCTTCCTTATATGGCTTTTCCGTAGTCGGGTAAATAAAAAAATGAAAAATAATTTTATTTCGGCCAACTGAGATCATAGTTACAACAATTCATATTAATCACAGTTTAATACATGGATTTTACTAAATCAAAATTGAGATTGTCACACATTAAATTGAAATAAAATAAATAAAATTGCGATAAAAATAAGCAGTCACTACATGAATCGTCTCGGCATGGTTCATGTAGTAACAGTCAAATCGACTCGCAAATAGTCTGAGGATGCTGTTGGGACTAGCGCGAACCCTGCGCACGAGAGACGCACATCGCTTGCGCATTGTTGCATAGAAACAGTCCACTCCATATTCGGCAAACATCCCCCATGCGCTGCAATATCGCGGTGGCCCCATCAGCATCCTAAAAGCGTTATTATATTGAACACGCAGGGCACTGTATTTTTTCTTTCTATAGTTTGCCTACAAAATGCCCTAAACAAGGTGACGGATCACCTGATGGTAAGCAATTGCCGCCGCCCATGGACACCCGCGACACCAGTGGAGTCACAAGTGCGTTGCCAACCTTTAAACCCCCCTATCCCCGGATTGGGCCTCCGGTACCCTCACTCACGCAGCACATAGAGCAAACCGGCTTACGACCATGTTGGCTAATATCTAATTTAAAACTCATTAAACCTTCTTCCTTATTTAGCAATATCTAATAGATCTTAAGAATTAATTTCTTACTGAAGATTATGAAAAGATTCCTGAAAAAAGGTGTTAAGGATTTGCCCTTTGGTTTAGCGACCGAGATCCCGGTAATCCCTTCGTTCCCTTTCCCATGACATGGGAAAAGACATTTTACTTTGTAAAATTAAAACGATAAGCTTTATGAGGAAAGGAACTGAATAAAGATATTTAATAAATAAATTCATACAACATCTATTATATTGACCAAATTTTGTACTAAATAGCTGAAACATTTGTGTTACGGATATGAAATAACGAGGAAATTAAAAAATCTAGTTTTTTTTAATTCAATATACTACACCTACCTATGACGAAGAGGCCGTTAACCTCTGCGTAGGGCAGACCAAATAAGGGATGTAACCAGACTAAGCTGAGGATAGGGAATAATAGAAAGATCTTGTCACCGCTTCGGTAAAGGCATTTCAAGGAAGGCACGACCTTCAGCAATGAAAAAATCGATGAAAAAGAGATACTACACCGAGACACTGAACAAACACAAGTTTTATCATAAAAATGTTAGTCTGGGATGGAGATCGAAACAGTGACCTTTAGCCTGTGAGGAATGGTCATTAACAAATGCGCCATCGCGCTAGTCAAATATAATCTGAATCTAATACGACCTGGTGATCTTTAAGAAAAGAGTTTCTTTTTTTTATTGGTCAATATGGCACCTGATGGAAAGCGACGCTGAGGTCTAGGATGATACGCGCTTACCTAAAAGATGCCTGTTCATTCTTGCCTTAAAGATAATCTTAATCCTTGATTTAGAGCCAGGAACTGTCTCTGATGCCTTTTATGTTGCAGATGCTCGTGGTGGCAAAATAACTCACCATAGATAAGCCGTCTTCTTGTTTGTCCAACATAATGTATAAAAAAACACTTAGATGACGGACTGACGGGTAGGGCATACTAGCAATACCAATCGATTTTAATTTTTAGCTGCTAAACCGGATCTATTTCAAAACAATTTCGGAGTTACAATCTCTCGGCCAGGATAGAATAGGCCATCCTCACTCTTACTCACCGAGGTGTCGTTAAAGGCGACTAAGGTAAAGCTGCTGGCATAATCATCAGCACCCAGAGAAGGAAAACTCTGCATTTACATCAAAACCCTTGCCAACCCGTCTGCCAAGCGTGGTGAGTATGGCAATTACCACTCATGTGATTGAGGGAGGCCCATGCCCCAGCAGTGGGGACTTAAATGGGCTGACGATGAAGCTCTCGGCAAACACTTATACTATTTATTATAACCATGCACAAATGTAGGGTCCGATTTTGTACACGAAAAATTGATTCACGCCAAAAGCGGCCACTTTTGGCGGTAATCCAAAATTCGAGTGCAACAGCATTTAATATAAGTATTAAATAAATAGTATAAGTGCTTGCCGAAAGATTGTAACCCCGAAATTGTTTAAAATAGATCCGGTTTAGTAGGTAAAAATTAAAATCGATTAGCGTCGCTAGTGTGCCCTACCCGTCACTTTAAAGGTTTCAAGACACAAAATAGGTATATTTTAATGCAAAGAAAACTGACATGGGGACTTTGGGATTGGTCTACTTCGGTATACCTAAGTAAATCGAATATTTATTTTATTATTTCCTTTATTTTATTTTGCGCTACAATACTGTACGGCTTGGTATGATGATGATATAACATTGTAGGAAAGTTTGGCGATTAAAAAGAGTAACTGGCAAATTTCTCGCCGGATCTTTTCAACCAGAAACAACTTTCCGAGCCAGCGGTAAAATCGCATTATGTTTATTTATTTTTTAGTATATTTTAAATATCAACATGTATATGTATTAACATGTAAATTATACATTAAGTACTTATAAATAGTTTTAAACTACTTAAATGTATGACGATTTGTAAGTGCTATGTACAAGCCAATGCAAAGAAAGATTTTTTTTTACTTGACTTTGACTGAATCTAGTGACTTTTATCAGATCTCCCATTCGCCATACAATTGGCCTCTTCTTCAGAACCTTTCTGCTTAAATTATCATCAGTTCCGTGCTGTAAGCTCTAGTACCCATATTATAGAGCACAAATTCGCACGTAGCAAAGCGTACTATCTTTTAACTCACCCTCATACTTCGATGTGTAACACTATCGAAGAGAGGTTAAGTACAAATTAATGTGCTTTCCGAGGCAAAGCGAACACGGCCGCCAACTTTCGGACTGCGGGCTTACACTCAAATTTTCTGAACTACGAAAGCTCAGTGTACATATTTTGGGCTCTACTCAAAGATAGTTTGCCACGCCAGCGACAAGCAAACTTCTTGAAATAAGTGGATAGTCAACTGTCAAAGTCAGTCACGGTCACTCAATAAATAAATAAATATGTACAGTGTCCCAAAAAACTAGGCAGGAACTAGTAGAAATAAATAAAAAACTAAGTTTCTGCTATGTAAGAGTGCATATATTGAAAAATCAAAGAAGGTCTTATACGTTTCTAAAAAACCAAAATGCTTGTGCGATGTATCTTTGCACAGCGACATCTATTGAAAATTCTTAGAACTAAAATTGTTTGTATTTGTTGTTTGGAACGAATTTCAACATTTTAAAGGTTCCAATATTAGACATACCGCCCACCATGGACAGCACGTCCATCACACAGAACGAATAATTTTAAACAAGCAAGTATACTATGTTTGTCTTTACAATAACAGATTAATTCATGTAAATAAATTATGAAAACTTAAAAAACTTTGGCTTAGACAATTTTCATAAATCATAAATCTAACTTAACAAATATTTTTAACTAATAACGTTTACAAAATTGTAGTACATCAGCATACATTCCAGGTAAACAACAAATACAAGAGAAATATCAACAAACAAAAATAAATCTTTAAAATTTGAAAACTTAACAGCATGCCAATAAATAAAGTAAACTTAACAAACAGGTTTAAACTTTAGGGGAAGCTAACTGGCCACAGGTAAAACGCACAACTTTGACACAGGCCTTTTGATGCTAGAGCCTTTGCACCGGAGAGTGACCACTCGCGTAATTTTGTCCACGCCTGGGTGCTTTTCTGTGATAACACCATAAAGCCAACGTGCTGGGGGAAGATCATCCTCTTTTACCAAGACAATGTCGCCGATTTTTGGTTCGGGCAATTGAGAAGACCATTTGTGTCTTTGGAAAAATTGGACTAAATACTCACGAGACCATCTGCGCCAAAAGTCTTGTACCATTCTCTGTGAGTAATTCCAACGACGAAGACTGCCTATATTGGAAGATTCATAATTTGCGTCTGGAGGGAGTACAAGGGGACCACCCACCAAGAAATGACCTGGCGTGAGAGGGTAAGGATCCTCGGAATTGTCACTTACGTGCGACATTGGTCTCGAATTGAGACACGCCTCAATTTGAGCCAATACCGTGGTGATCTCTTCGAAGGTGAGCGTTGAAGATCCTATAACTCTCCTTAAATGATGTTTGGTGGACCTCACTCCAGCTTCCCATAGTCCGCCGAAGTTCGGAGCACGGGGTGGAATGAAGTGCCATTCTGTGCCATTGGTAGAAAGCCAGTCCGCAATATCTGTACTAACTAAGGACCTCTCCTTAACCAGCAGAGCAGACAATTCACGAGAAGCACCAACGAAATTCGTGCCATTGTCGCTCCACAAGTCAGAGCAATGTCCCCGTCTACCTACGAATCTTTTGAAAGCGGCAATGAACCCTTCGGATGTTAAGTCACTAACCGCTTCTAAGTGTACAGCTCTGGTGGCCATACAGATGAACAAACAAATGTAGCCCTTAGTAGACCGATTCCCTCTTCCCTTGCTCATCCTTATTGTAATAGGACCGGCAAAATCGACACCACTTTGTTCGAATGCGCGACCTGGATTAACTCTTGCCGAAGGAAGCTGACCCATCAGTTGATTGACCGGCCGAGACGAATAGCGAGTGCATGTGACACACTTGTGAACGCATGTTTTGATAGCTCTCCGTGCATTGACTATCCAATACTTGGATCGAAGATAGCTGAGCATCAACTGAGGTCCACCATGCAACGTACGCTCATGAGCATCGGTGACTAAAAGTTCGGTCAAATGTGACTTATATGGCATCACTATTGGGTTTTTCATGCTTGATGAAAGTTCAGCGTTTTGAAGCCTACCGCCCACCCTGAGGATACTGGCGTGGTCTAAAAACGGATTGAGACTCCGTATCTTGCTCTTTCTTTCAATAGGCACATTTTTCAAGCAATCCTGAACTTCATCCTTAAAATGTTCCAACTGGCATTTTCTGATCAACAACTCTGTAGTTTCATCAAGTTCTTTTCTTGTAAGCCATGAAGGAAATTTCTCAAACGGCTGCGACTTTGCTTTAGCTGAAGCTGCATTTATGAATCTGCGACAGTATGATAACACTCTTGTTAATCGCCGCAGTGAAGAAAACCTATAAACAATATCAGGTTCTATTTGAGTGGTAGTGCACGTCACCTCTTTGGCAGCCCTTTCTTCTAGATTGGTATCTTGGTTGCAGCTAAGTGGACTGTAATTGACTTGTTCTTCTGTCAACCAAGACGGACCATTTCTCCACAACAATAATTCCCTTTCTTTACATGGCTGCACTCCACGGGATGCACAATCAGCAGGGTTTTCGTGAGAGCGAACATGAGACCATTGCTTTCTTTCCAAAACCGTCAAAATGTCTGAAACTCTGTTGGCAATGAATGTTTTCCATCTGCTGGGGTGGCTACTGAGCCATGCCAGAACCACCTGGGAATCCGTCCAAGCATGAACATGTTCATTAGGGACGTTCAAGACTTCAGCAACTTCAGACATCAGCCGTGTCAACAGAACTGCACCACATAGTTCAAGTCGTGGTATGGACACTACTTTTATTGGTGAAACCTTCGTTTTCGAGGTTACAAGGTTCACATGTACTTTACCTGTGCTTTTCTTAACTCGAAGGTAGACCACGGCAGCATAAGCATCTTTGGACGCGTCACAAAACCCGTGTAATTCTACACACACGTCATGAAGACCGGTATGCATCCATCTAGGAATTGTGAATTTTGTCAGCTTAGTAAGCTGGTTCCTGTAATCCGTCCACTCCTTAAGCAAGTGATCTGGCAATTCCTGGTCCCAGTCTAATCCAGACATCCACAACTTCTGAATAAAAATCTTGCCTTGAATTATTGATGGAGCTATCCAGCCCAGAGGGTCGTACAACCGAGAGATATCAGACAAGACTTTTCTCTTAGTAACAGGTGAACTTAATGGAGGTAACTGCACAGTATATTCGAACTGATCTGATGATTGGTTCCAGCATAAACCTAATACCTTTTTAACTTCGTATCCCTCCTTTTCTGATCCTATTTCCAGTGTTTTATCGAAACCTGTTCTTTTTTCACCAATGTGTTCCATCAACTTTTTACTATTAGAACCCCACTTCTGCATTTCGAAACATCCTTTTTTCATTATTTCGTTCATAGCCTTGTAAATAGCTAAACCTTCTTCAACAGTTTGACAGCCCGTCATCAAGTCATCCATGTAGAAATCATTAATGATCTTTTCAGCTACTAACGGGAATGACATGCCTTCGTCCTGCGCAAGCTGATGAAGGGTTCTTACTGCGAGATAAGGAGCGCTAGCTGTACCGAACGTTACACGTAACATCCTATAATGCTGAACACCAGATTCATCTGACCATAAGACTCTTAGGTAGTCAATGTCTTCATCAGCTACTTTTATTTGCCTGTACATCTTTACCAGATCAGCAATTAGAGCCACTGGATGACGCCGCCATCGCATGACGATATGCCTCAAGTCAAGCTGTAGCGTTGGACCTACCATAAGATCGTCATTGAGGGATCTGCCATTAGTGCCTGGACTAGAAGCATTAAACACTATGCGTACCTTGGAAGTCGTTTTGTCCTCTCGGACTACAGGGTGATGAGGAAGGTAAACTGCATCAGGGTTTTGCTTTGACTCTTCTTTAACTTGCTCCATATGCCCCAAAGAAAGATACTCAGCCATCACTTGTGAGTACTTAACTCTCAACTCTGGAGATTTCAGCAACCTTCTCTCCAAGGACTCTAGTCTTTTAGCAGCAATACTAAAAGAATTGCCTTTTCTACACTGTGGCTGAGGAGAACGAAACGGTAACCTAACAATGTAGCGACCATCACTATCTCTACTCGTTGTAGCTGCATAGAAATCCTGACAGTCACGTTCTTCCTGAGAGAAAATTTTCTTTACTTGGCTGGAAGGAGGCTCTGATTCCAGTTCCCAAAATTTCTTTAATAAGCTGTCTTCCTCTATACAAGCGTGCATGCTGATGATTCTGCTACTGTGACATGACTTAGAGCTGTCTACAGATTCTGATTGAACCTGACCAGATAGGACCCAACCGAGCAATGTTTTTTGAGCTATTGGCGTACCAGGAGGGCCCTTGAATAAACCATCTACTAAAATCTGGCTAAATACATCAGCTCCCAGTAGCAAATCGATCTTATTGGAACGTGAAATTTGGGATCAGCTAGTTCTAAATGTAATAAATTTTGACATGTTTGAATAGCTACCTTCCTTGATGGTATGACTGATGTCAATTTATTTAGTACATGAGCACGGACCGTAATCTTGACATTGGGATTATGGATTGATTGAATGCTAAACTTTACCATTGTTTTTGATACAATGGGATCAACATGATCACCAACGCCACATATTTTAATCTTGCTTGGCTCTCTCTGTAGACCAAGAGACTGGGCAGCAGACTCGGTAATAAACGAGCCCTGGGAGCCTTGATCTAACAAGGACCTAAACGTTAGCTGTTTTCCAGAGTGAGACTTAACATTGACAAGTGCTGTTGCTAACAGCACTTCTCTGGAAACATTTGAATATGCTACAACCTTTGTTGCTTCGTCGCGACCAGATAACGTTGCGACATTTGTGATGACACTCTCATCAACTGTGGGACTTGCAACATTACTTACAGTTGATTTGGGAACACTGACATGTAAAAGAGAATGATGCTTCTTTTTGCATACACGACACCGGGAAGTTTGGCGGCATGTAAACACTGAATGGCCAGGGCACATACAATTATAGCACAAGCCATTAGATTGGACAAAATTACGGCGTGCTTCACAAGTTTCATTTGCAAAGTTCTTGCAATTGAATAGTCTATGACTTTCGGAGCAGAATGGGCATGATACTGCAGTTGCGGCATGGTGAACTGTTACACTATTACGGCTTACATTCGTTTTTGTTGGTTTGGATGTGGGAAGAAATTCTAAGGACCGGAACCTATGCTCCAAGAATTCTTTAAATTGTGACATTGTAGGATGGTCTTCTGATGTACTTATTTCGGCTTCCCACAACTTTCGTGACTCTGTATCTAATTTTGAACTAATCATGTAAATAACTATAACGTCCCAAGAGTCTGTTTTTAAACCTAAATTTTTGAGACCATTCAAACAATCGCTTGTAGTATCTAACAAATCCTTAATAGCTTTAGATGACTCGACAGTAATACTAGATTGACTTAATAAACGCTTGAGTAAACAATTTGTTAAATATTTTTTATTACTAAATCTCTTTTTTAATAGAGCCCAAGCATCATTATAGTTTGCTTCCGTAACAGGCACATGTCGCAACAGCTGCTCAGCTTCGCCAGCTAAATGCGCTTTTAGATAATGCATTTTTTGAACATCTTCAAGGCTATTATTTCGGTGAACCAACGACTCGTATAAATCTTGGAAAGTCGTCCATTCTGTGTATTTTCCACTGAAAGTAGGAATCGTAATTTTCGGCAATTTTACCTGCGGCACAGTGGCAAATGAGGAGTTATTAGAATGTGAGGCCGAAGCCTTAACAGTACAAGTAGTTGCTTTTACAATTTTGGATAAGCATTCTTTGAGTTCGGTTTTGTACTCGCAATACAACTCCTGAGTAGTTTCATAAACATTACTAATATAATAACTCGACTTCCGATATTCATCAGACTCCACATCGGTAATTATAGTTCTATGAGTATCTACAAAAGACTTCCATTGTCCCTCCAATGTTTCCAGCCTGGTTTCAATATAAGATTGCGTTATCCTATCCTTTGGCGACTTTTTGAAGTTGACTCTACCTTTACTGATATCGCATTTGACATCTTCCTGCAAATTAGTTAAAGCCTCCATACTGACTTCGCAAGGATTTTCAATGGAATGGAACGATTTATTAGAATCTTTTGGCATGGGAACAAAGGAAGAATAACAGGCAAGTAAAATAAATAGGCGCAATAGAACACGGAAAACAAACAAAACACAAAAAATATAACTAATTACCTAACTGTCCGTAAACTAAACACTTCACAAAACTAAAGTCTAAAAATACACGACGAAATTTTTGAAGTCCAGCAAAAACGCGTTCAAAATTTTCTAAGTGTTTAGAGAGAATTCGGAACATAGGAAATCGGGCATGGATTCCCCGTCAGATCACTTTTTTGCAAACTATTCTAAGTCCTGTTAACTTTACCACAATTCAACTAAACGTCCGATTTTAATTTATTTTCAAAGTCTAAATTTCACTTTAAAATACCAAATTACTCACACGTGCCGCAATCACTTTACCGTCTCACCGCAAAGCCTTCTGCGCCTGATATTCTGCCAATGTCAAGACGATTTCCAGTCCAGCTGCTTTTAGCGCCCTCTGATGCCAACACGCCAACTTAATCTTCGACTGCTTTAGCGCCCTCTGGCGCCAACAGTTGATGCTCAACCACGAAGATTGAAGAAAACGTACACCATCAGCAACAATCCATTACTGCGTCAGTGTACCGGAAGTTGGTCAGCTGCACAAACTCCCAGGTATCCAGATCCGGCGTACCGTAAGGACCACTAATGTACAGTGTCCCAAAAAACTAGGCAGGAACTAGTAGAAATAAATAAAAAACTAAGTTTCTGCTATGTAAGAGTGCATATATTGAAAAATCAAAGAAGGTCTTATACGTTTCTAAAAAACCAAAATGCTTGTGCGATGTATCTTTGCACAGCGACATCTATCGAAAATTCTTAGAACTAAAATTGTTTGTATTTGTTGTTTGGAACGAATTTCAACATTTTAAAGGTTCCAATATTAGACAAAATAAAATACGTAAATAACGCCTGACCAGCGGATTCTACTGATATCACTCTAAACACAATTGCAGGTTTTAAGACTATTTGGTTCAAACAAGTTATCACGTGACAACTTACTCGACACACCATAGCATTGTTACACGATACAATTCAATGATTCTGATATTAAAATCACTTCGCGGCGCTTCACTGCATAAATTGCCCTATTTGTACAACAAAAACATTGGATTGCGTTAACAGACACGATGGGTTTGGTTTTCTACCCGCACAATCCCAGTGTCCACTTATATAACAAATAGATAGAAATTGAGGGTTAAGAAGGGCACTAACCATTCATCAACTTCAAGGCACCAAAACTCGAAACTAGTGTTGCCGATTCATAGTCGAATATTAGCCTATCGATAGTTGACTTCGCAGTAGTATCGATATCCTATCGATAGAGTCGACAGCTGAGCCCCAGGTAATACATGGATATTATGGATAGTTTTTTTGGAATCGATAGTAAAAACCATTGTTAGTATTGTTGCACATAACAATTCCTAAATTACTGCTGATACGTCAATTTTACTTTCGAAAGCCTATCAATAGCCAATACTAAAAATACCTTCTATCGATAATACAGTTTACCAATTTATAATTAAATTGAGTAGTTATCTAAAGGGAGACAAAATTTAGTCGACTCGTTTGATGTGTCAGCAGTTATTTAGTTGATTTAGGTAACGATAACACCCTGTTGACCTAGTGGTTTAAGTACCGGGCCGTGATCTCGGGGTGCTGGGTTCGATTCCCAGGTCGAGCAAAAATCATGTTTCGAATTTATCGAACACAGCTCGGGTTTGTGATCACCAATCCGGATTTGGCAAGCGTGGTGATTAAGCCTAGTCCCATCATAGCAACTGATGACTTGAGTTCTATGATGCAGGCCTTTGCAATGCAGAGGAACAGTATATAGGCTGATACTACTACTAATACTAAGCAACAATAATATCAATACCAACGATAATTTTAGTATCGATATTAATAATATGTCTGGTTCTGAGATATCGATACTATCAATATTTTATCGATAGGATAGGAACACTATCGATAATTTAGCTACACTACTCGAAACGCCATTAATAAACACATCAGGCGTATTGCCGTACCGTCACTGAGATACGGCGTCGGAGATACGGTAGGCCCTTGCCCTTGGGATGCACGTGATTCACTCCATCTGCGTCCCTTAGTTCCTCCCTGTAATTGGGGCTTAGGCCGTTTCAAACAGCGGATATGAAGGGTGCGATCCTTGAAGAGGGTTTTAAAGTGAAATATTCAACATATTTATGTATGTAAGTATTTTGACCGTGGGAGCGCCACATCGACTTCGGCAGGAAAGGGTAGGATCGACCGGGGTGGTGTCACAGTCTCTTCTTCATATTCTCTTCTCTCTTTTTTTTCGTCGAAACAGTAAAGATAGTAGGAGGCACAATTGTGGCTGAGAAGGAAAGATCAAAAATCAAAAAAAAATAATTGCGCTTGTTATTGGGTGGCATCATTATGACTGACCGGATGGCGCAATTGGTAGCGACCCTGCCTCTTACGCCAAAGGTCGTGGGTTCGATCCCCACCCTGGACAAACATTCGTGCGATGAACACTTGTGTTTGTTCAGAGTCTGGGTGTAATATATGTATTTAAGTATATATTTGTGTTCCTCTGTTGTTTGATATCTGTAGCACAAGTGCTTAAGCTACTTAGTACGGAATCAGGTCAACGTATTAGATGTTATGAGAATTATTATATAATTATTATTATTATGGTTACCGTCAGGTGATCCGTCTGCCCGTTTGCCACCTATCACATAAAAAAGTGTAAAATTCCTGGCGTATTTTGCAAAAGAGGCTCTTATTCTCCTCGCTGATTTACAGTAACTTTAAGCCCCGTGTTATTTAACTCCGAATATATTTTAGCCCCGTCTCAGGGGTTTCGTTATAAATCGCGCAAGAGTCAAGTATACCTAGGGGAGGATCATTAAGTCTGTTTGCAGAACCAACATGCCTCGCAATTACCCTCATTATTTGGCGTCTTGCTCTAACATAGTGATGTGACTTTTAAAAACAAATTATATTAAATTAATGAAAGTTAAATTAAATTACTGACTTAATTTAATTTATTAATTGAACTTATTGATTAACTTAACTTAATTAAATTAAATTAAATTCAAATTTTATTTTATTTTAGTTTTATTTATTAAAGACACACTAACAATACATGCATGATCTGTTCGTGATATATATATTAAAAATTTTCACTACAGTTCTGATACATGTATCAAATATAGGTGAGTACAGCTTTATTAATATAAATGTGTTAGTTAATTTAAACTAAATTAATTCAAATTCATATAAACATTATAAAGTTTTTAGTTATAAAGTACGTTATCTCCTGGCGCAGACAAATAACTTTGCACGAAACTCTCTTTTTAATAATTATCTTTTTGACCGGAAAATAAAACTCCTCTTAATAATTAATTTCATCTTTTCCCCTCTTATTACAAAAAAACTACTCTGAGACCTGCTTTAATCCTAAACTAACATGTTCATAATTATGACGGAGTTCTTAAGTTTTTATTAAAATTCTCAACTAACCATAGACCACACAGGATAGTGTCAAAATTGCTTAAATCACGCAATCATTCGTTCAGTGACATTTCATTTTACATAACCTTGTCTTGTTGTCTGAAGTAAAATTATTTTAGAAATGTTTTTAAGCAACTATACATTAAAATATTATATTAAGTAAGGTTTCCATGTTATATGAATGGCATTGCTTATATTTTTGAAATTAAATCCAAAAAACAAATTGACTACTTTCTCACAAATAACTATAGTGTAAATCGGAATGAATTGTCACAGGGACAAGCTATCAGCTATTGTTACTGAATCGATATAATGAGGTTATTATTTTAGTACTCATTTAACTAGGGGTCCGGTTAGTATAACTTGAGTATTATAGTTTATTTAGTTTATGAGTTATTTCCAGTTTTAATCCCATTACTTATTGAAAACCACGTTTTGGAATGAGAGGGTTCAGGTTCAGTTTTTGACCGTAGAAAAGCGCTTTGGCATGAATAGGCCGGCTCGACCGGAGTGATACCATGGCCTCACAGAAGAACGGCGTAAAGCAGCACTGTGCTGTGTTTCGCTGCGTAAGTTAGGGTACCGCAGGCCCAATCCGGAAAGGGGGGTTCAATGGTTGGCAGCGCACTTATGACTCCACTGGTGTCACAGGTGTCCATGGGCGGCGGCAATCGCTCACCATTTGTCTGCCTGTCTGCCACCTATCACATAAAATAAACTATAAAATTATGATTTTTAGGTCCAAATGACTCAGCTACTCTCTTTACTCTACATCAGGGGCAAGTAAAGAGGTTAGTTAACGTTACGGGTGACCGGAGCGGGCATATTTCTAGGCCAACCTATAAGTTTACCCATGCGAATACATTTCCGCTTTCAAAGTTCTTTCTTTGTATGGCTTATGTTCAGCCTCCTGGGAGCGGTGCCTTTAGGCAGTGAATATATTTATTTGTAATATTTGTGTACCTACTATTAGCAACATGGCTCGGTGGCGCAGTGGTTAGTGGGTCGCACTTTAAAAAACGACGGGGACCCGGGTTTGATCCCCGGGTCGCGCCAAAATTTGTACCTGAATGTTTCTGTTAATAAATTCTCAGTGTTAGCTCGGAGTATGGAAGTTGGCGGTGTTGTACCTCCGTGCCTCGGAAAGCACGTTAAGCCGTTGGTCCTGCGCCTCATCCCTCTTCGGTCGTGTAACATTGGTGTACCATCGAAATATGAGGGTAAGGGAATAGAGAGTGTACTTGTGTCTGCGCAAACACTTGTGCTCTTTAATATGTCCTGCGTCGATGGCCGATCTCTGAGATTGGCCTGCCATGACCGAAATATCGGTTTGAAGGACATTATTTGCAACATTATTTTGAGCATACTGCCTCTTAATGCCTAGGATATAAAATATGCTCTCTGTAATTGTAGCATAGTATAACAAGAGCTGAATGTAGCATGTTGGACCGTGGGAGAGCTAAGCTTTGGCATGAATGAGCAGCTTCAACCAGAATTATCAGACTTCCCGAAACCTGGATCATGGTCCAAGCATACATCTTTGGACGCAACTGGGAATTCAACCAGAGTGATACCACGGCCTCACACGGAAAACCGGCGTGAAACAGCGTTTGTGGTGTATTTGGTTGAGTGAGTGAGGCTCCAATTCGGAGAAAAGGAGGGTTTAAAGGTTGGCAGCGATTTTGTGATTCGACTGGTATTGTGGGTGTTCTTACCGGCCGGCGCAGGCAATAGTTTACCATTAGGAGATCCATGTGGTCTTCTAAGACCTGTCACATAAACTTAAAAGTAAAACATTGGATTCATGTGTGACATCATTATCTTGCTATACCATTGAACTGGGTCGTCTCTGGTTTGCTTTAGCTGTTTTTATTCTACAGAAGTTAAAGTAATTCTCTCTTATTCGCTCTGGGAGTGTTTAGATTCTCGTTTCTGGTGTTATTCAATAGCGATGTTTTAAAGTACGTGTAGTTTGTTATCCCGTAAACGAACTAAACTCGTATAAAATGTGATAACGTTACACTCGTTCAATTAACTATTTCTATATTTCCTTGGTTATATATTATTGCCGTGGTTTTTACTTTTGTGCAATTATTATATTAATATATAAACACCGTGCGGTCCCCGGCAGAGTAGAATAGGCCACCTCACTCTTACCGAGGTGTCGTAAAAGGCGACTAAGGTAAAGCTGCTGGCATGATCATCAGCACCCAGAGAAGGAAAACTCTAAATTTATATCAAAACCCTCGCCAACCCGTCTGCCAAGCGTGGTGAGTATGGCAATTACCCATCATGTGATTGAGGGAGGCCCGTGCCCCAGCAGTGGGGACTTAAATGGGCTGATGATGATGATGATGATGATATATAAACACCTGTTAAGTGAGTACAGTCCTATCTCAAAAGAAATAACGCACAAAATGCTGCTAAGATTATAAATACAAAAAATTGTAAGGAACTGAATTGTATTTAATGAAATTGAAGATATAAACACGCTAAAATTCGTAAAGATTAATGGACAACATTTCAAAATTGCTAAGCTCTGAAACAAAAAATACCATTTCTTTATTTACTTTTCCGCTGCGCGAATATATATTTATTAATTTTTTATATTGCTTATTTACTGAGAAAAAAATTAAAAACCAAAAAACGTAAGATGACGTCATCGGACGGCAGAATGTAAAATATTTCTTTGCTTAGCACATTATGGTTTTAAATTTACTTTGTGCGGTGAAACCGCGGGGCGCAGCAAGTAATTTATATAACAAAGTCCCCAGGGCATTATTTTTCGTGAAACTAGCCAAACAGTTTTAGAATATTGATACTATTTCTACAGTTCTAGAACCATTTTTTTAGTCAATATGCTAATGTGGAACACGTTATTCCAATATTGGTTTTTTTCTAGTTCTCTAGCAGACGACACAACTTCAGAATTATTCATCTGAAACAAATTTACTTAGAATAGTACATGAAACTGAAGTGACTATACATGCAGAATCTAAACACAATAACACAAAAATGATACAATTTTCCTTTCCCGAAAAATTGTTTTCTAGATAAACCAAATTCGTTTGGGGCGTAATATCATTCATTATTCAGTAGGTTATTGTGGCTGCGATTTTTCCTACGATACCAAGTCACTGTGTACACAAAGATTCAGCAGATACCACGAGCCGGACGCGAACAAATAACCTCGAACAAAACGTGGGGTCGATACCCATAAATAATGTAACAGAACACATACATTATGTAAGCTTCTTTCCGCTTCAACAAAATTCAAATACGAAAAACAGTCGGAACTGTGCCAGCTAAAATATGTCACTTTAGAATTAAATAAAACAAGTAACTGGACCTTTATCACTGTCTACTTTTAATTTAACTCCGGTAAGAAAGTGACGATTCGCGCAATCACTTAAAACCAATGTTGAAATTCCAATTACTATTCGTCTACAAAGAAACAGCATGAAAATGAGACAGCCTTTGTTGCTCAAATAACTCGACCTGGAAATTATTCTTCGCAAGCACATATTGATCAGAACAAAGATAAAGGAATTGGAACTGTTATTCTAATTTAAATTTTTCCAGTTACTAATTTCGCTTTTGTATTGTTACAGATAATGCTCGTCGTCTCCAGTGAACCAGGGTTGCCTTGAGGCAATATGAGAATCAAAAAGAATCTACACGTAAGGCTTATAGCCTTATGCACTACTTGTATCCTGGTCCCGGCGCTCGCCTGCCCCTCTCAATGTGTCTGCAAGTGGAAAAATGGCAAACGATACGTCGAGTGCTCGGAAAAAGAGTTGAAATCAATCCCCAACTCACTTGACTCAGAAACGCAGGTCTTGGAATTCTCGGGCAACGACCTTCAAGTGCTTCAAAAAGAAACATTCCACAAACTCGGGTTGCTTGACTTGCAAAAAATTTACTTACAAAGATGTAGACTGCAGAAAATCGATAACCACGCCTTCAAGGGTCTCGCTAATCTGGTCGAGTTGGATCTCTCCAACAATTATCTTACAGTGATCCCTTCGACTAACTTTGTATTCTTTCCTTCGCTAATGCGGCTCTCGCTGAACAACAATCCAATAACCAGCATAAAAACACACTGCTTTCAACATCTGTCTTACTTGAACACATTAGAGTTGAGTGACTGCAAAATTGAAATCATAGAAAGGGAAGCATT
Source organism: Marasmia exigua (assembly GCA_019059595.1). Taxonomy (NCBI): domain Eukaryota; kingdom Metazoa; phylum Arthropoda; class Insecta; order Lepidoptera; family Crambidae; genus Marasmia; species Marasmia exigua. The sequence continues at coordinate 20,345,326 of CM032473.1, forward strand.
TTCTGGTCTGAATCATTTAGAATGGCTGCGATTGAACGGGAACAAGCTTTCAAATATTCAAGGTGAGAATTTATTCCCCGATACTCTTCGCGGTATCGACTTGCAAAATAATAATTGGAACTGCGACTGTCACTTGAGAGATTTGCATAGTTGGCTATTGAATTTTAATATGCCGCATACCGTCGAGCCGATTTGCTCGGCGCCAGAACGCTTGAAAAGGCGCATTATCACAAGTGTCACAGAATCGGAACTCGCTTGTTTGCCGAAAATGATGCCAACCTCCGTATTTTTAGAGACAAACGCCGGCAGCAATGTGACGCTCGAGTGCTTAGTAAAAGCTATACCTGAAGCAAAAATAACCTGGCTATATCAGGGGCAGATCATACATAACTACACGACAATGGCGGCGGAGCCTCGGGACGTTTATTACGTCGAGAACGGAGTAACGGATAAAAAAAGTGAACTGTATATATTTAATATAGGGAATGATGATAACGGCACATACTCGTGTGTCGCGCAGAACCCCGCTGGGAAATCGAGCGCCAATTACACGCTCAGAATCATAGTGAAAGAAGAACCAGTAGTAATAGTTGTGACTTTCCCTCAGAGGCATTTAGTGGTGATAGTTACGGTTGTATTTTTAATCATAGTGTTATTAATAGCAATAATAGCTGTAGTGTTACTCAAATTTAAAACAGACACTCGTAGTCGCAAGAAGAAGGAGAGCGGCAAAGACGTTGCGCTCTGCAATCAAATCCTGCCGAACAGCCGAAGTAATGGTACGTTACCGAAGAATAATGGGAGCTTGATTGTGAACGCGCACTCTCACCACGCCCTTCATTACACGGTACAGTCAAACCGGGATTACGACACTAACGACGTATATCAAAGCAATAACATGAAAGGCTTCGTCGACAGAAATCCTGACCTAATTAGCGACGCAGAAACAGTAGCTAACAATGCACAAAACGAGAACACAGTGCTGTCTGTGTATAAAGCGCAAACCGCGAACGACGGTTTTGAAGAGGAAACCGCATTCACCGCGCCTACAATACCCCGGCAGGTCACGTGGCAAGACCAGCAGAATATGAACAGTGTCAACCTACCGCAAAACACACTCAACAATATGTACCAGCATTCCGCCGATGTACATTTAAATCCTGGGTGTTTCCTAGACAGTGAAGGTTATCCCTACGATTACGGCCTACCAAAGCACCCTTGTAGACCCCAGATGATGTCGAATTATTCAGTCGTAGGGCCTTTCTATCAAACGCTGCCGCACAATAGGCCGAAAGGACAGAAACTTGTATGCAAATTCGCTAAGGATACAGAATTCAATGCGGCCCCGCCAACTTGCCCTAATTTCGAGGTATTCAACACGCCGAATGTGCGGCGTACTTTGGAAGGCTACCCCGTACCACGGAACCGGCAGATCGCGTTCGTAGGTAATGGAACCGTGTATTACAACGAGGAGTTCGTTCCGTCTCCCCCTGAGGGGTATAAGACGGAGCCGGTAGTGCAGTGCTGTGCGACAGCGGAGCCTTGTGCAAGTTCGTGGGTGAACCCGAAGGGTACGTGTGCTGTGATGGTTCCGATGGGTGTGGCCGATCCTGGACGGTGTTACCAAGTGGAGACTCGTTGTGTTGATACGCAGACTTCCGACGCTCGTCTGCCCGGTGAAGGTACAGAGAATGTTCTGAAGCCTTTGCCCCAAGTGTCGAACGCTAAATGCGCGTCGGATATCTGTTCAGAGAGCCCCGATGAGGGTTACGTAGGCGACGCCAACGACATCTGACGACGGCGACACAACGATAACGCGTAAACAGGGCAATTTAGACGCTAATAAAGTGATAAAGCGACTGAATATGAGTAGTAGTATTATGCATAGAATCTGTGAATACGACGTGAGCGACGCTGAAATGACGGTTTCGTACACGCTGATTAGCTTCCGCGAATACTTTTGGTTCTTTACTATTTGGGGCAGTGTTTCTTTGTTACTTATAAGTGGCTAAGTCATGTCTGGTACTCGATAAACATTTTTCGTGGTTACCTAATGGAAATACCTATTGCTTTGGTACTCATAATTTTCTAGTAAAGTTTTGTATTTGATAATAAGCAATATTATATAATCAAACTTACTTATAATGAAATAAGTTATTTGGTTGACAACCAAGATTACCCATTGAAATGTCTACTAGATTCATAATAAATTAAACTAATAAATTCAATTATTCAATAAAACATGGTTTCACAATTTACGGGATCATTTGTGAAACCCTATTGATAATTAGATTATGAATCTTAAAATTAGGTTATATAGCATTATATCAGATAGAATACCGTCATCAAAGTTTTTATTAAGGTAACGGGTAGGGCACACTAGCGACAGCCAATCGATTCTAATTTTTAGCTACTAAACCGGATCTATTTTAAACCATCTCAGGGTTACAACCTCTCGGCAAACATTTATACTATTTATTAAAAAACCATGCACAAATATTGGGTCCAACGCGTACGCGAAAAATTGATTCACTGCCGAAAGTGGCCGCTTTTGGCGTGAATAAAAAACTAAAAATTTTCGAGTACAAAAACGGATCCAACATTAGTGCATGGTTATTTAATAAATAGTATAAGTGTTCTGCCGAGAGGTTGTAACCCCGAAATTGTTTAAAATAGATACGGTTTAGTAGATAAAAATTAAATTCGATCGGCGTCGCTAGTGTGCCCTACCCGTCACCTTAATATCCATAGTGCTGTTGTATCAAACGGAGTTTGAGCGTCATTCACTCGTTCAATAGTTCACTATTGAGCCGAATATCATTTATTAATTTGTTTCTAGTCAAAACTAGTCCCGAAAAACTGTTTGAGAGGGTTTTAATTTCAACTACTCTAAGGAATATAATAAGATTTATTTTAGTAAATTTAATTTTTTTCATTGAAATATACATTTTTGCAATGTATAACAAATATGTTTGTGACCAATGCAGTAAAGCAATCCAAATATTCTGGCATTACACTTGTTGGTTATCTTAATCAACTACCAAATTGACGGATTTTGACTAGCACAGTCAACATTGTATGGCGCTAAAAATCATACTTTGCTAACACATTATGGAATTAAAATACCAGGATATTTTGACTACGTAGGGTTTAGTTAAAGCCAACTGTACCTATTTTATTTCGAAATGTATTACGTTGAGTTCCTCTAATATTTTGGAAAAGATCTCATTATAGAAACTAATCTAGTCTGAATCGATTATGTAAAAGAAAGTAACCAAATACGGCGTAGTAATATGTGTATCGAATGATCGAATGTTTTTCTCATCTTGTTTTGAATTGTGCTTCTACTTATTACATGTTATGTAGGACAAAATATAGTATAAAAATTATGTAGCGGCATTTCAAAAAGTTTCTGCTCTAGGGATACCCTCCTTCGCATTCTTCTTAAGATTCACAATTTGCTAAAACAGACGACCCCAAGGCTCATTGTCTAACGCTGTACGTCTATTCGTTTTGATCTGGCAGGTATAGTCACTTTCATTACTGATGGTATTAATCATTTTTCTTCGTATCTTGAAGATGGCAAAAATACTCTGGGGCGGGATATAGCTTCCCTCAGCATTATGCACCGAATTTATCACAGGGAGTACCTGAGGAATTACTTCGATCTCGTTCGATCTTGTTCGATTTGCCTGTAGCTCAAGCGATTATCATTATATTATATTCTATTATAGCGGTCCAATAATGTGCGTTTCTCACGAAACCTTCTACCACGTATCTCAGTTTCGTGGAATAGTTTGGTTGCAGCAATATTTCCTCATGGCTACGAATTAGAGACTTTCAAGAGCGTAATTCCTTCTAAAAGAAGGGCAACGCTTTCTTGACCTCTCATCTGGTGACCCGCTTACTCGTTTGTCGCCTTTAGTATAAATAATAATAATAATTTTCCAGCTTCCATAATTCGCCAAGCTCAGGCCAGATGGACGTTCTCCGCATGATGGCTGGCTGGAGCTGGATGTAGCCTATGTTCGATCGAAGTGACAATCATTTGGAGAGGCCTATGTCCAGCTGTGGACTGCAACAGGCTGATGATAATGATGATGATGATTGCGCTATTGGTAGCCTGCATGACATTAACATACATGCAACTGTAACATCAAGCTGTTAGATTATTCATGATCTCCATATTAGTGCGGGCACTCAATCGAAATGGTAGTCCATATTTGGTTACTTTCTTCTGATACCTTGTTAATATATTTGTTGAGCATAACTTTTGTATTGTTACATTAAGAAGTTTTGTACTTTTTTAAGCATTATACATAACTGTTTTTTTACGTTACCTATTTTTGTAAATCAGTTAGAAGTTAAATTCTCTCCGTCAAATAATATAAATGAATGAACTATTGAGTATGAATTTGTGTACACAAGTGCAAATTAAGTCAAAAGAGGTCTTTAGGATGGTTGGACTTATTTTATGACTCCAGACTATTGTACTTTTTTAAAATATTACCTAAAAATCTCAACTCAACATTTTGACACAGACTACATTCTCTTCTTCCGGGTTTAACCGTGTTGGTTTCACCAGTTTCAACCTACATTTATGGGTAATTTATGAGACAGAGCTCAGAAAGCTCTCCATCACCTCACTCTACATACCGAGTTTTAATATTCTCCATCAAAAAGAGTAATCGCGCAATTCATATACTGAGTTTCTCGTGGTCTAAACCGTCTAGAGTCTAGAGAATTAAACGTGAAACATAAACAAATGAGTTATATAACTGTTCTAATCTACAAAGTGTACCACAGAACTGGCACAAGCCAATTATCACTGTAGTTGGGCAGGGTAAGACCGGCATGTATAATTAATGAGGGACTGCTGGCCAATCCGACCTGTCTTGTGTGCTGCTAGGAAAACTATGCACAAACTAGGTGCAAAGTTATCATTGGTTAACGGAGAAGTATGTGAGTAAAAAGCTGTTCCTAGTCACCTTTCTATTACCCGAGGGTATTTTTAGTTATTCCAAGCTAAGGGTGCAGGAGCTTTCAATAGATTTATGCATCTGAAATTCTGAATAAAATGCACAGGAACTATACAGCATGACTTTTTGAATAGGGAAACTGAAAAACCCGAGAAACTTCGCGAGGGCAATATTTAATGAAAACAATAATTTTTCCCCAAGGAACATAGGGTCGAATCTCAAACCAAAAATCTCCTTCCCATACTACTGTCTACTGGACCTAAAGTATAATGACACAGAACGTAACCTCTGTTAACTATGACGTATACATTCACACACGTGTTGTGCGTGTGTGCGCACACACACGCACAACACACACAACCCACACACAGACACACACAGACACACACAGACACACAGACACACACACACTATCACTTTTACTCTCTATAATTACCTAAATTAGATTAAATAAAATATGTATGTTTAAAGAACCCAAACCGAAGCTGTCGTTAAATGTAAAAAATGTTAACGTTAACTCAACTTAACTAATGCGATACAGGCCTGTGAGCCTAGTGCAATAGTTGATGATACTGCTCATTGTAACGTAATATGTCAATAAAGATTACTTACTTACTTATACTAGACTTATCAACTGGTTGATGCAATTTGTATGGGAAGGCAAATGTTTTTTTAAGACTAGACTCTATGTTCCGTGGGGGAAAATGTTTGTTTTCTTTAGTATGATGCCCTTAATAAGTTTCTCAAGTATTAAAAAAAATACGGTGTATAACGTTATGAGACATGGGATTGACGCCCCTATCACACAAAAACACAGATTGCCGCCTGCCGGAAATAAATCAGACGTCATTCGATGACACTGTCACACCATGTTTTCTTTTTTTTTTAATTAATGGCTGCTACTGTGTCTTTCGACACATCTATAATTCTGCCAATGTCGAGTGATTAGAGAGACACGTTAATTAATAGATTGACCGGTGTGACGAGTGGAATCTATTTTAATCAGTTTTGCATGTTTTCTTATATAAATTAAAAAACAGTTAACTATAAAATATTTACCGTTACTATTCTTAAATTGAAAGAGCTCCGAGTAACACATTGATATATATATATATCGACCCGAGTAGATCGGAATTAGTCGCTTTTAGTGATTATGAAATATTGGATCAGAAGCCAATCTTATTGCTGTGTGACGAATTCAAATGATAATATCTAAAACTTGTCATCATCTTTTAAATAATACCGATGATATTATGACATCGCACAAATTATGATGACTTATTTTTCTTTACAATGAATATTATGAGAAGTAATTGATGCAAAAAAAAATACAATTTCATGTATTTTTATTTGAATCGTTTAAATGATGTTGAATATTGTACATTCTTTGTTTGTTTATTGTAGGTATTTCCCCAAAAATATTTTGACGATGAACCAGTACAAAACAGTAAAATTGTTTTTTATCAAGCTTGTGACATGTTCCATTAATGCATAATTCAATTTGACTATTTGTTATTTACAATTCATAAAAGTTTCGCAATTGAAAATGTTAAATGGAAATATAATTTGATAGAAAATTTTGATTTCACCTAAAATTATGTTTTCAGCGGGTCGTTAGGTGAGCTAATTAACTGATCCGATTTGAAAGAAAACACTCAAATTGTGCTTAATGACTCGTTGCGTCTTAAAGACGTAATGTAAACAAGTTATCTTGATTAAGACGTTTTTCAGATTGGCGCTTTTTACGGCGCCCAATTTGCTACATCTGGTAGGAGATAATCAAGTACAGTTGTGATGATATTTTCTTGAAGTAAGTTGTAACAGGACCTATTAAATAAATAGCTTCCATCGGCCTTACAAAATGATGTTGAACGTAACTGATGAATATGTTATGACATTTGCTGACAGAATTGATATACCTACTTTTTAAACATGGGAGGGATGAATGGGCCGGCTCGACCGGATTGATACCACGGCCTCACTGAAAACCGACGTGAAGCAGCACTGTGGTGTGTTTGCATACATGAGTGTGGGTACCGGAGGCCCAATCCGGGGGAAAGTGGGTTTAAAGGTTGGCAGCGCACTTGAAACTCTTCTGGTGTCGCGGGTGTTTATAGGCGGCGGCAATCGCTTTAAATCAGGCGATCCGCCTGCTCGTCTGCCACCTGTCACATAAAAAAAACTATCAATACCTAACAATGGTACAAAATAAAAAAAAAACAGAAGGTCAGCTCTAGCAAACATTGAAGAGTTTGTTGACTTACGTGCCAGACGTTTCATCGTATCGTGACACTCCCACGCCACGTTCTGTATAGTCTGTCTCTGTTATGCCAAACCATACTGGGTCACAGTTTACCACCCGATGTACAATAGGTTAGACACAGTGAGTTGTAACAAAGTTGTTACAACTCACCTCTGTCAAAACTTGATTCTGTCTTCCCTACAAGAGTTTTCGCGGTAGTAAGTTTGTTATCATTTTGTAATGGGAATTCGGTGTGAGAGAAGGTTTTTTAAAATTAGAATCGAGTCCAATTTCATTATGCTACATCATATATTTTTTATGATAATAAGCTTAAGGTATATTTTCGCTAGTACGAGTGTATACGTGTAAAAAATGCGCCAATCTGAAATCGTAAAAGACTCGTTGCACGTTGTATCGCTAAGTTTCATAAGTATTAATAATTTGGATTCGATGATACTTTATTTAAAGGGTCATTTTAGTTCTAGTATTAATCCACTGGTGTACATTTTTTGACCTTGAAAATCTATTGATCGACTGTACATTGTTCATATTTTTCATAACATAGGCGTATACGCAACATTGAGGTTATCGTTAAAGTTTGAAGGCTAATTGTACGTCCACACTCGGGGCTTTAGCTCTAACCGACGCAACCGTATCGGTGTTTCCCTCTCTTTCACACGCGCTGTAAGTCTCCTATGTTTGGATGCGACAGATATATTTTTGTTTGTTACGGGACGTCTTAGCGCTAAGGCCCCAGTTCGTGCTTGACTCGTCTTGCATATACTTACATTTGTGTAGTACATAATGTCTAGCCTTAGTATGTATCCTTACAACTATGGTAGGTTTATACCTACTATAGGTGTAAGGATAATGTTTCCGTTTCTAATGTTACTAAAACTAAGACGCTTCATTATCCAGTTTTAGTAGGAAGTCAGGAAATAAGGCTCGATTTGACCAATTTTTATCCGATACTAGATCTGACAAAAATGTATCTTTCTAAAGTTTGGATCATTTGAATCTGGAACAGTGGAACAGTGAAAAGAGTCGTTTCAATGAGATGCTTCATTTGGAACATTGACTCTCAGATAGATTTAGAACAGAGAGTGTTTCGATTAGAATGACCCCTTTTTTAAATTATTTTACTAAGTTTCATACATACAAGTACCACAGCTTTTATTATCATTGTCCTAAAGATCATTTCTCTGTGACTTTGTGTCACCTATTTCTTTCCCCGCTTAACACATTCCATGTGTTGCCGACGGAACCGACTCACTCGTTCTCTCGCTATCAGTAATCATTTGTATTTCGTCGCTCATTCGTGTCAGTGGAACACAGTGAGTCAGTGAGCAAGTTGACCGATTCAACAAATCTGATCTCGAGATCCGAATGAGTCGAATATATCCGAAAGCATTCGTGATTCGGATCATTGTGTCATCTATCTGAAGCGGATCACTGAGTCGTTTCTAGTGAAGAGTTAGCTGTTATTCTATGTGTACAAATCAGACGTTATACAGTCCAATCACGATTATTTGGCACATGGCAAAAGTCGGAACTAATGTTTTTTTGACATTTTCGCAAAGAAAAACGTTTTACAACGCCTCCCTGTCAATGACACTGAAGTGCCTTCTGATCTTGGTCGGTCTGTAATATATGTCGGGCTTATAAATGGATAAGGAAAAGAAAGATTGGTCAAATCTGGCCTTAAATTCAAGTGTGGAATAAAAGCTAATAGCTTTCATTATTAATAGTAGACTTTGCACCTTTTGACTTGCTGATAATTTTATGTGACTGAGATCAAACTCCATACGGATTTCAGACTGTCATTTAAAATTATCTTTATGAAGCGGGCTTTTCTATCGAAACTGATTAATACCTACAACCTTCATTCGACAACCTTATTAGCCTTTGTGTTCTTATTTCCGTCCAATTAATCCTATTAACACAATTTAATATTAATAAGTTTCCTTAATCAGTTTGAATATTAAAATGGAATTTAACGATACAACGCGCAGAGTTTAGAAAATTTTCGTAATTTTAATATTTTCCATGATAATACGTAGCTGTAAAAATTTGTAAATACTTTGTAAATATTAGATTTTATTATGAAAATTTTCCGTAAGGAATTAAGTAAGTAGTGATTTGTAAGTATTATAAATCGATATCAGGGTATCTCCCTTAAAATAGGGTTTGGTGGTTATCTGACATTATTTTGACGTACATCATTACTATTTTATCTTATTTGAGTTGTGACGTCGCAAGGTGGAGTTCGCCGGCTTTTAAGACAGCTGTTTAACATTTAAATATCCAATTTGTCATTATTTCATATCTATAACCAATCTGGTTTATTTTTTAAACAGCTGCATTAAAAATCTGTGCATAGACTTAACCTTAGTGTTTAAAAAAAATGGATTTATTTTTATTATTCTATCATTGGACGAAAAAGGCTTTATATTACCTGATTGTAAACTAATTTTTATGTAACGCATTTTTTGTTAAGTATTTTAATAGTAAACGTACTTCAAATAGCTAAATCTATTGTCAAATATGTCTAAGCATTATCGTTAATTTTGTTAGCTTTTTCTTAAAACAGAAATGATGTCATTATTTAAAATTTAAACCTTCTTTAAATCTAATTTCATTATCTTCGCTTACATTTCGCCTACAATAGCAGACAGTAATCATGACAAAGAAGAGCTAAGAAAATGTATTCCAAAACAATCAACTCCCATTCTTTTTTGGCCAACCTACATTTTATTAGGGCTGCGCCAGTGAGCTTGAAAACGAGTACAAGAGATTAGAATCTGAGGCGGAATAATCCTGGCGTAAATTTGATTTAATGCCCCTAGTCTGAATATTAATAACAAATTGTCATTTCATGCCAGGGCCGATTTATTCCATATTCATGGTATACCTTGCCTCAAGGTATTATTTCACGAGAATTAATTTCTAACGACCCCATTAATTATTTGGAGTGACTTGAGGAAGTGTCGTCTGACTAATGAGGAGACGTGGCTAATACAGCCTGTGGCTGCGAAACGAAGGGAGCGATAGGCGACGGCGAATTGAGTGAGTAGGCGAAATGAGTGAACAGGCGATGAGTGAGTTGGCAATAAATACGAGTGAAGGAAGTAAACAAACAAACATTTATTTTCCTTATTATTCTAATAATGTGATTACTGAATGTTCTTAAAAATCGTCGTCTCTAGAGTAATCCCTAAAGAAGGAATCTCAAGCAATGTGATAATGTTAAACTTAATTTAGATTTTATCAAACATGAATTAAAGTAGATTTCTATCTGTTTTGCTTGATTCGTTTACCTGTAGACTTGAGAATTTTTTAGATTGTAAATTTTGGTTAATCGATATTATCTATATATGTATTAATTCATATACGAGTTGCATGATTCTCACTCAGTAAAATATTTAAATATATTACTCGTTATAGTTAACTGGCTATTGTTACATTTTAATATGTTTTTGTGTACCTACGTATTTTTGTATTTTACTATTGTTAGTAAAATATTCCTATTTGTAATCTTTTAATCTGAACTATTGGTACCTACGATAAATGCGCTTATGTTTTTTTTTATAAAAGCGAAAATAAATATTACTTTAATTTATTGATTATGAAATGTCTACAAATTTGTGTCCAGTGTCGGTAAAGAACACAAGCTTGTAATTATTTTCTTTGGAACCTTGAATCTGGAAGTTGTACAAATTTGTTTTAAGTTAGTTAACACTTTTGATTGTTTGTAACTTACTTCCGAACTCAAGAATAAACAGTTGTTAAAAAAGGGAAGCTGAAAATTGATGAGAAAAAGCTGAAATATTCATTTTACTGTATTTTTATCTTATATCAACTCCATTAAGGTGACGGGTAGGGACGCCAATCAATTTTAATATTAATCTACTAAACCGGATCTATTTTAAACAATTTCGAGACTACAACCTCTCGACAAACACTTATACTATTTATTAAATAACCATACACAAATGTTGGGTCCGTTTTTGTATGCGAAAAATTGATTCACGCTAAAAGTGGCCGCTTTTGGCGGTAATCAATTTCGCGTACGCGTTGGACCCAATTGCATGGTTATTTAATAAATAGTATAAGTGTTTTCCGAGAGGTGGTAACCTCGAAATTGTTTCAAATAGGTCCGGTTTAGTAGCTAACAATTAGAATCGATTGGTGTCGTTAGATAGGGCTACCCGTCGCTTTAAGGTTCTAACGTTTAATACCTACGCCATCGCAATAGGTACGAATATTATGGCCAAAGCCCCTTTACTTTGGCATGTTAGATCAACGATGAAATAAAAATTAAGATCAGCTGTTCCATACATTTGCCAAGTGGACATCTAATTTTGTATGGAACAGCTGATTTTTTATTTCGCTTATTTTGTTTATCTGACAGTTAATGGGGTATTATTAATGATATCCTATTATAAATCATGCTACAGCATTAAATCAATAAAATCGTAACGTATATTATAACGAAAAAACTAAAGCTCAAAATAATGTCAGAAACACCAACATAGGGAAACATAAGACATGAAACAAACACTATCTTTTGTAAGAAAAAAAAACGTAACTTGATTTCGTATTACGTTTTTCAAAATGTACTACGTATTTACACATAGCAATAATTAATTACACGATGAAAAAAATTTGGTTCTTTAAAAAGGACTCCATGGATTCGTCCCTTAAAAGGACACACAGTTTTGTACTAATGAGTTTGCGAGTTTCTTACAGACCGACAGACTGACAGTATAGTTTTTCCATGATTAAATAGCACAATGTTATCACAGTGTTATTCTATAGAGAAACAAAGTGTAGATGTGCATGAATTTGGAATAAAAGTGTATTTTTATGTGTGACTTTTATTTACCGTCCCTTTTACCAACTGCGTTGTAATAAATATTTTATAAAACATATTTCACAACATCACATATATTTGATTTTTTTTAGGTAAAGCATTTGTTTTGCAATTTTTTCTTAAGTAAATAATGCAGTATTTTTTTTAATTAGTAAAATTTAGTGGGGTTGAGTCCCAACCGACACCTGTCGACAAGAAAAAATTAAGTGTATTATTTACTCAACAATAAATCACATACATTGATGTCACTCCGAGATAGGTATCTCAAGCAACTGTGTTAAGGATATCAAAACAACAGCGGAATGACAAATATATACTTAAAATACTTTTCTTTTGTAAATACATACTTATATTTCATTTCATAATACATAGAAAACACCCAGACCAATACAATCAGACACGTTAATAAATAAATATTTTTGTTAGGTTTACAGATTCCTTATTTCTCAATAAAAACATGATGTCACCTTCTTGAGAACAACAATGACACAGAAAAGTAAATAGTAATTTTACACTCTTACTCACTGATATGAAATGTAAAGTAGATTAATTAAGTACCCATATAAATATCTACTGACAATACATCTAAATTATAACGCATGTTATTGACACAAAACAATGTTATTTTCCATGCAAAGCTTATTCAATAACATCCTGTACACGCTGTGCACGCTGTAGTTTGTTAAACATTTGTACATAGTTAATCTGTATTACACAAAAGGTTTACAGGACTTACGGCCGCACTCAGAGGCGTCATTTAAGCTAATGTTCATTAACGTTAGTATCAGTATTTATGCGCATCAAAATAATAAATGCGTATTAAACTAAGTTTCAACATTTTTTCTTAAGTAGCCAACTAAGTTAATCAACGACTCTTGAGTGTGGTAGTTAGTACCATTTGCATATGTAAGTAAAATCTCAGCGATCATCGCTAATAGTGATATTTTCCAAACAATGACAACCGCGTTTACGTAACGTCCCACTTTTAATCCACCATGGTGGATAAGGCTGCTTCACGCCGGTTTTCTGTGGTCGTGGTATCATTCCAGTTGAGCCGGCCCATTCATGCCTAAACGAGACTCTCCGGCACATGTAGGTGATGACGCCAAGTTGGTGTAGGTTGACCGTAATCTTGGGTCCTGGGTTCGATTCCTGGGTCGAGCAAAAGTACATTCCGATTTTCTCGAAAATAGTTATCTATACATAGTTTCTCGGTAGGAGGCAAAGGCTTCCATTATAGCCTTTCCAGGGCCTGTGTCTTGTGGTGGAAAAATGAATGCTGAACACCACATTTAAAAACAAAAAAGAATTTATGAAGGAGAGTGTTAACAGGGCGTCCTCAATTATGTATGAACTCAATTCAAATATTTGTGCTCGACGCTGTTTTTACGTCCCTTGATTTTCTCTGTTTTTCTACACAAAATAATTGTAGAAATAGTATTTCTTTGATTTTCTGAGATTGCTATCAATATGACTAAGTGTGGGTTCGATTTCCATTTTGAACACACATTCAGGTGATATTTTTTTGTGTATATCATTAATATAATAAATTTGTGGTACCGCATGAGGTTCTTAAAAAAAGGAGTGTTAAGGTTTTTAAGGGGTCGGCAGCGCGTATGCAGGCCCTCTGGCCCTACATCGTCGTAATGAATTCTAACTAACAACCCGATCTTCCTGGCAACAAGAAGAAACAATGGCGTGTTTTCACAAGGAATGCCAAGACCTACTTCGGATTGCTGGGTCAGCGCAGTAAGTATAAAAGCTTAGTAACTAAGTTAGGTTAAGTTAGCGACATGACTATGCTCCGGCATTGTGGATGTCTATGAGTGGCGGTTACCATTTACCATCAGATGGGCCGCATGCTCGTCTGCCTATTTTTCCCAATAAAAAAAAGGTACGACTTTGGCCTTAACTTGTTAGCTAGTTGCAAGTCGTCACATCGTGGACAGAGTTCCGCACCCACGTGTCCATACTGCAGAAACTCGGCATCACAAAGCGTCTATCAACCATAGTACAGGAGTGATAACAACCCGATAGAGCGGCTAGTCGTTCAGGGGAGGATAGAGGGAACGAGATTCACGCGGCAGATCACCGATGCGCTGGACTGATCAAGTGAAGTCCGCAATAGGAAACCCCGTGTCAGACAGTCTGTAAACAGATTGCGAGAAATCGTGAGGAAAGCTGTGTCCGTCTCTAACACCAACAAGGACGCCTCAATGTGACCACGACCGCTCTGGCAAGAGCGTAGCGACAGAAAAGAAGAAGTTGTAAGTCACTCTAGGCTTTTCATTTTGAATTTTAAGCGTAACATTAAAAACGACACATTCTTTTTTTACTACTTTTACCATCAAGTGAGCCGTCTGCTCATTCGTCCGCCATAATGTACGGACGGATAGCGATCCGGACTGTGCATTTTTCTACCACGTAGCTCAAACTTGTAGAATAGTTTGGCTGCAGCAGTATCTCCCAACGGCTACGACTTAGGGACCTGCAAGAGAAGAGAGTATGCCTTTTCAAAAGGCCGGCAACGTATTGGTGATATCTCTGGTTTCTCAGATGTTCATTGACAGCATTGATTACTTACTATCTGGTAACGCGCTTGCTTGTTTGTCGCCTCTAGGATAAAAACAGCGGTTTCAAAGCGCGTAGATATTGCTCTAAATACGGAGGGCTTTTAACTTATTCATCATCATCATCATCAGCCCATTTAAGTCCCGACTGCTGGGGCACGGGCCTCCCTCAATTACATGAGGGGTAATTGCCATACTCACCACGCTTGGCTGACGGGTTGGCGAAGGTTTTGATGTAAATGTAGTTTTCCTTAACAGATGCAGATGCAGAGTTTAACTTATTAACGGGTTTAAGTTATCATCGGCGTGGAATCCAGTGATTGACAAATGTAAACCTCGCAATTTGCCGCTTTAAGTTACTTCCAACCTGGATACTGTGAATGTTGTGTGTCGGTGTGACCTCACTGACATTTTATTTAGTGGCAGTGTAAGTAACAAAAATGAGAGGGCATCCGAAGATTTACAAGCCGGGCGTAGCAGACGACGACGCGCACCTCCAGTCCGCTTGTGACCACGACCGTTGTAACGCGGTCGAAACGTCTAGCTGTGAGTATATGCTACTACGAGTATGTACTTACATATAATAAAAACCGCGTTTTGTCCCGTGTACATTAATTATTTATTACCAGAGGTCGGTGATTAGGTCGCGTAATTTAAGTATTACATCGACATATTGATAATTAATATGGATCTTTTTGGGATTTGTAAGTGATAAACACCGATAAGACAGATACGTAAGTATATTTAAAGGTTCTGGTGAAAATTTCGGAGAAATACGAGGGCGACACTAAAAGTTTCTAGAACTGGCCACTTATAAGACGATGATTAAAAAAATAAGTTTAAATTTGGAAAATGGAAAAAAAACTAAAAGGAAAACGCTTCACGGACGCCGAAGAAGCAGTAGCTGCGTTTCAAAAGACCGTCGAAGAGACCCCCAAAGAAGAGTGGGCCAAGTGGCCTTTCTCAGTGGTTTCATCGAATGCAGCGATATATTGATGTGAAGGGACTGTCTACTATTTTGAAAAGATATAATAAAAGTAACAACTTGCTAAATTTCTTCTTATCAGGCTTCTACCTATCAGACTCTATGACTATTATTAGTGTTTACAACTTGATTATGTAACTGTATAATTTTGTGCAGCAGAATAAACGTATTATCTATCTATCTAGGTAAATTGTTCAGTTTTTCATTTTCTAGAACTTTTTGTGTCGCCCTTGTACCTATTGGATTTTGAGGCCGTGGCAGTCCTCAAATTTAATATTTCTCCTAAATTGAAATCAATCTCATTTCGAAGAATGACCTCTACGAAAAACTAATTTTAGCCGTCTCTCCACAGACCCTCAGACACTCTTATCTTCTTGGGTGCCTCTTTAGTTCTGCAAATTGGCCGTCAGCTTTCCATAATCCTCTCTGTTCATTTTGAGATGAAACAGCCTTTCCCATTCACAGATGCGATGCCAGTCTACTCCCTTATTTTTCATAGCCACGAATACGTTTTTTTTTTATGTGATAGGTGGCAGACGAGCAGACGGATCGACTGATGGTAGGAGTAATTGACGCCGCCCATGGCGACATCCGCGACATCAGTGGAGCCCCTTTGGCCCCGGATTGGACTATCCTTATTTTTTTAATGTGATTTGTGAGAGACAAGAATATGGATCACCTAATGGTAAGCGATTGCCGCTACTCATAAACACGAGACACCAGTGGAGTCACAAGTGAGCTGCCAACCTTTAAACCTCAATTTCCCCCGGACTGCAATAACCCTCACTCACGCAGCGAAACACAGCACAGTCCTGCTTCACGCCGGTTTTCTGTGAGGCCGTGGAATCGCGCCGGTTGAGCCGGCCCATTTATGCCGAAGCGTCGCTCTCCTACGGTCAAAATTTGATTAATTTTAACTCCACTCTTTTAAGAAATCCCTCATATAGGCCACCTATAACTCCCCCATACCACTAATCTTTGGTCAAGACATAGCTTACGAGCATGACATTAAACTAACTTTTTAGGGTTCCGTAGCCAAATGGCGAAAAACGGAACCCTTATAGATTCGTCATGTCTGTCCATCTGTCCGTTTGTCCGTCCGTCCGTATGTCACAGGCACTTTTCTCTGAAACTATAAGAACTATACTATTAAAACTCGGTAAATAAATGTATTTTGTTAATTGCATAACGATTTTTACACAAAAATTGGAAAAAATAAAAAAAATCTATACTTGTAACTGAAACTCAATTTTTTTTCATTAAACCTATACGGTTGGGGGTATCTATGGATAGGTCTTTAAAAATGATGTTAAGGTAATATCATTTTTTCTAAACACAATACTTTGCGCAAGGGACTTCTATAATAAATGAATTATAAAACTAAAAAACATGTATGATGTATGTACATCATCAATGTATGTATGTTCAAACCAATTTTCCTTGTCAGTTTTCATGATTATGTAATCATGAAAACTGACAAGGAAAATTGGTTTGAACTAGATATAGTGAGTAGTTATTTTTAATATGTTATAAACTGTAAACTGTATGGAAAGGGCTATGCTCGGAGTATCTCTGAAGGACCGCATCAGAAATGATGTAATCCGACAGAGAACCAGAGTCACCGACATAGCCCACCGAATTAGCAAACTGAAGTGGCAGTGGGCTGGTCATATTAGCCGCAGAACTGACAGCCGTTGGAGCCGTAAAGTCCTTGAGTGGAGACCGCGACTCGGTAAGCGTAGTGTAGGACGCCCTGCGACAAGATGGGATGATGACATTCGAAGGCTGGCTGGTGTGGGCTGGATAAGAGTGGCCGAAAATCAGGAGCAGTGGCGTGCATTAGGGGAGACCTATGTCCAGCAGTGGACGAGTGTGGGTTGCTGATGATGATAAACTGTAAACCGCAATTTACCTTCCATATATCTTACTTGCTGCTACGGAACCCTTCATGGGCGAGTACGACTCGCACTTGGCCGGTTTTTATTCAACAAATCACGAGAATTTTTTCAGCCCTAAAATTTCGACATCCAATTATTATCGTTCTAAAACTCGTGCCATCCCGTTCCAACAAGCAATATCAAAAGAGGCTGGAACGGGTTTTGTACTATTCTTAGATCACGATTTGTTAAGGGAATAGGCGTATATTTTTCGTACCTATCTGTCTGGAATATTTCTCGGTATTACTAAGGTACCGAGTAATTTTCTGTATCGCTTATTTTCGTGTGTCAGTGTGGCAAATGGATATTATTAGGTACATCATATTGTGTACTAAAATGAGAAATGTTTTCAACGAATGAAAAATGAGACTTATTGAAATCAAAATATCCAACCGCTTTCGGCTACGGCGGCCAATCTCAACGATCAGCCAAGTACGCAGGATATGTTATAGTGATCAAGTGTGTACGCACACATAAGAGCACTCTCTATTCCCTTACCCTTATATTCCGATGGGTCACCAGTGTGACACGACCAGAGAGGGATCGGGCACAGGACCAACGGCTTAACGTGCTTTCCGAGGCACAAGACCGCCAATTTCTGGACTCCGGGACACAGTTACAAACAGAACCCGGAACCCCAAGCGCAGCCGTCGCTATAATGTGCGACGCACTGCGCCAACAAGGCAGTCATAACGAAATCATAACGATATAGTGTATGGTAATATAATAAGTGTTTTTTTATGTTCAAAGACGTTGATGCATCATCTGAGTTTAAGCGATGAAGCTTATGAAGACCCGCAACACGAGTGGAGTCACAAGTGCGCTGCCAACCTCTCGATCGGATCTCCGGTACTATCACTCAGTCGGCCAAATACAGAGCAAGCACTACTTTACGCTGGTTTTCGGTGAGGTCGTGGTCGACGGCCATCTGTTCTCCTCGCTATGTGCCCTGCAGGAATGCGTTCCTTTGGGCTATGTCTGTGACCTTAGTTCTCCTGCGGATCTCATCATTTCTGATGCATCATTCTGATACGATCACGCAAAGAGGTCCGAGCATAGCCCTCTCCATCGCTTTGTGGGTGTCATTGAGCCTCCTTAATCGGCAGATTGAAAGCGGCCACGTTTCGGTTTCGTATGTTATCACTGGCAACACACACGCATTAAAGACTTTCGTCAACCGACTCCAGTCGAGCCGTGCCATTCATGACGAAGTGTAACTATCGGATGTGGAACAGATTTAGGTTTGTTTATGTCGCAGTCCTGGCAGGCCCCCCACAATTGTGGACCGAGGATCTGGTGAAGGACGCGGGAATCCGTTGGATGTGGGCGGCACAGGAGCAAACTTTGTGGAGAACATTGGGGAAGGCCTATGTCCAGCAGTGGACGTCTATTGGAAATTATGATGATGACGAAGACTGACATCACATCTGTGGAATGGCTGTTTCGCCTTCGCCAATGTTCTCGACACAGATCGATCCTGTGCTGCCCGCATCCAATGGATTCCCGCGACCTTCACCAGATCGTTGGTCCACCTTGTGGGGGGCCTGTCACGGCTGCGACTTTCTGTACGTGGCCTCTATTCGAGGACCTTTCCGCTCCCAACGGCCGTCTGTTCTCTTCGCTACGTGCCCTGCAGGCATGCGTTCCTTTGGAGTATGTCTGTGACCTTAGTTCTCCTGCGGATCTCATCATTTCTGATACGAAAACTCACACCAAAGAGAGTCCGAGCATAGCCCTTCTCCATTCGCTTTGTGGGTGACATTGAGCCTCCTTAATCGGCAGATTGAAAGCGGCCACGTTTCGGTTCCGTATGTTATCACTGGCAACACACACGCATTAAAGACTTTCGTCTTGAGACACTGCGGTAGGTGGATCATGATTTTACCCATCATGATGAGTTGTATCAACCTGTACCTGTAAACAACTCTACCTGATTCTGACTTCTGATATTGATTCAACTTGAACAATTAGTACAGTATTATTTCCAAGACGAGCGCTTTATTCCATAAAATTCCTGAGCAATCACAAAGTATCATAGTCGGCCAAATCCACTTTGGAGCCAAGCAATTTCCTCACACAAACGACATTATGGAAATGCATTTCTTTGTATCTGTTTGTCTATGGTAATTAAGTTAATCCGAGCTCTCCGTCTAGAAGTTCCGACTTAAAATTCCAGTCTCACAATCTGAAAACCGAAACAGAATCCCGAACAGTGAGAGAACTTCTTAAGATGGCGCATTACTTGAGAAGAAATTTCTTCTCAAGCATTAATAAATAGTTGTAGGTAGGTTTAACAAACAGGCGTTTACATCTGTGGCGATGTTTCAAGCAGCATCACATTACAGTTGCATTCATTGCTAGCCTTGAGTAAACTTTTAATATTTGCAGCAGAAAAACGAAGCGCTGCTACGGTTTGCCGTGCTCACAACCCATTGTGAACATGAAGTTTAGCACGCTTTGCTGCATGTTGATTTAGCCAGGATACGTCAAAAGTACAGATAAGGAGAGATAACTAACGCCAAAAGATCCACCAGATGACCAAATATCCGTAGAAATAACTTTTTAGATTCATTTGGCAGGGTGGGAAAGGCACGAAAGTCACAACATCAGATATATTATCTGGCTCCTAAATCGTCATCATCATCATCATCAGCAACCCACACTTGTCCACTGCTGGACATAGGACTCCCCTAATGCACGCCACTGCTCCCGATTTTCGGCCACTCTCATCCAGCCCACACCAGCCAGCCTTCGAATGTCATCATCCCATCTTGTCGCAGGGCGTCCTACACTACGCTTACCGAGTCGCGGTCTCCACTCAAGGGCTTTACGGCTCCAACGGCTGTCAGTTCTGCGGTTAATATGACCTGCCCACTGCCACTTCAGTTTGCTAATTCGGTGGGCTATGTCGGTGACTCTGGTTCTCTGTCGGATTACATCATTTCTGATGCGGTCCTTCAGAGAATATATTCATCTAATACTTTTGTAAATATATACTTGTAGCTGTTTTGCACTTCACATACATTTACCATGTGATGCATGGTACATGGTAAATTAGATCTAATTTAGTCATCACGTTACAGTGGGAGAGTCACGCTTCGTAAATAGGTCGACTTGACCGCAGTGATAGCATACCACGGCCTCACAGAATACCATAATGCCTATAATGTGTTCTAATGAATTAGATAAGTACCACCTTATTGTACCTTATAGAAAGCAATAAACTATTGAGTATTGGGGCTAGATATCGTACTAAACATTACCGCGATTTCATTCTTAAAGTATTCATTGCTCATTTTAAAAAACATCTCTTATTCGCCACAATCAATATAAATCGTTGCGGTATCGCCTTAAGTCAGACGTTTATACTATTCAATTCAAACTCAGCACAAATAGTACACACGCATTCGCGGGTATAACCCCCCTTAACCGCGGTGGATAAATTATGCATGAGTCGATTATTGTACAGACAGCACTCTTTTGATTTACCCGGACAGAATAAATGAATGAGAAGCTGCAATTTTTGATGGGATATGATGTATTACTATTCTTCTGTAGATTGATGGGTTTTTCCTTATTCACGTATAAATATTCCGCTTACCGCTGAATCCCATTTCTATCCTCATCTCAGCGTGTAATTAATAATAAATAAATATTTCACAATATCACATACATTGATCTGATCTGACGTAAAAACATCTTATAATACATAAAAAACACCCAAAACAAACAAACACAAATGTTTGTACTGAGCGTGCGTGGTGCACCAGGGACAGCGTTCACTACCACTGATCCAAACGTCAAAAAATAAAATAACTTCTGGTTGAGTCCAAAGCTGTCTCTTCAGATACCAGGGTACTCATAAACCACGATCCAGGATTGGTGGAGTCTAGTAATTACATTGGGCTTGTGTCCTATTTTTTTCTCTTGTTGGTAATAGAACCCCTCAAAAGTGAAAACATCGATGAAAGAATGAATTTGTTAGCTTGGAAACTCTTAGAGATGCGACAATTTGAAAATCACTTAAAATAGACTTGCCCTAAACTCTCCATAACAGCGACGCAAGGCGTGACGTCAGCCCTCACTAGTTTGTGCGCATCGCGAGAAAGCTTTGTTCGATAGCTATATGAAATAGTTTATGTAAATAGTTTCTTAACAAAATTTGCTATAAATTGAATAATATCATCATCATCATCATCATCATCAGCCTATCGTCCATCTATCTATCGTCGAATAATATATCGATTGCTATATAAATGTCCTTTGCCTGAGGGTTGTCTGGTAGAAATCGCTTCCAGCGATAAGACCACCAATAAATAAATTGTACAATTAAGTTTCTGTAATGCCTAGTTTTTTTAAGTTGTGTTTGTTTTTGTGCAATAAAGTATATCTATATATATATATATATATATATATATATATATATATATATATATATATATATATATATATATATATATATATATATATTAATGAAATGGGGTGAGCATTGCATCTCATAGCCACTGCGACCAGTATATATATATATATATATATATATAAATATATCGTAAATTTAAGATTTAAAATTATCTTTGTCTTTGAGAGCTCATAACAAAAATAATACATAAGGTTCTGAAATTTTGTACATAGACCTAACTTTTGTACCTTTTGACCGTAACTTCTCAAAGCTATTTAAAAAATCTGGCAATCTCTGACCTAGTGCACCATCCTATTAACCGACCAGCGACTACCGTCTGACCTTCGCAATCAAGACAGGGGAACATAGTTGTTACACGTTTCAGAAACTATCCAAAAAGGTTTCCTTAAGATAGGTTACTGTATTAAGTTACATGTGATTGAGGGAGGCCCGTGCCCCAGCAGTGGGGACTTAAATGGGCTGATGATGATGATGATGAAAAAGAAAATCTAAAACAGACCAGACCGTGGGAGAGCTACGCTTCGGCATGAATGGGCGGGCTCGACCGGAGTGATACCGCGGCCTCACAGAAAACCGGTGTGAAGCAGCACTGTGCTTGTTTCACTGCGTGAGTGACGCACCGGAGGCCCAATCCACGGGAAAGGCGTTTAGACACTTGTGACTAAACGGACTAAACTTGTCGCGGATGTCTATGGGCGGCGGCAATTACTTACCATCAGGCGATCCGTCTGCTCGTCTGCCACCTGCCACATAAGAAAACCTTTTGCGCTTGTCTGTTTTTTCAGAGACATTTCTCGAAACTCCAGCGGGCGCGGACAGGGGGACTCCTTAACCACTAAGCGACATAAATTATGCATGAACCGATTAGGGTGCGCGCAGGCACAAAGATTCTTTTGATTCACGGGATGAAGACATGAATATATGCAGGAGAATTCTGCTAGGATGTAGTTTCTGGCACACTGTATTGTGTTAGTGGCATCCATTGTTTTAGACAGATGTTGTAGGTTTGAATCAATGTTGTTAGCAGCTGAACAATGAACATTGTTGACTGCCTCGGTGGCCCAGTGGTTAGTGGGTCACACTTTAAGCGAAGGCTGCGCAAGAGGTGTTTTTCGATCGTGGGTGAGCCACGCTTCGGCCTGAAAGGGCCGGCTCGACCGGACCACGGCCTCACAGAAAACCGGCGTGAAGTAGCATTGTGCTGCGTTTCGTTGCGTGAGTGAGAGGCCCAATCCGGAGCAAAGGGGGATACAAAGGTCGGCAGGGCACGTGTGACTCCACTGGTGTCGCGGGTGTCCATGGGCAGCGGCAATCGCTTACCATTAGGAGATCCGTCTGCTCGTCTGTCACCTATCACATAAAAAAGGTCCTTGGTTCAATCCCTGGGTTGAGCCAAAAAAGTTCTTAGTGGCAGCCCGGAGTCTGGAAGTTTGCGGTCTTGTACCCCCGTGCCTCGGAAAGCAAGTTAAGCTGTTGGTCCTGCGCCCAATCCCTCTCCGTTCGTGTCACAGTAGTGCCCCATGGGATATGAGGGTAAGGGAATAGACAGTGCACTTGTGTTAGCGCACACACTTGTGCACTATAATATATCCTACGTACGTGGCTGATCGTTGAGATTGGCCGCCGTAGCCGTAATCGGTTGGGATATTATTATTAATGAATCTTATTTTTTAAATGTGATTTGTGACAGACAAGAATATTGATCACCTAACAGTAAGCGATTGCCGCCGCCCATGGACACCTTTATATCTCCATTTCTCCCGGATTGGGTTTCCGGTACCCTCACTTACGCAGCGAAATACATTACAGTGCAGCTTCACGGAAGTTTTCTGTGAGGCCGTGGTATCACTCTGGTCAAGCCGGTCCATTCATGCCGAAGCATAGCTATCCCACTGTCAGGAGCGTTTCTCGCGGAACTTTCTACCAGTACCTCAGTTCTGTGGAACGGTTTGGCTGCAGGAGTATTTCTGGACGGCTACGACTTAGATACCTTCCAAAGAAGAGCGTACTCTTTCTCAAAAAGTAAGTAAAGATTACTCTATTTAGAGCTTACTGTACATCTTTTTACACGTGCAGCCTGTGGGCTGATTATACGCAGAAGGCGTACGGGGCCTTCCGTGTTCAATATAATAACGCCTTCAGGAGGTTAATGGGGCTGCCCTGGCGCTGCAGCGCGTCGGGCATTTTCGCGGCGGCGCGAGTAGACTGTTTCTTTGCCATAATGCGGAAGCGCGCTGCGGCCCTCGTGCGCAGGGTCAGGGCTAGCTCCAATTCCCTCCTGAAGATGATTGCAGATCGAGTGGACTGTGGCTACTTGCTACACTGTGGCGCATTACATGCGAAATAGATCACTAATGCCTAGGATTAAGATGTTACTAAAAATATATGAGTTATTGACTTGAAATAAATGATTACCATTACCAAAAAGGCGGGCAACACATTACTGATCTCTCTTATTTCGCGGATGTTCACGGGCGGCGCTGATATCTTTCCATCAGGTGATTTGCTTGCCTATTTGTCGCCTCTAGCATAAAAAAAAACAATTGTGCCCCATTCCGAGTCAAAGCTCACTTTTTGGAACTTTAACATCCACTCCACTCTTTTCAACGTTTAGAGCGTCAGTTCCATGTAAAGTAGCAAGCTATTGGCAATCTCTATACGGTGGTAGGATTTTATATTATTGCTTTAAAAGCTTAGGTATATTTATAGCACTTTGGGTTCGATGAACTGACTGACCGAGTAGAGTCATAAGCGGCTTGTGATGATTCAACTATATGAGAAGAATAAAAATTGAGTTTCTGTGCACTTTTTCTCTAATCAGAATCAATATGCGCCGTGGAACGTTTTGAACCGAGAAGGCTTGTAATAAAATCGTGTACTTATGATGTGTTTTTGCAATAAAAAAACTGTTATACCACCCTCACTCTTACCGAGGTTTCGTAAAAGGCGACTAAGGTAAAGCTGCTGGCATGATCACCAGCACCCAGAGAAGGAAAACTCAGCATTTATATCAATACCCTCGCCAACCCGTGTGCCAAGCGTGGTGAGTATGGCAATTACCCCTCATGTGATTGAGGGAGGCCCGTGCTCCAGCAATGGGGACTTAAATGGGCTGATGATGATGTATCAAAAAGATTTGTAGTGCGTAGGCACTAGCTATTGAATTTATTTACCCAAACAGATACGTCACTAAGCGAATATAATATTCAAATATTCAATATCAAGATAAAGAAAACAACGTTAAGAGTGGCAAAGGCATGAAATTTAAAGCAAGAAGAGGCTGCTGACTGTAAATGGACTCTTCGGAATAAATTTACTTTAGATTTGAGCAAAACAGCTCACTAAACTGAAAATAAAATAATATTTATTTAGATTAAATCCATACAGAACACTTATGATTATCAAATTTATGTAATCTGCTGCTGATTTGGAAAGTCTATTTCTACCAAGAAGAACCAGCCCGAAACTCAGTAGTTTCCCGTTTCAGTAATCTCACGTGGATACCAACAATATTTGGTTGTCGTTGAAACGACAGCTTTAGACGCAAACGAGAATATGACACGCTAAGATGAGGATACTCGTCTGTCATATACATATAACCTTAGTAACTATCTTGTTAAGAAAGCTAGTGCAATGAACCACCCAGTAATTTAAGAACAACACAAGCAAACTTCGATTTGTAAGTAACATAACTAAAAACATATACATATAAGGAGGAGGCGTGGGGTTCTACATTCGCCGGGGTTTGAATGCAAAAATATGCTCCCATCCTGATACAGTAGCTGCAGCTGAGCAAATGTGGTTATCCGTGCGCACTCACAGCAAAACCATTATCGTGGGGACAGCATACAGACCACCATGGCTGGATGTGGGCCAGTTCTTAGATGCAATCACCGATTCTGTGGCCTCCTTTGCTGGTCATGATGGGCTGATTTTGACCGGGGATTTTAATATTGATCTCCAGGACCAAAGCAGCAGGAAATCCAGGGAATTGACACAGTGTTTACATAGTTTCAATCTCACTCAAATGGTAACAGAATCTACACACCATACTGAGCACAGTAGCACATTAATAGACGTTATATGCTCTGATTTGGGGGCCGGTGACATCACCGTCAAGTATACACCTGATCTAGGAGGGCATGCCATGCTTAATGCAGTATTCAAAATTAAGCTGGAGAGGGCAAGACCACAATGGGTGGTATATAGACCACTCAAAGACATCGTCCCGGAGCAGCTCAGTCTGGATCTACACATCTCCAACTTTAACAAAATGTGTGGAGTTAACCAAATGGTGGAGGCACTCACGGCATGTGTAGTGAGTCTGATGGATCTGCATGCACCTATTAAATCGCGCAAATTCAAGCGTCCGCCGCACCCTTGGATAACTGACACCATCAGAGATATGATGAGTACCAGAGACCGCTATCATCAACAATATAAAAAGTATAAAACTGTTGGTCTCAAGAACAGTTACATGACAATGAGGCACATAGTATTGCAGCCGATTGAGCGGGAGAAGTCATGTTTCTTTACAGAAAAAAATAATAGGAATCTAAAGCAATCCAGGAAACTGGGAAGACCTTAAGGGGGTGGTTTTACCTGACAAGAAGCAGCCAACTGATCTGCCTGCCTTATTCAACAATCCTGACCAGATCAATTCGCACTTCCTGGATGTGCCCGGACAGGACAATGTGGCGATCTCACATCTGTCCTACTATGAGTTCAACAGGCATAATGATCAAGTCTCGTTCTCCATGCGTATGGTGAGCAGAGACACCATACTTAAAACAATAATGATGGACTGTCTCTGGACATGTTACTGCTAACTCTGCCATACTCACTGGATGCGATAACTGCAATAGTCAATTGTTCCATTCGGGATGGAGTGTTTCCTGAAGACTGGAAGGTTGCAGTTGTGAAGCCATTGCCTAAAACTAACAACCCCTACACATTTCAAGACCTTCGACCCATTAGCATTTTGCCGTGCCTGTCTAAGATTTTGGAGAGGATTGTGTGCGACCAACTCACTGAATATCTCGAGCAGAAGGAGATCATACCACACTTGCAATCAGGATTTCGGGGGGGACATGGCGTGGCAACTGCTCTTGCGGATGTGGTCGATAACCTACTAACCCAACAGGATAAGGGGAAGTCCACTATGCGGAAACCACGACCCCCCGTTTGAAAGACGCGTTCATATCCACTGCGCTACTATTGCATCGTGCAGGTAACTTAGTTATTCTTTATAATCTTTTTTCATCGTATTTTTGATCAAAAATAATTTATGGAAATGGTAAACTCAACAATTGAAACTGTGTGTATATCAATCACTCGCACGCGAACGCAAACAGTCGCACGCGATCATTCTCTGTAACTTATAAAATAACGTTTAAAATGAAAACCGGCCAAGGACTAAACTCGCGCACGAAGGATTCCTCATCATTGTTTATACTTCAAAT
Source organism: Marasmia exigua (assembly GCA_019059595.1). NCBI lineage: Eukaryota > Metazoa > Arthropoda > Insecta > Lepidoptera > Crambidae > Marasmia > Marasmia exigua. Next base: position 20,372,794 of record CM032473.1, read on the forward strand.
CATTTGATTGTTTTGAATTTTCATGGTCACTAATCTTAGAACAGTTTTACGGGAGTTTCCAATATTTCGGCGCTGTTGCAAACGTCATGGTTGCTAAGTAATGGAAACTCAAAAATATGGTAAGCACATGGTAGAAATCCCGTAAAAAACTATTCTAGTATAAATCTTTTGTCCATTAAAGCCCCCATAATTAAAAAAATGGTTGTTAAGGATAATCGTAGTTAAGGTTACCTTTTACCATCATATGGGCCGCATGCTCGTCTGCCTATTATTTGCAATAAAAAAAGCAGGATAGAATAAGTCAAGTGCGAAATCCATTTTACCAATGTTGCAGGTGTACAATATGCATCAGCAGTTATGGCTCACCATGAGGTAATCCGTCTGCTTGTCTGACAACTATCATATAAAAGATGAAACCATCGCGTAACAGTGCAGTAATCACTACTAATTACGACATCAGGCTACTCAATCAGACAATGCCGCATCGTGTATACTCAAGATACCGCAGTGATTCAATAGCCAAACAGAGATACGGCAAATCTAACCTTGAGTGCAATCATTCAACTCTTTCGACCTTACTCAGTAGACTGCGAATAGAGAGATCGATAAAACTATTTTCAAGAGTAATTTCAAAAGATATGAATGGATTCCACAGCGTAAACAATGAGTCAACTACTCTCAATAGAAAAGAACACTTAGGCGGGGCGCGATTCATCATCATCATCAGCAACCCACACTCGTCCACTGCTGAACATAGGTCTCGCCTAATGCACGCCACTGCTCCCGATTTTCGGCCACTCTCATCCAGCCCACACCAGCCAGCCTTCGAATGTCATCATCCCATCTTGTCGCAGGGCGTCCTACACTACGCTTACCGAGTCGCGGTCTCCACTCAAGGACTTTACGGCTCCAACGGCTGTCAGTTCTGCGGCTAATATGACCAGCCCACTGCCACTTCAGTTTGCTAATTCGGTGGGCTATGTCGGTGACTCTGGTTCTCTGTCGGATTACATCATTTCTGATGCGGTCCTTCGGAGATACTCCGAGCCTAGCCCTTTCCATAGCTCTTTGAGCGACTTTGAACCGGTGGACTAGTCCAGCCCTGAGTGTCCACGTCTCGGCACCGTAAGTCATGACCGGAAGGACGCACTGGTCGAAGACTTTCGACTTAAGACTTTGAGGGATGGGTGACGAGAAGACTTGACGAAGATTACCAAATACTGCCCAGCCTAGCTGAATTCTTCTATTGGCTTCTCTCTCGAAGTTGTTTCTGCCTATTTGGAGGCGCGATTGTATTTTCAGCATTAGCGCGTTATTTCAGTGCATCAGGAATATTTGCTTAATACCATACAGGACGGTTTCAATGTAATACGAAAAAAACGCTATCCCTGATAAAGCGAGTGAGTGGCAGTCACAACAGTATTCTACAGATACTTGCACACTGGCTCACATCACCACTTTGGAGATGTCTGATCCAAAGAGTGATCCCTGAACCTAGAATAGCGAATTAGCGAATATTTATTAACTACTTTTTACCAATTGTTTATGAATACTAATCATAGTCTCTAAGTAATTTGTTACTAACCTTTATGGACAACTAGCGGCCGCCCGCGACTCCGTCCGCGTGGAAAAGTAACTTTTTACCCCCCTTTCAACCCCTTACAACCCCCTTTTCGCAATAAAAAGTAGCCTATGTCCTTTCTCAGGGTCTAGATTATCTGTATACCAAATTTCATTTAAATCCGTTGAGTAGTTTTGGCGTGAAAGAGTAGCAGACAGACAGACAGACAGACAGACAGACAGACAGAGTTACTTTCGCATTTATAATATTAGTATGGATAGTCTGAAATAAAGAATATTTAATTTCGGTGCTGAGTACAAGCTGGTAGACCCTCCACAGGTAGTATACAGGGTGTATCTGTGGGCATTTAATTCCCTTTAACACATGTTGAATAAATAATAATAAATAAATATTTCACAACATCACATACATTGATCTAACTCCGAGACAGGTAGCTCAAGCACCTGTGTTACGTATATCAGAATCAACAGTGGGATTACAAATATATACATATAATACTTTTTCTTTTGTAAATACATACTTATAATACATAGGAAACACCCAGACCAATACAAACAAACATGTTCATGCACACATATGTTTGTACTGTGCGGGGATCGAACCCGCAACCCTTGGACCAAAGGTAACGTTCACTTCCAAACGGTTCGTCAAATGTTCTACCAATCATTCTGAACAACATTTGTTCTACGACTTTTCGAAATTAGTCGAACATTTTTTCGACTCCCCATACAAAATGACCAAGTCTTCTGACCGACTTTGTATGAGAAGTAGAATTTTTTATGCGAATTTCCAAATGTCATGGAACAAAATTTTCAGAATGGTTGATAAAAGACGTGGTTAAAGGGGTGTAAATGTTCACAGATACACTTTTAAAAATTAATTGAAATGGTACCAGGCTATACGATGATGAGATAAAAATAAACATTCTTACTGCACATAGGAAAACTTAGGTCTTTAAAAAGTTTTGGACAAAAAAACTTTGTAGTAAACCTAGCAAGCCCGTGTCAGTGGAGAGTTTCCAAAACCCTGTTAGATTGCCGATATTTATGTCACAATCATCTCTTGCTAGATTTTAAAAAAGATTACAAAAAAATAAAATCTTTTTTTTTTATATGAGAGGTGGCAGACGAGCAGACGGATGACCTGATGGTAAGTAACTCCGCCGCCCATGGACACCCGCAACACCAGCGGAGTCACAAGCGCGCTGCCAACCTTTTCCCTTCCCCCCATTGGGCCTCCGGTAACCTCACTCACACGGCTATATCTTGCTAGATTTTTTTTATTTTGTTTTTTGTATTTGTTGTTGCCGTGGCAAAATAATTGTAAAAATGTCAACTATCTATCCCTATCTCGGTTCTTGTGACATAGCCTAGTGAAAGACATTCGGACGGACTAACAAACAGACAGCAAAGTCTTAGTAATAGGGTCCCGTTTTAACCATTTAGGTACGGAACCCTAAAAATCAAAAATGTTTTATACGGACGTAAATTGAATAACAAATATCTTCTGTGGTAAATTCCGTTTAACTGTAAACGGCGCGTTTTCGATCATGAAGAGTCTCGCTTCGTTCGCCGAAACGTTCCTTTTTTTCGCTTTAATTATACTTTGCCTTTAAATTTCTAATGAATTCATTAAAAACAATACAAGGAGTTTGAAGACCTATATTTGATATTTTATTATAATCATGATGTTTTAAATAGTTCTGTGAAATGGATATCAAGAGCCCAATTCTCGTGCTCGTGACGTTTATTTTCATACGACATATATCACTAAAACATAGTTTTTTTGTATGGTTTTCAGGTGACATCCGCCATGTTTTTTCATATCGACAATCCCCAGAATTGGGCTCCAGTTTATTTTTCTAAGTTTTGTCATGAATCAAGGGTATGGTTCGAAGAAAAATTGTCTTTATCGAAGGTATTTGTGATATTGTAGCGCAAAAATAAATAAGAAAATTCTGAAAAGCAATAAAGACCTATTAGTGTTTTCACAGAAGGAAAGAAACCAGGAAATAATCCATGGGATCACTATGTTGTTCATTTGTTGGACAACATTCCAACAAATGAACAACATAGTTTGTATTCCTTAGTTAAAGGATAGCCTTAACCTAGGGAATAAACCTATCATTTGTTTAGCGGGTTACAACATTCCTTATTTTTTATTCGACTTCTAAAAAAGGAGTAAGTACAAAATGTTGTTAGTAAATTTATAGATTTAACCCTAAATTATGATCCAAATTTCGTTTATGTTTTATATTCTTTGCTTTAAGTTTTATGTTCCTCCTTGCACATGTGATTAATATGTTTCAGCTTGAAAAACTGTTGCCATTTCTCCCATACTTTGACTTTTTTCGTAGTTTTATCCGTAAACGTCTGCTCTAGTACCTGTCTCCATCTTGGATCCGTCTGTGTATCAGATCAGGCTGTCCTTTTTAGGTATTGGTGGGTTCTTTTTCCACTCTGCCCTGGTTGGCATGAAGATAATCAATCAAGAAGAAACCCTTTATTGCTGTAGCGTTCAAAACGCGCGCTTCAAACGGAATGTACCCTTTTTTTGAAAAAAACATACATCACAGAGTGTGAAAGAGATCCAACCAGCCCTGACGCAGCTTTAACGCATCTCTATACGGGTGCGGTAGAGAAAGAATGTCAAATATGCGTACGTCGCGGTTTTTCAAATATAGTTTTCTATGAAAAGCTAAGTCTGGTTAGGGTGCACGTTTGTATTGCTCGCATGGAAATCATCATCATCATCATCATCATCAGCCTATCGCAATCAACTGCTGGAACTAGGCCTCTCCAATTGTTCGCCACTGTGATCTATCCATTGCTTCTCGCATCCAGCTCTTACCAGCTATCCTGCGCAGATCGTCCCCCCACCTAGCCAGAGGGCGCCCTACATTACGTTTGCCAAGACGCGGTCTCCACTCTAGAACTCGTTTACCCCATCGGTTGTCGGTTCTGCGGCTAATATGGCCAGCCCACTGCCACTTTAGCTTGCTAGTCCGGTGAGCAATGTCGATGACTTTGGTTCTCTGCCGGATCACCTCATTTCGGATTCGATCTCGGAGAGAGACGCCGAGCATTGCTCGATCCAAAGCCATAGCATGGCAATCAACTAGTTGTCACTATCGTACAATGCATCCGTCACACTCGCACACTCACTATATAAGCCCACTTACGATTTTGTAGGAACTACACTCGGTTACCCGATTCTCGCCAACTCGTTTGAAATTTCAATCTCTCACCGCCACTGGGGGCTCAACTGCCTAAGTGAGGCCTAAATGGCTCCCAAAAACCTAACAGATCGCAATGAACTGGACTTATTACACTTCAACATATGTGGTTTCAACATATAGAAAAGACAACTAAATAATAATGTTAACATAATGTTGACATGCTATGAATAACGTATTAGTTTGCAAATAGCTTATGCCTACTGAATGGTAAATGTATGTACGCAACTTACGATGAATATGTTACAAAACGAAATAACAAAGAACTAAGTAAAGAAAACAATGCAGAATATCAAATCAAATCAGTATAAGTAAGCACAAAGCCGAATGTTATAAGAAGGTTATTAGTGAGACGAGAGCTATATGACATTGTAGTAATAAAGTCCAATTCTAAGCATTGTTGAGAATTGGACCAATGCTTAGGAATCCATCCAGCCATCCTGCAAATTAATACGAGTAATACTATCCAATCTATTCAGCTACGGAGTCCGATCTCCAGGATCAGCCACGCATGCAGGATATATTATAGTGCACAAGTGTTTCCGCAGACAAGAGTGCACTCTCTATTCATCATCATCATTCATCATTTCAGCCAATAGACGTCCACTGCTGGACATAGGCCTCCCCCAATGTTCTCCACACAGATCGGTCCTGTGCCGCCCGCATCCAATGGATTCCCGCGATCTTCACCAGATCGCCGGTCCACCTTGTGGGGGGCCTGCCACAGCTGCGACTTCCTGTACGTGGCCTCCACTCGAGGACCTTTCCGCCCCAACGGCCGTCTGTTCTCCTCGCTATGTGCCCTGCCCATTGCCACTTGAGGCATGCAATCCTTTGGGCTATGTCTGTAACCTTAGTTCTCCTGCGGATCTCATCATTTCTGATACGATCACGCAGGAAGACTCCGAGCATAGCTCTCTGAGTGACTTTGAGCCTCCTTAATCGGCACATTGTAAGCGGCCACGTTTCGGTTCCGTATGTCATCACTGGCAACACACACGCATTGAAGACTTTCGTCTTGAGACACTCTCTATTCCCTTAACCTTATATTGCGAAAGGACACCAACACTGGTGTCACATAATCGGTCGTGTCGTGTGACATGACATGACGTGGATCGGGTGCAGGACGAGCGGCTTAACATACTTGCAGTTTAGATTGCTCGTACAAATTTTGGCCCGACTCAGGGATCCGAAACCCAAGCGCAGCCGTCGCCTTATTTTAAGGTGCGACCTACTTTCATACAGCACTTTTCATACAGCGCTTTCATACAGCACTGAATCTATTAACAAATGTGGGAGAGCCACGCTTAGGCATGAATGGGCTGGCTCGTCCGGAGTGATACCACTGCCTCACAGAAGACCGGCGTGAAGCAGCGCCTGTGCTGTGTTTCGCCGTGTGAGTGAGGTTACCGGAGGCCCAATGGGGCAAGGGGAAAAGGTTGGCAGCGCACTGTGACTCCACTGGTGTTGTGGGTGTCCATGGGCGGCGGAATTGCTTACCATCAGGTGATCCGTCTGCTCGTCTGCCACCTCGCATATTAAAAAAAAAAAAGGAAAGATAAAGTTTGCTCTCATAATCTTATAATAAAGCGTGCTTTTTCTTGCCGTTTCTACGTGTTTTTGCCCACTTCTGTATAATAGACTTAACGCCATAGACACCATATATCCACTGACCTATAACTGCGCTAAAAACGCCTTCAGGAGGTGCTCCTGAAGTTGTTCTACGATGATACAGAGAAATTACTCATTGTCCCTAAATAACTATCACCTAATTTTCATTGTTAGTGTAGAGTAAAATTAAGTTTAAGTTGTAATTTATTGCTTACTTATACGATTAAAGTTTCTAAGACCAATTTTCAGCCTGAAACACAGGTCACCCTAGTTCAGGCAAAATGTTAAATATGCGTACTATTATATAAGATTTATTGATCATAAGTTGTATTAGACATAAGCTATTTGAAATAAAAAAAAAATATTTTTTTATACTGGGCACTGCGCACTGAGGCATATCCTATCTTGGCGCCAAATTGGTGGTCATACTTCTGACAGGTCAGATTACCATAGAATTCCCGCATTGATTGAGCAAAGGTTGGCAAAGGCATCAGCTGTAAAGCTAAGGTCGAAAAAGATTTGCTCGGACTGTAAGGTTTGGCAGATGACTGGCAGAAAGTGGTGTAATATCGACCGAGATAGAGGTTCTTATTATCGGAAGCCAACATTCAGTGTGGGCCGCTGCGCCAACCTAGTTAGTCAACTGACTGGGTACTGGGTACTGGGACTACCTAACTAGGTATCCATGATAAAAGTGGCGTAAAAACAAAGTGCCCTAACAGGGGAAGTTTTATCAGGCGGCAGTGACAAATTAAGAGAGCTCGGCCCGTCTGGGCCCAAGTTAATGGGAAATATGGTTACTTTGAGATAAAAGTTTGCATTTGAATATACGGAGACGTTTTGCACTTTTATTCGACGTTTAAGAGCTCATTTTTCAAAAGTCTGATAAAAGTTAACATGGCGATAAAATGTAATACGATCAAGGCTCCATACGAATCTTTATCCGTGGATAAATCTATGGTGAAACGTCAGATTTGTGTACAATGACAGAATTATACCTTAAATTTAGTATCAGAATAAGATTAGTCAAATCGGGCCTTAGGCCAGATTCGACAATCTTTATTCGAGAATTAATTTATGGTATAACGGTGTCATTCCAAATAAATCAAAGTTATAGCGCGGGTGGCAACACCGACGATCGCTCTGGCCGATCGCGATCCCGCCAACTCCTGTCATAATGACACAGAGCCTAGGTATCGCCATTGATCAATCAGATTGCCCGCCCGGTACAGGGAGTGACAGAACTGATGGATAATTTGTGTAATAGGCAATAAGGATTTAGTTTTCTTTCAGCATGATACTTAAACGCATAATTCATTGTAATTATTATGATGTCAGTATTGTTGTAACCATTATTCATGTATGTAAAAAATTCGGAAGCAGACGGATTCCCTAGTAGCCATGGAGTAGTGATTATATTCTCTTTGCCCATGGACAACAACTCCCGTTGAAATCACAAGTGCGCTGCCAAATTTTTAATTCATTTTTTATGGATTGGACCGCCGAAACAACACAGCTTCAAGTAAGTTTTCTGTGAGGTCGTGATATTATTCCGGTCAATCTATTTTATTATTATTAATTATGAATTGATCAGATCGAAAATCGAACTAAAAACCGTGCGTTTATTACTTACGTAATGAAAGTTTTGCTGCTTTTCAGATAATTATTCAATTTAATTAAGCACATACAATATGCAACTAGCAATGAGACCTGTGGTTTATGCAGAAATAAAAAATTAAAATATTTATTGCAAATCATCATCATCATCATCATCAGCAACCTACACTCGTTCACTGCTGGACTGCTGGAGTGTCCACGTCTCGGCACCGTAAGTCATGACCGGAAGGACGCACTGGTCGAAGACTTTCGACTTAAGACTTTGAGGGATGGGTGACGAGAAGACTTGGCGAAGTTTACCAAATGCTGCCCAGCCTAGCTGAATTCTTCTATTGGCTTCTCTCTCGAAGTTGTTTCTGCCTAATTGGAGAGTTTGTCCAAGATACACATATTCCTGAACAACATCGAGAGGTACTCCATTAACAGCGACCGGTCCCGGATCAACGAGCTCGTTGAACATGACATTGGTTTTATCCAAGTTCATCCGAAGACCGATGTGTTTGGACGATTCAGCCAGGCTGCTCACCATCTCCTGTAGGTATTGCAAATAACTTAAATCTATTATTACAAACTCATAGTAATAATCTTACATATTAGTACTTATATTTGACATTTAGCCTGAACTAGGATGCCCTGTGTTTCAGTTTCATTTCAAATAAAATAAAACAAAACTAGCACAACACTATTGTGATGAATAGTTTTGTTTTATTTTACCGAGCAATCAATTTGTATGTCGATTAAGCAAATTGAGTCCAAATAAACTGATAATCGGATACTATCGATTAAATTGATACTGGAATTAAGCCGATACTATCGATAATAATTGATTAATCTGCAATCTTGCAATTACTTCAAGATATAATCGTCATTCATACAGAAGATTTCTATAAAGGCAAAATAAATTAAGATTAATCCATTTAAATCGATTATATCGACTAAAAATAACAATCAATTAGATCGATAGTGTATTATGTAACACTTTTATTTTTAAATCCATTTATTTTCATCGATTATCGAAATCGATTCCCGCGATTAGTAACGACAAGGCTGTATGGCAGTTATTTCCTTGGCTCGCGATGTGTCGATGCTTTTTTTAAAGTGACGGCTCAACTGACAGCTCGCTTTGTCATGTCATCTGATAATCTTCTTTTTAAAGCCGGGAGCCTGCGCGCCCGCAGACAATCTTGATCAAATAATTTTGATTCCTGCAAATTATTCCATACGGATTACGGCCGGCACCGCGTGGATGTCTTTTTCCTAAAAGCTACCAAACCTGGGTAGTTTCCCACGTTGTGTCATGCCACAACACTCCTGCGGAGTTCTTTGGTTATCAGGACTAACACACCCCTAAATACAGGGGTGCTTGGCTACGGTCCGGCTCCTGCTCGGCTACGGTCCAGCTCCTGTTTAGCCATGATGCTTCGCTTCGCTCCGGACTCTGTGGACACCTACCCGTTACTGCGGCCCAGGCTGAGCGCATTTGTTAAGATTAATATTTATTAACCTAAGTTTATATTAGTTCTTAGACCACCATAAACCCTTAATATTAATAAATAATATATATGTAAGAGAATTTATTGCATTACTATATTGACAGGGAATAAATTATTTAAATAAATAAATATTGTGTGTGTTTAGAAAACTGATTGTTTTATTGAAAATCCTCTTATAATTATTAAGTGTGATAATAATCGGTTAATCGATTGTCGATCATTCGGCAACACTGCTCCTCAACTTCTAGTCTTTCGCTACTTCCTTGTTAGTAAAAAGGCAGGTAGTTACAAACTCCCGTATGTTTCCTGAAACTTCCCAACTATCACAGCAGGACTGTAGAGGTAGAACTGAACATATTCAGGATTTATGACTGAAACCTTTTTAAGGATTTAAAATAAGACGCTCCTCCTTGGAAGGAAGGAATGACGCTGTTTCAGTGTCTGGTCACAGTATAGCCAGTAGCAATAGAATGTTTTGACGCCTCTGCTCGATTGCGCTTCTGGTAGTAGCCCTTCTCCAATCGCAAAGGGTCTAAAAAAAGAACTGTCAGTAACATGTTGGAGAACCTCATAAAAAACCGGCGTGAAGCAGCACTGTACTGTGTTTCGCTGCGTGAGTGAGGGTACCGGAGGCCCAATCCGGGAAAAGAGGGGGGGCTTAAAGGTTGGCAGTGCACTTGTGACTCCACTGGTATCGCGGATGTCAATGGACGGCGGCTATCGCTTACCATCAGGCAATCCATCTGCTCGTCTGCCACTTATCACATAAAAAAACTATCTAAATCTCATATGACCTGATTGAAATAATTCCTTTTTTTTTGTTTCTCAGATCGTCTTCACCTTAGCATGTGATACCCATTTGCGCAAAAAGCTGTCGCTTTGCAGTCCGGGGTATGCTTGGACCATGATCCAGGGTTCAGAAAGTCTGGTAGTTTTTTTTTTATATCATAGGTTGCAGACCAGCAGACAGATCACCTGACAGTAAACGATTTCCGCCTCCCATGGACACCCGTGACAGCATTGTAGTCAACTGCGCTGCCAACCTTTTGCTGAGAGGTTGTAACCCCAAAATTGTTTAAAATAGATTCGGTTAAGTAGCTAAAAATAAAAATCGATTAGCGTCGCTAGTGTGCCTTACCCGTCGCCTTAACAGAATACTTAGGTACAAAATTTGGCCCGACTCGGTGGTTGAACCCGGGACCCCAAGGGCAGCTGTCGCTTTAAAGTTCGAAGTAAAGTTCGAAGCACTACCCACTGCGCCAACGAGTCGGTCACCCCGTATGGAAGGCACGTCCTTTTCCACTGAGCATTGCTTTTTCCCAACAACATCTAGTATAACACAACGTTTTATATCGGTTTACGACGAATTCATAGTTCGTAGCGGGCAGGAGCTGGTTGTGAGTAGCCAAATGAACATTCAGAGATGTCTATGTCCAGCAGTGATCTACAACAGACTGGTGATGATGTTTATGATAAGGCCACACAAAGGTTGTAAAAAGTCCAGTGGCACATGCTCGGATTTGAATCTACTACCTCCTCTTCAAAATGCAGTAAATATTTCATTATTATACTTAATTTTTCAGGAAGCGCAATCAGTGGCAAGAAATAGTGCAGGATCGACCAAAATGGTGCTCTCATGTATCGGAAGCCAAGACAATAGAGTAACTTATATATACTGAGATATAGGCATCAGTTGGCTAGCCAGAGCTAGCGCCATCTAGTGGAAAACGACCAATACTCAACGGTGTAGTATAGCCACCTCCGAGAATCAGTAAGAGAAACGTTTAAAGAAAATATCAGAAATAATTATATTTGCTATTATAACAAAATTCCCAATACCTTCTAGCTCTCTGGTTTATTTTCCATACTGTTTTAAAATTGCTTTAGTGGGTAGGCGGCTTGAGGTCATTGTTTCGGAAACAGGCTTTTCTAGCGCGATGTAAAAATGCAAAGTGACATCTACCGAAGCAACGCCGAACTTGATTGCTTTTAAAGCTACATCTGCGTTTTACAAGCTCCATCTAACGAAAACCGCAAAACAATTTTTCCCATATTAAGGAAAAAAGTACTCAGTAAAATAACCCTGGCCAAGACTCGGTTCGGGTCGTTGAGCCAGAGGAGTAAGTAAGCGCACGTTTTCATCCACTGAGCTATCACACCGCCGAAGCATTTCACTACATAATGTCATTACTGGATTGCTTTACAAACCCACCGTTAAACCCCCTACCTATAACATTTTCAAACACAACGTTAAGATCCCTTTAGCCTTACGGAACACCCGCTTCCATTCCTTAACTGCATGGATTATGAAGGTTGGCACACCGCTTAGTAGGGCAGGGCAAACTACCTAAGCCATGGGTTCCCAAACTTATACTAAGTCCTTATGACTCAACCAATCCTGGGCGATGAGGGGAGATTTAAGCTTAAAAATGTGTAATTCAGCAGGTTTGAATGCCGGTTGAGACGCAAGGGTCACGGGCTTGATTCCCACACGAACACAAATATTTGTTTATGAAATAGATTTTTGTGTTAGGTCTTGGTGTTTGTGGCACATACTTTCGTTGTTAATAGTTTCCATAGTACAAGGGAAACCCTAAGCTTGGGTGCAGGACAATATAATTAGTTTAACTTGTCTCTTTGTCATTTTCTCCGAATCTTGGGAGATGCTCACTGAGTACTTGCTAAGGGCTCTTTCACCGGCGCGTTTCTTCACTCTCTACAATGCTTTTGTCCAGTCCGATCTCAATGTCACTTCTCCCAAAAGGGGCGTGAAACACCACAGCACAAGTGATTCCTCCTTATTTGTTTGAGCTGCGGTTGTTAAAATAACTCTTAAAGTTCGTTCCCACTCATCGGTTTCCGGATCCGTATATTAATCGGATCGCATCAGAGTATGTGTTAATTGCATACATGCAATTTACACATACTCTATTTCCGACAAGAGCAGCTTCATATAACATGCCACTGGAACCTCCTATTAATATACGGATCCGACTCTAGTGTTTCGCTACCGATAGTTGATCTTGAAAAATAGTAACAATATTGATAGATCCATCGTTAGTATCGATACTCTGGATATTATCGACAGCACCGATTGTACAAATTTACCAAAGCAATTATGTTATATATAGCTTTATATGGTAAACATAGATTGGAAGCAATAATATCAATCGGCACGGGACCGATCTGTGTGGACATCATTGGGGGAGGCATTTGTCCAGCTGTGGACGTTTATTGGCTGAAATGATAATGATGTTGTACTGTCTGCTGTTGTTGTATTATACTTGATTATGTTTTTGTACAGTAAAGAATCTATCTATCTATCTATGATGATTACATCATAATATTAGCGATAGTTGTACGAGCACGCTCTACATTATGAACTTGCTGACGGCCGCGAATCGATTGTTTATATTTATTTTGTAATCATTTTACTTTTAGTACAATAAACTCTCTATACGGTGACGGACACTTTTATTCAACAATCCGCTCCCGCCAAAACTTACTATGCTAACTTACAGTTACAAACATAGGTACTTACCTAACTTATTTCTATCTACAATTACTTACATCTATTAGTAAAGGACACAACCTTTAGAATAGTATTGTTGTATTCCATCATGAAAACTATCGAAACTATCTAACACTGTCGATAGTATCGATAAACTATCGATACTATTGATATAACGTCAAACATGGATAGACTATAAATAGCTGTTGATATTTTTTACAGCAATCGTTTGCAATTTATTCGTAAGTAAATAAAACACTTAAAAATTTCATCTCGTGTTCAGGCGCAACTATCGACAGCTCATGTCGAATCAAGCACTTACAAATTTCGTCGGCTAAGTAAACCGACAACCGATGGGGTTAACGAGTTCTGGAGTGGAGACCGCGTCTTGGCAAACGTAATGTAGGGCGCCCTCTGGCTAGGTGGGGGGACGATCTGCGCAGGATGGCTGGCAAGAGCTGGATGCGAGAAGCCATGGATAGATGACAGTGGCGAACAATTGGAGAGGCCTACGTCCAGCAGTGGACTGCGATAGGCTGATGATGATGATGATGATGAAGTAACGCGTTCAGTAGTCTAATTTGTGAATCCGGGTGGATGACCCGGATTGTGGGTGGTGTGGGTTCGAGTCCCGCCTGAACACGAGATGAAATTTTTAAGTGTGTTATTTACTTAAGATTATAAATAGTCTATCGATAGTGAACTATCGATAAGTAACTCGAGCCGACACCCGACAAGTAAGAACAACATATTATTATAATGCAATTACTCTCCTTAGCTTTCTACACTTTGCGAATCCCTGTCCTAAGGGAAGCTAATCTGCCTCCACAGATCTTACATGCAAACACCTAGGCAGTAAATATTAATCTTTATTGGCTGTTTCTATGGTAATGGCAATGGCGTATGTTCTTATCTTTGGTATACTTAGGTACTTAGTGACCATTATCGGTGATCAGGGTTACTTCTAGTCGTATATAGATTCTGTAGTTGAATGTTTTTAAAGAACGCCTATTCCAATATTATAGCTTTTATTCGGTGCACTCATCCGCTTGTTGGAACACTGCGCTATTTCTTACTGCTTTTCAGTGAGACCGTGGTATTACCTTTTTACTCAGGTCGAGCCAGCTCAATAATGGCGTGTAACATTTAGCTCTCCCCGGTAAAACTTGTTTTAAATTTGTTTTTAGAGAATTATACTATTGAAAACAAACAATTGGTACATAAGTAGTGGCCTAATTAATTGATTATATGAAGGTTCGATTACCACATCATCATCGCCAGCCCATTTAAGTCCCCATTGCTGGGGCACGGGCCTCCCTCAATCACATGAGGGGTAATTGCCATACTCACCACGCTTGGCAGACGGGTTGGCGAGGGTTTTGATATAAATGCAGAGTTTTCCTTCTCTGGGTGCTGATGATCATACCAGCAGCTTTACCTTAGTCGCCTTTTACGACACCTCGGTAAGAGTGAGGGTGGTTTCAAATATTCTACTCTGCCGGGGACCACACGGCGATTACCACACTGATTGTTTGATCATGCTTGTATTGAACACTTTTTATTTTTGCTGTGTCTGAGTACATATGTACGTAATATGTCCCATACATTTGAAGTAATGAAAAGGGTCGCTATATAAAAGGTTCTAGCCCACTCTAGGTCTTAGACAACATTCCGGATGAAAACGAACACAAATAGTTTCTTTATTTTTCCTTTCCTTTATTAAATAGATCAGGAGCCTCATTTTTGGATGAAAAATAGATCATTTTATATTGAACAATATGTATGAATGAATTTTGGTTTAAAAGCTTTTGTTATTTTAACACCTACGTGCAGTAAATCATTATATATTTCTTATTCGTATATATACAATCGCACTTGAAAACGCCTATTTTTTTTTATGTGATAGGTGGAAGACTGATCACCTGATGGTAAGCGATTGCCGCCGCCTATGGACACCCGCGACACCAGTGGAGTCACAAGTGCGCTGCCAGTCTTTAAACCCCCCTTTCCCCCGGATTGGGCCTACCTTAACTCACGCAGCGAAACACAGCACAGTGCTGCTTCACGAAGGTTTTCTGTGAGGCCGTGGAATTACTCCGGTCGGGCCGGCCCATTCATGCCGAAGCGTGGCTCTCCCACGGTCAATAAAGAAGAAGAAGAAAGAAAGAAACATTTTATTGACCATCACAATAAATAATTTAACAATGAACATTTATAACAACAATAAGCACAAGTAGTTAAATCGGAATGCCCATACCTACGAGTACATCCTCCTAGCAATAATCATTCTTCATTCATTCACCATCTTGTCATTTCATTCGACGGAAGAGGCAGTTAGGACGCTCCAGACCACTGTCATCAACAACAATCTGCTCTAATGTAACAAATCCCTAATTTGTTCTATATATTTTTATAGTTCTAGTAGGGATGGGGTAACAACTCCTTAAGGCATTGTTCGGCTCAATATACACCGTAAATGGACATTATTTACAATACCTATTATGAGATTTTCGGGATGTAAACGATAAAAAAAATACGATGTATACTTTTATATTTTATAAATACCTTCCTAAAAGTCCGGCAACTTGGTTGATATTTTAAAAACATGGCGAATATCACCTGAAACCATAATAAAACTACATATGTTTATAGTTGAGCCAAGCTAATAAGCCACATTTGACGTTTCTAAATCTTAGATTCATAAAGAGGTGACCTACTAAAAACTTTGATTAAAGTGCCGTGTGTTAGCTGTGGGGTCCCCGGCAGAGTAGAATAGGCCACCCTCAGTCTTACCGAGGTGTCGTAAAAGGCGACTAAGGTAAAGCTGCGGGCATGATCATCAGCACCCAGAGAAGGAAAACTCTGCATTTATATCAAAACCCTCGCCAACCCGTCTGCCAAGGAAAGTTGGTACCGATCCTAGATATTGATCTGCGGCCAGTTTATTTATTTTCCTTCGAAATCAATGGGCCATTAATAAATAAATAAATAATAAATATTTCACAATATCACATACAATGATCTGACTCCGAGATAGGTAGCTCAAGCACCTGTGTTACGGATATCAGAATTAACAGTGGGATTACAAATATATGCATATAATACTTTTCTTTTGTAAATACATACTCATAATACATAGCAAACACCCAGACCAATACAAACAAACATGTTCATGCATGTCATGTTCAAATGTTTGTACTGTGCGGGGATCGAACCCGCAACCCTTGTACCTATCAGAGGCAGCGTTCACTTCTCCTGTTCCAATCGGGACGTCAATCAATTTTAATCTTTTTACAAAGTTATTAATGTATTTATATTTTTGAACAAGAAAATGATACGTTTTATTTTAATCAGAATGTGGATTTTCATTTATGGATGAATATTTCTACACGATTAACATTGTATTCGTTCGAGTATTTGGGGTACATCACTAGAACTTAAAAAGAAAATGGGGTGACACATACAACATTTTGCCAACATTCAATTCTCTAGTAAAGTAAATTTTTGATAAGTTTATAAATAAATAATACACTTAAAAAAATCACCGTAGGGCTCAGGTGGGACTCGAACCCACAACCTTCCACAGTCCGGGTGGCTGCACTAACCATTTATGCTATCCGAACCCCTTGTTAAGACGTGGAAGGTTGTGGGTTCGAGTCCCACCTGAGCCCTATGGTGAATTTTTTAAGTGTATTATTTACTTAAGAATAAATTGCAAAGAATTGCTATACCAAACACAATAATATAAGTTTATAAATAGTTTAACAGAGGAAGTAAATCGTGAAATTATCTTTTTTGTATTTATTGAAATAAATAAATACAAACATAATTTTAAAATTGTGCTTTTACCGTTGTTACAAGGTTACGTTGTCAAACTTTGTTGAAGTGTAAAGGGTGGCCTTTTATTTTGGCCCAACTATAAGTGATATATGTCGTATGATGATAAATGTCACGAGCCCGAGAATTCGGCTCTTGGCGTGGCTGATGGCTACGGGCGGCGGTGATCACTTACCATTAGGTGACTCGCTTGCACGTTTGCCTCCCTTTCTCATAAATTTTTTTTAAAAATATTGTGTAAATTCGTATACAGGTTGTGTCTGTGAACATTTAAATCCCTTTATCCAAATGCTGTACCAACTAATCTAAACAACATTTTGCTCTACGACTTTTCGTAATTCGTCGAAAAAATTTTTGAGTCCCCATACAAAATGACCAAGTCACGTGACTGACTTTGTATGAATTTTTTATGCGATTTTCCAAAATTCAAAATTTTGTTCAGAATGTTTGGTAGAACACGTGGTTAAAGGCATGTAAATGTTTGCAGATACACCTTGTGTACTACACTTGGCAAAAGCGTATCTTTCAAAAGATTGTAACATTTGCATCTGCATCTGGATCAGTGCAAAGATGATTAACAGTGAAAGGCATCATTTGGAACATCGACTCTTCCGCTCATTCGGCTCACTCGGATCGTTTCTCTCATTCGGCTCACTCGGATGGTTTCGCTCATTCGGATCATTCGACTCATCCGTATCAGTGAGCGAGATTACTACCGCGTACCGATTGACCGCGAGATCCATTAAGTCGAATAATACATTCGGAGCAAACATTAGAGATTCTGAACAGTGTATCATTTGGCTGAGTCGTTTCAGTAAAGAGTTACACATGTCTATTGTGTACTATTTCATCATTATTTCAGCGTGTTCTTCTAGGTAACTCTTTCTTGTTTGTATCAACGTTGCGCTTGGCATGCTATTTTTGTGATAGATTGCAGCCGAACAGATGGATGATCTGATGGTAGGTCAAGTTTCTCCTTCGATTGGGGCTCCGATTAAAGTTTCTTCTTACGCTTTCCCGACAAGACATCTCGGTATTTTATTGTGTCGAAACGAAACTTTCTTGTAACATCGTGTAGTAAAGTTACGTAGTCCGTACGCAACCTATTCAATATGCACTCATATCGCGTGAATATTAATTATTATATCGTAGTAACCGATGTTCCAAAACCAGTGAACTAATGGATAGAGAACATGGTAAATTAGACATAAGTGTAAGTGTTAATGTCAAATAGATACTGTTATATAAATAGTTTCATACATCTCATATTATACAAGATCTGGTCTCGTACTAATATTGGAGATATTATGGTATCTACATAGTTAATAGAATCCAGACATGCATGATTCGAAATTACAACCTCCAGTTTGGAAGACGCACTGATCTGCCATTACTCTATTACGCTAATTCTCCGTCTAAATTTCTAACCGGGATAGAGCCACGCTTCGGCATAAATGGGCTGGCTGTGCCGGAGTGATACAGCTACGGTCGCACAGAAACCCAGCGTGAAGCAGCACGTTGCTGTTTAAAAGGTTGGCAGCGCACTTGTGACTCCACTGGTGTCGCGGATGTCCATGGACGGTGGCAATCGCTAACCATCAGGTGATCCGTCTGCTCGTCTGCCACCTATAATATAAAAAAAATTCAACAACTCATAATTCGTTTTTAATTATGAGTCCCAAAACCTTGAGCTTTGGGTTTTAGCCCTCCTTCAACAATGTAGGCAAGAACAAAGAATTAGGGACCAACGGCCGAATATCAAAAAAAACAGTTATGGCACAGGTGATTCCCAACCCTAAAGCAAAGTCGTACCGCCTTACCCTATAAATTCGACGAACGTGACTCGACCGCCGGCCGCCGGCCAATACATCTCCCGGGCTAAAACGCTCTTTATCAGGGCATTCACGACCAGTTCCAATCCTGACATTTGAAATAAAATTCGATTCCAATTTTGAGGACGATATTTTTGTATTAAATTGGGTCAATGGGACCCTTATCGTATGATAAGCTTATTAAGGATGGATTCGACCAATCCTACGATAAATCTATGGTATAGCGAAGTTATATGCAGTGTAAAAGCTGAGTGCAGGCTATTTATACTAGACGTCATAACACACCATAATATTCATTTGGCACTGTGTGGACATGATTGAATATATTTTTGTTTTTTTTTCCATTTGGTTTTATTTATATGTATTTCTAATTGTTTTATGATTTTCTTTCTGTTTGTGCCAAATTGTGTTCTGTTTACAACTGCTATGTTCTGTGTTGTGATGTCTATAATAATCGATGGGACACCAGTGTGACACGACCGAAGAGGGATTAGGCGCAGGACCAACGGCTTAACGTGCTATCCGAGGCACGGTGGTACAAGACGGCCAACTTCCAGAGTCCGGGCTAACAAAATAAGAGATAATAAGAGAAAATAAGAGGTACGGGAATAGAGAGTGCTCTTGTGTCTGCGCAAAACTTGTGCATATATCCCGCGTCGATGGCGTCGATGGAGATTGACCGCCATGACCGAAATATCGGTTTAATAATAAATGTTTTCTTTATTTCTTTCTTTCTAAGATAAAATCCGTTTTACCAATTACCCATCCAAAAGTGCACGCCTATTCCAATGGTAAATCATTAGACCGCCAATTTTGACAGAATTAGTAATGTCCTAGGTAATCCGGGGGAAAGGGGCGTTTAAAGGTCAGCAGCGCACTTGTGTCGCGGGTGTCCATGGGCGGTGGCAATCGCTTACCTTCAGGTACTCCCACCTATCACATAAAAAAACAAAATGGCGATGTCATTGTCACAGCTGTTATTGACTTTTGACATTACCTGTACGAGTATAACCCTACTTAACAAAAGTATATCGGTGGCATATCATGAATCACAAAACAATACGTATTGTTGAGGATTGCCGAAAGGATGATTACACCATTAAAACGTACTCGCGTGTAGAATCGATGAAATTTATTGGCAGAATGACAGGAGAAAAAAAGACATATAAAAACAAAATTGATAAAAAGCAAATCACTAAAATTTGGAAATATTGGCCAAAAAGTATCATATCGATGCTGGTCGCCAACGTGGCCCCCGACGGTGTGAAGCACCAACTCTACTGGCCGGCGACTAGCAGCGCTACCTTGCGGGTAGGTCGGCGCAGCACGCCCCCTTTCGTGGCGATATCCACAACCCTCACAACGCCGTCCTTTCCTGGGTGTACGGCCACAATCCGTCCACGTGGCCAACAGTTCCTCGGCAGATTGCCGTCGGCAACGAAGACAAGGTCTCCAACCCTCAATGGCCGTGTTGTAGGAATTGCTTACTTGTTGAGGATTGCCGAAAAGATGATTACACCATTAAAACGTACTCGCGTGTAGAATCGATGAAATTTATTGGCAGAATGACAGGAGAAAAAAAGACATAAAAACAAAATTGATAAAAAGCAAATCACTAAGATTTGGAAATATTGGCCAAAAAGTATCATATCGATGCTGGTCGCCAACACGTATAGTTTTGCCGGTTTATAATGTTACTCGTTAAACAAGGTATACAGGCTTTAGAAGAACACTATAATTATGTTCTTCCAAAGCCTGTATACTCAGAATAATAACCTTGTTAGCCTGTATAGCTATAATTGAGTTTATTACGAAAATAATGTAACGAAGTAATTATCCTGCGAATAGTCCTCTTCTTATAATTATCAAGTTGATCGAATCCGCTCTAAGAATGAAAAACAAATTAAATATTTAATGCTTTTTTGTATGTATGTCGGAATGGTGATCCGTAGATGCATGATCAGAAACGTTTATAAGATCAATGTTTGAATTAGAATTACGCGTGCGTGAGAGAGATAGAAGACGAATGGTCGAGGACCTGTGAAGACAGTGTAAAGACTTAGTAATAAAATATATAATTATTATACAGAAGAACTTATTCCCGAAGCCTGGATTTATTCCCAACCCAATCGGGACATACTTTGCACAAATTATAATTCAACACTTAAATAGTTCTTTTAGAAATAGCTTAGCTAGTATTTTTATTGTAAACGATGGAAGAATATCACTTAACAAAATGTATTAAATATTATAAATAAATAAATTCATACACCCACGATCTTTTGCTAGCTGGGCAACTGCTTTACAGACTAAGCTACCGGAGACTTTGGTAAGTCGACACTATGAATAATGCACTGAACCCTCCAGACACTGAAATACATGAATAAATAAATGATGTTAATTTTGTAGAGAAATGGACCTAAATTTCATAACCTTTTTACTCATACTTACTTCGTCTTTACTAATAGATACCATAGGTGATTAAGTTTACGTATTATTTACGAACAATAACCACTTAATCTCGAACTAGCTGTAGATAGAAGAGAACATAGACAGATTATTGTTTTGATTTTATCATTACATTGATGTACCCATAAATTGGTTATCCTTTCCAAACAAAACCGAAAACCTCCACACAAAAGTTATTGCAAACATGTATCTTATGCCTACCAAATAAGAGATAGAAAAATCTGGAATTGGGGCAGTTACTTCAGATGAAGAATGTACGCGCTACGTAACAATAGAGGTTATTTCCCGAATACCAACTATTAGATAGGAACAGAGATTAGACGAAGACGAAGAGGATCAATATATACTATTTGTATTCATCTCGCATAAGGAATCTCTTACTTTAAGCTATGGTAATAAAAACGCATTTTCAGAAGAATTTCTGCGTGCCACGATAAATCTTACTCGGGCCTTTCAAAAGATAGGCTACGTCGGACAGAAAAAAGATAGCATTTAAATGCTAGCTTTGAATTACGATTTAATAAAGTTTGAAAAAAATATGTTTTATTATTAAGTTACTTATTGCTGCAGGCTAATGAGACAGAAAATGTTGTAGATAAGATAAGAGAGTCATTAATTCCGAAATAGCATTCATTATTCGTAAATGTTATTTTCATTAGACATTTTTCTTCACAATTTGACCAACAAGTCTTGATAATTTTGTTTGTAAACTTACCGAAACCATTCTCATTGAAGATAAATACTGTTGACCTGTAAAACATGTGTAATTTTATAAATACACTGCTTCATAAAATACCTCACTTACTCAGGTCGTCCGCCCATCATGATGCAAAACAAATTGATAAGTAAATATGTACAATGCGATCAGTCTATTTTGGTCAACCGCAAACATATAATAGTTAAAATTATCGTTAAATAATGGTTAAAAAAGGTAGTATATCCTTTCACAATTGTACATTACAAAGAAAATACTACTAAATTGCAAACATTTATTGGATTATTTGTTATTTAATTTCATTTTTGTCCTTGACTTAAAGTAAATATTATTTCTTAATTTTCAGTAAGCATTTTGTTACATATTTCACAAATTCTTAGCATTTTAGTTGTTAGTAACAACATAGTTCATATGTGTTTTTCTTAATAAGTTAACTGTAGTAAAATTTGACATATACAATATGTTTCTTATAGGTTTGACCCAGGAGAAAATGGACGAGGTAATTGTCACCGGATATCTGCGACACAAGCATTTTTTCTTAGTGCAGAAGGCGTCTTTAGATACAGAAAGACCTGTATGTAAGTACCTGTAGGTAAGGCAATAAGTATTTTTTATTTTATTTTTCAAATACTTCCAGCTTCTATCTTCACGACTACAAGACTCCCCCAGGCCGCTTCCCCCGGGAGCGGCTTTTATTTCCATAACTAGCTTGTTCCAGCAAGCTAATTAGCGCCTCCTTAGGGAAGCACCTAATTACCGAGGCGCGTGCGGAAGCCATGATCGCAGAACGGCTAAATAATTTAATCGCTTGCCAATTAATAATGTCATGAGCCGTATACATTGAATGAATACTGGAAATAATGTGGTTAAGGTTTCGTAAGTGTACATGTTAAATTTAAATTAAAACAAGATTAAGCATTTTAATGAAATAAACCGAAAGAATACGTTCACATTTTTTGTTTGATTCCGATCTGATTAATCTGAGCCTGATGGTGCATTTAGTAGTGACCCTCATGGACCAAAGATCGTGGATTCAATTCCTACTTTTGATTAACATTCGTATATATTGTGTGGTCCCGGCAGAGTAGAATAGGCCACCCTCACTCTTACCGAGGTGTCGTAAAAGGCGACTAAGGTAAAGCTGCTGGCATGATCATCAGCACCCAGAGAAGGAAAACTCTGCATTTATATCAAAACCCTCGCCAACCCGTCTGCCGAGCGTGGTGAGTATGACAATTACCCCTCATGTGATTAAGGGAGGCCCGTGCCCCAGCAGTGGGGGGACTTAAATGGGCTGATGATGATGATGATGTGTTATGAATATCAGACAGTAGATGAATTACAAATATACGTACAATTACAGCCAGACAGCCCAAAGGATTGCATGCCTCAAGTGGCAATGGGCAGGGCACATAGCAAGGAGAACAGACGGCCGTTGGGGTGGAAAGGTCCTCGAGTGGAGGCCACGTACAGGAAGTTGAAGCCGTGTCGGAGCCCCCACAAGGTAGACCGACGATTGATGTGGGCGGCACAGGACCGATCTGTGTGGAGAACATTGGGGGAGGCCTATGTCCAGCATTGGACGTCTATTGGCTGAAATGATGATGGTGATGATGACAGCCAGACATTGAAACTCTACTCAAAGACTGAGAGCTTCCCGCTTTGGATAGTCAATCTCAAGTCAAGTCTCAAGTCATCAAGTCAGTCCAAAGTGGGAATCGACCTTATCATGTCTATGAGCGGCAGCAATCGCTTACCATCAGGCGATCCGTCTGCTCGTCTGCCACCACCATAAATGACCAGAGAGCAGACCACATAAAAAAGGTAATATTACAGTTCCTTTTCAATCTAAGCTTAGTTTCCAAGCAAATGAAAACCGAACCCTCATCTTGCACCTAAAAATAAATGTAACTTAGGTACTAATCCCAGTCTCAACAAAAATATTAACTCTTACAATTTTTCAAACGTAAACAGAACTTGAAATTACTTTCATTGAAGAAGATATTGCAGGAAAGCTAACATGAAAGGGGAGAAATGATTTAATTATATCTTGTAATACGATTTTATTAAACGTGAATCAAAGGGAGTGTTTTGGTGTTGCCATCTCATTAACAAGTTTATTAACGAGTTATTAAGTCCTTGATTTTGTTGCTGAGAATGTTTCTAAAACCCTGTTACGTTAGTTCAAAGTAACATTGTGATGAGTGGACGAACATCCTTCCTCTTCTTAGATATTGATTAATCCTTATATCTAAATTCCTGTCATAAAGTTAACTTAAGGCGACGGGTAGCCCTAACTAGCGACACTATTCGTTTTTAATTCTTAGCTAATAAACCATCATCTAACCTTTAAGTCATTTAAGAGCCTATTTTAATCATTTGTTTCTTTTAAATAATACGCCAGATTTTTTATAAGATATTAAGAATATTTATCGTCATATAAATAAAAATAAATATTTCTCTGACTCCGAGATAGCACCTGTGTTGCGGATGCAGAACCAACAGCGGAATTACAGATATATTTATATAATAATTTTCTTTAGTAAAAACATACTTATAATACATAGAAACAGCAGGACCAATATAAACAGACATGTTAGTACTGTGCGCGGATCGAACCCGCAACCCTTGCACCAGAAGCAGCGTGCACTATCACCGATCCAAACGGGTCGTCGTAAGTGAGATTATTTAAATCAATTCAAACCAGTCAAATCAGCGACAAAATAAGATCATACGAATAGATTATTTCTTCTTCTTCTCTTCTTCTTCAGCAGCATGTTTTGCCCACTGCTCACTGCAGAGCATATGCCTCTGCAATTTCTCTCCACTTTCTTCTGTCGTCGGTTTTCCTGGTCCACACTCCTGATTGAGCCTTGATGTCATCGGATATATCATCGGATATATTTTTAACAATTTTGGGGTTATACTATTACACTTACACTACTAGTAACACTTATACTATTTATTAAATAACCATGCACAAAATTGTTGGGTCCGTTTTTGTACGCGAAAAATTGATTACCGCCAAAAGCGGCCACTTTTAGCGTGAATCAATTTTTTGCGTACAAGTGTTGGCTCCGCATTTGTGCATGGTTAGTTAATAAATAGTATAAGTGTTTGCCGCGAGGTTGTAACCCCGAAATTGTTTAAAATAGATCTGGTTTAGTAGGTAAAAATTAAAATCGATTGGCGTCGCTAGTGTGCCCTACCCGTCACCTTAAACACTTTTTTATAACACCCTAAAAATCGGTTATTTGATTTCATAGAAACAAGAAGCAGCGTCTGCGCTATGTCTCGCTGAGTGAGTAAGGGTACCGGGGGCCCAATCAGGGGAGTGGGGAATTTAAAATTTGGCATCGCACTTGTGACTCCACAGGTGTACCGGGTGTCCATAAGTAGTGGCAGTCTCTTACCATCAGGTAATCCGTTTATCTGTCTCTCTTTTACGTTAAAAAGCGCGCGTTTTTAGGCGAAACGAAATGCTATTCTTGGTGAAGCTTATCAGCTAAGACCCGATTCGACTAAATTTTATCAGAGAATAACTATGTTTTAAGACCGTAATGCCATACGACTTTAAACTATACATTTATTCTCTGACGAAATTGTTAGAATCGAGTCTAAATGATCAAAACTTCTCAAATACTCAGTACGTATCACGAATAACCAATCTCAATTTCTAATCTTAAGTCTACATACAATGTAAGCAACATACGAAGCTCGGCTCATACATTGGTCAGTCGACCAGACAAAGACACGTCTGCTAGCCGGGACAATAGAGGACAGATATTGCAACTTGGATGGCTGCTAAATGAAAGTTTAAGGCTCGTTGAAACGAGATATTGCTTTAATGCTTAAGCTCTCCATCTTTCATAAAGAGAGCCTCGGCTTAAATTGCGAGGTAACTTGTACAGCGTTCAAGCTAGTAGCAGATTGCATGACTCGACTGGACCTTAAGCATAGTGTAACAGAGTAGCACTTGGATGGGTTTCAGGTCAGGTGGGAATTGTAGGCTGTTTTTGCAGATAAATTCAGTGGATAAGAAAGACATTATACCCCCGTATGTTCGTTGTTGAAATCCAAGCATGCACCTCTAGCATTTTCGAATCAATGTGAATTCTTCTAACCGGAATCGTGTCAGTTTCTCTATCTTCGAGTAGGTATACCCATGGACTAATACTGGTATATGTAAGATTCGCAAGTAAAAGCATTTGATGAGGAACAAAAGAAACTTGGATCTTTCAACAACAGCAATTTTTATACACAACAGTTCTCATTCACTGAATCAGTCTTATTTATATAATTTTTACCACGAATTTTATCAAAGCATGTCTAGACATCAATTTATCTATTGATAGGTTAGACAAAACAACCTATCTCAAAAAGAAAATTTACTAATAATGCCTGTCACTGCAGAAAACAAGATATTCCAAATTCACGGGTGCTTATAAGAACTTCTAGACGAGCGACACCACTTGCGACAACGGTTTACAATTGTCGCTGACTCAGATCTGTCAAAATAGGCGGTCGTATGTTTTTTTATTGCGAAAAAATCTTCAGAGTAAAAAACCGCCTTCAAAAACCACCAACTTAAAAGTGTAATAAATAATATTTTTATAACTTTATACACTTCAAATAACATTTTATAACAGTACACTCGAGAAAAGGTGTTACCGAAGTCGGCGCCCAATACTATCTTGTAATTTAATACAACATTCAATTATTCAACAGGGATTAGGCAATCCTCCGTCACCCACCGTAGGCAACTCTCGCCGACTCCCGACTTAGACCTAATAGACGGTGACTGGCAGCTACAAGCATCCATAACAACAGTCACCGATAAGCGGCAACTAGCAATAATTCGGAACCACCAGCAGTAGCAGCTATGGCGTCGCATTTGATCGGCGACAGTTGCCGCGAGAAGTCGCTGGCAAACTGTCGCTTGTCTGTACGCACCCTAAACTGATGCCAAGTTTGTGCTCCAGTCCGAAGGCGCAGAAAGATAAATTCTTATTTAATTACATCTTTTACTGTGATAAATGAAAGTTGGAATAATTTATTGTATAAGATAAGTCTAAGGCGTTGTTTTAATAAAACGTGACGTCATCGAACCTCCATGCGATGGACAAGAAATTCATCGAGTGAGTAGACGAACGAAAGAACTATATGTTAATACGAAGGACACCTCACACTCACCAATTGATTTAATTCTTTAGCTGCAAAACTGGATCTATTTTAAGCAATTGTGGACCATCGGAGACTTGGAAAACCTTTATACTTTTATTTAATTACTGTGAACTACTTTTTGGTATTTTTGGTTACTTAAAACTTTGGTTAACACACTTTTGGCATAAATCAAAGTTTGGGGTGTAAAAAAAGACTAAACATTTATGTATGAATACTAAATAAATAGTATGCATGTTTGCCAAGTCCCCAACGGTCCGCAGATTAGTAGTTAAAATAATAATTCAATTACCGTGGCTAGTATGCGATACCTTTCGCCTTAAGGTAGGTCTACGATAGAGTCGCACCAGCATTGCACAGGCTCCCTTTGCTGCCTGATAGGGACGGCTCAGTTCTCCCGGCTGTCCCTATTCCCTCTCCCGGCACGTCCGGGGGAGGAACCGAACCTAGTCCGCCGTATAGGCGGACATCCACCCGGGGAATATCGTGGAGGGAGGCTTCGGCTGTATCACCATGATATTCCCCAATATGGGCGATGAGGGAGAACCGCAGGGTTGGGAGAAGTCCCCCGCCAAAGGAGAGCCCCACATAACCCGGCCACCCCCCGGTGGTCTGGTATGCATAAGGTAGTCGGCTCATCTCTTGAGCCGGCGGCATTCCCCCTGCGTAACCAAAAAAAAGTCTACGATAGAGTAGCCGAGCACGAGCTGAACAAGAATTCGAGTAGTGTGGACGACTTAAAGTCCTCTTTCGAGTAGCCCATACTTGACAGCTCGGTAGAATGACTCAGCTTGTGCCAAGCTCGTGCTTGACGGTCGTGAAGCAGTGTATGTGATGTATTTTGCTGCGTGACTGGAGCCCCATTGCGGGGAAAAGGAGGGCAGCGCACTTGTGACTCCACTTGTGCTGCGAGTGTCCATGGGCGGCGGCAATTGTTTCCATCAGGTTCCCTCTGCTCTTTTACCACTTATCACAAAAAAAAATACGAAGACACTCCTTTAGAATAGGTACATAGCTTATGATCGTAACCAACATACACGTGATTTTTTGCTGTGACTTCATCCTTTTTAGCAGAACGAAGCAATTTGCAGCCGTCTCGTGGGAACTACATTTTACACAGAACTAAATTTCTAGGTAATTTTAAAATCCCCGTAGCTTTCAAGAGAATTTATTGTAAGTCAATCCACACATAATAATTTTCTTTCTACAGAATCTCTTCTCGTGGTACCGGAAAATTGATAAGAATTCCAACTAAGTAATTAGTACTGGTTATTCTAAACCGATCTCTAGTTTCAGCCTCTCTTACACGAGGATCGAAGTAATAATAACTTGTAATATTTGCGTCTAGTTGTGCCACTTCTGCAACTCATTATCTTATCGTGTGATTCCCAGATGAATTCAAAGCTGTCTGGTTATTACTATGGAACAACTGCCGTCTGACCTTCGTAACACTACAGGAGAATCAGACTGAAAGGCTCAAGGTTACAAGTTCAGAATCATTATTGAAATTCTATGCCACTATTTACTGGAGTGAATCAATTCTACGAGTACAAAAACAGACCAAACATTTCTGCAAAATTATTGAATTGCAATTGATGTGATTGAATGGATCCGGTTTAGTATCTTAAACTTAAATCAATTGGCGTCACTAACCCAGGTTACATATATAATATCCTTCAATCGATTTAGGCTAATCTCAACCGTTAGCCACTTACGCAGGATACATTATAGTGCTCAAGTGTGTCCGGGCTGACACTGAGATTTCTTTAACAGAAAAACTCAATTGCAAATTTATCGCCCGACCCGAGGATCGAATCCGGGACTACAAGCGCAGCCGTCGCTTTAAAGTGAGACGCACTACCTACTGCGCCTACGAGGCAGTAAAAAAATCCGTGTTAACCTTCACCCAAATGAAACGAAATGAATCTGTAACACCACGAATCTTTAGACGCAGATCCAAACGTCAAACTATCACAATAGATGATACTGGGTCTGTTGTCCGACCATTTATTCGGCCAAAAAAGAATGGAAGGAAAGCTAAGGGCGGCGTTTCTCACTTTTTCGCATGCATGCATCTATGTGAGGGCTATAATTTATCTCGGATAGCCGCGTCTGGTCACATAAATCACGAAGCGTTTTTTACGCGGTCGCGATAGGGATGTATGAGGCTCACGGGAGCGGAGTATGCACGGGACTGTTTGATTGGATTAGAAGCTCATTCCGGGGGTTTTAGGTTGGTAGCGCACTTGTGACACCACTGGTGTCAAGAGTGTCCATGGGCGGCGGCATTCACTTACCATCAGATGATCCGTCTGCTCGTTTGCCAACTGACAAATACGAAAAACAAATCAAAAACGCAGTAAAGAGTATGTGGCAAACCGACCTCTTTAAGTTAATCCTTTTATTTTCGTTTTTATTTTGTTTCTCAATTTGACGTTTTCATATTGTGATTGATTTGTTTTGGTGCAAACGATACGTTAATAAATTTGACGGCGCATCTAGGAAATTAGTGAAATGACAATTTAAAACCATAAATCCAGATTTATAGAAACTCTAGCAAAGCGTTGCGTCTGTGGAAGCGGGGCGGCCATCTTGGAATGTCATGTTCGGTCGGAAGCGCACCATACGTTCGGCAACGAATTGCTTAGGATTTTGTTATTAAAAATCTGTAAAGCTATTGTTACACATGCTCATTTGTAGCATGCTTAAAAAACATGTCAAATATGAGCATGCTTAATGAACTGTCCACATTTGCTATCAATAAGCATGCTATTGCCCATCTATGAGCATGGTTTAAAATTAGCAAATCTGTTTACACGTGCTAAAGCACTTCGCCATACTCCCCCTTCCAGTCGCGCTACAGGCAGCATGCTCAAAATTAGCATGTTAATTAGTAGCTTGTTTGTCCACACATGTTACTAAGTAGCACTTGCTCAAAATAGCATGCTTTAAGTAAATAATGCACTTAAAAAAAATTTCAACAGTCTTCGGGTGGGACTCGAACCCACGATTTTTTGCTAACCGGGCAACTGCTTTACCGAAAAATTTTAAGTGGTTTATTTACTTAAGAATAAATTGCAAAAGACTACTATATCCAAAAAAAAATTATAGCATGCTTTAAGCATGAATAGCTTTAAAGAAAAAATTAAACCTTAACCAGGTACTGTTACACATGATTATTTTCATTTTGAAGGGCGGGGTAGGGGGGAGGGGGTCCAAAAGGGTGGTCTAGGGGAGTTTTTAGTTCTTTTTATTGATAGCAAATGTGCACAGTTTATCACGCATGCTCATATTTGTAATGTTTTATAAGCATGCTACATAAGAGAATGTGTAACACTAGCATTCAGTTTGAATGATTTGATTTGATTGATATTTCTCTAAATATCAATCAAATCAAATCAAAACCACCACTGCCCTCTGGCAGATGTGGTGTTATGAGAGGTGTGCGTATCTCTCTCTCTCTCTTTCTCTATCACTCTCAATCTATGTATGCGGTTGATTGTGTGTGTAGGCATGCGCGCTGGCACGTGTGTTTAAATGAGTGCGTAGCTATGTTGAGAAAAATTGTTGTCACATTGAGCCCGCACACAAAATACTCTCGTATGCTCTCCCTTTTCAGTTCGGGTTCGACCTTCTCGCCTCCTGATGCCCGCATGTATAAAAAGGGAATAGGTATAGGTTTCCACATTTGTTGTTTGTACACGTCCATTTACTTAACACCTTACATATATAAATTCATACCTACTACACATCTTACACATTGACCTGATTCTGTATTAAGTAGCATAAGAACTTTATATAAAAAAAAAATTGATAGCTGGCAGACGAGCAGACGGATCAACAGATGGTAAGCGATTGCCGCCGCCTTCACTTCTACTACTTATTATGTCATATTCTGTATTTTCTGCAAATAATTGTTTTATGATTTATGATCCACTTACCACTGCGCCACTGAGGCGGTCAATAATTTTGGGTAAGTAGTATTTAGGATTGCGGTGGAACTCGTAGACGACTTAACATAGACATCTAACACTAGAGAGCTTCTTAAAATAGACATTAGGCTTAACGACAAGGTTCGACAGGCGTCAATCAATCCTCTTATCTTATGTCCCATACGTTCTATGTTGTTCTCGTCCTCAGTCGGTCTCTCATTGTTGAGGATTGTAATTTTCATGATGTCTGTGTACGACTTCCAACTGTTGCGGTCTTTTGTGCGGTGGATTACTGCGCTCATTGGCATCTCTGCGCTCTCAGACACCAGGACACCAGGAATCCAATTCTCGCGTTCGTGATATTTTGAAAATAGAAATAGAAAGCGGATATCACCTTAAAACCATACAAAAAAACCTTTTTTTTTTAGTGATTATGTCATATGATAATAAATGTCACGAGCACGAGAATATGTTCTCCTTTTTTTTTGCGTTGGGGGAATGCTGCCTGCCCGGGGTTCAATTGGCCGACGTCGCCACCTTTCGGCAGCGCCTTATGCATACCCGTCTGCCGGGGGGCAGACGGGTTATGTCGGGCTCTCCTCCAGTAAAACTGAAGGCCTACTGACTAAACCCCCAACGACGCTCCCTCTTCGTCAGAGTAGGAAGGAGACATGTGTACTAGTTAATGAACTCTACACGTTCCTTCCCAGGCGTTGGCCCGCTTAAAGCGCGGACCCTCCTATGATTGGGGGGGAGAATTTGGTCTCCTGGTCTATTCTTCTTGGACTCCTTCAGTTGATCCAGATTATTTGATTTGTGGTTCTATGGAGCTTAAAATCTTTTATGTTTTGAATTTTTTTAAAGATTCCTTTATTCAATGGAAATGCTTGATTAAGAGATAAGATTCAAGACATGTTTATTTAAAAATCCACGTGATCTTATCATCAACCTATTATTTTATGTGATAAGTGATAGACGAGCAGACGGATCACCTGATCGTAAGCGATTGCCACCAGTGGAGTCGCAAGTGCGTTGCCAACCTTCAAACCCCGCTTTCCACCGGTTTGGGCCTTTGCCTCCACTACTGAGTCACAAGCCTACCTTCATGCCACTTAGAATACTGCCTAGGGGGTAGGTCAAGGAACTCTCCGATATCAATGACGGCAAGATCCAACCTTTTGTACTTATCTTATTTTATGCTCATACGGAGGGTGTATGGACGTCAAATGGTTTGTGTGAGTGATAAATACCACGTAGGTACAACAATAAACTAAATTGCCCACTACATCCCCATTTCTTGACTGTATATTAGGTACCTACTCAAATATAAATGTAGATATAATTTCACCTATGACTCAATATCTCAAGCAGTATTTCCCTGGTAAATCTTGGCTGTTCCCCTGGCAGGCGATCTATTACCTTCGCTGGAACCCGCGAGATGGATTGCCCCTTTCCTGCGAAGCCTATAAATAGCAGGTCTTTGCGTCATGAGAATAAGTACGAAATACAAGGCGACTCTTTTACCACCAGCCTTTGAACATGTTATTCTACTTATACTAGTAATTATAACTAACGAATAGGATCTATTTTTGTTTTATTTTATTTTACAAGTTTTAGGAAAATTTACAGCTAGATTTAGGGATGTAGTCATCACTGGGTTGTTTAACAGAAATGCAAGTGGGTAATGTTAAAAGTTACTAAATAAAAAACAAAACGAACAACGTATTTGAAATTAATCAAGTCATCTGACATATCAGGAAAGATAAGAAAAAAAAACTAAAAAAAAATAACATTTGAAAAGAAATTATCATTCAGTACACATTTCGATTTCGAAACTAAAGTGTTGAACAAGTCTTTACTTTGGCCAAATAATTAAATAGTTCACATATACTTACGGAAAATGCGTTCCGTCCATAATCAGTCTTTGCGTGCGGAAAAAAAAAGATGGGGAAATTTTCGACAACGTGAGATGTAGTCGGGGAAATAAATCCCAGCTCGATATTGTAGATATTTAAGAAATTTCCTCTGAATCCTTTCAAGTCTCTGAACATAGACGTCATAAATCTGGTTCCAGACTTGCGATACGCACTCCAATTGACGGCGAACGTATGCACAGTATAAGATTTTTAATGTTTTTATACATGAAAACTCTAAGAGCATTCGTAGAACGAAACAAAGAGCACGTAAAGCCTTACTAGTGATGTTATTAATATGAGTATCAAAAAATAGTTAACAATCGAAAGTTACACCAAGTCCCTTATGGTATAAACTCTTAAAAGTGAGGGGAACGGAGGCTGTTTATTGTATGTATTTATGAATCAATATTTTTGCCCGTTGGAAAGCCACGCTTTTGGCTCGATCGGAGTGATACCACGGCTTCACAGAAAACCGGCGTAAATCATTTTTGTGCTGTGGCCCAATCCGGGGTCAAGGGGGCTTAAAGGTTGGCAGTGCACTTATGACTCCACTTGTGTCGCGGGTGTCCATGGGCGGTAGCAATCGCTCACCATCGTGTCATCCGTCTGCTCGTCTGTCACCTATCACATAAAAAATAAAGTAATGATGTTAATGCTAATATATGATTATATGTAAGTATGTGTGTGTGTGTGTGTGTGTGTGTGTGTGTGTGTGTGTGTGTGTGTGTGTGTGTGTGTGTGTGTGTGTGTGTGTGTGTGTGTGTGTGTGTGTGTGTGTGTGGGTGTGTGTTTGTGTGTGTGTGTGTGTGTTTGTGTGTGTGTGTGTGTGTGTGTGTGTGTGTGTGTGTGTGTGTGTGTGTGTATGTGTTTGTGTGTGCATGTGAGCGTGCACGTCTTCGTATATGTTGTAGGTTAATAATATTTTTTTTCTACTTTAGTAGCTCCTCCGTCTGATATCCGTAACACAGGTGCTTGAGCTACCTATCTCGGAGTCAGATCAGTATGTGATGTTGTGAAATATTTATTATTTGTTTATTTATCACATAAAAAATAAACTATGGATGTCCACTAGTTATCAAAACACGTCTATACGTATCTCGCGTCATTGTAGACTACGTTTAACTGTGATCAAACATCTGAGGCTGTATTTTCTTAGTGAATCCCAGCTGTTCCCACAGCGGCGGGCGATCAATTACCCACCTTCACCGGAACGCGAGATAGATCGTCCGTTTACTGTGACGCCTATACAACAAAATGTCATAGGAATATCTCAAGTTCTCGGAGAGTGAGTATTTGTATAATAATAATATGCCAACCGATTACGGCTACGGCGGCCAATATCAACGATCAGCCACGTACGCAGGATATATTATAGTGCTCAAGTGTGTGCGCAA
Source organism: Marasmia exigua (assembly GCA_019059595.1). Lineage (NCBI taxonomy): Eukaryota > Metazoa > Arthropoda > Insecta > Lepidoptera > Crambidae > Marasmia > Marasmia exigua. The sequence goes on from CM032473.1 coordinate 20,407,119, forward strand.
ACGCAAGTGCACTCTCTATTTCTTTACCCTCATATTCCGATGGGACACTACTGTAACACGACCGGAGAGGGATCGGGCGCAGGTCCAACAGCTTAACGTGCTTTCCGAGGCACGGGAGTACAAGACCGCCAACTTCTAGACTCCGGGTTGCCACTAAGAATTTCTTACCGAAAACTTAGGTACAATTTTTCGGCCCGATCCGGGGATTGAACCCGGGACCTCTTGCGCATCCGTCGCTTTAAAGTGCGACCCACTAACCACTGCGCCACCGAGGCATTATTTGTATATATAGATAAATAATATATATAGATATATAAATAATAGTTTCTTTTTAATAACAAGATGTATTTAAAGATAGATAAATAATAGTTTCTTTTTAACAACAAAGACATAGGCACAGACAGCTTCAAAAGTATCTAAGTGTTCTAAACTAGAATATAAATATCGATTAGATAGCGATTTCTTAACTATGTATGCAATATGACTAAATATTTGCAAGCTTCTTTGCTTAAGCAAACTTCAGTGATACCGTCACATTATGTACTTGAAATTATGCAAATAAACAATTCTGATTCTGATTCTGCTTAACACAATACCTTAAAGTGTACTTTCATTAGTTCTTGAACAAAAAAATTAAACTGAACCTTTGAGCATAGGTACTAAATACCAATTATACAGTTGTCTTTCTTGGAATGCTCATATATTTTGTATATGCAAATACACTACTTCGATATGTGTGTCGCAGTGCGATACAAATGATAAATAGAACAGCACTTCAACGAAAATAGTGTGTTTACAAGTGTATATCATTAGGAAAATACCTAATACATAGCATACTTGTAATGTATCAGCCTATAAACTGTCCCACCGCAGGGCAAGTACCTCCATCACAGTAATAAATTTATCGCTACTACGATGGGACTAGGCTTAATCACCACGCTTGCCTAATGCGGATTGGTGATCACAAACTCGAGCTATGTTCGGATGATTCGAAACATATTTTTTTATGTGATACCTGATAGTAAGCGATTGCCACTGCCCATGGAAACTTGTGACACCAGTGGTCACAAGTGCGCTGTCAACCTTTAAACCCCCCTTTCCCTCGGAGATTTTGGACTTTTTGCTCGACCCGGGAGTAGAGCCCAGGACCCCGAGATCACGGCCCGGTGTTTAAACCACTAGACCAACAAGGCGTCCTAGCATACTTTTATATTAAATAAATAAATAAATTTAAACAACACCTCATATTGACCTGATTCCCGTCTAAGTCTTTTGGTCCTGCGCCCAATCCCACTCCAGTCGTTCCATCGGAATATGAGGTAAGGGATTCGAGAGTGAACTTGTGTTTACGCACACGATAATTTTTTTATCGCTTAGATACCGAAGAAATCATAATAGGTGTCGTGAATAAAGCATGTTAAATCATCAAAATAAGCGGAAAAACAAACAAAAAAAAATGGCAAACATTCGTATTCGCGACTTTTATCACGTTAAGTAATTATGTGAGCTGTTGTCTTATTTTTTTCCTTTTGATTTACGTCACATCAGCAATTTTGCTTATCAGATCGTAATCAGTTCACTAGAGCAGGAATCCATTGGATGCGGGCGGCACAGGGCCGATCTTTGTGGAGAACATTGGTGGAAGCCTATGTCGTGGACATCTATTGGCTGATATGATGATGATGAATCATGTCACTTAGGTCCTAATAACTGAAAAACAGCGCTGCAACAGCTTCAAGCTGTTGTCTCTCTGTCTGTCTGTTCTTCCCTCTTTATAATTGTGCAATGTCTGTTAAATATCTGTTTCATATCCCTATTACATAACTTCTATGTGTGTCACTAAATGTTTACTTCACTTACAATGGTGCTCGTGATGATACTCTCGAGTGTATGATCCCGGTCACAATACTATCTAATTAAGTCTCCTAACTTCGCCATCTCGGTAAGTATGTCAAGCACCTCAACAGCGCTAGAATAATACGCAGCTTTCAAAATACAAATAATTTTATAGCTTATTAAGACATGATATATATAAGAAACATAGCTGTAGGTAAATAAAGTACATATTATAAGCAAAAGGAGGTGGCTCAGCTATTGCTGCGACAGAATGAGACATACCAAGACAGTGCTGGTTTTCAGTTAATCCAGCTTCTCTGAAGGTGAAAGTCGAAGGTAGGTAGGTAGTAAAAGGACTTAGAATAATAAAACAAATGAAAGTCTGATAAAAGTTTCTTTAAACTTTACGAACATGAACAATGGACAACATTTCATATTTTTAACATGTCCATATTGTTTTTTTATATGAAAATAGACATAAAATGAACAGACCCATATTTTTTCTTTTTTTCAAAATTTGTCCATTTTCATGCATAAAATAATTATTGAAATTCTTTTTATTCTAAATAGACGTAAGCGCCAAATGACGTCATCGGACGGCTGAATACAGCGATATTCCTTTGTTTATCATTGTTTTAATAATAAAAAGGTACTGCTGTCAAAGGTAAATAATACTAGTGTCAACATTGTCAACGTCATTCATACATTTAACGTTGACAAGTTGTCTTTTTTTTTTTAAAGGTTACATGTCATGGGTTTGGCATTTCGTAAATTTAAAACTATAATGTGCTAAGCAAAGAAATATTTTACATTCTGCTGTCCGATGACGTCATCTTACGTTTTTTAGTTTTTAATTTTTTTCTCAGTAAATAAGCAATATAAAAAATGAATAAATATATATTCGAGCAGCGGAAAAGTAAACAAAGAATTGGTATTTTTTGTTTCAGAGCTTAGCAATTTTGAAATGTTGTCCATTAGGTTAATTAAAAAACTAAAGGTTCGAAGTTTGATGTGTTTCTGCGTGTGATGGGGGTGTAAAAATGTGTTTTTATATCACGGGTCATCGGAGTTAACTTCTACCATAACCTCCAATCTACTTCAAGCTGGTTGATCCCGCAGCTTTGTAGTCAACGATAAAAGTAATGAAGGTAAAATACCAAGTTTTATGACGTCACAAACCACGTCACGGTTTGTTTATGAGCCATAATTTTCATTCAAAACAAATTTTATGAAAGGTTGCCGTAAATGTAGCTCACATTAACCTCTATTTACGTGGCTTTTTCTGACCAGAAGAAACCATCGTGGCATCTCAACAATTGTGAAAACCCGAAATGTACAGGTTTCAAATATAATTTCCCACCAAAATAGCGCTAGTACAAGCCTTACTTTTCCCAATTCTCGACTACGCCGACTGTTGCTATCTCGATGTAAATGAGGTTTTACTCAACAAGCTCGAGCGTCTCCAGAACTACTGCATACGTATTATTTTCGGCTTGCGTAAGTATGACCACATATCTGAGTATCGAGCTCGTCTCCAATGGCTGCCTATCCGTCTTCGTCGTGACTCTCACATTCTATCCTTACTATTTACTATTCTTTTCAGTCCCAAATCTCCACCTTATCTTAAAGAGCGTTTCCAGTTTCTCCAGCCCACCCGAGGTCATATGCGTTCTTCCAAACTTCTTCATCTTAAGTTCCCTCCTCATTCATCTCAATCCTACTCCCAATCCTTCACCGTGCAGTCTATCCGACTTTGGAATGCTTTACCTCTGTCAATAAGGCAATCCAACTCCCTACCTATCTTTAAAGCCCAAGTTAAATTACATTTCCTTAACCTCTGAGACCACACTTCCTCTCCCCATCTATTCCTGTCCTTTAATTAAAATCATTCGCATACTTTCAGATCCATTGTTATTATTTGTAGTTGCAATATCCAATTATCTATATTTAATCAAACATATTTAAGTAGTTAATGATATTTTATGCAGATATGTATTAGTATATTTATATTTTATTTATGTATTAATATTTAAACTTTGTATGTAAGTATATAAATATTAATATTGCACTGCCCTAAACCTTCATCAAGTGTCCTTTACCCAAAGGTTGCCTGGAAGAGATTGCTCATAGTAATAAGGCCGCCTTCGTTGTACATATCCTGTAATACCTAGTACTAAGTTTTCTTACTATACTTTGAGTGCAATAAAAGTATATTCATTCATTCATTCATTCATTCATTCCTTTACTCCCGAGCGACTGGTAGATTAAATTCAAATTCAAATTATTTATTGCACTCATGTTGTTTACAGATCTAAAATATGAGGTTGGAGTTCAATATGAACCCTGCCAGGGCACAGCAATGACTTAAAAACTAAATACTTAAAGTAGGTACTTTCACATTTAATAAATTAACATTAAAACCTTTTATTATATAAGTTGTAACGATTTGGGTTTTAATTTAGATATCAAAAGCATTACACATTAAAAAACTCAGAGGGTATTTCTAAATGTGTTTTCATTTTCTTGACATTTAAAATAATGAATTAAATGTAGTTAATTCGAATTTATTCTTTTTTTAATATAATTTATTGGATATATTATTGTAAATTTTAATTGACATTCCAAATGGGCTTGACAATTTCCAATTGAGAAAAAAATAGCGCCAATTTGACATTAGGTCGCAGGTTTTGAGGCCTTACATACAGCTGGAATAGTTTTTTTATGTTTTCTGACTAACAATCAAGTTTCTAAAATATAAATGCCTGTAAGGGTTAAAATATTTAAACTTTTTAAATATGACTTGCAGCCAACCATGTTATCATATTTACTTGACTGCCTCGGTGGCGCAGTGGTTAGTGAGTCGCACTTTATAGCGACGGGTGCGCATGAGGTCCCGAGATCGATCCCCAGGTCGGGCCAAAAATTTGTACCTAAGTTTTCGGTATGAAATTCTTAGTGTTAGCCCGGAGTCTGGAAGTTGGCGGTCTTGTACCCGTGCCTCGGAAAGTACTTTAAGCCGTTGGTCCTGCACCCGCCTCGCCAACCCGTCTGCCAAGCGTGGTGAGTATGGCAATAACCCCTCATGTGATTGAGGGAGGCCCGTGCCCCAGCAGTGGGGACTTAAATGGGCTGATTATGATTATGACTGCACCCGATCCCTCTTCGGTCGCTAAGGGACGTAAGGGAATAGAGAGTGCACTTGTGTTTGCGTACACACTTGAGCACTATAATATATCCTGCGTACGTGGCTGATCGCTACGACCAGCCGCCGTAGCCGTAATTGGTTGGAGGATACAATTAATAAGGAGGCATTGCTTCTGTAGTAGGTATGAATAATTTATGCTCGGATCGAACCCACGACCTAAGTTTGGACGGCACAAGTTCTTATCCACTGAGTAACCTTCGCTCTTTAAACGCCGTCGCCTTTTCACACTATGGAGAGTCGCCAAGTTACGTATGGGGCCTCATCCAAAACCCCCAGGGTTTCCAAGTCTATTTCAGCCTAGTTGCGCTCGCCCTATCACTCTCACCTGGCAACACGTTGTCGCACTGGTCTGGTGACCTATACCAGTGCGATAACGTGTCTAGAATAGAGAGAGTCCTGGGAGTCCCAGGAAATCACACGCAATTCGATACGTAATCGAATCGCGTTACGCAGGTGCCTTATTTCAACCGCTGATTCTATCACCTCACTAACGCAATATCTAGTTGGTTGCACTCTCGTGATCAGGGGATCTAATAAGAATAATTAAATACAATAGCCAGGGGGCTATTGTATCTAATTATTCTTATTAGGACAACATCATTAAATTCTATAGCTACACACTAAAGTACCTCAGTCTTGTGTAAACTACAACAGGAGGATTCCTGTTAAGTGTAAAATATACATAGAGAAGGAAGTGTCAGTGTCAGCCCGACTGGAAGTTGGCGATATGTCCCCGAACCTTTAAAATCATGTTAAGCCATTGATCTCTCTTCCATCGTCATAACCATTATCCCATTGAGATTTGAGGTCAAGGAAATAAATAATGCACTTGTGTCTACGTACACACTTGTGCACTATAAATATCCTATTCTCTTGGTCATCATAGCCCATGTATCGGAAGAAGGATATTATTATTGCAAGGAAAAAACAATCAATCTCGATTTGTAGAGAACGTATCAATGCCCTTACACTAGAAAGTGAAATTTTATTCCCACACGGGAATGTTATAAAGTCATTCATATAACCCCATCACGAACAGATAACTTGCTAAATTCGACAAAAACCCATAATAAAAGGGGCATAAATCGACCAAACATATTGTTATTACTTTTGGCTAGGGCTGCATCAGCGTAAGTTTAGTTTTGTTTTATGCGGATATAGCAACTATACTCATATTGGTTCTAGCAACACGATATTACAAAGTAATAATATAATGCGACATATTGTGGTGGCAGCCATTACAACAGTACAAATCAATTCCCGCTTCCAATAGGCACCCCGACCAAGCAAAATTTATTAATTCGTCATTTTTTGGTGCCGGCCATCTTGGATTTAAAATGTTCTTAGGTATTGTATTCTGCTACTCAAGATATTAAGTATTTGATACTGAACACTTATGGATGCTAAAACAGGTTATTTTATTGGTTTTAATAAACATTTAAATAATTAAAAAATAAATATTCAAGTCACAGAGTCCATAGGTGTTAGTAACAATATTACCTTACAAACTATGTTAGTACATATTTCTAGTCCCCTAAATAAATTAAATTAAATTAAATTTTGATTCTTATATTGAAGAAAATATGACAAAATTATGTTAATCTGACATATTGTGACGGCGGCCTTCTTAGATCAATTTCCAACAGTATTAATTCGCCTTAATTCGCCTTTAAAAAAACTAAATCAAAATCAGTTCTTCCGTTCGGGAGCTACGTTCCAACAGACATACACACACACAGACAGACACATCAAACTCATAATACCCCGTCGTTTTTTCATCGGAAGATAAAATAAACAAAAGACTGTATTACACCGGAGAGCAATGGATGCGAGTCACCAGTCGATTTTCATACAAATGCGTGTACCATTTAGATATACCTACAAATAAGTACAAAAGATTATTACAATGTTTTATGAAATGTGAACTTAATTTTTTTTAAAGCAAGCAAAAAAGCAAGAAGGTCACCTGATGGTAAACTATTACCGCCGCTTATGGTCAGGCATCCATAAGCAACACCGGTGGAGTCACTAATGGTTTGCTAATCTTTTATATCACCTACCAACAATTGGTCTCCGGTACTCATTCGTACACAAATAAAAACCGGCCAAGTGCGAGTCGGACTCGCGCACCGAGGGTTCCGTACAAAGGAGGAAGTACCCTTTAGGTTTTGATTCCCTTGCGAGTACTTGCAAGTTTCAAAATATGCAGCTTAAATTGCTGTTTCTTTTGATTGCGTTGACATAGAAGTTTGATTTTGTTACAGCTTAAAGGTATTAGACTTGAGTATTTGGTATGAATTTCAATTTAATACCTCTACGCTTTTATGAGGAAATGGGTAGTAAGTTTAAAATTATTAAAAAATATATATTATGTGATGTAACTAAAAATTTATGGTTTTCGTAATTTTTCCTTTATCTATGCTATAAGACGTTGCTTCATACCAAATTTCAAGATTCTGAGTTCACGGAAAGCACCCTGTAGGTTTTGATTCCCTTGCAAGTGTCGAAAATTTGCGGCATAAACAGCTGTATCTTTTGATTGCGTTGGCTCAGAAAATTGATTTTTTCACAGCTTCAAGGAACAGTAGACCTGAGTAATTGATATAAATTTCAGCTTCATACCTCCACGCGTTCTTGAGAAAAAGGGTCTTGACAGACGGACGGACGGACAGACGGACAACAAAGTGATCCTATAAGGGTTCCGTTTTTTCCTTTTGAGGTACGGAACCCTAAAAAGCGAAGCTCTTGCGTAGCTACCGCTTTAGCTTTTAGAATAGGTTAACGTCCTGTTGGTAGACCATTAACTCGTTGGTCCGATGATATTGTGCAGGTGGAGGGGAAACAGTAGATGACGGGTGACCGAGAGTAGAGAAATAAAGAAGAGGCCTATACGATATAAGAGATGGATGTGGGCTGATATGATGTTGATGATTGGGTCCGGTGGGTCCGGTGAGACCAGTGGGTGACCAGAGTGACCCACTGCGCCATCGAGGCAGTCGAAGTTGAGACAATGAGTTATGTGTTATTGGCAGCCCTAAACACAATGGAGTCCCGTGTGCTGGAGGGCGAGCACTTAGAGGCATAATTTAAATTTATTATTATTACGCCATAATATTCCCACTTAATTATTTAGGATGAAAAGTGTGCTAGTTCGGAGGGTGATATTGTGGAAGTTGGTTCGTAGATTAGTTTGACAAGAATGAGTTCAATTAACTATTTAGTAGATAATTTAGCCTCTTTGGATCCGAGATAAAGAGACTATAATTTGTCAATAAAGTCGGGAAAATGAATGAGTGCGCTATTTACACCTTAAAAGATGCAATATACATAGGTAGGCCCATTAGAAAATGGTAGCCCCATTGGTATATTATACCAATGGCATGGCATGGGAACTCCGTTATGTCCTCAAACACTCGTTTTCACGACTTTCTTGTCTTAGTTTATTTACTATTATTTAATATAGTCAAGTTCATAAGTTAAAACATTTTTTTTTTGGTTGCAAGTCCGCTTTTAATTGTTAGGTACCTAATATTCAATTCAATTCAATAGCCTTTTTATTCAGAAAGTTTTTTTTTTGTACATATAATTCTTTGTATAGTAGTATATTAATTTGATTAATTTGGTATTGTTATTACTACTGTTAATCTAATTTATTTGTTTATTATAGAAAGTTTGATTTATTTTATACTCTCTTCTTTGTTTTCTGAATGCCCTTTGGCAAAGGCCTCCTCCAATTGCCTCCACTTCGCTCTGTCACTGGCTAGCCTAATCCATTTTCTACCTGCTACTTTAATTATCTCGTCTTCCCATCTGGTGTGAGGTCTCCCTTTTTTTCTTTTTTGACCTCTTGGGTACCAGATACAGACTTTCTTACTCCACTTGTCTGGTCCTCTCATTAAATGTCCAGTCCATTTCCATTTTAAGCGCCTTATTTTTACTGCCACATCTTCAACTTTGGTCTTTGCTCTGATGACTTGGTTTCTTATTTTGTCTTTAAGTTTCATATGTAGCATACTGCGTTCCATAGCTCTCTGGCAGATTACTGCTTTATGTAGACATTTTTTATTCATACCTACCTAAGGTACCTAATAACGTAGTTAATATTAAGATCACACTTAAATCATCATCATCGTCAGCCCATTTAAGTCCCCACTACTGAGGCACGGGCCTCCCTCAATCACATGAGGGGTAATTGCCATACTCACCACGCTTGGCAGACGGGTTGGCGAGGGTTTTGATATAAATGCAGAGTTTTCCTTCTCTGGGTGCTGTTGATCATGCTAACAGCTTTACCTTAGTCGTCTTTTACGACACCTCGGTAAGAGTGAGGGTGGCCTATTCTACTATGCCGGGGACCACACGGCGTCTCACATTTAAATATTTTTATTTAAATAAAACGTTTTTCAGTTGTCAAAAAAAAAGAGAACTTGTATCTTCGTGCCTCGGAAAGCGCGTTAAGACTACCGAAGTACCTCTTCTGTCCGTGTAATTTTGGTGTCCCATCGGACTATGACGGTAAGGCAACAGAGAGTGCACTTGTGTTTACGCACACACTTTAATCTATAATAATATCCTGCGTACATGGCTGATCGTTAAGATCGGCCACCATAGCCGTAGCTAATATGAATGGCTTGAGGCGTCTCCAAATTACATCATTGCCTTCCCTCAGAATCCGATATGAGGTTTGATGTCAAACCCACGCTGGACTTTACTAGATTAAAAATTATGTAAGCATTATATCCAAATGCTGTAACAGTATTACCATACATCGTCAATGTATTGTAAAGATAGACTAACGATATGTGACAGCGCGCGCCGTAAGGCATGAAATCTCGTTTCTGGCAAAATATCGGGCTAAAGCGGGAGTTATGTAACATCGATGGATACAAAGGCAGTGAGCAATCTCTTAACGAATTTAAAATTACATACAAACTGTCACAAAAAGTAGTAAAAGAAACGCATCTGTGGGTACAATGGCTATAGCTATCTCTAAACTGATAATTAAAATTACAAAAATAGTATGTAGCTACAAATAGGAGTAGATAAAGCGATAAATTTAAACAAATTTCATCCTAACCTACAAGGTGTATCGGTAAACATTTTCATGTCTTTAAATACCTCTTCTACACATTAATTTTAACAACATTTTAATTTTAACCCTTAACGAAAAACCGACAGGGTGATATAAGTTTGACGTATCGTGTGTGTCAAACTCACACATTCCGTGGCTTGGTAGATCTCAAACGGATGATGCGATTTTTATTTTATTTATTTAAAGGTGAATTGATCGGGAGCGTTCATAGCTATGTTAGATGGAAATTGATCCAAGATGGCCGCCGCCACAAAAGGTCGGATTAACATATTATATGACTACCCCCACGATAAAGGTACCTATCAAATAAAAGGGTGAGTAGAAGAATACAATACACATTGAAAAATTTCAAATCCAAGATGGCTGCCCCCATAAAATGGCGACATTATAATATTTACTTAAGTCTAAAGCGGGAACTGATTGATTTGTACATAAGAAAAATAAAAATTAGAGTCTTGTTAAAACAAGCGAAAAATAAAAAATAAATAAAAAATTAAAAAATCCCTGACAACATTTAAAAAGTCCAAAAATAAATTGAAACAGCTGTTGACTGTCCCTACGTATGAAGATTGTTTAAATATTGTGGCGTCGCCCTGTTGGTCTAGTAGTTTAAGTACCGGGCTGTGTTCTCGGGGTCCTGGGTTTCTTTTTCCGGGTCGAGAAAATAGTATTTTTCGAATTTTTCGAACGCAGCTCAGGTTTGTGATCACCAATTAGGCAAGCATTGTGATTAGGCCTAATCCCATCATAGTAGCGATGACTTGATTTCTGAGGCCTTTGCCCTGCAGTGGGACAGTATATACTAACGCTAATACTTACTTACTTTGTCGCATCGGAGCACCGCTTCTTACCTAATTCATTTTTTTTGAACTTTTTAAATGTTGGTCGGAGGTTTTTAAATTTTTAATAATTCTTTTTGTTCTTTGACTTCAGGAAACTCGCCGTGCATGCCGTGATGCATCCGTTTAATGCAGTAGTTTCGCCAGTTGATACGCTAACTGCCACACTTAGACTCGTTGATTAACTTAGTTGGCTACTTAAGAAAAAAAAATTATACTTATTTTGATACGCATAAAGACTGCCGATACTAAAGTTAATGAACATTAGCTTAAATGACTTCCCTGAGTGCGGCCGTAAGCAACATATGAGAAAGCAATAAAGATATTAAATTGAATTGAATTAAATTGTTTGTATTGGTCTGAGTGTTTATATGTATTATAAGTATGTATTTACAAAAGAAAAATATTACATGTATATATTTGTAATCCCACTGTTGATTCTGATATCCGTAACACAGGTGCTAGATCTACCTATCTTGGAGTCAGATCAATGTATGTGATGCTGTGAAATATTTATTTATTATTATTTATTTACTTTCTGTACTGTCACCCCAATATATTATATTACACTAGTGCCACAAAAAATTACAGGCGGGCTCGGCATGCCCGCAGTCTCATAACCGTGCATGCTAAGCAAAATATGGAGGTATTCCAGACCCCTGTTATCTACTCACTTAAAACCGCCGTTTTTTGGACAAAAAGGGTTAAATACCGTAATACGTATTAATGTGGCGTAATGTCTGTCGGTTTGTTCGCTTGACATATTGTGGTCGTAACGAAAATAAAATTATAATGTTTAAAATTATTTTGGGTCCCCGCTTTCCATAACGCTGTTTATTCATCATCACAGGATGTAAGTATTGCTTTTGTCTTTATGGTTCTTTGTATTGTACACCAGATACGGAAACGGTACAGTCAAACGTGAGTTGATATATTTATTTTTAGCTGACATATAGGATGTCTTCTCAAAACCAGAGATCCCAGTTACGATCTCCGGATTGGGTCAAAAAATTGTACCTATGTTTTCACTTACAAATTTTAGGGGCAGCCCGGGGTGTGGAAGTTGGCCGTAACCAGAGTGTGGACTTGTCTATGGAACCCAAGTAGGTTTAACATGGTCCGTGGGGTCAATAGGCGAGAAAACCACATCTACGTCAAATCCGTTAACAGGCATGCGATGGCAAATGCCCATGTGTTGAAGTTTGATCCATTTTATTTATTTATGGAAATACCTGATGTTCCTGCAGTTCCGTGCCGCGTGCCGTAAGGTACTAATGGATTATCCATAGCACTTTTTGGTACAGTCAACTCCAAAAATATGTATACACTTTAGGACGTTGTCACAATATATAATATAAGAAAGTAGACCTCTACTTTCTTATAGGTAAGTATTGTGACAAGGTCCTAAAGTGTATACATATTTTTGAAGTTGACTGTACCTATATATAATGACTCTATAGCGCTCTGCAACGCGCGTTGCTCATAACCATTTATTTTTAACTGATAGGGCAGCCCGGGGTGTGGAAGTTTGGCCGTAACCAGTGTGGACTTGTCTATGGAACCCAAGTAGGTTTAACATGGTCCGTGGGGTCAATAGGCGAGAAAACCACATCTACGTCAATCCGTAACAGGCGTTCGATGGCAAATGCCAATGTGTTGAAGTTTGATCCATTTAATTTATTTATGGAAATACCTGATGTTCCTGCAGTTCCGTGCCGCGTGCCGTAAGGTACTAATGGATTATCCATAGCACTTTTTGGTACAGTCAACTCCAAAAATATGTATACACTTTAGGACGTTGTCACAATATATAATATAAGAAAGTAGACCTCTACTTTCTTATAGGTAAGTATTGTGACAAGGTCCTAAAGTGTATACATATTTTTGAAGTTGACTGTACCTATATATAATGACTCTATAGCGCTCTGCAACGCGCGTTGCTCATAACCATTTATTTTTAACTGACATATAGGATGTCTTCTCAAAACTAGAGTGTGGACTCTGTCTATGGAACCCAAGTAGGTTTAACAAATATTAAGGTGACGGGTAGGGCACACTAGCGACGCCAATCGATTTTATTTTTAGCTACTAAACCGGATCTATTTTAAACGATTTCTGGATTACAATCTCTCGGCAAACACTTATACTTTTTATTAAATAACCATGCACAAATGTTGGGTCCGTTTTTGTACGCGAAAAATTGATTCACGCCAAAAGCGGCCACTTTTGGCGGTTATCCAAAATTCGAGCGCAAAAGCAGACCAAACAGTTCACTATAAGTATTAAATAAATAGTATAGATGTTTGCCGAGAGATTCTAATGCCGTAATCGTTTAAAATATATCCGGTTTAGTAGCTAAAAATTAATATCGATTGGCGTCGCTGGTGTTCCCTACCCGTCAACTTAAAAAAAATATTCTGCGAATATGTAAAAATTAACCAACGTGATTGGTTTTCCTTAGCACGCGTATTCAAGGTTTTACCATGTACAAAATAAATATATAAATAAAATTACAAATTGCTTATTGTCTGGTTTCTCACAAAGTACAAATAGGCGCCCTGTTGATCTAGAGGCGCCCTGTTGGTCTAGTGGTTTAAGTACCGGGTCGTGATCTCGGGGTCCTGGGTTCGATTCCTGGGTCGAGCAAAAAGTGTGTTTCGAGTTTTTTTATTACGAGGTTGATTTAATTAATGCCAAACCTATTATAAGGTCAACAAATAGGGACATGAAATACGCCAAAATGGATCCAGAAAAGGTGGCACGGTAGTGTTTGCTACGCACTCGACAGTGTACCCAGATTCCCAAACTAGCTAAATTAATAATAGAAACCAGAAACCATAGAGACACCACAACACGCACATAACGTTAGAATGCAAATAGTTCCCTTTTTAATAAAAACTATGGGGGACCAATAGTTCTAAATTTTAAATAAGAGGATTTTATGTAATTGGTTTGTACAGCCGTTGTAATCAAAACCTTTTGTGCTCGGAGATAAAGTCGACTTCCCGAGCGATCACTCGACGCAAAACTTGTGTTAGGTATAACTGCAACTCGTCGAATCGCTCTACTTACTCTAAACCGGACTAACTTATATTAATGCTGCGTACATTGATATCGATGATTTTTTATCGATAACATAGATTGTTAAGGTGTAGATAATATTTAACCGTGGCAGATCTAAGCTACGGCATGAATGGGCCGGTTGGATCGGAGAAACAGATACACGGCTTCACAGAAAAGAACCGCCGGGGCTGTGTTTTGCCGAGTGGGTGAAGTAACCAGAAGTCTAATTTGGCGGGAAGGAAGTACAAAGGTAAGGTAGCGTACTTGTGTATCCACTGGAGTTGCAGGTGTCCACGAGCAGCAGCAATCGATGACCATCTGTAATGCGTTTTGTTCCTATGCAACCTGTAATCCACCACACCAAGGCTATTACTTAAAAAGTCTTTAATTTTTGTCATAAGCGTAAAGTGTGGATTTAATTTTAGAAAGTTGCACTTAGAATCTGTCTTGGTCCATGAGTGTGTTTGTGATAGGTTCGATTGTAACTATTACTGCTTATTGACTGCTTAGCGACTAAGGAGATCGATCCCTGGGATTGGAATATTTATTTACCTGAATTTTTCTGTTTAGAAATACGTTAGCCCAAGTGGAGTGTTTAAGTTGACAGCCTTGTACCCTCGTGCCTCAAAAACGTATAAACTGGATCTCACTCACGAAATCTGCACTCTTTCAGTTCTATAAGATGTTATGAAAAAGTCAACTAAATAATACCATCGATAAATCATCAGAATGTTAAATTTCCCCATCACTAGTTTGGACGGAGTGCAGACTTTCGAGTAGTTCGGACGTCGCAGAGTTCGAAACTTGTTCGATTTGTCCAAATAAAAGCGGATCGGGATTAATTTGCTTTTTAAATAAGCGGCAAAACAGGCTCCTTGGAGAAACAGTGGACCAGCGTCCTAGCAAAGTGTAAAATATTCAGTAGAAACGGTTACCTATTTAGATTGGAATGTTTTTAGTACGAATTTAATTATAGCGAAAACGCTTTGCCACATTTTTGTTTTCCACATTTTCATTAGATCAAAAAATAATTGACACAATAGCTGACATTCCGATTTTCAAATAATATTTTTTTAAATCTATACGAATTAGTTTTCAGAAAATCGTTTACTATGTTATTAAAACACAAATAAGTTTATTATGCATGCATGCAGCATTCAAGCAGGCATGCAGCATGCATGCAACTGGGCATGCATGCAGGTATGCATGTAATGTTTCTGTCACGGCTCCGGCGTTGCAAAACTTCGCGGTCTTACGCGAGCTTACCGTCGCAGATGATTCTCGGTCGTCACCAAAAACCACCTGCTCCTCAGCTCGCCGGCCGTTTCGCCCTTTCGCGCCTACGCGGGTTTGAATTACACTATAGGGGTAGCGTGGGTCCAACGCGTACGCGAAAAATGATTCACGCCTAAAAGCGGCTACTTTTGGCGGTAAGCAATCGCGTACAAAAACGTACCCAACATTTGTGCATGGTTATTTAATAAATAGTACAAGTGTTTGCCAAGAGGTTGTAACCCCGAAATTGTTTAAAATAGATCCGGTTTAGTAGCTAAAAATTTAAATCGATTGGCGTTGCAAGTTGACCCTACCCGTCGCCTTAACCTATCACTGGATAGGTTTAAGACTCATATTAAAACCTGCCTAAAGGAAAAAAGGTTATTATGTATAGTGTACATAATCAATATTTGAAAAGAGTAACTACTTAGTATCTTGCTGGTGTCTTCTTAGTAGAAATCGACATTCCGAACCAACGGTAGATATTGTTACCTATTTTGACATTCATAAGTATTCTGTATGGACCTAAATTGAATCAATATTTTTTATCTTTATCTTTTAATTTTCCAGTGTCTATTTCTTTTGTGCATTGAAGACTGGTTAACATTGTGCCAGCTAGCGTACGAGTCAGCCTGCCGAGTAGCTGCACTGCAGTAACTCACACTGTTTAGACGTCACTGCATTAGCTCGCACTGTTAATAAGTAACTCGCACGAGCGAGCTAGATAGTCTCGCATGACCAGCCGAGTAACTGTCTTCAGGCTTGGCAGCTGCTCTCACTGTGTAAACCAGTCTTTATACTGAAAATATTTATACTATACTCCTTAAGTTTAATTGACGGGTGAAAGAGAAGAGGGGACTTTTAAATTTGAACCATTTGCGTCGCATTGAAAAAAGCAGGCTATACTTTACGATTGATGGTAAAAGTTAATAGTCCACAAGTCTTAACTGAGAATATCGATTCACTTCATGGGAATACTCCCTGTAGCTGAATTTTTACATCAAACAACCGATTGTCATTCCATTTTTATCATCTCGTTGTTAGTTTTCATGATTATGTACATGTAATATATTTTTTATAGTTTTATAATTAATTTATTATAGAAGTTTCCCCAGTGTAAAATGTGTCCCTCCCCCCCCCCTCTAACTTCTATAATAAATTAATTATAAAACTATAAAAAATATATTACATGTACTTAATCATGAAAACTAACAACGAAAATTGGTTTGAACAAGATATAGTGAGTAGTTTTTTTTTATACATTCTAAACCGTAAACCGCAATTTACCTTCCATATATCTTACTTGCTGCTACGGAACCCTTCATGGGCGAGTCCGACTCGCACTTGGCCGGTTTTTTAATTCGTTTTAACCACTGTATTGGTTGAATTCGAACCTTCAGCCTCCTATATGGTAGGTGTGTTCTTTTCCACTAATCTACCATCGCTTAACTATCGATGGTTTATCGATGGATCGGATGGCAGTATTAACAACGTCCGTAGGGGATATTAAATCAGCATACACTCTCAAAGGAAAATAATGACGTCAATTAGCATCCCACTCAGCTCGATGACCGGGCACAAAGTAATAAATTGTTCCATAAAGTGAGATTCTCTTTGACGAAGTCATTTTATTACAAAATGGACAATACAGCGTGCTTTTTTAACCATCTCATTCTCTTTTCTAGGGCACTATACTAATGAAAACAAACATTTCTCTCTAAGGAATACTAGCTGATCACTTTTGCATGGAAAGATGATTTTTAGAGTTCCGTAGCCAAATTGCAAAAAACGGAACCCTTATAGATTCGTCATATCTGTCTGTTTGTCCGTCTGTCCGTCTGTCCGTCTGTCCGTCTGTCCGTCCATCCGTCTGTCCGTATGTCCGTATGTCCGTTTGTCCGTCCGTCCATCCGTCCGTCCGTGCGTCCGTCCGTATGTCACAGGCACTTTTTTCCGAAGCTATAAGAACTATAATATTGGAACCTTGTCTAAACTTAATTCTTTGCGCAAGAAATGCTCTCAAAGTAGTAAAATGTGAGCCACTCTCCCCCCTGTCTAAAGTCTATGATCAAAGAGTTATAAAACTAAAAAAATATGATATACATGACCATCAAAAATAACAACGAAAATTGGTTTGAACTAGATCTAGCAAGTAGTTTTTTTTGTAGTAAACCGCAATTAACCTTCGATATATCCTACTTGCTGCTGCGGAACCCTTCATGGGCGAGTCCGACTGGCTCTTGGCCGGTTTTTGTATCTGAGATTAGACCCTGTTCCTTGGCGAAAAAACTACTACTTCTGCATGTGATCTCTTGTCGAAGGTTAAACGGAATGATCATTTATTAACATTACCAGACTAACCACATCCTGGATCACGGTCCAGACATACTCTGGGCTCCGAAGCGATGGTTATGATTTGGTTAATATACCTAATGATATGGATTACATTGAGGAAGACTGGTTTTCACAGTGCAAGCTAGTGTACAAGTAAGCTTGCCGAGTAGCTACACTGCAGTAACTCGCACTGTTTGGACGTCACTTACGAGTGACTCGTACGAGTAACCTAGAAAGTAACTTGCATGACAAGCTGAGTTTCTACTGGCTAGACAATAGCTTGAGCTGTATCAACCAATCTTAATATCAGATTTGTGAAAATATCACGCAACATAACTTTGTACATCAAAAGTAATCTTATCCAATGGCAGACATTTAAACTAAACCGTAACAAGGTGACGTCACCGGTTTAATTGTGATACAATTAAAATGCCACCGGCGAAATCGATACCAACAGAATCGATAGCAATCCGAAAGCCGAAATTAGCAAACGCCCCCTGTTAACTCAATGGAAAGCAATCACTCAACCCGCTACTTAGGAAGTAATATTTGCGCAGATCAATCACGATGGAGGATTAGTGAAAAATTTTTGGATATCAATCTAGCTTTGACCTGTTGTAAAGATTCGGATGTTCGACTTTTGTCTTATACTCAAAAAAGTAGGTTAATGCATCTAACTTACTGACTCCGCTCGCACAGCGACCCAATTAGAGTCTTGGCCTCCGAAACAAGAGATCGACACTTCGGTCGATTCTGCGCCACTTCTGGCCTGTTATTGACCTCTGGTCAATAGTTCGCGCAAATCAGTCTCGACGACGTTCTTCCAGCGATACCAAGGTCGGCCAACTGGGCGTGTCGGCCCACGGGTCGACCCTGAGGGCATAATTTAAAGCAGACATTACGACCGAATCGGAGTTTCCCTCTCTTTCACACGAGCTATGTGTCTCGTTTGTTTGGATGCGACTGGTATATTCTCGTTCGTTACGGGACGGCTTTAAATTAAGCCACCAGGTATGCTTTTTTCACCTATCGAGGTGGCCAAGCCAGCGAAGAAGGTGCCGCCTTGGTCTCACCGATGATGTTGGATGTGTGTGGGTATGTTGTGTGCGCTTGTAACAGCCGAAATATCAGAAACTCAAAAATAAGGTACATGGTAAAACTCGTTAACAACTATTCCAATGTTAGTGACCATGATAGTTTTCTTTTTACCCGACTACGGCAAAGCAAAAAAGAAAGGGTTATGATTTTAGCAGTCTATGTATGTATGTAAATATGTTTGTAAATTCCAAGATTCTGTCTAAAGTACTTAGCCGATTTTGATGAATAGGATATCAATCGATTCATAATTACTATCCAGGTGACCTAGGCTTATATTAAAAAATGCAAAAGATTTTTTAACTTTTTAGCTAACTATACTCAATGTTGAGTACATTAACCTGCAGATAAGTTTAGCGGTGACTTTGAGTTCGCAGAAATATTTTTGTATAAAGTGACCTATTTTACAAATGCGTAAACTAACAGCCGTGATACACTTTCGTGCCGCGGCCTGTAGCGTGCCTATCTGATGATACTTTATCATCCTCGCCTATGCACCGTAACCGTGGGCTCGAGCCCTCTTACTGATTTGATACGGTATCAGTTACGTTACTTGCTATGCATAATGGACTGAGTAAGTACTCATACTCGTAAGTATGAGTAATGATGGAATCGAACAGTGTAAAAGTTAGTTTATAATTAAATTGAAATCTTATAAAACCCCCGACACAACTAAAGCTCTTTCATTTGATACCTATATTGAGGCAGTTGGAACAACAAATAGGTTATTCGTCATTTTCTGACGGCGGCCATCTTGGATTTCAAATTTTTCACAATTAATATATTCTGCTACTCAAGCCCTTTTATATGATACCAATATTGTGGGAGTTGTGTTAAAACATAAAATCCAAATATTTGTGACGGCGGCCATCTTGGATCGATTTTTATCCAACATAGCTAAGAACACTCCCTCCTTGTTCATCTTTCAAACAAAAAAAAAACAAAGTCAAAATCGGTTCATTTGTTCGGGAGCTACGATACCATAGACAGACACACACACAGACACGTCAAACTTATAACACCCCGTCGTTTTTGCGTCGGGGGTTAAAAATTGAGCATGCGTGCATTACATTTTCAAATCTGCGTGCGTATTTAAACCAGTAGCTTTACAACGTCCAACATAATTGCCGGAAAAACCGGTTTTTTTTTATATTATGCTAGACAAACGAGCAGATGGCTCACCTGATGGTAAGTGAATTACAGCCACCCATGGATATCTGCGACACACAGGGCATCACAGATGCGTTGCCGGCTCTTAAGGGAGGAATAAGGTCTTTTCTTGAAGATCACCAGATTGTATCTGTTCTGAAATACCATCGTTGGTAGCTGATTCCACAGTTTAACTCCACGCGTAGGAAGTGGCGTGAGAAGCGCACTGTGGTGCTTTTGAACAGTTTCTCAAACAATGATGATATCCAGACATAAGTGAGATAATTTTAGACGTGAGACAATAATCCAGTCAGCCTTTCATTGGGTTGCGTAGGTAGTCACTTAATTTGCAATTACCCAAATCCTATAACAAGAACGTTCCAAGCGAGCTCAAGAATTCGAAGCGGGCTTTAGTCTCTTTAGATATCTTAAGTAAATAATGCACTAAATTTTTTTCCTGACAGTCTTCGGGTTGGAAAAAATGTACTACGGCGGCTGATCCACCTACAAAAACACAAGTGCAATCTTTATTCTCTTAACTTGGGACTTTTTTACCGTGGGAGAGCCACGCTTCGGCATAAATGGGCCGGCTCGACCGGAGTGATACCACGGTCTCACAGGAAACCGACGTGAAGCAGCAATTTGCTGTGTTTCGCTGCGTGAGTGTGAGGGCACCGGAGCCCAATCCGGGAGAAAAGGGGATTTAAAGGTTGGCAGCGCACTTGTGACTTTACTGGTAATGCGGGTGTCCATGGGCGGTGGCGATTGCTTACAGGTTACAGGTGATCCGTCTGCTCGTCTGCCAAAAATCACATAAAAAAAAACTTCATTTTTCGTTGGAACACCATGACACGGTCAAAGATGATGGGATCAGGAACAGGACAAGCCCGCCAAATTTCAGAGTTCGGAGTTTCAGACCAACCCTAAGATGTTTTTAATATTCTTATAAGATGTAAAAGAATCCTTTTGGCACATTGCCTCAGAAAACCCCTATAGAAGTCAAAGAAATAATACAAACAACATAAAACAAAGCGACTTCATTTATTGATGTATTTGAATTCATACATCTAGGACGGTTAGATATCGATTTCGTGTTTGCGATACTGCCATAAACATGTAGTGTAGTTAACATGGGATTTATGATACGTCGGCGAGGTTGCCATGTCCGCAAGTAGCGTGTAATAAACATGAATGGATCACAAAGGATATTTAACCTTGTACGTCAACTCCAAAAATATGTATACACTTTAGGACCTTGTCACAATACTTACCTATATGAAAGTAGAGGTCTACTTTCTTATATTATATATTGTGACAACGTCCTAAAGTGTTTACATATTTTTGACTGTACACAAGACCACATACCTTTATCATTGATTTTATGGTGCTAGCATAGTATAATAATGCATAATAATAATAATATCCTCCAACCGATTACGGCTACGGCGGCCACGTATCTCAACTATCAGCCACGTACGCAGGATTATAGTGCTCAAGTGTGTGCGCTAACAGAAGTGCACTCTCTATTCCCTTACCCTCATATTCCGATGGGATACGACCGGAGAGGGATTGGGCGCAGGATCAACGGCTTAACGTGCTTTCCTAGGCACGGGGGTACAAGACCGCCAACTTCCAGACTCCGGGCTGAGACTAAGAATTTTTACCGAAAACTTAGGTACAATTTTTTTACCCGGGGCATTGAACCCGGGACCTCTTGCAGCCGTTGCTTTATAGTACGACCCACTAACCGCCACGCCATCGAGTAGTAATGCATTCTACGCACAAAACATACAGTGCGAACGCTCCGGCTGTGGAATGAGCTGTCATCAGAGGTTTTCTCGGGGGAATACAGCATGAGGTTCTTCAAAAAAGGAGTGTAAAGGTTTTTGAGCTGTCGACTGCGCGTATGCAGGTCTTCTGGAGTTGCAAACGTCCATAGGCTGCAGTGATGGCTTACCATCAGGCGAGCCGCACGCTCGTTTCCCAACGACGTAGATTAAAAAAATGTATGGACTTTCATCGCCTCTCGCTGAGATTTGAAGTATAATTCAACAAGTTGGGATTAGATTTTATCATAAATTCTTCCTATAAGTACGTAACGAAGAGAGCCATTCGCGCCATTTATGGCCTTAGATCGCGCGACTCCCTTAGAGATTTGTTTAAAGAAATCGACATACTTACCGTGGCTTCTCAATACACCCTTGATTGCCTTATGTACGTACATAAGAATCTCCATCTGTTCTCGAAGAAGTCCGACTGTCACAGCCTTAACACCAGAAATAAGCACAGACTGGCCGTTCCAAATATCAGGCTCCATAAGGTTAGCAGTTCATTTATAGGATTGAGCATAAAAATGTTTAATAAGTTACCTCAGATTATTATTGACTTGCCCACACATAAGTTTAAATTGTATATAAAAAACTGTTTAATGAAGAAAGGCTATTATAAAATAGACGATTTTTTGAATGACAATAATTTAGGGACACAAAAACTGTACTATATTTTTAAGTTAATGGTGACATTTTGTAAAACATTTTTTTTTTAAAAGAGTAACTGTAGAGTTTCTTGCTGGTGTCTTCTTGGCAGAAAACTACATTCCGAACCAGTGGTAAACATGTTGACATTCATAAGTGTTCTGTATGGACCTAAATTGAATAAACAATTTTCATTTCATTTCATTTCACCATAACTTTTGTGATTGCCAAAAGTAGCCACTTTAGGCAATAATAATAATTATGGTTACGTATACTAAGCTAATATTACACAAGTACATCTCAAAAATATAACTTTTTTCTTAGTAAACTTTTAATCTGAGCAGTGTTTTTTGCACATGTGAGTTGGATGGGATGTACCGGAGGAACACTGTCCCTAAGAGTCACCCACTATTAGGGCAAATGAGCTTACCTTAGTTATTTAATATCGCATGTCTAGACTATTAAATTAAGTATCAACATTATGAACTCTGTGGATAACTTTTTGGCCTAAGATTTAAATGTGATTTTTCTTATTTTGTAAGAACTATATTATGTCAAAGGCTGTTGTTGTTCCTTAATAAAAAAAAAGAATAATATTAAAACTTTTTTAGGTATTCTTAGAATCATCCTCATCTTAGCGTGTATTTCCCGGTTGCGTCCAAAGCTGTCACTCTGGAGCCCGGGAGTACGTTTGAACCATGATTAGAATTTGGGGAGTCCGGTTATTACAATGAAGTGACTGCCGTCTGACCTTCGCAATCCTTTAACAGAGGAATCAGACCAACTGAATCATGGTTAATATACTTAAAATAAGGCTTGTTACACGCTGTGTTTTTAATAATATTGTATCAATTAAATTATTACTGCATGGCACTGAATCTTAATTGAATCTGAGGGCACGGCAGTGCCCCGACCAAGTCGAGCGCGAAGCAAACACTGCCGTAATCCTTTACTGGAACCATTTCGCCGCATTTTCAGACTCCTACCTGAGAACCTCTGGATAAGACCAGAACGCAGAAATTTTCGTCATTCGTTACGCTATATCGACCTACTTTTGTATTTTGTATTTTTTTTTATTCCTAAATTTCAAGTCTGTATGTCATTTAGTTACGAAGTTGGGTGAAAGCAAAGTTTCGCATTTTCGACAGACACTCACTCACTCATGATCATCATCAAAATAGAACTAGTACTTCCATAATCTGAGACAGCTGAAATTTGGCACAAAGTTAGGGTTTAATGGCCACATAGAAGGAAAACTATAAAAACTAGGATAATCGAAGATCTGGTGTACGTAGTTTAAACCAACTGCATAAATGACTTGGTAATCCCTTAGAAATATGTGAGATTACCAAAATATTTGCTGTTCTCCTTACTAAAATTTTATCCGAAATGGCCCAGTTTTTCAGTTAAACCAACTGCATAAATGACTTGGTAATCTCATACAAATATTTGAGATCACCAAGTTATATTTACAGTTCTCCTATACATAAAAATAAATACTCTTACCATTTATACGCGACGAGAAGGCAAAATAATTAATTTAATAAGATTTTCTATAGTTTTTACAAAAAAAAGTGAAATCCCACCAAAAACATTCTGTAAAAAACTAGCCAAGTCTTGATCGAGCTGATTTGTACCCTTGTATACCCTTCAACGGCCAAGTCACACAATATTATCTATAAACATTAAAGAAATCGCAGTAAGAAACCTTAGAATTGGCGATTTTGTCTAGATTTCATTACTTTTTAGAGATGAACATTCAGCTCCATCGAGACTTGGCTAGTTTGTTACAGAATGTTTTTGGTGGGATCATGGTTACACGTTTCAAAAACTATTTGAAACGGCAGGTTTCTGTGTTTCGGATAGTCTCTGAAACGTGTAACTATGATCTGATATGATTTCATTACGATGTTTTCCCTCACCGCAGAGCTAATGATAGAAATACGCACATATATTTGAAAAATCTAAAGGTGCATAGTAGGATTCGAACCACGACCTCCTGTACCGAAGGCGCATTCTAAACCACTAAGCGACCATCGCTTTAGGTATTCTTAGAATAACTTTAGTAAATATTTCTCATAGTTTCGTCGATGCCTCACCTTAAAACACCATTTTACAAAAATAGTCAACTTAAAATATTATAAGACATGTCCATGCAGCTACAAAGGTCCCACACGCAAGTTTCCTCAAGGAAAGTCTTCACAAACTTTATAAGCTTAAGCAAGAAATAAAATGAATAAACTGGAAAATAGCGTGTTGAATCGCTCATACAACGTTCCGTACGTCTCAAGATATTTATATACGTTCCAGTTACAGAACATGTTACCCGCCGGTTAAGTTCCATTTAGTGTAAATAATACCACGGCCTCACAGAAAACCGGCGTGAAGCAGCATTGTGCTGTATTTCGCTGCGTGAGTGAGGGTACGGGAGGCCCAATCCGGGGTAAATGGAGGTTTAAAGGGTAGCAGCGTACTTGTGACACCACTGGTGTCGCGGATGTCCATGAGCGGCGGCAATGGCTTACCATTAGGAGATCCGAATCCTCGTCTGCCACCTATTACATAAAAAAATAGTCGGTTAATAAGCTGGTTCTCTTTAAATAATATTTCACAACATCACATACATTGATCTGCCTCCGAGATAGGTAGCTCAAGCACCTGTGATATGGATATCAGAATCAACAGTGAGATTACAAATATATACATATAATACTTTTCTTTTTCGATAAAATTTAAAGATGTCGTCGAAACAAACAACGGCTTGCGCCGGGTGTAACTCCACAATGAAGGATAAAAACTATATTATCTGCACTAAGATCTCCTGCAATAAAGTGTTTCACCACTTATGTGTAAACTTTTCGAGCTCATCTACCGAACAAAAGTCGATATGGATCTGCCCGGACTGCCGCTGCTTGATGAAAAAAGGAGGTGACAACACAACAACTCCGGTACGTTCTGATAATATTACCATTAGAAAACCAAAGAAAACAAGTCCACCCAAAGAGGCCGCCTCTCTCGCTGATCGAAAACACAGAACTTAAAAGTGAGATTGCAGTCTTGGAAGAAAAATTAAACCAGCAGAATCAGGAAATGCTGCGTAATGAAATTGAAGTTCACGGGATATCGGAATCCGACGGCGAGAACGCTCAACAAATAATATTTACTGTAGCTGCTCAAGCCGGGATCACACTTCAAGACTCCGATATTGACAATGTCCATCGTATCGGGCCAAAACGCAATGCAATTCAAAACAAAGAGAACAGCTTACCGCGCCCATTGCTTGTGCGCTTCACACGGCGAGTGGTACGTAACCAATTTCTAAAGAAGGTTAAAACTCGTCGCATCACTACTAAAGACATTAACATCGAGGGACCCCCGAAGAATATCTACCTAAATGAACGTCTAACCCAAGTCAATAGACTGTTGTTTCGTGAATGCAGGGCCAAATTCAAGCAGGCCGGCTTTAAATACTGCTGGACAAACGGCGGCAGCATTTTCGTCAAGAAACGTGAGGGAAATGGAACGGACTCCGAAACAATACATGTTAAAAGTCATGCCGACATATCGCGCATCCTGGAGAGCGCCGACCATATCTAAGTGTAACATCTCCCTTTTGGAAAATCTAAGCCTAAATGTGCTAGCTGTATTATTATTTAACTCTATTTGTCTTAAATTTGTCATTTCTGTAATTTTTCAAGACTTTTTGTTGCCATACAACCACATTACATCACACACACACACTACTCATACAAACAGTGAACACAATAAAAATATAAATAAATCTATAAGCGTCTTCACGTGACCGGGGAGCCGGGGTCTTGATTTCCCTAAAGTGCATTTTTATTTGCACTCATATGAAAATGGCTAATATGCATATCCTGCAAGACCTCGATTCATCAGAAATCCCCTGCCACGTAGTAGACTGCCCCGAAAGCTGCAAATTCTTTATTACAGATAAATTCAACATTAGAGTGCTAACTTTAAACATTCGAGGTATTCAAAAAAACTTCGATAATTTTCTTTTGACTGTTGCTCGATTAAACATGCCCTTTGACGTGATGGTGCTGACGGAGTGTTGGATCCATGAGGATTCTATTATCCCCCAGATTAATGGTTATTCGGCCTATAGGACGCACCGCTTCATCAACAGGGCTGGCGGAGTAGTCGTTTACGTAAACAGAAACCTTCCGACACCGCAGGTGTCTGAACCAGACCTCAGAGATGCAAATTGCATTCAAATCGTAATAAAGAACTGTTTTGTGCTCCTTGGGATATACCGCTCACCATCCTTCATAGACGGTTCTTCTTTTTTAGACTCGCTTGCGACCACGGTGAGGTCTGTCAAAAGCACATCAAGTACCATTGTGGTCGGTGACATTAACATTGACACGCTTCAGGACGGAACAAATAACTTGAGTGTGCACACGTACCTCTGCTCTATGGCCGAGCTAGACCTAGTTCCTACTGTAACAAAACCAACCAGATTAAACTCGTGCTTGGATCACATCTTTGTCTCGTCTAATTACTTAGCAGAGTCTGTAATCTGCAAAACTGACATCACTGATCACGATTTGGTCATAGCCGGTGTAATAAATAAAAAGTCAACTCTTAATAAAACCACCCACCAGGTTACCAAAATTGATCTCGAGGCAATTGAAACGGAAATAGCGGGAGTCGACTGGCGGCAAGTCATCGAGGAACCATCACTGGACAGGGCTGCCGCAGCTTTCTCGGAGATTCTGACAGACTTGGTAGAAAGAAATTCCACTCGCCGGCCCGTCAGCCGTTCGAAGTTCTCCATTAAACCGTGGATGACCCCAGGTCTCATCAGATGCTCCAGGCACAGAGACCGACTCCATGCTAAAGTTAAGGGAAATCCTAATGATGAAACAGCAAAGTTAATCTTCAAACGATACAGAAACTTTCATAACGAACTCCTGCGAAATCTCAAAAAATCCTACGAATCAGCGGAGCTAGAATCCAGTAGAAAGGATCAAAAGAAGCTCTGGAGTACTATTCGGACGATAACGCACACCAAGAAGATGAGAGAACATACTGAGGAACTTGCCAGAATCAAGGAGACCCAAGTTAGCTCGTTAGACTATTGCAACGAGTACTTCTCAAACGTGGGAAGAAACGTCGCGGAGAAGATTCTTGAAGCAACGAGTGAAACTCAGGAATCTTTGGCGGCTAAAGTGTCATGCAGCCCTTCTCCGGTAAATTCCATCTTTCTTGTTCCGACTGACGAAGAGGAGGTCGAGTCCGTGATCTCGCAGCTAAAGAATGACAGCGCTCCGGGAGCCGACGTTATCACAAACAAATTGATAAAAACAGTTAAAAATATATTGCAACTCCTTTAACCTTCCTTTGCAATTTGAGTCTGTCTGAGGGAAGATTCCCAGCGAACTGGAAAACTGTTGCTGTCATTCCCATACACAAATCCGGGAACAGATCGGACCCGAGTAATTACCGACCAATATCTCTGCTGGGCTCCTTCTCTAAAATCTTGGAGAAGCTAGTTAATAAGCGGCTAGTCAGTTTAGCTGAGAAGAATGGGCTACTATCAGAGAGGCAATTTGGGTTTCGTCGGGGGAAATCCATGGAGGGGGCGGTCTCACTGCTTACTGGCCTGGTCTCCGAGCACCTCGACAGGAAGCGTGCCTGTATCGGCGTGTTCCTAGACCTGGCCAAGGCATTTGATACCGTCTCAGTCCCTATTCTACTCAGCAAACTGGAGAAGTGTGGTATCCGCGGAGCCGCTTTGGAATGGTTCAAAAGTTACCTAACAGGTAGGAACCAATGCGTCAGGATTAACGACACTAGAAGCAAGCTGATGCCTGTTGACTTCGGGGTCCCTCAGGGCAGCATTCTGGGTCCCACGCTGTTCATAATCTATGTAAATGATATATTGAACTTAAAGTTACCAAAAGCCGACACTATCTGCTATGCTGACGACACAGCGGTAATATTTCACGACGTCTCCTGGGATCGGGTTGTGGGTAATGCTGAACGTGGGATGTCAGCTATTGCTGAGTGGCTCCAGCAAAATCTCCTCACTCTCAATCTAGACAAAACTAAATTCTTGTGCTTCTACAAAACATCGCCTTCCTCCCCTTCCATCCCAGTCATCCGGGTACACTCTTGCACGACCTCCAATCATCCGCAGTTATCTTGCAACTGTAGAAGTATTAACAGGTCTCCCGTAATCAAATACCTAGGTGTAGTAATTGATGAGCGGCTCTCTTTTAGACAACACCTGGCTGCATCATCGGCCAGGGTTCGTAAACTCATTTACGTTTTTAAAAACCTAAGGGATGCAGCGAGTTTTGAGCTGCTTAAAAATGTGTACATAGCTCTCTGTCAATCCATCATCACATACTGCATTGCGGTCTGGGGAGGATCTGCTGCCTCACATATGATTATTTTGGAGAGGGCACAAAGATCGGTATTAAAAGTGATGCTAAGAAAACCCATTAGGTATCCCACCCGGGACTTATACCGGGAAAGCGAGGTTCTGACCGTTCGTGGACTGTTTATACAGCGTGCAACAACAAGCGTGCACCGTTCAATCCTTGGAACCAAGGAGCACAAAAATTTGTTAAAGAAAAGAATTTACAAGCTTGCCTTGCCCTCAATAAAGTCAAATCTCGCAAGAAAACATAGTTCTTTCTTACATCCTTACATCTACAATAAAATAAACTCACTGTGTTTTATTGGAGACTGCTCAGCCCGTGAATTAAAACTAAAACTCCAAAACTGGATCGCGGGGCTCTCCTACGGAGACATTGAAAATATATTAAAGTCGGCCGGTTAAGCTCGCTAGTGGAATCATGGTTCACATCCATGATTCCGATCCCAAGTCTCACGACGTAGGGCTGGGCAAGCAACAAGGAATGACAAACGTATACAACCGTAACCTATGCACTCTCATGCATGCATCGTTCACACATCCATTCACACGTTCGTACTTAACACAAACACAAACTCACACACACTTACACACTCACACATTTTGACATATAAATGAATGTTATATACACACTTACCCGCACTCTCAAACGCACATTAACGCTCAGAAGCATGCAACTGTGACTAGATAAATAATTATAAAAATGATTACCCACGGGACAGGCTTAGCCTATAGTGGGAATCATTGCAACCTTATTGCATTGTAAACATAATTACACAGCAATCATCATCATCATCATCATTTCAGCCAATAGACGTCCACTGCTGGACATAGGCCTCCCCCAATGTTCTCCACACAGATCGGTCCTGTGCCGCCCGCATCCAATGGATTCCCGCGATCTTCACCAGATCGTCGGTCCACCTTGTGGGGGGCCTGCCACGGCTGCGACAGATAGAATTAAAATAAATTGTTGTTTAGTTTGCAACTGGTCCGCATTGTTGATCTCTTTTACTGACAAATCTTAGATTTACCCCTTACAAAATTGTTATTGTAAACTTACATATTAATAACTACTACCTCTCTATTATGAAACGCGATCTTGGAATGGTTCTGGAACAAAACTCGGTCTATCTCCTTTTAACATTGCTTGCTCGAACGGGAAAGCATTAGCATTAGTACAGTATTCACTTTGGATCGCCTTTTCTAATAGGTTGGATAACTATTACTGGTAGATAACTATGACTATTAAATGTCTATATGTATAATGTACCTAATACTGTGGTTGTTGTTGTGATAAATAAATATATTATTTTTATTTTATTTTTTATTTTTTGTAAATACATACTTATAATACATAGATAACGCCCAGACCAATACACGTTATGTTTATGCAAACATTTGTGTGCATAACATATCTGTTTGTTTCAAACAGATATGTTTATGCACTCAAATGTTTGTACTGTGCGGGGATCGAACCCGCAACACTTGCACCAGAGACAGCGTTCAGAGGCTATAATTAATTGAGTTTGGATTTTGTTTTATAAACAACACCTAAAACAAACAAAACATCAGGCATACACATATGATAAACAACACAAACCTTATTAATTGGGAGATATACAATTTGATATAGATACATAAATATGCAATATAACGTGAGAAGGAAAGGGAAAATAGGTAAACGAAAGCAAATCTTAAGAAAACACACACTTTTCATATACCATAAGTATCAGATGACAACAGACCATTTTGCGCTATAAAGTCTCAATACAAATAGTCACAGTCTTACAAAATATTCCCCAGCCCGATTTGTTATTAGTCCACGGGATCCAAAGCCAGGGATCTGAACAAGCAAACTCGAGCTCTATGAATAAGCGAACCGACTTTATTAATAGCTCAAGTTTGTCGCGAGGGCAAAACAAAATCTAAATACCAGTGTATCGCTTCCAGCTATGTTGTGCTCGGTGTGGCCAGGAAAAAAATAGTAGTTTTCCGGGACATTTTTCGCTTTGTCTGGAGTCAAGAGGAGAAATAACAATAACACATGATAATAGTTTCATCTATCTATATTTTTGATAGTACGTCGCGTTAGTAACACTATTTATAACTCATGAACGGTTCGACCGATTTGGTTGAAAATATGTTGAAAGTTAACTAATGATCAGGGAAAGGATATAGAATACTTTCTAACCTTCGCTAGCTCAGTCAGGGTTCTTAATGGGGCGAAATGCGTAAACAAGTGAAAAATCATGGATTCCAGGTTGCAACAAATTTACTGTATCCCAATATAGTTTGTGTTACTGTCTGATTGAAAAAAATTCACATACACGAATATCGATACCAAAACAATACTGACAACATAACAATAACAATGAATTATCAGTTTAAACATAATGCTAAAACTAAATGCTTTCTATTTATTTTCATTACTATGTGTTGCTTCGTTTTTATTTTATACACTTGTGGAATATTATTTTAAGATAAGATAATTGTTTATTGTTTATTAGGCATCTTAAATTTTCTTCCTGTTTTGTACTAATATTGATTTTGTATTTATTATTATTATTATTATTTTTCCTTGTTTTGTCCTTCTTCTTTCTTCCTATTGTATGTTATGTATGTGTGCACGTACGTCACCCAAGGCTCTGCCTGAAAACCAGCGCTGCAGCGGCTCCGGCCACTGCAGCAAATGCTGAGGTTGGGCCTTGTTGGCTACAGTATTTGTCATACTTGTATTTTTGTCACTCATGTTTGATTTGTGTTCTGTGGCCAATAAAGAAATCTTTATCTTTATCTAGTATGGTAATAACTTTAGATCACGATCTAGAATAAGGTGGAGTAAGTTTGTGTAGGTATGGTGTTTTTCTTTGATTTATTAAGACTTCTCACTAGATCTCATTCTCGATTTTTTAAAACCGATTTCCGTTGAATATTTTCATTTTACCGTTTTTAAAGTATGTAGGTTTATTTATAGACAAAAATAAAAAGTAAGTAATAATTGAAACCAAGTCCTTATTGGCTATTTTACATAATTATACTTCAGATCTGTCACACTCTGTACCGGGCGGGCAATCTGATTGGTCGATGGTGATCCCTAGACTCTGTGTCATTATGACCAGAGTTGGCGGGATCGCGATCGACTCGAGCGCTCGTCGGTGTTGCCACCCGCGCTATAAGATACCTATTCTACGCACTGCGCATAAATAATAACGCAAATAGCAACGGCGGGCCACAGACTTTACCTACATAGTACGAGAGCCCACGACCAAAAC
The DNA here is from genome assembly GCA_019059595.1 of Marasmia exigua. Classification (NCBI taxonomy): domain Eukaryota; kingdom Metazoa; phylum Arthropoda; class Insecta; order Lepidoptera; family Crambidae; genus Marasmia; species Marasmia exigua. Next base: position 20,439,162 of record CM032473.1, read on the forward strand.
CATGTCTCATAGCAATACGGCAAAAACCCTATAAAATCGTTAGATTGTATGATTCTGAACCCGACTAGGCGTGTAGTAACGGTCGAAAGTGTAGCAACTGCGTGGGAGGCCATTTCTGCTGTGTCAATAAAAAAAGACAGTCGGTATTATAGCAATACGTCTGATAGTGAAAATGTACATAGATTTTATAATTGTATTACGAAAAAGTTTGTTTTCAGACATTTTGCGCGTAGCATATAGCCTGAGCGCATTATTGAAAATGTCAAAAAATTTAGCCGACCTGTATCATAGCAATACGGATAATTTTTTTTTTCAACTTTTTGTATTGCTGCCAGGATTACCAAAAACCTGTTTTCAGACACTTTCAGTGTAGCATATACTCCCAAAAACGAAAATAACGTTTCGGAGTCGCCTGACCGACGCACACTGGGGCAAGATACCCTTATTTCTGGCATTAAATCAGTTTACTGGCTAAATGGCTTTTGTAGTCACTAAATTGAAATAAAATAATGTTTTCGATGATTTAGAATCATTTATATGACTTTAAATACATAAATGTATGTTTTTTAGGTAATTTAACACAAATAATGAAACAAAAAGACGTAAACAATCGCTTATATTTTATTAAAATTATTCTGAACCTACTATTCTAAAGATATGCTAGCGCATCATCATCATCTTCATCAACATCATCTTCATCATCATCATCTTCGTCATCGATATGCGTTACTTTATCGGAATTTATGTTTGAAGATGGATCTTTTAATAAATTTAAGATTTCTTTTGGAAGAGTTCTCCTGAGCGACGTCGAGAGTGATTTTGAAGACGACGATTCCGAATCCGACAGCGATTGAATACGATAATATTTTGTAACTTTAAATAAACTTACTTACTTTTTTTTTTCAACTTCATCCTAGTTTCCTTTTGTGCGATTTATTTCAGTCCTTCAACTTCAATGTTACGGTTTCGGGTAAATTCTTTGTTAATTATCATCTAATAAATTCAGGGTCGCAACGTATTCATTGATTTGTAACAGAAAATTCAAGATGCCTCAATACGATTTTTAAATGATATCTGGGTATCGAAAAGTTGTCTGATAGAGAAGGTACTACACTTAATTTGTCTGATATACATTTTTTGCACATGTGGACAACTTATTTTATCATGTCCAACAATTTTCAGACATATTGCTATGATACCGATCGGTCAAATTTGTTAACATTTTCAAAACGGTCTCAAAATTTAATGCGTTCACATTTCCGTCTGAAAATTGTTTTGTTCGCATCAAATAACCAAAATTTACTAATAAAAAAGATTTTCAGACGTATTGCTATGAGACATTTTTTTTGTCTCATTTTTTATTTTTGTTAGTGATTTTACGGGTTTGCGCTACACCACTAACGTCTGAAAAATATGTTTCCGGTATCTCAAAACTACCATTCAACTACAGTCTGCAAATCAGACATATTGCTATGATGCAGTTCGGCAAAATTCTTTGACAATTTTGAAAATTCGGTCAGATCAAACGCTACGCGGAAAATGTCTGATATTGGTATTTTCGAGTTCAAGATAATCGTATCTATCGATTTGATGCGGTTTTGGCCGTATTGCTATGAGACAAAAATGTTGGTCGTGGGCTCTCGTACTAACAGGGCCGACCCTACTCTGGGGCAGGACCTGCTGCTAAGGTGATGCCGAGTGAACTTATTTTAGAAAAACTTTCCTATAAGAAACTTTAATGGTCTAAAATCTTCCAAACATACATTTCCCGGCAACACTGATTTTGTTTGTAAAATGAATTTTGCATTAGATTTTATTAAGACACTCGCTGTCACTGCATATTTTAATATAAAATGAGTTACCTACAGTTTTATCGTTGTTGGTATGTGAATGGAACTATAAAGAAGGATTTATTACTTCATAAATAAACATACTTGTAAGTTTGATTTAGTGCGTTTAGAAAAATTATTAAAGTCAAAACTTGACTAGATAACTTGATTTACCGGTCCTTTTAGTACTTCATCGTCAGCCCATTTAAGTCCCCACTGCTGGGGCACGGGCCTCCCTCAATCACATGAGGGGTAATTGCCATACTCACCACGCTTGGCAGACGGGTTGGCGAGGGTTTTGATATAAATGCAGAGTGTTCCTTCTCTGGGTGCTGATGATCATGCCAGCAGCTTTACCTTAGTCGCCTTTTACGACACCTCGGTAAGAGTGAGGGTGGCCTAATCTACTCTGCCGGCGACCACACGGCACGGCTTTTAGTACTTACTTGGAACATAAACACTATATTGTCAAATTCCTTTTCTGTTAGTTACTCAATAAAAAAACAAAACTGTGGATCATCTATTATATGATGTAAAACTAGTACCCTGTACGAGTATATGTATGTGCCCTCATCATTATCATCATCAGCAACCCACACTCGTCCACTGCTGGACATAGGTCTCCCCTAATGCAGGCCACTTCTCCCGATTTTCGGCCACTCTCATCCAGCCCACACCAGCCAGCCTTCGAATGTCATCATCCCATCTTGTCGCAGGGCGTCCTACACTATGCTTACCGAGTCGCGGTCTCCACTCAAGGACTTTACGGCCCCAACGGCTGTCAGTTCTGCGGCTAATATGACCAGCCCACTGCCACTTCAGTTTGCTAATTCGGTGGGCTATGTCGGTGACTCTGGTTCTCTGTCGGATTACATCATTTCTGATGCGGTCCTTCAGAGATACTCCGAGCATAGCCCTTTCCATAGCTCTTTCAGCGACCTTGAACCGGTGGACTAGTCCAGCCGTGAGTGTCCACGTCTCGGCACCGTGAAGTCATGACCTGAAGGACGCACTGGTCGAAGACTTTCGACTTAAGACTTTGAGGATGGGTGACGAGAAGACTTGACGAAGTGATGATGATGATGATGATGATGATGATGATGATGATGATGATGATGATGATGATGATGATGATGATGATGATGATGATGATGATGATGATGATGATGATGATGATGATGATGATGATGATGATGATGATGATGATGATGATGATGATGATGATGATGATGATGATGATGATGATGATGATGATGATGATGATGATGATGATGATGATGATGATGATGATGATGATGATGATGATGATGATGATGATGATGATGATGATGATGATGATGATGATGATGATGATGATGATGATGATGATGATGATGATGATGATGATGATGATGATGATGATGATGATGATGATGATGATGATGATGAAATATCGGTCGAATCGGGCCTTAGTACGGATTAGGTCAATGTTTGAAATGTGGTATGAATTTATTTATTTCACATAAAAACGATTTTAATTAACAAAAACATCTGTCGCTAGAACAAAAGCTAGTTAGTAATAAACTTACAAATCGGCTACGATGTAGCTGCTACGATTACTACGAATGCTACGAGTGAGCATACACCATATAGGCATAAATAATAGATTGACTGACTTGTATAACTCGACTGGCTTAATTAACCGCTGCTGCTATTTAAAATTTTCTATCGAATAAGACTGTTAGATTGTGAGTTAAGATATAGTCGGTATACCTCTACATAACATTTTCGGTAAAAGCAACCCATAAGAAGAGTTTGACATAACCCGGCGAACTTTTATTGGCATTTTTAAATTGACTGTGAGAGAACCAAACTTCGGCATGAAAAAGCTGGAGACTGGAGTATCACTTTGGCCTCACCAAAAACCGACCTAATGCCGAGTGAGTGCCGGAACCGTAGGTTTCGAACCAATTCCAGCATTGTGACTCCATACTATTGCTCATAAACTAATTTTTATCCGAGAATATATCTACGTTATAACGCTGGTATGGATTATTCTCGGATAAATATCGGTCGCCGTGTGGTCCCCGGGAGAGTAGAATAGGCCACCCTCACTCTTACCGAGGTGTCGTAAAAGGCGACTAAGGTAAAGCTGCTGGCATGATCATCAGCACCCAGAGAAGGAAAACTCTGCATTCATACCAAAACCCTCGCCAACCCGTCTGCCAAGCGTGGTGAGTATGGCAATTACGCCTCATGTGATTGAGGGAGGCCCGTGCTCCAGCAGTGGGGACTTAAATGGGCTGATGATGATGATGATGATGAAATATCGGTCGAATCGGGCCTTAGTACGGATTAGGTCAATGTTTGAAATGTGGTATGAATTTATTTATTTCACATAAAAACGATTTTAATTAACAAAAACATCTGTCGCTAGAACAGAAAGCTAGTTAGTAATAAACTTACAAATCAAACGCCGATTGGCGTTCCATTCCACGCAATTTCACAGCAACAGTTCCCAAAACGCTTTGGGAGCGTGAAAATTAAAAATTGATTTCAGTTTTAGTCAGCTAGAATCGCGCAAAAGGTTTATATGGCATCAATGGCGCTGTTTCGTTGTAAATTCTGTCTATTTTTGTGTAGTCGGAAATGAAACTGGATAAGCAAAGCTGACAGTGCACTTGTTATTTCTATGGTGTTCTGGGTGTTCATAGACAGTGGCAATTGCTTATCATTAGGTGATCCCTCTGCTTGTGCGCGATCTACCACATACAAAATATAACGTCGACTATTTCACTACGAGTATTCTCCAATGTTTAAATTATAATATGTACGGTTACATATTATTCTCGGATAAATATCGTCGCCGTGTGGTCCCCGGGAGAGTAGAATAGGCCACCCTCACTCTTACCGAGGTGTCGTAAAAGGCGACTAAGGTAAAGCTGCTGGCATGATCATCAGCACCCAGAGAAGGAAAACTCTGCATTCATACCAAAACCCTCGCCAACCCGTCTGCCAAGCGTGGTGAGTATGGCAATTACGCCTCATGTGATTGAGGGAGGCCCGTGCTCCAGCAGTGGGGACTTAAATGGGCTGATGATGATGATGATGATGAAATATCGGTCGAATCGGGCCTTAGTACGGATTAGGTCAATGTTTGAAATGTGGTATGAATTTATTTATTTCACATAAAAACGATTTTAATTAACAAAAACATCTGTCGCTAGAACAGAAAGCTAGTTAGTAATAAACTTACAAATCAAACGCCGATTGGCGTTCCATTCCACGCAATTTCACAGCAACAGTTCCCAAAACGCTTTGGGAGCGTGAAAATTAAAAATTGATTTCAGTTTTAGTCAGCTAGAATCGCGCAAAAGGTTTATATGGCATCAATGGCGCTGTTTCGTTGTAAATTCTGTCTATTTTTGTGTAGTCGGAAATGAAACTGGATAAGCAAAGCTGACAGTGCACTTGTTATTTCTATGGTGTTCTGGGTGTTCATAGACAGTGGCAATTGCTTATCATTAGGTGATCCCTCTGCTTGTGCGCGATCTACCACATACAAAATATAACGTCGACTATTTCACTACGAGTATTCTCCAATGTTTAAATTATAATATGTACGGTTACATATTATAATTTAAACATTGTGGTCCCGGCAGAGTAGAACGCCGTGTGGTCCCGGCAGAGTAGAATAGGCCACCCTCACTCTTACCGAGGTGTCGTAAAAGGCGACTAAGGTAAAGCTGCTGGCATGATCATCAGCACCCAGAGAAGAAAAACTCTGCATTTATATCAAAACACTCGCCAACCCGCCTGCCAAGCGTGGTGAGTATGGCAATTACCCCACATGTGATTGAGGGAGGCCCGTGCCCCAGCAGCGGGGACTTAAATGGGCTGAAGATGAAGATGATCGCATTTAAGTGGATATTCTTCTCTTCATCTTAGCGTTTGATTCCCGGTTGCGTCCAAAGCTGTCGCTCTGGAGCCCGGGGAACGCTTGAACCATGATTCAGGATTTGGGGAGTCTGGTTGGGGTCAGAACTCCCCAAATGAAGCAACTGCCGTTTGACCTTCACAACCCTTTAACAGGGGAACCAGACCAACTGAAGGTTACACGTTTCAGAAACTAACCAAAGTCGAATTAGTTTATTTAGTGGATATATTACGGTGAAATTGAATACTTCAGTTTTGTCTGTTATTTACAACCTTTTCTGCTTTCATTAAGTGTTGTTAAAACATAGTTTAATTATTTTCAAAGCTATTCGAGAGCAAAACAAAATGTTTACATTCTCCCTTGAGATCTATATTCTTGTTTTGTCGGATGCCCAATTTTACCGTTTTAGTCTAGTAAAAATCGCAGGATTTTGTTTGGAACACTCAACACAAAAGGAATCTTAAAATAGAATTTGATCGTTTGTTCATGTAGAGAATAAAGCGATCGTAGCTCCGTGTGTATTTTTTCTAACATAGTAATTTATTTGTTTTATTCATACATCTTAGCGTGTTGCTCCAAAGCTGTCGCTCTGGATCCCGGGATAGGTACGCTTGGAACATGAGGATTGGGGGAGTCTTGTAATTACAATGAAGCGACTGCCATCTGACCTTTGCAACCCTTAAACAGGGGAACCAGACCCTCTGAACCATGGTTACATGTTTCAGAAACTATCCGAATCCTAATTCGAACTTCATTGATGGAGGAAATAAAAAAAAGTTATAGGATCACAATTAAATGAATGAATGAATGAATGAATATACTTTTATTGCACTCAAAGTATAGTAAGAAAACTTAATACTAGGTTAATTGATGAAAATTAAAGTAATATTTTCAATAATACACTACCAAAAAATCTTTCACTAAAACTTTTTTTTTAACTACCTAATTAACTTTACAATTAGAATATCAAAACATGAACATTTCTTATCGGTAGAAATATAAATAACCCTATGCGACGGCGATGATTACACACCAAAACTTATTTTTTACGTGACTACGAAAAAATATTCCAATGGAATAATTTCCCTTCAAAAAGCATATTTGGAATTTTACTAGGGTTGCTGCTTTAGATAGGTATCGATAGTATAGTAAAAATATCGAGACTTGGAAAAAATCAAGCCGCGTGGGCTGATGCATTTAAAATTAATGTCTAATTGTTTTTAGTATACAAATTTGGTGTTATGTGCAGTGAAGTGCCGAAAACTGATCCTAATAATAAAAATAATTGGATTATATCGTTCTTAACACTGCTATTGTGTGTCGAGTGAGTTGTCTAGTGACAATTTGCTTGGACCTAATAGAGTCTTAAAACTCTAAAAGCAATCGCGGGTGCTTTTAGAGTGATATCCGCTGAATCCGTAGGTTGATAACGTAAAAACACTGGCATTTTATTGAGCGAGTGTGACTTTGACTGACTTTGACTGTTGACTACCTACTTATTCTCAATAAGTTACTTGACATTGGCCAATTATCTTCGGGTAGAGCCATATTAAAAAACATATAAATATTTAATATTGCAAAACTGTGCATCTTCTTTTTATCGTAATGTGTCACACACAGGGACTACCCTACCCTACCCTAGTATAGACACCAGTCTCTCACAAAAGTAAATAAGTGTACACCTATAACCATGTCGTACTAAGCAGTGTATGTAATCTGCGTTACCTTTACAGTACAGTATCAGCCTATATACTGTCCCGCTGTAGGCGCTACTATGATGGGAATAGGCTTAATCACCACGCTTGCCAAATGCGGATTGGTGATCACAAACCCGAGCTATGTTCGAAAAATTCGAAACATACTTTTCGTGTACCTCTGTGAAGAAGAAATTTATTTATTGTTATCGTGTGGACTAATAAATATGTTATAACTCTGGTAGGTGTTAGGTTAAGCGACTGCTCTAGTATGCTCTGACATCATTAGACAATGCCACTGTTATTGCTTTAATGGAGACCGTTGGGGCTGACGGCTTAACGTAGCGCACGGTTATTTTTCTCGGTAAATGTTTAAAAAATGTTCCGCTAAATCTCAACATATCTTTTCCGTATCTTTGGTGCCCGGGTAAAGCTTGGACCACGATTCATTTTTTTATGTGATAGGTGGCCGACGAGCCGACGGATCACCCGATGATAAGCGATTTCCACAGCACATGGCTACCCGCGATATCAGTGGGGTCACAAGTGCGCTGCCAACCTTTAAACCCTCCCTTCCCCCAGATTGGGTCTTCGATACCCCCACTCACGCAGCGAAACACAGCACAGTGCTGTTTCACGCCGGTTTTCTGTGAGGCCGTGGTAAAAAGTCCGGTTCCAGTTCACTGAATTTGGTAAGTTTTGTAATTATGTTCAAATGAAGCGACTACATTTTGACTTTCGAGACCCTAAGTGGCTCATGCAAATACTGTCAGGGCAGTTTGCAAGCTTCAAAATCCTTAACTTATCAATTTTTGGTATTTAAAATCCTTAACTTATCAATTTTTGGTATTTACAGTTTGAGATACTATTCGAAAAATCGCAGGCTTCCTATACATGCGGATGTTTTTCTTCAACTTCTGTGCGTACCTTCATAACTATCTTACTTACGTCTTGGCCTCGGAAATAAAAGATCGCCACTTCGGTCATTTTTGCGCCACTTCTTGCCAGTTATTGACCAGGAGCTCGCGCAGATCAGTTTCGACGACGTCATTCCAGCGACACCTAGGTCGGGTCGGTCCTGGTATGCTTTTTTCACGAGACGATCTTCGTCCAACCTCTCGAGGTGGCCAAGCCAGCGAAGGCGGTGCGCCTTAGTCTCGCCGATGATGTAGGGTGTGTCCACAATTTTTTATATCTCGGCATTTGTGCGGATCCTCCAGCTATCGTCGTCTGCTTTGAATGGAACAAAGAGAATTAACGATCTGTATAACTATCACATTTTTTTCTATGCTAGAGGCGACAAACAAGCAAGCGAGTCATTATTGTAATATTTAGTTTAGATTAGATTTACCATCACAGTTCTAACTATCGCTATTCTTACATCACTAATATGTATTATAGAAAGGATAGTGGGACAATCTTTCGTAATCGTGCCGTATCTAAAGGCCCGCCGACACGGGGAATGGGCCAAACGATTGCCGATTTGTTACATCACAGTCTATTTGTTATTTCTGACGTGGTTTAGGCTTTTTTGCGGACAGGGGATTTATCAAGCCACTCTTATTTTCCTTGGAAAGAGACCATGTTGTTTTGTAGAAGAAATTATTTCTGCATCTTTCTAAAATTATGTATTTAGAAACGGGTTCTATAAATTTGTGAAATGAAAGGCCAGATCTATAGGTATTTCATCTTGCTCCCGTTGCGATAAACTGCTTCACGTAGTGTTTGACCTAGAGGTGTTTTGTCTGTCGCCTGCCTCCTATCACATAAAACCGGCCAAGTGCGAGTCGGGCTCGCGCACAAAGGGTTCCGTAGCAGCAAAGTCCAAAATTACAGTTAAATCAACCTATCTCAAAAACTATAAGAGATACTTTGATCAAACCAAAAATCGTTGAAAGAGTTAATTAGCATGCATCACCTCTATTTTTTTTAGAATTTTATACCCCGTAGTTATAAAAATAGAGGGGGGGGGACATACTTTTTACGACTTTGAGAGCTGATATCTCAAAAACCGTTCACTTTAAGAAAAATGTTTTTAGAAAACTTTATATCATTTTAAAAGACCTTTCCATTGATACCCCACACGGGTATGTACATCGAAAAAAAAAATTTCATCCCTCAGTTACATGTATGGGGGGCCCCACCCCCAATTCTTTTTTTTACTATTTAGTGTCATATTTTTGTAGCGGTTCATACAACACATATTCCCATCAAATTTCATCACTGTAGTACTTATAGTTTCCGAGTAAATCGGCTGTGACAGACGGACAGACGGACATGACGAAACTATAAGGGTTCCGTTTTTGCCATTTTGGCTACGGAACCCTAAAAAAGCTACAGGCATGGTAGAGGAATCTGCCACATAACCACCTTAAGAGCAAAAATCGCTTGTAGCTTCTATAGTTTTTTGTTTGAAATGACACTATTTTGATATCGTGCATGCAAGCAATTTTCGTTTGAAAGTGGTTATACGGCAGATTCCCCCACCGTACCTAGTAACTTTTCAGAGGATTTCTCTCCCTTGCGTCTATTATAGCGTGACGCGTAACTACTAACGGGGCATCACTTTAAATTGGGTCGCGGCACTAATGGGGCATCACTCTTATTTGCGTCGCGGCACCAATGGGAGATCACCTTAAATTGAGAGTCGGCACTAATGGGGCATCACCTTAAGTGGCGTCACGGCACTAATCATATTAAGTTGCTTCGCGGTACTAATGGGGCGTCACTCTGAGTTGCGTCGCGGTACTAATGGGGCATCAGCTTAAGTTGCGTCACGCCACTAATGGGGCATCATTCTTAGTTACGTCGCGGGACCAATGGGAGATCACCTTAAATTGAGAGTCGGCACTAATGGGGCATCACCTTAAGTTGCGTCACGGCACTAATGGGGCATCATATTAAGTTGCGTCGCGGTACTAATGGGGCGTCACTTTGAGTTGCGTCGCGGTACTAATGGGGCATCAGCTTAAGTTGCGTCACGCCACTAATGGGGCATCATATTAAGTTGCGTCGCGGCACTAATAGGGCATCATTCTAAGTTGCGTCGCGGTTCTAATGGGGCATCATATTAAGTTGCGTCGCGGCACTAATGGGGCGTCACTCTGAGTTGCGTCGCGGCACTAATGATGCATCACTCTAAGTTGCGTCGCGTCGCTTCATTACAGAATCCTCTCCCGATATCGGGACAGACGAGGGTCCCGCCCGCTTTATCGCATAATCTCCTTATTCAGATGGGATTTGGCGTGGATTTAAATTAAATGCGAAACGGTGCGTTTGTAAGACGAGGCTTTGGTAATTACTTCAGTGTTTAGTGGATTTTGACGTTCTGTTTTCTGATGCGGTTAATGATGGGTTCTTGTATAGTCTTGTGAGAGGTAGCTTATCTTAGATATTCAAACTTTCCGTCTTATTAACATTTCATTCAGAGAAAAAAAAACATTACATATGAAAAAAAAAATCGCCTTCTATACTAAATACCTACCTCCACCAATTTGCTGATAAATTTTGTATGAGATGTCGAAACACTTTACCAGTACCTTTTAAATTGTTAGACAGAGTCCCCTGGCTAAGTGGTGATGCGGATGTTTATGGACGGCAGCAACCGCTTACCACCAGGTGATATGTCTGTATGTCTGTCACCTGTCACATATAAAAGAACACACACCGAAATACATAGAAACACACTTACGGAGTAATAACGTAGTATTTACATATTTACATCTGACCAGAAATTGAGAATCAATAATCTGTGCCGCAATGTAAGTCTGGGAACTTCTCAATTAGTCGTGCAGTATCAGTCGCTCAAGTCCAAAGCCATAGAGTATCATAAGCATCTCCATAACTGTAAAGAAAATCAAGACCTCTTCCAACAGTTTCAAAACTTACGGGAAGTTATTACAGTATCCTCACATCAAGCCCCAGGGATTGCCTCCTTTGCCGACATGGTAAAGAAAAGCGATACAAAATTTGTACAGCCGGCTAATATAAGCTCAGTAGCTCTATATCCCACTGATAAAAATAAATCCAGCGAGGAGACGAAAAGCCTTGTTCAAAAAATAATCCGCCCTGAAGAAATGAAGCTGCAGGTTCGAGGTCTTCGCAAAACAAAAAACGGTGGTGTGATCATCAGCACGGACTCTAAAGGGGACATTGAGAAGCTGAAAAAATCTGAGCAGCTGACTACATCTGGGCTTACCGTAGATGAGCCTCATAAACGTAGGCCCAGAATCATCGTGGTCGGAGTGCCCACCTCAATGCTGGAATCCGAGGTCTTCAACTGCATATTTCAGCAAAATTTAGCCGAAAAGTTGAAGAGCATGACCACTGAAACCTTTATGTCCTCCATTAAACTAAGCCACAAGTCGGGTAAGAAAAACGCTGAGACATGTAACTACGTGATTGAGGTCTCTGCAGAGATACGTAAGGCCCTAATTACAAATGACAGAGTCTTTTGTTAATTGGTTGTCGTGCCCTGTAAGAGACTTCACGCTTGTAACAAGATGTTACAAGTGCCAGCAGTATGGGCACGCCGCAAAAACATGTCGTGGTGAGAAAACCATCTGCGGTCACTGTGGAGAAGATGGACACGACATGAAGGATTGCCCAAAGAAGGCCGGGCCACCAAAATGTGCCACTTGCCTGCACTACAAAAAACAGTCCAATCATAAAACTGGTGACATTGACTGCCCTGCTAGAAAAATGGCCGAAAATCGATATATTCGATCGATTGATTACGGAGGCGCCTAATATCGCCATTGTTTAATTAGTGTACTTATATTTACTATAAATAGCTTATATTTTTAAATTATGTTCAGTGCCTACTAATTTTATTTTATTAGGTAATCAAAGACTTTGTAAGGTGTTTCGTAGTATTGCTAGATAAACGTTTTTAAGTGTGAAGGTATGTGTGTCATGTAAATTTCAGAGTCATCAAATTGTTAACTAGGTTATTCATGAATCTTTGTCAGTCAGGTTTATTTATTTTTAAGTTTGGATTAATTGTTAGTATAATTTAATGTTTTATTGTTAAAATTGATAAGCTCCTTTTGTCCTTTTCTTTCTTTCGTTTTTGCCTGAGATACAGGATATTCCTAGTTCAGGCAACAAACTTAAAATTAGTTACCTTAGTATAAGTAGATTATAAGTATTTATATTGTTCTCGTGGTTTTTTCAATAAAAAAAAAAGCATGTCATAATGATAGATAGATAAATAGATAATACGTTTATTCTGCTGCACGCAATTATACAGTTACATAATCAAGTTGTAAACACTAATAATAGTCATAGAGTCAGATAGGTAGAAGCAATTAATGAAATTTAAAATATAAAAATAAAAATTAGTGAACAATGTTGCAGCAAGAATGGTCCCCGTCTCAGCCTATGCCACAGCAAAGCCACGACGCTGATTTTCAGACGGCGGCCTCAGAGTTAGTCCACGCCAGGCGAGGTGGTACAAATTTCGTTATAAAATAAATTGATATTTTTTTGTATTGTGGTGGTGTGACAAAAGGTGTAAAAAAGAAAACCGCAGTGTGATACAGACAATTGTAAATATGTAAAGTAATTGGAAATGTCATTAATGGGTAGAATATATTTAATAATTGTGATTTAGATAAAATTAAATTAATATGTAAGTTGTAAATTGTTAGATAACTTGTAATATACATATTGGGATAAATTGTAAATGGTGAATGTAAATTTATGTTAAAAATTAATCTCAAACAGCATAAAAATAAACATATTGTCCTTATAAACTTCCCTCATTTTATTTGATAGAAACGTAAAAAGTGTAGATAATATTTCGTATCACGCAATTTCCGGTAACGCCTATATACTCGTACAGGCAATATCTACATATGTCTTCATCATACGTCATAATATAGTACACGTAAATTATTTAGTATGATGGCTAACCAAATAGGTACCTATAGAATATACGAGTAATGCATCATCTTATCTTATCTATTAGGGGCCTATTTTCATGGGGCACGTCAACCCCAAGGGATCTTTTGTACCTCCCCTATCCTTTGCGCTCCTACTCACGAAATATTCGTTTCATTAGCGTCACGATGTCTTTCGGATTGAAGTGCCTGTAGTCTTCTGGTTTAGGATAAGCGTTACCCAGAAAACACATTCTGCCTCTGGCTAGTGAGACGCATTCACCTTCTATGGTTTCCGTCTCCTCCTAGCATGCTCTGCAGTTGCTTTTCGATGTTATGTTCATCTTCATAAGCATTTTGTTCGTTGCATAATGTCCTGCTAACGCTCCTATCTGTCCTTGTCTGTTGTATATTGCCTCCAAGAAGATTTTTTTTGCATCTTCATCATAATTATCTACTAGATATTTCGGTAAACAACTGGTTACATATCTTTAATTAATAATGTTACTTTCTCCGGCAAACGATTAGACAAAATCAAATCAACAAAATTTTTAGGTTTGTACATAGATAATAATTTAAAAAGGAAAAATCATAGTGAACCTATCGGAAAAAAAAAACAATTCACTTACGCACTTTACAATTTAAGGAAAATAGCGAATGAATCCACTCTGTTAACAGTTTACCGTAGTTAAGTAGTATCTACATTGAGATATGGGATAATTTCTGGGGTAGCTCTACTGACAAAAACCTTGCTCAAGCTCAAAAACGCTGTATAAGATATGTTTCACTTAAAGCAAACGGATTCTTGTAAAGACTTCTTTATTTGCAAATACGATACATCGTAGGTCATATGATATTAAAAGAGATCAACCTACTTAACCATAACATGGTATGCAAATCTTTATAATGCACACATGTCAGAATTTATATTAAGAATTAAGGTTAAAATTACAGTATATTGTATTAAATCCAATAATTTTTTTTTGTATTATTTGCCACATTAACGCATGTCAAGGGACCTTGTTTCTATTAGCATTTCATGTATGCCTGTAATTCATAGTAAAGATATTATGATTAGGTATGTCTTTTGAGTAATTCTTCGATTTTTAAGGACAGCTCCGAAAGTTTAATCTAATCTTTAGAGCCCAGGGTGCGCTTAGACCATGATTGAGGATTTGGGAAGTCTGGTAATCACAATGAAGTGACTGCCGCCTCACTTTTATTATTTGGTCTTAACTTTACGTGTAGGTTTTCCTCGCGATGTTTTCCCTTACTGCCGAGCTAAAAGATAAAGGTAAAGATAAAAATGTTTATTTGCCAGAACACAGGTTATAAAGGTCTTAATAATAAAATAGTAGGTACAAGTATTCAACCTGCATGCAGGTGTGCAAAAACAAATGGATGGCATGCAGCAATATTATTTATTAATTGACTAATTGATTAATATAGTTCAATAATTTTATTAGTTGCTCATCAGATTTCTATAATTTATGTATTCAGCCACGCTGTAAAAACAATATTTTAATAGCCATTCAGTTAATTTTATTTTGAAACTCTTACTCTCTAAAGTCTTTATTTCATCTGGAAGATTATTAAACAGAGTGATACACATGTTAAATACGTTATTTTTATAAATGTATGTGCGACACTGAGGTTTGTACAAGAGATTTGCATACTGAGCCCTCAGGTTTTTCACCTTGACCTCATCCAGTTTCTGAAAAAATGCTGGGTGCTACTTTACAAACATGCAAGTATTTTTTATGTACATGCAGGGTAGTGGCAAAATTTTGAGCTTTTTAAATAGGGGTCTGCAGCTTTCCCTGAACCATGTATTTGTAATAGCTCGAATGCACTTCTTTTGAAGCCTGAATACCCTATCGATTTCGACAGAGTTGCCCCATAAAATCCCCAAGTCGCGCGCGCGCATCCCCCCCGCGCGAGCGTGTGTCAAGCGATCGGAGCTATGTAGCTCAACATTTAACTTTCGACATTTTCGGCGAGAATATGTATTCTCGCCGAAAATGTCGAAAGTTAAATGTAACTCTTGCAATGTAGTTATAGACGAATTACTTGCGTATATTCAAAATAAGGTGTCTGTGATCGATGTGGATACCCTGAATCGTGTGTGTTTGTCCAATTTTTCGAGTGAGGAGATAGCCAAGTCAAAAGCGTTGTTATTTGAAGCGGTACCTGTTAATAATAAAGTGATCAAACGCAAGAACAAAGGGAAGGAACAGCGAGACCTGATGGATATAGTGAACGTGTTCCAATCAGTGGAGCCGGACCTGTTTCCAATTTTTGTGGCAAGAGATTTGGAGCGATTACCACCGATATTATTTGATCACCTCGATTGTACCAAGCTCCTTAAAGGACGTGCTTCTTGTACAAAACGAACTGAAGGTTATAAAAGATGGATACGTCACGCAGATGCAGCTTAATGAATTCAAGTCGGAAATGTTACAATTGCGTTATGATTCGCTGGTGCCAGAACCAGTTTGCAATGTAAACATGAAGAGAAGTGCTTGGTTATTGGATAGTGGCCCTATGGGATTATCTCACTTGAGCGATGAATTTTCCCCAGCTACTGAGTGCAATACCAGTGTAAAACAAACATCGCAAGGGCGCTCACCCAAGCAGCCTATTTGTCAGAAAGTGTCGGTAGCTTGCGCGAGAAGTGCGAATAGCTCGGGTCGTTCGAATGGAGAACATCGCGTCGAGGCGGCCGACCAACCGGCCGCCGTTAATTTGAACCTACCGCCCGCGACATCACCTGAGCGGCCAGTCACAGAGTCACCGATATCAGCCGCTAAGCAAGCGGTGCGCCACAGTAAAAACAAAACCGGTGAGCGAACTTCAGACCAACAGTATGCAACGTCGACTGTTGTCGGACAAGAGTCATTGCAGAAAGATGATGAGGGATGGAAACGAGTTGTACATCGTAGGAAACCGGCGAGCTACCGGTACAAAGGAGTTACGGGTATAGCTAGGGATAACGAAGGAAGGTTTAAAGCGGCAATGAAAACTGTGCCGATCCTAATCACGAAAGTACATAAAGATACCACCGAAAAAGACATTAAGGATTATGTATACAAGAAAACGAAAATGACAATTAGCTTACAACGAATCACTAGTAAACATGACAGGGACTACAATGCGTTCAAATTCTTTGTTACGGAAACCAACTTACCGCTCTTTCTGGATAGCGAACTATGGCCCGAAGGTGTTATATTTAGAAGATTTGTAAATTTCCAAACCCAGAAAAACAAAGCGAACGGTGTTGATGAGGACGCCGTGATCGGTGTAAAAGTACCATAATGAGTGTGAGGTCACTATTCAATTTTGTGAGTTTCAATTGTAAAAGTCTGAAGCGTTCAACGGAGAGTGTGAGGCAATTGTGTAGTACAGCTGACATAATTGCTTTGCAAGAAACATGGCTTCTGCCGGACGAGGTACAAATCCTGAGTAATATTGATAACGATTTTGGTAGTACGGGAACATCAGCAGTGGATACTACGGCTGGTATGTTAAGAGGGCGGCCGTACGGCGGAGTAGCACTACTCTGGAGGAAGAGTGTTTTTACGAACGTTTCAATTGTGCGTTGTGATAACCCGCGAGTGTGTGCTATTAAGGTAACTATGTGTCAAAGGTCATTTCTGGTGTTCAGTGCGTATATGCCAACGGATTGCAGTGCTAATCTGGTGGAATTCACGGACATCTTCGGGTTGGTGAGCGCCATTATTTCCAGTAACAATATCGAGACAGCTTTTGTGTTAGGCGATTTTAATGCGCATCCGGGGGAACCATTCTATAAAGAGTTAGAATGTCTTTGCCATGAATTGGAATGGACATGCGCTGACATAAAAATGTTGGGTATAGATTCGGATACGTACACCTTTATAAGTGAAGCGAACGGATCTAGACGCTGGCTCGATCATTGCGTAGTTACTATGTCTGCAATGGAAACTATCGTGGATACCTATGTAAAATATGATGTTATGTGGTCTGATCACTTTCCTGTAGTAATGCAATGTAAGCTAGATAAAATTAAGGCTAAATTAGATACCACAAAGGATCGCTTTCATAGCAAAATAAGATGGGGGGATAGAAAACCTGACCAAATTATACTATATAATAAACTATGTAATAATAAATTAAAATTAATTGACTTCCCTAATGAATTATGTAAGTGTTGTGATTTTTACTGTAATAATTTGGACCATAAAAGTATTATTGACAATCTGTATAATAACATTGTAAATGTTTTGTGCCAGGCAGCTTCTGATAGTTATGATCGGAATCCTGTTATCAAACATAAGAAACCGGTTATAGGTTGGACTAAACATGTGAGCAATGCTCATAGGGAGGCCAGGGAGAGGTTTTTGTTGTGGGTTGAGGTTGGCAAGCCACGGGAGGGTCCTGTCTGGAATGATATGCAAATGTCACGTAAGATTTTTAAAGCTCGGCTGCGATGGTGTCAGGATAATAAGGAGCAAATAAAAATGGACACTCTAGCGTCATATCACTCCAAGCAGGATTTTCGCAACTTTTGGAGGTCGACTAACGGGCTCAGCAGTAGACCGGGCTTGCCTACGAGTGTTAATGGTATAAGCGACTCAAAAGACGTGGCCGACATGTTCAGGGCACAGTTATCCATGGCCTCGCCGTTGGGGTCATCGCAGTCCCGGTGTGAGGCGGGTGAAGGACGCAATACAGGTACTCGATTCATGGCTAAGGAGGTAGGAAAGGTCATAGCATCAATGTCACGCGGAAAGTCCCCAGGTCACGATGACTTGAGCATTGAGCATCTTAAATATGCTGGTACTCACCTGCCGAGAGTTTTGGCGATGTTCTACTCCTTGTGTGTAGTGCACTCGTACTTACCTGAGCAGATGATGAGGACTGTGGTGGTGCCAATCGCGAAAAATAAAACGGGTGATATAAGTGATAAAAACAACTATAGACCCATATCGCTGGCTACTGTGATTGCTAAGGTGCTTGACGGTTTGCTTAACACTCAGTTGGATAAATACCTACGAATTCATGACAATCAATTTGGCTTTAAGTCTGGTCTCTCCACAGAAACTGCTGTACTGAGTTTAAAGCAAACCGTCAAGTACTATACCGATAGAAATACGCCTGTCCATGCATCATGTTTCCTCGATCTGTCGAGGGCGTTCGACCTGGTCAATTATGACATTCTTTGGCAAACACTGTATAGTTCATCGGTGCCTGGGGAGCTTGTACGTATCTTTAAATATTGGTACCAAAACCAGATCAACGTTGTTCGATGGTCAGGGTCCTATTCGGATCCGTACAGGTTGGAGTGCGGGGTGAGACAGGGGGGGCTGACCTTTTTTTTTTTTTTTTTTTTGTTGGCCCGGTGGAAAATGCCGCCTTAAGCACACCCGACCGCTGGGAGACGGCCGGGTAGTGTGGGGCTCTCCCCTGGGGTGCTCCCAGGGGCCTACCCACTAAAAACCACCGGGGCATTTCCTGCTACGTCCGTGTGGGGTGGGCTACGGTAACGGGTAGAAACCAAGTCCGCGGCCCACCCTCGAAGGACGAGAGGCTCGCCAGCACGGCCTCTTCAAAAACGGGCCTCGCCGTAAAACGAGGCCTAGGGCCACTCCCATGGCCCACCATTCCCCCCTCTCCGGAATCGTCCACGTTGCTGGATTGCAACGCAGACGCTCCGGAAGGGACGACTGCAGACCCCTCCCCCAACCCATACCCTGCTGGCTGCAGGGCAGAGAGAGGAGAGAGCACCCACAGACTTTTAAGTTATACCCGAAAACCCTCCCGTTCGAGCATCCCCGCTGGGTTGCGGAGACAATCGACGGGACGGGAAAAGCGGGGGTGGCGAGTCGTAGCTGCATCCCACTGGCTGCGGGACTCAACACAGACCCACCAACAAAGCCCCCACCATAAAGGCGGGGAGAGCGCTCCCGAG
The DNA here is from genome assembly GCA_019059595.1 of Marasmia exigua. NCBI lineage: Eukaryota > Metazoa > Arthropoda > Insecta > Lepidoptera > Crambidae > Marasmia > Marasmia exigua. Next base: position 20,458,433 of record CM032473.1, read on the forward strand.
AATCGGGGCGCAACAGACTGTTGGCAGGAATTCCACCACCGTGGAACTCCCCAACATTCGAACGCGCCCGAAGGCGCGACAGTTCAAGGCCCGAGAACAAAAAGGCCCCCATACGGCACCATCACACCAGGAACACAGGCCCACCGCACGCCAAAGCGCCCGACAGTGGGTGCCACCACACCCCAACGCCAACCTACGGCAGAAGGGGGGGCTGGATAAAGAAGGCAGCCTCCGTGCCCGGCCCTATTGTGTTCAGGTCCATAAAGAGAGGCCGGTCCTCTAAGCCCTCAGCAGACAATGATAGCCCCCGAGTGGTGTGCGCTGCACGCGATCCACTGCATCGGGGCTGGTCCGCCGGAAATTCTGTGCATCCTTTGGCCGTCGGGTAGCAATCCACGAATGAATTACTACCCGCCGTTGCCCGGGGAAAACCGTGCCCCACGGTAACCGTTTCTGCCTAATACCAACCGAAGCTGGAATCAGAACAGAACTGATTACCAGCGGGGCCACTCTAGGAGGTAGATACACCTGAGTCCCCGGGGGGGGGGGGGGGGGGGGGGCTGACCTCGCCTAAGCTCTTCAACCTCTACGTGAATGCGCTCATTGAGGAGCTCAGCAGCACACATATCGGGTGCCATATTGGAGGCGTCTGCCTGAATAATATTAGTTATGCTGACGATATGGTGTTGCTGAGCGCCTCTGTGGGTGGCTTGAGGAGGCTGCTTGGCATTTGTGAAAAGTACGCAGTTGAACACAGCCTGTTGTACAACGCCAAAAAAAGTGAGTACATGGTCTTTCAAGCCCGAGGTAGACACCTAGGAAATGTACCCGAAATTAAGCTCGATGGGTCTCCTCTAAATAGAGTTGAGAAGTTTAAATATCTTGGTCATTGGGTAACCTCGGGTTTGAAAGATGATGTAGACATTGAAAGGGAGCGTAGGGCCTTGTCTGTCCGAGCTAATATGATAGCACGCAGATTTGCTCGTTGTACGAGGGGCGTCAAGATTACCCTTTTCAGGGCGTTTTGTACGTCCTTCTACACGTGCAGTCTGTGGCTTGATTATACGCAGAAGCAGTACAATGCCTTGCGTGTGCAGTACAACAATGCGCTCAGGATGCTGTTGGGGCTTCCCCGCTTCTGCAGCGCATCGGGGATGTTCGCCGACGCGCGTGTGGACTGCTTCTACGCAACCATGCGCAAGCGGTGCACATCCCTGGTGCGCCGGGTGCGGGCCAGCCGGAACGGCATCCTGACTGCATTCGCCGAGCGCTACGACAGTCAGTACCTGAACCATTGCAGCATGGTTCATGTACGGACTGACGTAAGAATACTGTTCTGATGCTGTGTGCGTGTGTATGTATTTAATAATAACAAATATCTATGTGTGTAATGTAATTTATTTTAATTTTAATTTGATTTGATGTTATTTTAATTGTATATGATCCGTGTTGGTCGAAATAAATGTTTTCATTCATTCATTCATAAAATTAAGCCGTAATTAAGTACCGCAGAAACATACCCATGATAAGCAGTGATAGCTGCCTCTATGGACACGGTGTTTCTCAATCTTTTTAAGGCAAAAACAAAACGATCTAGCCTACCACATATAGATTCAACTTGAGTCTTCCAATTTAAATTGGTGTCAATATGTATTCCTAGGAACTTTATATTATCTACTTTTTCAATCTGATTATTTGCGTATGCTATAGTCAGCGGCAATGGCCTTGTCATATGAGAATGAAATTGCATAAATTTAGTTTTTGTTATATTTACATTCATGTCATTTATTTTCATCCATGTGTTTATGTCATTAAGTGTCTTATTTATATTATTTTCATAAGTATTTCTGTCGTCACCTTTTATAATCAGAGTTGTATCGTCTGCGTACTGTATGCATTTATGAGTTGTAGTTGCTGGAAGGTCATTAATGTAGATTAAAAAACATTAGCGGCCCCAATACACTTCCTTGAGGTACACCTGAACGTATGTATTGATACTCAGATCTATAGCTTTGTCTAATAAAGCTATTTTTTGATTTAGATAATTGTGTTATTTCAGTACATTGCTTTCTGTTCTCGAGATAACTAACCAATAAAGTGCTTTACCTCTAATTCCATAGAGTTCAAGCTTAGAAAGAAGTTTGGAGTGGTTAACGACATCAAAAGCCTTTGTCATATCTAGGAAAATCGACATTACAGGTTCTTTCATATTGATAGCTTCTGTGACGTATTTGACAAAATCAAAACACGCTAGATCAGTCGAGTAACCTTTTCGGAAACCATATTGTTCCGCTTGTAACAATTTATGTTTTGTATGCTAATGGGCTTATGGAAACACGCAGAAAAAAAATTCAACGTTTTACACAAAATCAGTCACGTGTCTAAGTAACTTTGTATGGGGACAAAAAAGATAAAAATAGTTAAACACATTATGTATATTAACAGAAGAAATCTACTATTTTTAAGCTCGAGCTCCGTCTGTCCGTCGGTCCGTCTGTCCGTCGGTCCGTCTGTCCGTCTGTCCGTCTGTCCGTCTGTCCGTCTGTCCGTCTGTCCGTCTGTCCGTCTGTCCGTCTGTCCGTCTGTCCGTCTGTCCGTCTGTCCGTCTGTCCGTCTGTCCGTCTGTCCGTCTGTCCGTCTGTCCGTCTGTCCGTCTGTCCGTCTGTCCGTCTGTCCGTCTGTCCGTCTGTCCGTCTGTCCGTCTGTCCGTCTGTCCGTCTGTCCGTCTGTCCGTCTGTCCGTCTGTCCGTCTGTCCGTCTGTCCGTCTGTCCGTCTGTCCGTCTGTCCGTCTGTCCGTCTGTCCGTCTGTCCGTCTGTCCGTCTGTCCGTCTGTCCGTCTGTCCGTCTGTCCGTCTGTCCGTCTGTCCGTCTGTCCGTCTGTCCGTCTGTCCGTCTGTCCGTCTGTCCGTCTGTCCGTCTGTCCGTCTGTCCGTCTGTCCGTCTGTCCGTCTGTCCGTCTGTCCGTCTGTCCGTCTGTCCGTCTGTCCGTCTGTCCGTCTGTCCGTCTGTCCGTCTGTCCGTCTGTCCGTCTGTCCGTCTGTCCGTCTGTCCGTCTGTCCGTCTGTCCGTCTGTCCGTCTGTCCGTCTGTCCGTCTGTCCGTCTGTCCGTCTGTCCGTCTGTCCGTCTGTCCGTCTGTCCGTCTGTCCGTCTGTCCGTCTATCAGTCTATCCGTCTGTCCAAAACTATAAAAATTTTATTATACTAGTATACTCTCACTTATGCAGCGAAACACGGCACAGTGCTTCACACCGGTTTTCTGTGAGTATCTAACTATTTGACTGTGACATTTATTGCTGATAGTATCGAATTATTATAAAAACACTAAGCCTTATTATAATTATTTTCTTTGTAGTCGCGTACTTTTGAGTGATAAAGAGTTTTTATGATAAATATTATGAAATTATTTGGAAACTTTATTTTTAAATAAGCTTTGAACTATTCAGCGTGGAAACATTGGGACTGTGGGAGCCCGGTGCCCGCAAACTCTTCAGGGAATTGTTTGCCCGATTCGGGTGATCGGAATGCTGGCTGGTACTTCGGCCAACGCTTAGGGTTGGCCAACCCAATACAAAGAGGTAACGTTGTCCGCATTCTCGGCACGTTACACAACATTAGCGGGGCAGACAATTTCTTTGTGTAAATATATTTTTTTACACATTTTTTTACAATTTTAGTATTTACTTCTAGTTTTTGGTTTAGTTTGCTTTGAATGTAAGTATTTTATGTAATAATATCGTCCAACCGATTACGGCTACAACCGATCGTAACGATCAGCCACATACGCAGGATATAATAGTGCTCAAGTGCGTGCGCAAACACAAGTGCACTCTCTATTCCCTTACCCTCTTTTGATGGGACACGAGCAGGACACGACCGAAGAGGGATCGGATGCAGGCAAAACAGCTTAACGTGCTTTCCAAGGCACGAGGTACTAGACCGTCAACTTCCAGACTCCGAGCTAACACTGAGAATTTTTAAACAGAAAAACTTGGGTACAAATTTTGGCCCAACCGGGTATCAAACCCACAATAAATATTTCACAACATCACGTACATTGATCTGACTCCGAGATAGGTAGCTCAAGCACCTGTGTTTCGGATATCATAACCAACAGTGGGATTACAAATATATACATATAATACTTTTCTTTTGTAAACACATACTTATAATACATAGAAAATACCGCGATCAATACAAACAGACATGCTCATGCACACAAATGTTTTACTGTGCGGGGATCGAAACCACAACCCTTAGACCAAACGCAGCGTTCTCTGCCACTGTACCTTTTTTTTTACATGTAAAATTTGCGAAAATTGTTATTTGAATTTGATTATTAGCTGGCCGGATGGCGCCTTTGGTAGTAACCCTGCCTCATACGCTAAAGGTCGTGGGTTCGATCCCCACCCTGGGTAAACATTAGAGTGATGAACACTTGTGTTTTTTCAGTGTCTGGGTGTAGTATATATGTAACAGCATACCTATTAAGTACATATTTGTAATTCCTCTATTGCATGATATCTGTAACACAAGTGCTTCAGCTACTTAGTACGAAATCAGGTCAATGTATGAGATGTTGTATGAATGAATGATTTTTTTTTGTTTATTTATGTGATAGGTGGCAAACGAGCAGACGGATCACCTCATGGTAAGCGATTGCCACCGCCCATGGACACTCACGACACCAGTGGAGTCACAAGTGCGCTGTTATCCATAAACCCTCCTTTACCCCGGATTGGGCCTCCGGTGCCCTCGCTCACGCAGCGAAACACAGCACAGTGCTGCTTCACGCCGGTTTTTTATGAAGTCGTGGTATCAATCTGTTTGAGCCAGCCCATTCACGACGAAGCGTAACTCTTCCATGGTCGATACATTTTCCGTACTATTTATATACGTAAGATACGTACGGAACTGTGGAAAAGCTCGTCTCGCACTTGAACGGATTTTTCAAAAACAAGTGCTGCATTTTGAAAATAAATATTAAAATATTTTTAAAAACATTTAGCATTTTTATATACAAAACATGAGAAAATCCTAAACTTCGTCGTAAATAGTGTCTTACTATAAAATTGAAGCAAGTTTCTCACCAAACAACAGAGCCCGGAAGCGCATAATAATAATTCTCTTTACATGCACTAATAACTTCCTTCACCTTAAATATTAATGCACCACTGCAGGATGTTCTCCAGACGGTGGGACTTATGTAATAAAGAACCGTGGAGGAAGACGATTGGCCAATTTTCATATGTCTTCACTGTACAGCACCTGCAATGTAAACAGCATGACCCCTAAGGCGGAACAATAAGGTTCATATTTGAAGTAGGTGGTGTACTTATTAATGCACGTGACTGTACATTTCGATATTTTCCAGCGCTACCTTTCTCTTCGAGAATCTTAATAAAGTTATCGACACTGCTCATAATAAAAGTTGGAGATATAAAATGTATATAGTACTTTTAGCTTAGTTCTCGTAAATGTGTCTAAAAGATTTTAAACTTCCACGTTGCATTATACAAATAATTTTTGACTGACCGGATGGCGCAATTGGTAGTGACCTTGCCTTTTACGCCAAAGGTCGTGAATTCGATCCCCACCCTGGACAAACATTCGTGCGATGAACACTTGTGTTTGTTCAGTGTCTGGGTGTAATATATGTATTTAAGTATATATTTGTGTTCCTCTGTTGTCTGATATCTGTAACACAAGTGCTTAAGCTACTTAGTACGGAATCAGGTCAACGTATGAGATGTTGTGAGAATTATTATTATTATTAATTATTGCACACGGGACAAAACGCGGTTATTTTTATATGTAACTACCTACTCGTAGTAGCATATACTCACAGCTTAACGTTTCGACCGCGTTACAACGGCCGTGGTCACAAGCGGACTGAAGGTGCATGGCCCGTGAAGGTGCCCGGCTTGTGAATCTTTGGATGCCCTCTCATTATCGTTATTTACACGGCCACTTAACAAAATGTCAGTGAGGTCACCCCGACACACTACACTCACAGTATCCGGGTTGGATAATGTGTCTTATGTTTATAAATGTATCTTAGCTTCTAAAGATGCTTCCAAGTTAAAAGTATGTTTTTAAAGATTTCATTGACGTTTTATGAAATCTCTGTATAAGCTTTTAAGCACATTTGTGACGGATATCAGACAGAAAAGGATTACAAATTCAAGAGCTCGAAACGCATATTTGATACCTCAGGTGTTGCAGATGTCCATGGGCGGCGATAATCACTTACCATCAGGTGTGCCGTCTGCTCGTTTGTCCGCTATAATGTAAAAAAAAACAAAATACATACTTATTTACACCCAGACTCTGAACAAAGTCAAGTTTTCTTCACTCGAATGTTTACCATTCGCACAAATTTTGTAATATTTCTTTGTATAATAAAAAAAAGTAGAATCTTTTAAAAGGGTATTTAATTTAACAATTAAGTAACAACTTTAAGGATACAGGTCTTCTAGGCAAATGCGTTACATCCTAGACCTCATCGTCACTTTCCATCAGGTGAGATTAGATAGATAGATAGATATACTTTATTGCACAAAATACACAACTTAAGTACTAGGCATTACAGAAATTTTGTGTACTATTTCGGCAGTCTTATCGCTGAAAGCGATTTTTACCAGACAACCTTCGGGTAAAGGACATTTAATAGTAGAGAAGGGGTAGGTGGTGCAATATTCAATAAGGAAAAAAAAAGAGATAAACTGTAAATGTTAAAATATCAAGATTGTGAGATTGTGGTCAAGCGTTAGCCTACAGTTCATAAAAAAAGTAAATCAAATAAATAATGAAATACTATACAAGATTTAATACATCAACTAGTTCAAAATAAGTTATAGGTTAGGAACGTCAGGATGAGTTACCCCCGGTTGTTCAAAAGTAGTACTTGTTTCTCAGACATAAGGACGGTCCTAAGTCAAACAAGGAAAAACTTCACTTGACGCTGCGTTACTTGTGTTGTGCTTATCAGAATCAATGAAAGAACTTCAAAAAATATATTTAAATTGATATAAATAACACTCATACACTGAACAAACACGAGATTCATCATCATCGTCAGCCCATTTAAGTCCCCACTGCTGGGGCACGGGCCTCCCTCAATCACATGAGGGGTAATTGACATACTCACCACGCTTGGCAGACGGGTTGGCGGGGATTTAGATATAAATGCAGAGATTTCCTTCTCTGGGTGCTGATGATCATGCCCGCAGCTTTACCTTAGTCGCCTTTTACGACACCTCGGTAAGAGTGAGGGTGGCCTATTCTACTTAGCCGGGGACCACACGGCACGGGGCAACACGAGATTGCATAACACGAATCTTTTCCTACATTGAGAATCGAATTCACAACCTTTAGGGTATGCAGCAAGGTCACTTCACTAACGAATGCGCCATCCGCCCAATCTCTTATACTCTATAAAAGTTAATATTTAAAGCCCATTTACTTACCCATAAAGAATACTTAAGACATAATCAATTCCACAACATTTTAATCAAGATCGTATTACCGTCAACCAGTAAATTACAATCCAACTTAGCAAACAGCGAGACCCCTCCACGCGATAATCGCTTCCACCCCCATGGCTTCAAGTACACAGGAAAGCTCATTATCCCTTGTTACCAACACCGTAACTCACCGAACTTGGCCGCCAGTCGAACTTGGTGGGATTAACACGAAGATGCTTTTAAGAGCTCTCAGAAGTTTGCACTTTCCCATATTAAGCGTATTTTTAGTTTTAAAACTTCGCGGTATAATTCTTTGAAATTGTGTTAAGTCAAGCAGTGGGCCAGTTAACTGGAATTTTAATCATTGCTGAATATTTGATTAAGTATGAAGTCATAATATAATTCATTAATACATTACATGAAGGGTAATCTTTTCATTTTATATTACCTATTGAACATAATGAACATAGTTACTTACTCCAAAAAAGAAAACTAATCGGCTTACCCGTTTGGGAGCTAATAATGCTACATATACATTTTCAAACACACACACACACACACACACACACACACACACAGAGAGAGAGAGAGAGAGAGAGAGAGAGCGAGAGAGAGAGAGAGAGAGACACGTCACACATTCAAAAACGCAAGTAACAAGGAACAAGAAAGAACAAATAATAAAAATAACATTATCTATTTGGAGCACATTTGTCTGTTCCTCTGCCACCTATGACATAAAAAAAAAACATAAACAATATAAACTGGTTAGGTGGTAAAAAAAAACTAAATCGGCCTACAATTTTCGGAGTATGCTACATACACATTTTCACGCACACAAATACAGAGACAGAGACACGTCACACTTCTAAAACGCATGTGAAAAGAAAGAAGAAAGAACAGAAAATAATAATAATAATATCTATTTGGAGCGTGTTCTGTGCTGTGTTCGTCTGCCACCTATGACATCAAATAAAAAATAAAACAAAAACAATATAAACTTGTTAAGTGGTTTCAAAAACGTATCAAAATTCAAGTTTACTTCCTTTTCACCAGTAAAATGATGAAGTCACCACAAACGGTGAAAAAAGGCATTTAATTAGCTTACGTCTCCCCTTAAGCCTGATTTACACAGTCCGAGCTACTGCCTAGCCAGTAGGTATATACGACATCAGGTCGACCTTGTTGACCTTTGGACCGTCCTTATGTCTGGGCCACAAGTGCTATTTTTCCCCTGCAGGGAGGGAACTTGATCTAACGCTGATTGTACATGGCTTTTCTACTTGTAGGTTGGCTTCTCTGCATGTGCGAGGTACTCGTAAATATGCTGGATATTAAGACTGGTTTACCCAGTGCGAGTCAATACAGTTTAGCTACTCGTAAGGATAACTCGTACTCCATTGCTTTACCGCTAGAAAGTCGACCTTCCGCGGAACGCGGGGAGGGCAAAATGCGCTTGACCAATCAAAAAAGTTTATTTTCGTGTTGGACTAATCACCGAGAGGCGGAGTGTGCTTGACCAATCGAAAGCTATAACCGTGCGACTGTGCGAGCTCCAAAGAGAACTTTTCCCTTATGAATAAAAATGCATAAAAAAAAACCTTTTTTCAAAATTATTAGAACAACGTGATACTTATCGTAACGTGATCGTGATTAGTGGTTGTGAACGCTGCCTTTGGTCCAAGGGTTGCGGGTTCGATCCCCGCACAATACAAACATTTATGTGCATGAACATGTTTGTTTGTATTGGTCTTGGTGTTTCCTATATGTATTATAAGTATGAATTTACAAAAGAAAAGTATTATATGTATATATTTGTAATCCCACTGTTGATTCTGATATCCGTAACACAGGTGCTTGAGCTATCTATCTCGGAGTTAGATCAATGTATGTGATGTTGTGAAATATTTATTTATTTATAATCTACTTATACTAAGGGATCAATTTTAAGTTTAATGCCTGAACTATGAAAAAAGGAACTAGGAAAGAGTCGTATTTTTTTTACTGACGATGCTCTTCCTCGTGTCTTTAAACCGAACTCTAAGAGTTGAGATGAAGACTACGATGGATCGAGCTTATGCAAAAGTAGCCTAATCTTAGCGTGTGATTCCCAGTTGCGTCCAGAGCAATAGCCCGGGGTACGCTTGGACCATTATTCAGGATTTGAGGAGTATGGTAATTACAATGAAGCGACTGCCGTCTGACCTTCGCAACCCTGATCCAACTGAATCATGGTAACACGTTTCAGAAACTATTCGAAACGTGCAGGTTTCCTCGCTTTTTTTTCCTCACCGTCAAGGTAATGGTAGAAATACGCACATAGATTTGAATAAATGCAAAGGTGCATGTTCAGATTCTAACCACAACCCTCCGTATGGAAAGTGCGTTCCGAACCAGTAAGCTGCCATCTTTCTACCCAGAAGTCGAACTGTCGGTGACTGGACTCTCTCTAGTCGACTTGATCCCCTAGCACTGCGGCGGGATATAGCTTCCCTTAGCATTCTTTACCGCATCTATCATGGGGAGTGCTCTAAGCAATTGTTTGATCTACTCCCTGCAGCTGAATTACTACATTGAACCACACGCAGGCGATCGTCATTCCATCCCCATCATCTCGATGGATGGCGGTCTAATACTGTGCGTTTTTCGCGGAACTTTCTACCACGTACCTCAGTTCTGTGAAACGGTTTGCCTGCGGGAGCATTTCCCGACGGCTACGACTTAGACCTTCAAGAGAAGAGCGTACGCAACACATTAAAGATCTTTCTGATTTCGTGGATGTTTTTGGGCGACAAAGATTACTTCCATCAGGTGACTCGCTTGCTCGTTTGTCGCCTCTAGCTAAAAAAAAGTATCCTTTATACAGTGCTAGTGCCTGCAGTGCATCTCGACAGGCTGATTTGTACTTTAAGTCGCACTGTGTAAACCAGTCTGTAAGACGGATGCTTTTAAGAGACCCCTTGCGGCCTTTACGATGTAAATGTATTACATTAAAACACCGCGGCACTTCTCATAGGCGCCTGTGAAATGGAGATTGGCGAGTTTGTGATAGTTGAGTGAACGCTGAGATGAAAGTCAAATTTGTTGCTGATGTTGTGAGGTAAAGAGATTTATTTTGATGTTACTCCTACAAGTTTTGGTGAAATTGAGGTAAATATCGTGGCAGAGCCATACTTCGGCATTAATGGATCAGAGCGATACAACGGCCTCACAGAAAACCGGCGTGTTTCGTCCAGTGAGTGACGGTACCGTTGGACCAATTTGGGGGGAAGAAAATAGTTTGGCAGCGCACTTGTGACTCCACTGGTGTTGCCATGCCGTGTGTCCATGGGCGTCGACAATCGCTTACCATCAGGCGATCCGTCTGCTTGTCTGCCACCAAATACCTTATAAATAGTAATTTTCGAATTACTGGTTCTCTTTAAAGATTTTACAGGCAATTTATTGAACATCACTGATGCCTCTTGAGACTTGAGATAATGATAAATGTTCATGTTTGATTAAAAATAAGACACAAAACGCACACAATGACAAACTCGTATATGCGCGCGTACGCATCTCAGCAACGTGTTCGGAAGAGACACGATATTTTGTGTCAAAGTACACGAAAAATCAGGTTATTCAACCCGTACATCTTCTATTTATACTATTAATAAAGATGTAAATTCTGAAGATCACGGCAACGCTCAATGGTGACAAAATCTTGAATGAAGCATTTGCGCGATGTAGTCGACGCCTAGCGCCATCTATTTGTACGATTTAAAGCTAATGTCCCGAAACGAAGTGAGGACGGCCCACTTTTTTTTGACATAACTCATACAATTTTAATTATAAATCAAAGACCAACAAGATGGTGACGATGCAGGTTGACAACCTCCTCTGACGCTTATATTTATTTAATTGAGTTGAATAAAACTAGAGTCAAAAATTTTATATTGCGGTGTGATCGAATTCACAAACATCCTCTCAGGATAGCAATCATTTTCAAACAAGCATTTAATGAAACATTCCATTTTCGATTTGTTTTTTAACGTTCTAAAGGTTAAGTTTAGTATTTATTAAACGACCCATTCGGATCACAGTACAAACATTTGTGTGCATGATGTGTATATGTGTTTGTAATGGTCTGGATGTTTCTCTGTATTATAAGTATGTTTTTACAAGTATTAATAATAATGTATATTTCTGACATTCTCAATTTCATTTGTTAAATTACTTTGCACTGCCTTCCCTTATTACTAATACGATATTTCTTTCCTCTACCCAAAGGTTGTCTGGAAGAAATAGCTACAAGCGATAAGACCGCCTTATTGTATTGTCTGTTGCTGTTGTATCATGCTTGTAATTTATTTTTGTGCAATAAAGAATATCTATCTATCTATCTATCTATTAAATGTATACATTTGTAAGTCCGCTGTTGATTCTGATATCCGTAACACAGGTGCTTCAGCGACCTATCTCAGGGTGAGCTCAATGCATGTGATGCATGTCTGTGCTGTTTTGATGATTCGAAGTTATATTTCATACTTGTATTTTAGCCTACCCAATCAGGCATTTGCGCCAGATGAAATGGTTTATTTCGTATGATAAAACGGTTTTCAAACACAATGACTCGTTGCAGACGGTTTCATATTTCATTCATTATAAAAACTATTTTTTGCTTGCGGCATTAGTCAGCTCACTGCGGTATCAGGGTCATCTTACCTCAGCGTTAACACGTCCACACGTCAGCGAACTAACGTCCCATTTGCGTCCAAAGCTATCATTTTGGAGCCCGGGGTATAATTAGACCCTGATCAAGGATTTGGTGAGTCTATTAATTACAGAGACTGCCGTCTGACCTTTGCAACCCTTAGACAGGGGAACCAGACCAACTGGATCATGGTTACTCGTTCAAAATTAATTAAATAAATAAATTGTCTGTATCCATTTTGAGAAATAATCTGAAATATGCATATTTCCTCACGATGATTTCCCCGGCACCGAGCAAATGATAGAAATTTACAAGGAAATCTGGAGGTGCATGGCCAGATTGCAACCTACAATCTATCGTTCAGAAGACGCACGCTTCTATCCTCTATGATACTAACTATCACTATGGTGTCGATAGGAGCAATTATTGTGTTTTTTTAATCAGCTTACATACTATCCCACTGCAGGGTAAAAGGCCTCTATCATAGAAATCAAGTTATCGCTGTTATGATGGGATTAGGCTTAATCACCACGCTTGCCAAATTGGTGATCAAAAACCCGAGCTATGTGCGAAAAATTCGAAACATACTTTTCCCTCGACCCGGGAATCGAAACCAGGAACCTGAGATCACGGCCTGATACTTCAACCACTAGACCAACAGGGCGTTCGTTTGAAATTGTGTTTACCCGAAAAAATAGTAACCAAAATACCCAATATTTGTAGAATAATATGAAACTCAAACTTTAGATTAAATTCTTCGATCCTCAGATTTAATATTCGCTCATTTTACGGCACAAAGTGGTCTATCCGAGACTTAGTCAATAGTGTCTCGGACAGATCTCATTATCTTTATGTAAATCTTGACTAAGATTCCGCAGTCTGTTACCGGACTGTGGCCTGTAAGTTCTCACAGATGACGTAACATTCTTATTAAGGTGACGGGTAGGGCACACTAGCGACGACAAATCGATTTTATTTTTTAGCTACTAAACCGGATCTATCATAAACAATTTCGGGATTACAACCTTTCGGCAAACACTTATACTATTTATTAAATAACCATTCACAAATGTTGGGTCCGTTTTTGTACGTGAAAAATCGAATCGGCCACTTTTGGCGTGAATCGAAAGCGTACGCGTTGGACCCAACATTTTTGCACGGTTATTTAATACCGTGTAAAAAGTCTGCCAACTATCATAAAAAATCGAAAATAAAGCACATTTCTTTCACGCTTCTGAAAACTCTGAAATAAACTCCCAGTCGCGATGTTCCATGACATGTCATTTTATTGAACGAGGTTTAAATAAAATTAAATTGAAAATTTAAAAAACTCCCGACACTACTAAAACTCTTTCATTTGATACCTATATACAACAAATAGGTTATTCATCATTTTCTGACGGCGGCCATCTTGGATTTGAAATTTTTCACAATTAATATATTCTGCTACTCAAGCCCTTTTATTTGATACCCATATTGTGGGAGTTGTGTTAAAACATAAAATCCATCAATCTTTGTGACGGCGGCCATCTTGGATCGATTTTTATCCAACATAACTAAGAACACTCCCTTTTTATTCATCTTTCAAACAAAAAAACAATATCAAAATCGGTTCATTTGTTCGGGAGCTAAGATGCCATAGACAGACACACAGATACACACACACACACACACACACAGACACGTCAAACTTATAACACCCCGTCGTTTTTGCGTCGGGGGTTAAAAAAGAGTTCTTTTTCCGTGTTAGGCAGCGGCATCACTGTACAATGTCTATATGATCGGCGGTAACCAAGTACCATTAAATAGGCCGTATGCCTGTCTGCCTATTTTTAGTAGCTAATTAATACAAAACCTTTACAAAAATATGGGTAGCATGATTTCGCGACCACCACTGGCCACATAATAAGTAGGTACTCGTAAGAAAGTCAGCCTGAGCTGACTTTGATATCAACGAGTCCGCTATCGTATCGTTTTTCACCCGCACATCTTTCTCCGCCATAGGTGTATATCTCCGTGATAGGTGGCAGACGAGCAGACGGCTCACCTGATAAAAGATATACCTAAGATAAAAAATCTTTATTCAATTTAGGTACACACAGAACACTTATGAATGTCAAAATAGGTACATAATATCTACCGCTGGTTCAGAATGTCGATTTCTACTGAGAAGACACAAGCAAGAAACTCAGTAGTTACTCTTTTCAAATATTGATGATGTTACAGATTTTCAATTGAGAAGAGAAAAAAAAAATACAATTATGAAAGTTAATAGACTACTATGAATAACAACTCAAAAGATTAATGAATTAACATGACCTAGAATTCTTATCATTTAAATAGTCTTGTACACTATATTTTTAATATGAAACTTAAACTTATGCAGTGATAAGTTAATGACATTTTGTGGTAGCTTATAATATGATAATAAGCGATTGCCGCCGCCCATGGAGACCTGCGACACTAGTGGAGTCACAAGTGCGCTGCCAACCTTTAACCCCCCCTTTCCTCCGGATTGGGCCTCCGGTACCTTTAATCAAGCAGCGAAACACAGCACAGGGCTGCTTCACGCTGGTTTTCTGTGAGGTTTTGGTATCACTCCGGTCAAGCCGGCCCATTCTTGCCAAAGTGTGACTTTCCCACGGTCCAATGTGGGATTACTGAGAATACTGTAAGCGCGCAAATATGTGTGCGTAGCATTCGCAATATAAGTAGCTGTCCTATAGTCCTATAGCTATGTATTATTATTTTGTGCCTCGTTGGCGTAGTCAAAATTTAAAGCGATGATTGCGCTTGGGGTCCCGGGTTCGACCCCCGGGTCGGGTCAATATTTGTACCTGAGCGTCAGCCCGAAGTCTTTAAGTTGGCGAACTTGTACCTAAGTGCCTCGGAAAGCACGTTAAGTCATTGGTCCTGCGCTTGACCCCTCTTCGGTCATGTCACACTGATGTCCCATCGAAATGTAATGATAAGGGAATAGATGTACTTAAGTCTGCGCAAACCCTTGTGCATTATAAATGTCCTGCGTCGATGGCTGATCGTTGAGATTGGCCGCCATAACCGAAATATCGGTTTGGAGGACAATATTATTATTGTGTGCCTAGGCGCGGGCAACGTGTGACACACTCGTGTTACCGCACCAAAATGGTGCATCCCGCATTCCCATGAGCCGTGATGCAGTCTCACTCAAAGGATAACAGCTTAGCTAACTTTGCCCGCATTGAAGTAAGGCAAACGATAATTGGCTTCGAATTTCTAGGGCCCTTGTGTATAATTCACTTGGGTATAAAAAGAAGTTTTAAAATCACTACATACTCGTAATAATATCTACGTACAGCTTGATGTTTCCACTGTGTTACAACGGCCGTGGTCAAAAACACTAAGCAATTACTTGACATTACGGTTACAAGCGGACTGGAGGTGCACGGCGTCGTCTGCTACGCCCTTGCTTGTAGACATGTGTAACTCTTTAGTGATACGACTCAGTGATCCGACTCAGCCATATTTATTTATTATGGTACACTGACAGATCACAGTCATAACTTGGCAAAAATAAAAACAATCATAAAAATAAGGCTAGACAGTAATCCATAAATAGTATACACAACATGTCAAAATTAAATAAGATTAAGTATGTAATTAAATTAATTATAATAGTAGTATTAAATTCAAGTAATATTATTAAAATGAGATCCTATACAATTCAACTCAATGTCAAACAAGCATAATCTACTTACTGAAGTTACTAGAGAGAGAGAGTTTCATTCGCGAATATTCGCGAAGTGTTTAGTTACTGCTCTTTTGTACGACGAAAATTTGTCATCAAATACATCTATACCTGTATCTTTGCTGCCACACGCTATCTCGTTATAAGTCCTACACATTCGAACCAATGGGTTGTAATAAGACGTTTTGTTTTTATATATGATACACTGTTCCGAATCTGTAATATTCGCTCCGAATGTATCATTCGACTCAAATGGATCTCGAGTGAGCCTAATGAGCTGAATGATCCGATGAGCCGAATGATCCGAATGACCTGAATGATCCGAGTGAGCTGACTCACAGCATCTATCTGAGAATCGATGTTTCAAATGAAGCGATTCACTGTTCCGCATCTCTGCACTGATCCAGATGCAAATGTTTTAATATTTTGAAAGATACGTTTTTTGCCAGGTCTACTTGATTGCGAATCTTCGGATACCCTCTCATTTTCTTTATTAAAAATCGCGTTTTTCCCAGTGAGTTATAAGAGTTCAATGGTTTTGTTTTATTGACGATAATTCTGTATTATTGACGATCTGGTGAAGATTACGGGAATCCATTGGATGCGGGCGGCACAGGACCCATCTGTGTGGAGAACATTGGGGGAGGCCTATGTCCAGCAGTGGACGTCTTTTGGCTGAAATGATGATGATGATGATATTCATTATTTGGTTACTGCAACGCGAAAGGTATAAAATATACATATACTGAGCTACTATCGCCTAATTCAATTTATATCTCTGATATTGAGAAACGACGTGCAAGTTAGATTTCTACCATTTAATGAAGTAAGCGTTCCAAATTACAATTCAAATTCTAATCTTTAGGGTAAATCAACAATCGTGTTCAACCCAACTTGGGTTAATTAAATGCTCGATGCTTTGTTTATTATTCACATTTCATGAGATATGAGAGAGGTGTGATTCGATAAACTCTGTTAATTAAGATATTCTAATGAGCTCATCTATTGACTTGCTTTAGCTCAGTGGCTCCCAACCTATTTTCAATTTATTTATTTATTGTTCGAAATGTTTGTCTTTATTACAAAATTCTTCATTTAAAGTTCAAACCCGCGCAACTACCCCTTAGGGGATTGAAAGTTTAAAAGTCACTTTTTTATTCAAAACTCGTGCCCAAACATCAATTTTCACTTTCTTACTTTACCAATTAGCAAATCCCATCCTGCATTTCACCCCCTATTTCACCCCTTCAAAGGGTGATTTTTCAAGACCTTTACTGGCTAAAATGATGATAAGAAGGAAAGATTATTTTAACATTTTATGTAACCACTATATTAATAATGCCTCACCTCACCTCACGCTTACCGAGGTGTCGTAAAAGGCGACTAAGGTAAAGCTGCTGGCATGATCATCAGCACCCAGAGAAGGAAAACTCTGCATTTATATCAAAACCCTCGCCAACCCGTCTGCCAAGCGTGGTGAGTATGGCAATTACCCCTCATGTGATTGAGGGAGGCCCGTGCCCCAGCAGTGGGGACTTAAATGGGCTGATGATGATGATAATAATAATATTAACTATATTACCATATTTTAAATTAAGGTCGGCACTAGCTGAAATTGATATCAAATAATTCACTGATCTACGCGCTAGGCAGTATATAGCATCTTGTCTCTGCCATCCACATTCCTTATAGTCTGTTCTGTCACACTCATGCCGTCAAATCACTCCACCTGCCTAGCACTTAATGTAAGCAGCCGTTCTGTATCTATTCATTTTGTGCAACTGCTTTAGAACCTATGCTCTAGACTTGTGATTTAGTACGTAGATTCTAATGGTAATACCAACAGACTGCGAATTGGTTCATTATGTTGTTAATTCATTCAAATTCAGATATATCTAGGAATTTCAATATAACAGTATGTATGCTATCATGCGTTATGCACTAATCCGTGCATTGCCTCTTAAGGCGAAGGATGTCCTTAAGAGGCAACCCACGATCGAAAAATACTAAATTGGATTTATTTTTAAAATTGTGGACCGTCAGATATTCTGCAAATACGTATACTATTTATTTCACTATACACCTATCACATACAAAATAGATCAGATGATATAGTTTAGTCGCCAAAAATGTTAATCAATTGGCATCGCTAGTGCGGGGTAATTTACGCCTTAAAAGCGGATATCGTCGGTTCAAATCCTACGGATGGCATTACAGGAGCCTAATTCTCGGGCTCGTGACATTTATACGGCACAATATCACTAAAACATTTTTTTTTGTATGGATTTCATGTGACATCTGCCATGTTTTCAAATGTCACCAGTACGAGAATTGGGTTCCAGGATTAAAGCTGTATTTGACCAATCTTTATCCGTGGATAAATCTTTGGTATAGCGTCAGATATCTATAGAATGACAACGCTATATCATAGATTTAGTATCAGATTATGATTGGTCGAATCGACCTTTAATCACTTTATTTTCTTAAAGAATGTACGTTTACAGTAGGTACCTTCTGAAATTTATTTCCATGGGAATTTCGTTCCCTGAACGTTCCGGCTCCCATCTAGAGGCTTTTCCAGTGGTCTACAAAATATGTGAAACTAAGAAAACCTTTGAATGTAATTCTTTTTAAATATAACAGTGTTTTCGGGCGACATGACCAGCCTATTCCCACTGCAACTTCAAGACCCGTTTCGCAACCTTGCTTACTTTGCTCAATTGACTGGCCCACTCATTTCTCCTCCTTTAGGTTTACTTTCTACCAGCCTCCTTTCGGTTACACTTTGTCGCCCGAAACATGGCTCGTGGTGTAAGTCGAGTGGAGTTCGCGGGGCGAAAAACGCCCAAGAGGAAGAGCCCAGAAGTTTTGGCGTGACAGGTACAAAGTGGATGGAAACCGCCCAAGATTGATAACAACGGCATGAACTTTAGAGGTTAATAATGGCTAAAGAATAAGAAAACAGTTAAAATAAACATTAAATAAAATTTGCTAACATAACAATTTAAGGTAGTTTCCCTCCAGGGCCCCTAATTTTTTCCATCCTTTTTTGCCTAGGTGCATAATAATGCTTCGTGGAATGCAATAATACTCTATTGATAATTTTTGTAAGCACAACCTTTGGATAATTATCTGTATAACGGAATGTCCAGCTACGTCATAATCAGCTTAATTCTACAGTCGGCTTAGGGCACAACGTAATGCTTAGGTCTGAGATTATGACGCGACCCTTACCTAATACTGTATAGTATCAAATACTCGCACAGTCACGAGCTTTAATT
This sequence comes from Marasmia exigua, assembly GCA_019059595.1. Classification (NCBI taxonomy): domain Eukaryota; kingdom Metazoa; phylum Arthropoda; class Insecta; order Lepidoptera; family Crambidae; genus Marasmia; species Marasmia exigua. The sequence continues at coordinate 20,477,596 of CM032473.1, forward strand.
TGGTACCCATTTGCGTTTAATGTCGTTAGAACATTCATAATGCAATAAGGTCGAAACTTTAGTGCAACAATTTTGAATGTCAAGTTAAGACTAAAAATGTCTTATCTAATCAGACTTCATAAGATTGATAATTCATTTGTAGGAATGAGTATTAAAATATTTAATAAGTTACCACAAAAACTTGTTGATTTACCAATGCCTAAATTTAAAACATGTTAAAAATTATTTAATGGCAAAAGCCTATTATACAGTTAATGATTACTGAAATGACAAGAATTTATGGAAATGATAAACTGTTCGCCTACACCCATGATAATAATCCTCCAACCGATTACGGCTACGGCGGCCAATCTCAACGATCAGCCACGTACGCAGGATATATTATAGTGCTCAAGTGTGTGCGCAAACACAAGTGCACTCTCTATTCCCTTACCCTCATATTCCGATGGGACACTACTGTGACACGACCAGAGAGGGATTGGGCGCAGGACCAACGGCTTAACGTGCTTTCCGAGGCACGGGGGTACAAGACCGCCAATTTCCAGACTCCGGGCTGCCACTAAGAATTTCTTACTGAAAACTTAGGTACAAATTTTTGGCCCGACCCGGGGATCGAACCCGGGACCTCTTGCGCAGCCGTCGGTTCAAAGTGCGACCCACTAACCACTGCGCCACCGAGGCAGTCACCCGAGTTTTTTTACACCCATGATACTGTACTGACAAAAATGTTGTTGATTAAAAAGAGTAACTGGCGAGTTTCTTGCCGGATCTTCTCGTCAGAATCAACTTTCCGATTCCGGTGGTAGAATCACATTATATTTATTCATTTCTTAGTATATTTTTTGTATCGATATATATGTTTAATTACATGTATATTATACATATCTATAATTTATATTTTTCATGTATGACGATTTGTAAGAGCTGTATATATGCCTATGCATATAAAGTACTTTTGAATTTTGAATTTTGAATCGACCCTTGAAACGGTAACCTCTTTGCAAAAAACTAACATTACGGTTTTCTAATTACGAACATATTTTGTGTCACTCGTGCCAGTATCAGCCAATAAAATATATTGCTATATAGATAGAACTCAGGACCAAAAAGTTATTACCCACGTAGCAATTACTCGGAAAACATCGGTGATGATCGTATGCACTCGCTCAAGTTGACGTTTTTGCACAGTTGCCAAAACAAGGTCGTAATTCGGATCCAAACATGCACCTCTGGAATTTTCATTACATTCCTATGTGCATTTTTCTACCGTTTTTTTTTAATATAATAATAATTCTCACAACATCTCATTCATTGACCTGATTCCGTACTAAATAGCTTAAGCACTTGTGTTACAGATATCAGACAACAGAAGAACACAAATATATTTTATTTTTTATTTTCTTTATTAAGGAAAAATACAGCTGTTAAATAGTACTCTGTTCTAAAATTACTTAAATAATACATCAGCAATTTAAATTTTCCACTACAAATTAATACGTTTAGTGTTGTGAGACAAAATACAAAAAAAAAATACGAAAAAGGATGATTATTTTTGTTACTTATTAATTTAATTCAAGACTAAAGATTTTTTTAAAACTGTAATCTTATCATGAAAAATGTCGATATGGTTATAGCTGCTATTAAATTTATTACAAGCTCTAACAATAAAACTATTTTTCCTGTAATTACATTTACATAAAGGAGTAGTAGTAAGTTAAAGGTCGCTCAGCGGGCTATGGAACGAGCAATGCTCGGCGTCTCTCTCCGAGATCGAATCCGAAATGAGGTGATCCGGCAGAGAACCAAAGTTATCGACATTGCTCACCGGATTAGCAAGCTTAAGTGGCAGTGGGCTGGCCATATTAGCCGCAGAACCGACAACCGATGGGGTAAACGAGTTCTGGAGTGGAGACCGCGTCTTGGCAAACGTAATGTAGGGCGCCCTCTGGCTAGGTGGGAGGACGATCTGCGCGGGATGGCTGGCAAGAGCTGGATGCGAGAAGCCATGGATAGATCACAGTGGCGAACAATTGGAGAGGCCTACGTCCAGCAGTGGACTGCGATAGGCTGATGATGATGATGATGATGATGAAAGGAGTAGCAAACGTATTCTTACGCCGCGCGCTAGGTCTGGAACACTTATAAAACAATTTGCTTAACAAGTAAGGGGAATCGACCATGTTGTTAATTATTTTATATAACAATAACTGATCCCGGTGCTCTCTTCGAGTGACCAAGGGCTCAATTTTATTGGTGTCAAAGTTTGGAAATCTATACTTTAAGCGTTTTAAGAACTTTTTCTGAATTCCTTCTATTAAGTTAATGTATTTTAAATACATAGGATTCCACACACACAAATATATACTTAAATACATATATTACACCCAGACACCGAACAAACACAAGTGTTCATCGCGCGAATGTTTGTCCAGGGTGGGGATCGAACCCACGACCTTTGGCGTAAGAGGCAGGGTCACTACCAATTGCGCCATCCGGCCAGTCACCGTTAGCTCAGCGGTGAGGGAAAACATCGTGAGGAAACCTGCACGTCTCGGATACTTTCTTGTATATACCTACAATATTTGCGATAATTCTGAAACCGTGATCCATTTTTGGTCTGGTTCCCCTGTTTAAGGATTGCAAACAGGGGAACCAGACCAAAAATGGATCACGGTTTGCTTAATACTGCCCGAATCTTAGATCATGGACTAAGCGTACCCCACAAAAGCGACAGCTTTGGACGCAACTGGGAATTACACGCTTAGATGAGGTACATATCACATAGATTCATCATCATCATCATCATCAGCCTATCGCAGTCCACTGCTGGACGTAGGCCTCTCCAATTGTTCGCCACCGTGATATATTTATGGCTTCTCGCATCCAACTCTTCAAAGCCATCCTGCGCAGCTATCACATAGATTAGAGTATCTTTATGTGGATTGAGTGCCATTACTGCATATCTCCTTCCAGTTCCATGTTTAGCATGTCTCGAGTTCTACAAGGGATTACGCTCCCCTGCACTATGTTATTTCACTGTGTACGAGAATACGGATTAAGCGATCGCAAGTTTAGTATAGTTGTTAGAATAGTTCCCGCTTTGAATTTCAACTTAACTAGCGAGAATAATAGATTTTGAGTAGTATGGTAATTTCACCTATCAAAATTAAGTTAGGTACCTACGAAAGTGTGTTATTTACTTAACCATCTTCTAGGTAATCGTGCTAAATCTTAGATAGATAGATAGATAGATAGATAGAAACATTTATTCACTGAATAATACGACACACCACATTTTACAGATAATAACGCAACAAGTATAATCAAATCAAACACAAACTAATACAGCAAACACAACATTACAAATATAAAAGAAGACAAACAGAGAAAAAAAAAATTAAAGAGAAAAAAAAACAAAGTAATAATATGGCTTCTCAAGCCGGGCACTAAGTATTTGCGTACAGGTGTGTGTGTGTGTGTGTGTAAGGTATGTCGCGATAGTCAGTGAAAAGTAGCTCACTCAGCTTCGGCCATGGCTTTACGTAGGAGTACCTTCAGGCCATGGCGCTGGTTTTATGTGAGCCCTAATGTGACGCACGGACGATATATGTGGTACATAAATAGTTTATATGTATGAATCATATTATCACTTACCATCAGGTAAAATATGGTCAAACGCTTACCTATCTACAATAAAAAAAAACATATGATATACAAATACAATTTTGATTGTCAATGAAATTAGGAGATTAAATTAAAATTGTTTAAGACATTTGAAATAAAAAAGGATTTGTGATTGTTTAAGCTCATTTTGCAGACAAGATGGATCACTTCAGGTTCAGGTTACTCAATGGGCAATTGAGAGGAGGCTGGTAGGAGTAAAACTCAAAGATCGTAGAAGAAATGAGTGGGTCAGAGAGCAGAGCAAAGTAAGCGACGTTGCGAAACGGATCTTGAAGTTGAAGTGGGAGTGGGCTGGTCATGTCGCCCGAAAACATGGGTCGTGGTGCAAGGCAGAGGTAGAGTGGAGACCGTGGGGCGAAGAACGCCCAAGAGGAAGACCCCAAATGCGTTCGTGTGACGACATCAAAAGGCTGGCAGGAACAAAATGGATAGAAACCGCCCAAGATCGACAAAAATGGCATAAACTGAAGGAAGCCTACAACCAAGAGGTTGAAAATGGCTAAAGAAGAAGAAAAAGCTCATTTTACACACGTCATTTTTGTCACCATAATTTTCAAAGTAAATAAAAACAAATTGGATTCGGCAGGTAGGGCTAAAACAAGCCGAGTGGGCTGATGCAATTGAAAGGTTTCAAATAAGTGTCTAGTGGTTTTTAGCGTACAAATTTGGTGTTTATTTGTGCAGTTAAGTGCCGAAAAGTGATTCTAATAATAAGAATCGTTGAATTGCATCGTTTTAATACTGCTATTGTGTGTCGAGTGAGTTATCTACACAACTTGCTTGGACCTAATAGAGTATTTAAACCCGCGATTGCTTTTAGAGTGATATCCGCTGAATCCGTAGGTCGATTTAACGTAAAAATACCGGCGTATTATTGAGTGACTGTGACTTTGACTGACTTCGACTGTAGACTTAGGTAGTAATAAGTAGGTTTATTCTTAATAAAATTATCTTTTGGTAGAGCAATATAAAAAAACAAATAAAGTTAACATACTTAGTAAAACACATCTTATTCTATTATACATGTAACTCAGTTTCAGCGAAAAACCAAATTAAAGGAACTTGACATTTACAAATGAACAAGGTTAAAGAAAGGATAATAATATTAAAAATAAACCAGCCGAACTTTACAAAGCCGTACAGACACAACATATTTATTCCAAATACCTAATGACTATCAAAAAGTCTATTCAAATTTTAGAACCCCAATCAAGATTCAAAAATTGCTCGCATCCAAAATTATAACTGTTTGCTGAACAAATTGGATCAACGAATTTTAATTTGAACTTCATTCATGAGAAGTCCAGACAAATGAAATCAGGCCCTGGCGGACGAAAAGGGTCAAAAATCCGTGACAACAATTTGAACGTTTTAATGGTAAAGGTAGGTAACTGAATTAGGCACTCGTCTTGTTTTGATGAAAAATGTAAAACGTACAGTTGAATTGCGAATGTTTAAAACCAATTAATTGGACGATTTGGAAAGTCACAGTACCTTTTAACGGACAATGGTCTGATTATTTAGGTTTTCCATTTGAAGTTACAAAGTCACGAAACGTCGAGAGAATCTACTAAACAGATTCAAATTGATTTTTGAAAAAAGTACTGGACTTTTATTAACTAATAGATAATTTGGTTAGAACAGCCATTTCCAAAATGTACATAATGTATAAAATGGACATAATGTATAAACTCCATGCTTGCACACTTGTTTATTTATAATTTTTTGCAGTAAGTTGAAATAATGAAACTATTATTATATAATTTGTAGATGCTAATATATTAGGAATAGCACCATTTAACCGACGCCGTGTGGTCCTGGCAGAGTAGAATAGGCCACCCTCACTTTTACTGAGGTGTCGTAAAAGGCGACTAAGGTAAAGCTGCTGGCATGATCATCAGCACCCAGAGAAGGAAAACTCTGCATTTATATCAAAACCCTCGCCAACCCGTCTGCCAAGCGTGGTGAGTATGGCAATTACCCCTCATGTGATTGAGGGAGGCCCGTGCCCCAGCAGTGGGGACTTAAATGGGCTGATGATGATGATGATGATGAGCACCATTTAATATTGTATCCAAGTTGAACGACATTAAGATTAATTCAAAAATTGACAAGATACTACCCACCTACGTCTGTACACCTCGTCCTACAGTTTATTAGTATGGGATCAGATAAGTAGGTACTATTATTTGTAACCTGTGAGGGGAACTTGAGAAGTTATGCTCACTCAAATATCTGTAGTGGCGCTATCTGTCGGGCCATTACATTCCCTCTAATATGGTTGAGTGAAATGATGGCTGGCACATATACAGGTCCCACCTTTGGGGACTGGTTTGCTTGGGTTCACCACATATTTAGCTTCTAATTTGCTTCATTATATTTTGTGTTGCATTAGACTGTATGACTTGGTTTGAGGATAATAAACCAATATACATACAAAAAGTTGGCGATTAAAAAGAGTAACTGGCGAGTTTCTTGCCGGATCTTCTCGAACAGAAACTATTTTCCGATCCGGTGGTAGATTCGCATTATGTTTATTCATTTTTTTAGTATATTTTACGTATCAACATATACATGTATTAATGTAAATTATACATAAGTACTTATAAATAATTTTAAATTACTTAAATGTATGTTTAATAAGTGCTGTGTACAAGCCTATGCAAATAAAGAGTCTTTTGACTTTGACTTTGTGTTCTGCCCTACCCCCCCGCTCTAGGGTTCCATCTTGTATTTCGCTTTCCCAAATGGTTGTTCCGTCACCAAAATAAATTGAGAACCGCTTTATTAGAAGAATAAATGTGTTAAAAAATAAAAAGTCATCTTTTACATAAAAAGACATACAATATTACTCTCGTCTCTTATAGCCAATTAGCGGAGTCGACAGATGAAACCAACGGCTAATTTTACCACATAAGCTCTTATTAAAAAAACTCCCCGAGTAGAACAGTTAACATCTACCATGCGATTACTGTAATCGATGGAAAATAAACTGCTCTTCCTAGGTCTCAGCTTGCAAAGTCAATAACCTTTTAGGCTAAGAGACTGGATACTGGAACGTAAATTCATACTTTTTTATAAATTATTAGTAATAAGCCGCGAGTATCTCGGTATAACTTATTCGGCTTGAGGAGCTCCAAATCAAATGTTGGTAATTTTTCTTCCTTAAACAGAATGATTCGCCAGTATAGCATAAAATATAAGAATACTGGTGTCGATATAAGTTGTGGTTCTTTAGTTAAATTTAAAAGACTAGTTATCCCTAAAAGGTGTCTAAAACACCTCCCTTTGTGGTGAAATTGATTTTAGTAATATTTAATTCATTCTTCAACACTACCTACTGTTACTGTTGTCAATATTGCATGCCGTTGTCACCTATAAATAAGATTTCGTTTAGATTGATTTATAAATTTTCTGGTGTTATTATTGTATCATGTACTGATGTAAATTTTGTTGGTGTCTTATAAATAAATAAGAGCTTTCAGTTGCCCAGAGCGCTCGTATTACATACAATTTTACACAAATAGACTTAGGCACTATGACACAGATACAAATTAAACAAATGAGACAAAACTATTATGTTATCATTAAATATATATTTAATGCTGATATCAGCATGTTGGCACTTAGTGAGAAAGTCATTAAGCAACCGAAGCGCCCTAGAGGTGGGCGCGTGCGCAGCGTCGTGGGTGCGCGCGGCTGGTTCCGCGAACAGTGCTCTCCTTCGTCGGACGCTTCTTACATAGTTTTCGGGAATATAAAGAACGATCCTATTCAAGATCGTAGGGTTGTCAACTTTATTTTGCAGCAGAAGGCAATAGTGAACGGCGAGTAACAACTTACGCCTAAGATGCAGGGTATCAAGTCCTAACATGCCTGCCACAAATAAGGAAGGGAACAGGAATGGATAATATGCATACATGCGCTGGTAGGCATACCTTGCAAATTTTCTCTGTACCTTCTCAATCATCAGTGAGTTTTTGGCTTCTCGAGGATCCCACACAACTGCACCGTATTCCAACGTACTACGGACATACTCGTTATACATTGTAATAGCAACTTTGATATCACGAAATTGTGCGGCGGTCCTCATAATAAACCTAAGGGCCCTACTAGCATAGGAACAAGTAGCGACCACATGCTGATCTGATGGAAATCCAGTCTGCTCTCCAACAATAAACCCAAGTCACGAATCTCTTTTACCCGCTCCAATCATCATCATCATCAGCCACCCACACTCGTCCACTGCTGGACATAGGTCTCCCCTAATGCACGCCACTGCTCCCGATTTTCGGCCACTCTCATTCAGCCCACACCAGCCAGCCTTCGAATGTCATCATCCCATCTTGTCGCAGGGCGTCCTACACTACGCTTACCAAGTCGCGGTCTCCACTCAAGGACTTTACGGCTCCAACGGCTGGCAGTTCTGCGGCTAATATGACCAGCCCACTGCCACATCAGTTTGCTAATTCGGTGGGCTATGTCGGTGACTCTGGTTCTCTGTCGGATAACATCATTTCTTATGCGGTCCTTCAGAGATACCGGCCCGCTCCAATACCGGCCGTTCACTGTGTAAAGTACACTGATTGGTGAAGACGACTGAGAAATAGACATCACTCGACATACTTACTTATATTATGAATATTAAGGTGACGGGTAGGGCACACTAGCGACGCCAATCGATTTTAAAGTTTAGCTACTAAACCGAATCTATTTTAAACAATTTCAGGGATTTCAATCTCTCGGCAAACACTTATACTATTTATTAAATAACCATGCACAAATGTTGGTTCCGGTTTTGTACGTGAAAAATTGAATCACGCCATAAGTAGACCCAACATTTTTGCACGGTTATTTAATAAATAGTATAAGTGTTTGCCGAGAGACTGAAATCCCTGAAATTGTTTAAAATAGATTCGGTTTAGTAGCTAAACTTTAAAATCGATTGGCGTCGCTAGTGTGCCCTACCCGTCACCTTAAACGTATCCTCCTTGAATCACGACACTTAGTTTGCTAGAGATGAACTCATGCAATGAAGCTAAAAGAGCAAACCCAGTAATAGACATTTATAGCCAATAGAGCGAACGTGCTCTACGTTCGCTCTATTGGCTATAAATGTCTATTACTGCGTTTGCTGGAACGTAGAGTAACGTAGAGCGAACGTAGAGTAACGTAGAGCAACGTAGAGCAATTACTAGGATCGACCGTCACCTTAAAGTGTGACTGTGTGACTTTCCGTATTTCACGGTAAAACGGTAGAAGTTTTTAGTGGAGACATTTGAAGGGATACTGAGTAATATAGGCTACTTTTTGTGTCTTTTTAAGGCGAGCAAAAAAGCTCGTATTTATATGCGTACGAAACGTACCTACAAATAAGCTGAGTCCGACCCGCACTAAAGCGGTTTTTGGTTTATAGCCGAACATTGACGGTCACTTGAACGGTTCACTGTCAAGAAGAATAAACATTTTAAGCATAAAATAACTTAGCATAATGTAATTACTACTAATGATAATTTCGCACAATACTAATAAGCACAATAGTTTTTAGCATACAATTTTTAGCATAAATACAATAAGCATAAACATGATTAACCATAAGTCATTAAAAAGCGACTCGAACCCACAACGTGACAACTTGCCCATGCAAGTTCTCACGAGACACGAGAAAGGTCCATACCTAACAGAGTCCTAAAATCTGCGATTGCTTTTAGAGTGATATCCGCTGAATCCGTAGGTCGATAAAACGTAAAACACCGGCATTTTATTGAGTGACTGTGACTTTGAATGACTTCGACTGTTGACTACCTACTTATTCTCAATAAGTTACTTGACATTTTAAATGTGGGAGAGCCACGCTTAGGCATGAATGGGCCGGCTCGACCGGAGTGATACCACTGCCTCACAGAAGACCGGCGTGAAGCAGCGCCTGCGCTGTGTTTCGCCGTGTGAGGAGGGGAAGGGGAAAAGGTTGGCAGCGCACTTGTGACTCCACTGGTGTTGCGGGTGTCCATGGGCGGCGAAATTGCTTACCATCAAGTGATCCGTCTGGTCGTCTGCCACCTCTCATATAAACCAAAAAAAAAACGTGCAAATTATCTCCGGGTAGAGCCATAATAAAAAAATATAGAAATCTTGAACACTAAAAACCTCTCAATCTTCGCTCAAATTGTCTTTCTAGAATCGCAACGACTTTGAGTCTTTGATCGTTGACACTTTATCTCTTCATTCTCAGAAATCGCCTTTAATGAAACAAACCATTAACAATAAGATACTTTTTTGAAACAGAGAAAATTAACTTGAAGAGAAAAACAATTTATCACGCTTATCCACCTTTTATAAAATAAGCAAATTTACAATGTTAGAGCAATCCTGTTTATCATTTCCATTTATTGTGTTTCCGGATCCGTAGAAATAATTTTCCGCACAAAAGCGGACAAAGTAAAAAACTGCATCGTGGATGTTTAATGTACAAGATTATGCGGGATTTAAATAATAACTAGAGAGGCAACGTGCTGGCTAGATTAGCGTTCTTTGTGGAAGCGTGAAAATGAAGTAAGAGGAAAACGTTAAATTCTATTTTATGACCAGAAAAATATAAATTAAAACAGTAGCAAGGTATTTTTTTTTTAAGGTGTCAGACGGGTAGACCGATGACGGTCAGCGGTTCCCGCCAGCCAGCAACCACAATGGATTAACAAGTTCGCTGCCAGTCTTTTAAAAAAATAATAAACATTTTAGCGAGGATGGAGTCACTACGCTAACTTGAGAAAATCAAACTGATAGCGAAATCTTAGCAGCTTGATCCCGTTTTACCCTTTGTATACGTAACCCTAAAAGTCACTTCATGGACTAACAAAGAGGGTGTTGCTAGGAGAAGCCCTCTGTCAGGCAGCGCAAGGGGCGAACTTTCCAGACCCCATTGGTAACAAGATAGATAACTCCTGAATGATCCATTATTTTTCAAAGCGTTTTAGTGCAAGCTGTAGGTTCAATGAACCCACTCGGGTTTGGAAGACAAATGATCCTAAGTTTTAAAATATTCAAAACGCGTTTGCGTTTGAAAATATGAAAGAAGCAAATCAATTTTAGTAAATAATTTGAAAAGGGCACAAAATAATTAAAAACTGAGGTATGCTCTAGCTGACATGATATTGAAGAGTTTATTGACCTACACGTTAGCAGCACCCTAATCGTAGAGGGTCTCTCCCGCGTGTCTGTTTCAGTCATTCACTTCGATACACTCCAAGATCACTGTGCGCGTCAATAATATATTTCAATTGACTTGAAGTGGTAGATTTTTAAGCAGTTGGCTTAAAAGTCTTTCAATTCAAGTTGGTTGTGACAAATATAAATTAAAATACCTATTAAAATATCATTTTACTCAACCATATTAGAGGAAATACAATCTCATTTTGCCCCCAAACAAAACGTAACTATAATGAAACGATGATGAGTTTGTTCATGTTTTCCAAATAAACTCGTAAAACGACAACAAGAATAAAGTAAGTAGAATGCAAATAGAAGACAAACATCATTACAATTTCTTTATTTATGAAAACCAAACAAATATTTTAAGTTATACCAAGTTTATTCATATAACACGGACAGTTTTTGGGTATTTCAAAAACTTCGCGACTTGTCTAGCCCAAGTTTTAACTGTTTGGATTTTATTTTTGTCTTTTAATCGAATTCTTTGAGACTTGTTTTGTTTTACGTTTTGTAAAACGAACGTGTAACGTTCAACCATCAACTGAATAAACTAAAATAGAGATGATTGTGATATTGTTAAACAAAAAGTCCTTAATACTTTTTGAAGTGGTGTTTTTATTTCTTTTTCTATAGACTTCAAAGACTAAAAAAAACACCTTCAAATCATCATCAGCCCATTTAAGTCCCCACTGCTGGGGCACGGGCCTCCCTCAATCACATGAGGAGAAATTGCCATACTCACCACGCTTGGCAGACGGGTTGGCGAGGGTTTTGATATAAATGCAGAGTTTTCCTTCTCTGGGTGCTGATGATCATGCCAGCAGCTTTACCTTAGTCGCCTTTTACGACACCTGGGTAAGAGTGAGGGTGCCCTATTCTACTCTGCCGGGGACCGCACGGCCACACCTTCAAATATCACGAACTAAATGTGTAAAATAGTATTTTTGACACTTGATACACCTTACCTAGCATTCTATCACAGCAAATTGGAAAAAAAGGTGTTACCGAAGTCGGCGCCGAATCTCAAGCAATTTTTCCATCATCAGCTGAGCTACAGAAATTTTATAAAATCAGGCGTAAATACTGATGCAGCTTTGAAAAAATACAAAAACATTACATGCGCCTAAAAATGTTGAGGGTTGCTCTCGATTTCGCTGGGATCTATTATCAGGTCAACAATCACCAATTTAAGAGTGTGCCCTTTTAAAAATATATACAGTCGAACATAGAACCTCTTCCTTTTTTACGTCGGTAAAACTTTCACAATCGATATCGTAATAAAAATAGTGTTTGTAAAATTTTTCGTCCGGGTTCGATTTGACGTTCCACACTCTTCTTATAAATATACAAATAGTTTTTCTTATTAAAGTACTTGACAAGGTTCCTAAGAGGAAATTTTCGTTTCCACACTAATATTATAAATGTGGAAATGTGTCTTTCTGTCTCTTTGTCCGTCTATCACAGCACAACGAAGACTGACGTGATTTTTTAGTGGAGATAGTTGGGGGGATAATTATTGTTTCTTCCAAATACGTGCGAAGCAACGGGATACATTTAGTATCTTATAATTTATACCAAGGATATATAATAATAATATCCTAACCGATTACGGCTACGGCGGCCAAATTATAGTGCCCAAGTGTGTGCGCAAATACAATACACTCTCTATTCCCTTACCCTCATATTCCGACGGAACAGTACTGTGACACGACTGGAGAGGGATCGGGCGCAGGACCAACAGCTTAACGTACTTTCCGAGGCACGGGGGTATAAGACCGCCAACTTCCAGCTCCGGGCTGCCATTAAGAATTTTTTACCGAAAACTTAGGTACCATTTTTTGACCCGACCCGGGGATTGAACCCGGGACCTCTTGCGCAGCCGTCGCTTCAAAGTGTGACCCACTAACCACTGCGCCACCCAGGCAGTCAAGTATCATATAACTTTTCCATACTGACTGAACTAAATGTGCCTACTTGTATACACCTAAACATAATGACACACAGTTCAGAATCTATGTGAGGAACATCCATTCATTAAAGGAGACGATATCCAATTGTAACAGCCTAGTACGCTTAGTTATTGTAGGTATTAGAGAAGATCTATGTTATGTCATGATGTATATATCTCCAGGCCTGCCTTCTCGAGACAATTCACGCACAATAATAGGACTAATCGTAAACAGAACCAAATCTACCAATAACATATTAGATGGGAGCTAAACAGTGAAATAAATATTTTAATGAATAACACACTTAAAAATTTCATCTCGTGTTCAGGCGGGACACGAACCCACACCTTCCACAATCCGGGTGAATGTTCTACCAAATAGACCTCTGAACGTAACTAAGCCGACAAAATTTGTAAGTACTTGATTCCACATAAGCTGTCGATAGTTTCATCAATATTGAACACGAGATGAAATTTGATCATCATCATCAGCAACCCACACTCGTCCACTGGTCATAGGTCTCCCCTAATCCACGCCACTGCTCCCGATTTTTGGCCACTCTCATCCACCTCACACCAGACAGCCTTCGAATGTCATCATCCCATCTTGTCGCAGGGCGTCCTATACTACGCTTACCGAGTCGCGGTCTCCACTCAAGGACTTTACGGCTCCAACGGCTGTCAGTTCTGCGGCTAATATGACCAGCCCACTGCCACTTCAGTTTGCTCATTCGGTGAGCAATGTCGGTGACTCTGGTTCTCTGTCGGATTACATCATTTCTGATGCGGTCCTTCAGAGATACTCCGAGCATAGCCCTTTCCATAGCTCTTTGAGCGACTTTGAACCGGTAGACTAGTCCAGCCGTGAGTGTCCACGTCTCGGCACCTTGGTAGACTTTACCAAATGCTGCCCAGCCTAGCTGGATTCTTCTATTGGCTTCTCTCTTGAAGTTGTTTCTGCCTATTGGAGCGTTTGTCATAGATAGACATATTCCTGAACAACCTCGAGAGGTACTCCATTAACAGCGACTGGTCCCGGATCAACGAGTTCGTTGAACATGACCTTGGTTTTATCTAAGTTCATCCGAAGACCGATGTGTTTGGAAGATTCAGCTAGGCTGCTCACCATCTCCTGTAGGTCTTGTAGGGTTGCCGTTAAGATGACGATATCGTCTGCGAATTTCCAGTTTAGCGTTCCGAACATGTCCTGCAGCGCAGCGGAGAAAAGTTTCGGAGATATAACATCTCCTTGTCTCACTCCACGTCACAGCAGGACAGGCTCGGTTTGGCCATTTTGGATTACTATGGACATATTAGCAGCGTCATACAGACACCTCAACACCTCGATATATCGCCAATCGACTTGGCTCCTTTGCAAGGCCTATACCACCATATGCACTTCTGGTCTTAAAATAAAAGATTTTTATTTTTTTACTTTATTTATTTTATTATTAAGAGAGTGACGCTTCTGTTCCAGCTGAATTAATTACCACCTTGCAGCATTGGTACAGCCATCAAGTTTACCAGGTCAGATGGGCTGGTGCGTTATCTGACGAGTACGTCTTGGAATGCGGGGTAAGACAAGGGGGGTTGTCCTCTCCTTTGCTGTTTAGTAGCTATGTAAACGGGCTGATTGATGCACTCAGCAGTACCAGAGTAGGCTGTTCTGTTGACGGATTAATAGTATAATGTTATGCTGATGATATGGTGTTGCTGAGTCCATCAGTGAGTGCATTGCGTAGACTATTGACCGTGTGTGAGGCATACGCAGCGGAGCATGGATTAGTATATAACACCAAAAAGAGTGAGTTATTGGTAGTTTCGTGTACATGGTAAGAAACCACTGGTGGTGCCTCCAGTAAAGATCCTTGGTGTGCCTATATGTAAAGTGTCTACATTTAAATGTTTGGGACATATTGTAAATGAAGATCTCACAGACAATTGTGATATGGAGAGAGAACTGAAGAGCATTAGCGGTTCGATGTAATATGGTTGCGCGCAGGTTTGCTAGGTGTACAAGAGATGTTAAAATTACCCTTTTTAAGGCGTACTGCCAAACCTTTTCACACCTGCAACCTGTGGTGCGACTATAGGCAAAAAACTTACAATGCACTCCGCGTGCAATATAACAATGCCTTCAGGATGTTAATGGGCTTTCCTAGATTTTGCAGCGCATCAAGCATATTCGCTGAAGCAGGTGTTGATGGTTTTCATGCCATCCTAAGGAAGCGAACTGCTTCAATTATGCTAAGATTGCGTGAGAGCTCAAATGGCATCCTGAGGGTATTGCAAGATCGTTTTGATTGTCCCATTCGTAGGCATTGGACTAAAATGCAAATGAAGGGGACAATTAAATATTTAAATTAAGGATATTGTATAATTTAAGTATGTCAGCTAACTTCATCATCATTTTAGCCAATAGACGTCCACTGCTGGACATAGGCCTCCCCCAATGTTCTCCACACAGATCGGTCCTGTGCCTCCCGCATCCAATGGATTCCCGCGATCTTCACCAGATCGTCCGTCCACCTTGTAGGAGGCCTGCCACGGCTGCGACTTCCTGTAAGTGGCCTCCACTCGAGGACATTTCTTTCCGCCCCAACGGCCGTCTGTTCTCCTCGCTATGTGCCCTGCCCATTGCCACTTGAGGCATGCAATCATTTGGGCTACGTCTGTGACCTTAGTTCTCCTGCGGATCTCATCATTTCTGATACGATCTCGTAGGGAGACTCCGAGCATAGCCCTCTCCATTGCTCTTTGGGTGACTTTGAGCCTCCTTAATCGGCACATTGTAAGCGGCCACGTTTCGGTTCCGTATGTCATCACTGGCAACACACACGCATTGAAGACTTTCGTCTTGAGACACTGCGGTAGATCTGCCGAAAATATGCTGCGTAGCTTCCCGAACGCTGCCCAGCCGAGTTGGATTCGTCAATCGACCTCTTTCTGGAAGTTGGACTTACCAAGCTGGACTTTTTGTCCGAGGTAGATGTACTCGTCTACAACTTCCAGTGTAGAGCTTCCAACCTTTACTAGAGTGGGTACGACATGGGAATTCGACATAATTTTCGTCTTGTCCATGTTCATTTTCAGACCCACTTGTTGGGAGACTCTATTGAGGTCGTCGAGCATTTTGCGTAAGTCTTCCAAGGTCTCAGCCATGACTACGATCTCATCAGCGAATCGAAGGTGCATCATGTACTCGCCATTTATATTGATGCCAAGTCCATCCCAGTCCAGAAGTTTAAACACGTCCTCCAACAGAGTGGTGAACAGTTTCGGCGATATAAAGTCGCCCTGTCTCACACCTCGCCGGAGAGGTATGGGTTTTGATTCCTGGTCCTGAAGACGGACTGACATTATGGCGTTTTCGTACAATGACTGCAACACTTGTATGTATCGGTAGTCTATTCGGCACCTTTGGAGAGACTGCAGCACGGCCCAGGTCTCGACAGAGTCGAAGGCTTTCTCATAGTCCACAAACGCTAAACATAATGGCAGGTTATACTCTTCGGTCTTCTGTATAACCTGACGCAGCGTATGTATGTGGTCTATGGTGCTAAAGCCTTTTCGGAATCCAGCTTGTTCGGGAGGCTGGAAGTCGTCGAACCTGCGTACGAGACGATTCGTCATAACTCTCGAAAACAGCATATATATGTGACTCAGCAGCGTGATAGGCCTGTAATTCTTGAATTGGGATTTGTCACCCTTTTTGAAGAAAAGCCTCACCACGCCAGAGTGCCACGCTTTGGGTGTCTTTCCCTCAGTGATGATGGAGTTGAAAAGCCTCTGAAGGGCTTTCAGGACAGGTCGTCCACCTGCTTTCAGAAGCTCCGCTGTGACTCCATCATCACCCGGTGCCTTACCATTCTTAAACTGTTTGAGAGCTATGCTAATCTCGTATAGGCTAACGTCCGGGATATCTTCGGTGTAGTGCCGGGTTAATTTGGCTCTTCGCTCAACAGCTTGAATGACAGGTGCGCGTGATGTCGCGTAAAGCTGTCCATAAAAGTTTTTGATCTCAGCCAAAAGTTCTGGGCGTGACGTGACGATTCGGCCATCCTCTGTTTTCAGCTTGGTCAGCAAGCTCTCTCCAATAGCCAGGTCTCTGGCGAACACTTTGGAGCCTTTGTTCCGCTCTATAGCCTCTTTAATACGTTCCGTATTAAATCGGCGTATGTCCCGGGTCAGGCACTTGGAGATGCGCTTGCTGAGCTGCCGTCGTTGACGAGCTTCATCAGAGGTTTGCAAAATCATTTTCCGCCTTTCCTCCATTAACTTAAGAGTTGGCTCCGAGATTTTACTGGCTTTTTTCGTACGGCTGGGTCTGAAGACCTTAAGTAGTATGTCAGCTAACTTACTAATAAGAATTTTACTAACAAGATTGTATGGATTTTTATCTGAAATAAATTAAATTATTATTATTATTATTAAACATTCGAAAATAAGCCTTAAATTTATGCAAAAAAACAGTTTACACATCTTTATTATTTTGGTTATTGTACATTTTGTTTTGTCTAAAAAAATCGCAACTTCATTTTGATTCGTAACCTATTACAAAAATGTTTTTTTTTATGTGATAGGTGGAAGACGAGCAGACGGATCACCTGATGGTAAGCAATTGCCGCCGCCCATGGACACCCGTGACACCAGTGAATTATCTATTTTCTCTAATAGTTATAACATTCAAAGCACACATCAGTTCATTACAGACCCCCTCTTGTATAGCAGACTCAACTCCGAATTCCTCCGTTTCTGTAATTTCACTGGCATGATTTAGTGAACCCTTGGATATTGGGATACTTTTATGGAAGTTTCCATTTTCTTCAGCTGGAACAATGGCGGGCGTTCATTAAGTTCCCCGGTTATTTTAGGAGTCCGACGTAAAGTTGGGTCACTAATGACGTCAAATTTTATGCCTTAATAAAAAAGGATTTAGTGCCTTTTCGATTAAGCTAAGATTTCAGAATTCAAAAATTGAGATTTATTCTATATAGAACTACATTATACCACAGTAGATATATATTATACTATGGATATTTTACAAGTGTAACTTTTGATATTAAAATCTGTAATTGGTATGTACCTAATTTGTTGATGATGTTACTAAAGGTACAGTACCAAAGCTTAGTTGAGTTACCATATTTAAATGATATATTACTTGAGTATTACTGAATACAGGTTGAAAAAGAACATTGATTGAAACAGGTTTTTCGAGTGGGAGAGCCACGCTTCGACATGAATGGGCTGGCTCGGCCGGATTGATACCACGGCTTCCCAGAAAAAGGACCAATCCGGGGAAGGGAGGGTTAAAAGGCTGGCAGCGCACCTGTGACTCTACTGGTGTCACGGGTATCCATGGGCGGCGGCAATCGGTTACCATCAGGTGATCCGTATCTTAGTCTGCCTCCTACAACATAAAAAAAGTGATACGTCTGCTTGTCTGCCATCTATCCCATAAAAAATGAACTCTGCGTGGAAATCTTCTTATATTCAACACTTAAGTATCGACTTATGCATATTTCACTTTTATGCATTATCAAAATTTTGACTTTTCTTCTAAAAATCCATGTATTTTCTACGTTCCAATCCTTATGCCAAAAAAACAACGTTAATATTCGAACGAGTTTATATGTAGGTACTGCACGTGACATGAGTATACAAAAAAAGTACTCTGCTACGCCACTCATTTATATTTTGATAAAGGTAAGCCTTAAAAATATGCCCCGTACGGCATTGCACCTACACCACTTACACACCTACCTACCACCTACGTGCGAAGAGGGTTGTTCGATTAGCGGTTCATAGTGGGACCCCGCCAGCATTCTTACCACGATGAGTAGTGAGGCAGACTACACTCTTTTGTAAATATATTTCATCTCATCCATCATCTCTTGTTAATAGTATTCCTTTTTTTGTTTATTTTAAGCATACCTTACATAGGTACTTTTTTATATTCATATTAGCATGACAAAGTTGTAAATGAATAAATAAATATTCCACAACATCACATACATTAATCTCACTTCGAAATAGGACATGTGTCACGGACATCAGAAACTACAGCGGAATTACAAATACATATATTTATTACTTTTCTTTTTTAAATGCATACTTATAACATGCGGGTTTGTACGAACAGGTGAGTTCACAACTAGCGGATGAGCAGCACGGATTCCGAAAAGCACGCAGCACCACCTCCAACCTTCTCAGTTACATGGCGGACGTGATCCCGGTGGTCGACAGTGGGGGGCAGGTGGACGCCGCGTATTTCGATTTCAAAAAAGCGTTCGACTTGGTCGACAATGACAAGCTACTTCAAAAATTCGCTAGCGTCGGCTTCACCCCGCACTTATTACAACTGTTCGCAAATTACATGAGGGACAGACGGCAGTACGTGGATTACGAGGGGCACGTCTCTGAGCCGTACTACACCAGATCAGGCGTCAGCCAGGGAAGCAATCTTGGGCCTCTGGAGTTTTTAATAATGATTAATGATCTGCCGGCGGTCGTAGAACATGCTAAGTGCCTATTGTTCGCGGATGATTTAAAACTATATCTGCCCACGGAAAGCCTAGAAGATAGGAACAGGTTACAGAGGGACATAGACAGGGTGGTAGCGTGGAGTCTAGAAAACCGACTTCAATTCAACGCCTCCAAATGTGTGGTAATAACACTATCAAGAGCACATAAGGCCACCATGCATGAATATAATATCGAAGGAGTTCCTATGAAAAGGGTAACAGAAGTCAGAGATCTGGGGGTACGGGTGACTGCTAATCTTAACTTCAGAGATCACATAAGTAAGATATGCAAAAAAGCTTACCGTAATTTAGGCTTAGGCTTTTTTTTCGTCGTACGCTGTTAGTTGGGAGCGGTCGTGTACACCGTTTCTCCAATAATTTAATACAAAAATTGTAATTTGTGCATACCAAAGTTAACCCTATTGACACTTCTAACGATCGATCTATTAGTGAATCTTGAGTGCAGTGATTCTAACAGAAAATAATAACTTGCACTGATCGCTTGCAAGGTCACGGACGATAGATGCTAGCGCGGGGACCGCATACCTCACCGCTGCGGTAAGACCAGATAATAAATAATAAATATTACTCGCTCTTTCTACCTCCTTATAACCGCACCCGTATCGTGCGTGCATAAAAAATGACGATGAGTAGCTGCGCGGCTTGTCCCGATGTGATTGACGATGACTGTTATATGAGATGTAAACGCTGCCCAAATAAATTTCATCTTCTATGTATAAACCTTAAAAAATGTGATTGGGAAAATTCCTCTGGAGATTTCAAACGAAATTGGTTATGTCCTATTTGCCAGACCAAACAGCCTAAGAACGACAACTCGAGTAAACCAGTTCGTCCGTCCACACCAACAGGGCTGGCAGACATGACCTTTAGTAATACTCGTCGCAAGCAACAAAATCGCATGGATAGCGAATCAAGTCTGCATCTGCCATCTACCTCTGATGCAGGCACGCAAAATATACGCGAAATTATTCGTGAAGAGATGCGCGACGTTATGAAAGATTTTGTTTTGAACGAATTAAATGAAATTAAAAAATCATTACAATTTATTAGCGAGGATTTTGATAGTATGAAAAGTAACATAACTGCCGCAAACACCGAAATTATAACCTTAAAAAAGGAAACTGAAACTTTTAAATCCGACATACACTCACTAAGGCTGCGTTTAAATACGTTTGACCAACTTTCCCGCTCATCAAATCTGGAGATACAATGCGTCCCCGAACGCAAATCCGAGAACTTAATTTCCATCGCGCGGGAACTTGGAAAAACAGTAAATTATAATGTGAACGAGAAGGATATTATTTACTGTTCCCGAACGGCGAAATTACAATCTAACAGCCCTCGACCACGTTCGATTTTGCTTAAATTGAATTCACCGCGAACCCGTGACTGTCTACTCGCTGCGGTCATTGAATTCAACAAGAAAAATCCTGGAAATAAACTCAATACCGGACATCTTGGGATCTCATCTACTAAATTTACACCTATCTACGTTACGGAGAATTTGTCGCCTGAGAATAAACAACTTCATGCAGCCGCGCGCAAATTAGCTAAAGAAAAAACCTACAAGTTTGTATGGATTCGTGGCGGCCGAGTTTATCTTCGAAAAACCGACACATCAGAAGCGATTTTTGTGCGTAACGAAGAAGTACTCGAAAAACTGAATAGTCTGTAATATTAGGTTTAGATTCGTTTATTGTTTACCTATAATGTGTCTATAACTTATTTGTTAAAGTTCGCTCGTAAATTAAGTTTCTATTTTCAGAATGTTCGAGGCTTGCGTACAAAGACAAATGACTTGTACATTAATTCTGCTAAATGCGAGTATGATGTTATTATTCTTAACGAGACTTGGCTAAATAATAGTTTTATGGATTCAGAGCTATTTACATGTAATTATAACGTTTATAGGCGAGACCGCGAAACTAGTCGTTTACAACGTAAAAAGGGAGGTGGTGGTGTTTTAGTTGCTATCTCCAAAAAAATTAAATCTAGTATTATAAAGATGTATGAAAGCGATAGTGAAGACTTGTGGATAGAAATTGATGTAGTGGTGGACAAAAAAATTGAAAAATTATTATTATGTACTGTTTATTTCTCACCACCCGTTATAAAAGAACACTTTGAACACTTCTGTAATCATGCCAGTTTAATTTTAAGTAAATATAACCTGACCTTGATTTGCGGGGATTTAAATCAAAGTAATATAGACTGGATTGGCCCACCTGGATCACCATTAACGCCGAAAATAAATTCAAGCTGTGCGACCTCAAATTATCTTTTGGAGTTTATGTCATTAAACCAATTGTCTCAACTAAATTATATAACCAATCAAAATGGTAAAATTCTAGACCTAATTCTTACCAATATGCCTATTAATAACCTATTGTCACCAACAGAACCCCTTAGCAAAATCGATTTTCACCATCCCGCCTTGGTATTTAACGCATTATATAACTACTCTAGTCATAGGTTACATGCCAATATAGATTCTTACAAAAACAATTTTTATAAGGCAGACTATGATAGCATCTGTGAATCTTTAGCCAATACCGACTGGCCCCATGAGTTTAGCACATGTACATCAGTAGACGGTATGGTTGATAGGTTCTATCAAATATTGAATGTGGCAATTAAGAAATTCGTACCCATTTCACCTGCTACTTTGAGCAGAATTCCTGTTTGGTATTCCAAGGAACTTAAACACTTACTGAAAGAAAAAAATAAGTATCGGGTACGCTTTAAAAAATATAAAAACCCTCTTGATAACTTATCGTTTAAGTCATTGAAAAAAAGGTGTGATGTTCTTATTACTCAGTGCTATAATAAATACATAGAATTAATAGAAAAATCTGTCAAATCCAATCCTAAATTATTTTTCTCCTACATAAAACAAAAAAATAAAAACAGTATTTCGTTCCCGTCATCTCTTAATTATGAAAACATAACAGTCTCTTCAGGCCTAGAAATTTGTAACACGCTCGCTACTTACTTTTCTTCATCTTACAATGCAGATAACGTTGAATTGCCAATTGACAATCAAGCTAACATTAAGTGCGAAGTCTCCTACTCATTAAGCAATTTAACTCTCTCTGAGGACCAAGTTTTGAAACGTCTTGAATCCCTGGACAGAAACAAGGGAGCTGGTGCAGATGGCATTCCTTCTGTCTTTGCCGTCAACTGTGCTAAGCAACTATCCTCGCCTCTTACATCTATTTTTAATGCATCGCTGACAGCGGGCCTGTTCCCATCAGTCTGGAAGACGGGCCTTATCGTTCCTATCCATAAATCTGGGGATATAAACTACGCCATAAATTACCGGCCCATCACCATCTTATCGGTATTTGCAAAATTATTAGAATCTCTGCTATGTCCTTATATAACATGGCACATTAAAAGTGTGTTGACAGACTCCCAACACGGATTTGTTGCTGCCCGTTCAACTAGCACCAACTTAACAGAATTTGTTGATGAGGTATCCCGCTCAGTGGATGGTCGCATACCAGTCGACGTCATTTACACGGATCTATCAAAGGCGTTCGATAAAGTTCCCCATTACAGCTTACTTCAAAAATTATCGCAGTTTGGTTTTGCTGGCGCCTTTTTCGATTGGTGCAAGTCTTACTTAAGTGACCGTACATCTAAAGTCGTAGTAAGTGGTTTTACATCCGACCCCTTTCCAAATTTATCAGGCGTCCCTCAAGGTTCCCATTTAGGACCTATATTCTTTAATATCTACATGAATGACGTGATCTCTTGCTTCAGATATAGCAAACCATATCTTTATGCAGATGATCTTAAGTTAATGAGACCAATTAGGAACGGGCAAGATAAAGCACTACTTCAAGATGATTTAAATAGACTTGTTCGCTGGTGCGAGATTAATGGGATGGTCTTGAATGTGGACAAATGCTGCCATATCAGTTTTACCCGTAAGCTCAGTGAGTTACCGGGAATTTACACAATTGACGGCAAAAGTGTTCGACGCGTAGATTCAATACGTGACTTAGGTGTTATACTGGATAAGCAATTAAACTTTAAGGAACATTACGACCACATAGTAAATAAATCTTTAAAATGCCTTGGTTTTATAATCAGAAACACCAAAACCTTTAAGAATAAATCATGTATCATAAGATTATATGAGAGTTTAGTTAGATCCATGCTAGAATACTGCTGCGTGGTTTGGCATCCGCACTACGAAGTCCACTCCAATAAAATTGAACGCGTTCAGAAAAGGTTCATGTACCACTTGTCATACAAATATAACTTATGTAAAAAATTTAAAAGTTACTCTGATCGTCTTACCTATTTCAAACTAACACCTCTTAATAATCGCCGTAAAATTTTAAATCTATCATTCCTTCACAAATTAGTCAACGGTAATATAAATTGTCCCCAACTACTTAAAAAAATCAATATTACAATAACACATAGTCTACCACGTCTCTCCAGATATTCACTGTTTAAGCCAAAGCGCTCTAAGACAAATCTTGGTCGTTTTTCCCCTATTAACAGGCTCCAAACCGAATATAATTTGGTTTGCAAAAATAAAGACATTGATGTATTTAATCTTAGTTTACCTACATTTAAATATAAATTGCGCCTACTATTGTCTAATAATAAGAAATAATAAGATAAAATAAAATCTCGATGATTCACTTGTCGAATGGCCCAATGGCGCTTTTGGTAGTGACACTGCCTAATGCGCCAATGGTCGCGCGTTCGATTCCCACTATGGACAAACATTCGTGTGCTGAACACTTGTGTTTGATCAGTGCCTGGGTGTAATTATTATTTAACTTTTTATTTTTTCTTTACATGCTAAGGGAAGCCTTATGCCCCCAATTACTTTTGTTCACGCTTTCCGTGGCAACCTATAATTAAGGCAGCACCAACTCATGTACGTGACATTTTGTATCCCTTAGTTTTTAAGGTGTATGTTCTTGTTGGTTGTCCAAATAAATAAATAAATAAATAAATAAATAGGCTTCATCTTGCGCAGATCTCACGGCTTCTCTAACATTAAGGCGGTCATTGCACTATACAACGCGTTAGTAAGAAGTCACTTGGAGTGCAATGCACAAATCTGGGCACCACATGAGGCTAAATACAGTCTGATGTTGGAGAGAGTGCAAAATAAATATCTTCGATTTTTATATTTAAAACTGTATGGAGTTTACCCGTTTTATCCACTCATGTACCCAACGTTGTTTGTTTTGGGTATGGTGGGATACAACGAGCTCAGGGTTAGGAGAGATTTTGCGCTGGTTGGCTACATCGTTAAGGTGCTAAGGGGCCGAATACACAACGCAGAAGTACTGGAGCACTTAAACCTCAGTGTGCCTGACCGGTACGCGGAGCGCCGGCGGCGACCGCCGCTGCTGGCGGTGCCGCGCGCGCGCACCAACCTGCTGGCCGAGGCGCCGCTCACGCGCGCCATGCGCACTATTAACGCGGTATCGGAACTCGCGGACATATTCTGTTGTCCTCTGAGTGAATTCGCAAGGACGACACTATATATATTATGTTATAAATAGGATTTAGGATTTATTGGTTTAGTTTATAATGTTTAAAGTGTTTAGTTTATAATATATAAATACCTAGCTTTATATAATAATTAGATAGTTGCACTATCGCATTAGGCTAAGCCCTGTAAAGATAGCGTAAGAAGAGAAATAAATAAATAAATAAATAAATAAATATAGAAAACACCCAGACCAATACAAACAGACATGTTCATGCACAAAAAAAATTGTACCGTGCGGAGATTAAACCTGCAACTCTTGCACCAGAGGCAGCGTTTACTACCACTGATCCATACTGGTCGTCGGGTCGTATGGAAGATAAGTTGTTCAAAATGATCAATAAGTTTAAATTGAAGTGGCTGTTATCCTCGAGCCAAAGTCTTCTGGCAGTCAGTGTCATGTTTGTTCGATAATTAATTAATGAACTACTCAACTATTTGAGTATTTGCATTTGGTAACATAAGTACATAAAAACAATTTTTTTTTCAAGCTTTTTAGTGTCTCATTTTTGGCACTTCTCTCCCTCCCCCTCCCTTCCACCCTCGCCAAATAACTGACAAACTAATTGTTAATACAGTATTGAAAGAGTTATTCTCTAACTCCTTACCGTTGAGGAGTTGACCTTCCATCATCAGCAGATCCACAAAATTAATAAAATCAGTCGTAAATACTGGTGCAGTTTGGAAAAAAGATACAAAAACACAAGTTTTCACGTATCGTATTTTTACACGTAATCGTGTTCCTTTAAAATTTGAGGGTTGCCCTCAATTGTTCCAGGATCCCATCACCAGGTCCTGATATCCTTAACATGGTACCAATCCGGGATTATCTACTTTCCAACTAAAAAAGAATTATCTAAATCGGTTCACAAATGGCAACGTAATCGGCAAGCAAACATAAAAATATATATATGTCGAATTGAGAACCTACTCCTTTTTTTTTAACCGGTTAAAACCCGTGCCTGGTTGCATGAAGTATCAAATAAACACTTAACTTTCGATACCTATCTATACCTAGACGCGCGTGAAAAAATACGTCGTTAATGCTAAATATTTAGTCGCCGTCGATACGTCACTACGTCACACACACCATAATGGTGACGTAACTAAATAAAGAGCGCTCGAGAGCGAAGGCACAATACGCTAAATACGAAAAATTTTCGAATTCCAA